>CM056576.1:123156759-124356759 GCA_029721435.1 Gymnothorax reevesii | reverse complement strand
ACACAAATATCATTACTCTGGAGTGTCATGAATTAAGCGCAAGTCTCATTCATCTGGGGCCAGATCACACAGTGTCTCGCTAGACCCGTCACAACAAACGCAGCAGATTTGGATCTTGCCCAATCTCTTAGCCTGTCAACAATCTCACGCGTGTGAAACTCATCTGCTTGTGAATTTTGCTAGGGGGTCTGATCAAAATAATCTTTTAAATATCTTGCGTGTTGCAGTTCAGTTTGAATTTGAGAGGTATGACGCACACTGAAATACACATACACGCTGCATTTGTATTCAGTTGGCTTTCTGGCGGGAAGCGTGATGGAAAAATTAGGTTCCTGAGAGGATTAATCAAGATGAAGAACTACCCTGGAGAACCAGTCAGCACAACTCAGCACAGTCATAGAGTACAGCAGGTTCGTGAGGAAGGAATGAAACTGCAGATTCAAATGATGAGATTCAAACAATTGACTCATATGAGGAGATTCATACTGCTGAAACACTGAAAGCAACACAAAAACCCCTTGTTGTATTTGTACAAAAACTGATCTTGCGTTAAAAGGTGTGGTCATTGCTGACCCACATCAGTGAAACCGATATCGGCAGATTCAAACAGTGGCATCATATAGGGGGAGTCAAACTGCAGATTAATAGGGGCAGATTCAAAGACCCAACACATATTGGGAGATTCAAACACCACATTTATAGAGGCAGATTCAAAATGTCGACTCAAAATTACATCCAAACAGCAGATTTGTGTAGGGTAAGTTCAAAAAACCAACTCATATGGGGAGACTCAAACTGCAGATTCAATTGCTGAAGGGAGGTTAATTCGGTCACCGCATTCACATCGACTGACTCACTGACGCAAACTCATATTGGTAGATTCAAGCTCCGCATCAGGTGTTTCAAACTAGTTTAAATGGGGAGATGCGAACAGTTGGGGGCTATAGTGAGCAGACATACACAGCTTACTTTTTTCTGATGTGTGGTATAGCAGTGCCTCACTGGGGAATCAGACCTGTTAGCCATCCTGTGCTATAAGCACAGTTCCCTGCCCATTGAACTGTGCCATCATTTTCACACAAATTCACACGAGGCTTTCTAAAGCTCTTTCATTTAGCCGAGCAGCAGTGTCTGTCTCACTGGAGAGGGAACTCTGTGCACAAGAGGACAAAAGCATTAGCGCACCACATTAATGTAACGCCACATCCTGTGGAACAGAAAGCACCGTAAACCCAGTTCTTGACCTCCCACTGGCTGCAGAGTTAATAGAGGAGATGCTGCTCTCTTTTTGTTTTTAGCAGGCTCAGTATTCGACAAATCAAGAATCTGTGTCGATCGTTTGTGTGGAACAGTCTGAAGATGCTCTGTAGCAAGTTCGGTGTCAAATGAGAAAAAGTTGTGGGAGGAGACAGATTTAATAAATTATACAGTTTTTTGAAAAAAAAAAACAGAGTGATGGACTTCATAATTTGCAATAGGTTTAAAGTTTCTTAAGTATTGGGTCCACATTTTGGTGAAGGTTGCAAACCTGTAGCACATATGGTTGATTTGTAGTGAATTGTCAAAATTTTGAACTTTAGAGGCTTGCTGTAGCGCCACCATCAGGACTATTGGCCTATTTTTGCAACTCAGGCAATCTGCCATGGGACTGGACCTTTGTGCAAAGTTTGGTGATTTTTCACGCATGGGAAGTAGGATTTCCTCGGAAGAAGAACATGCAGGATAACAATAGGGTCCTGGCAGCTTAGCCCACTCGGCCCCAAATGAATGCTTCCACACTCCCTAGCCCCAAGACCTAAGCACATCGTTCCGCCCCATGAATGACACAAAGTCGCAAGTAACATTCTGATGAAACCAGTTTTTCCCCGCCATGAAGTACTACAGTGGCGCGCCCTTTAGTAGGTAAACAAATGCAACACAATGTCACTTGAGACCTTGTGTTATTCATAGGAGGCATTGTGTCGCCTTTGTGTACCAACTAAAGGGGGCACCATCTTTGTGGTTCATGGTGGGAAAGACAGGTTTCAACAGGAATTTAATTTCAGATCTTGTGCTATTCAAAGGAATGAATGTGTGAGCGCTTGCCTTTTACATCTTAAGCCTCTGTGTTTCAGAGAACTAGGTGTTCTTGTCTTCCATTTAATGATGCGAGAAACAGTAATTTTCCTTGTTCTTTGCTTGTGTTACTGAAGCTCTCACTGCCTGACCCCACAGATGCTCTCCATTTCCCTCCAGAGTCATTAGCGAATAGTTCTTGACCTGGCTATGTCAGAAAAGGCTTTTTAAGTTTGTTTTGTTTCATGTACAGGTTCAGAGTCTTCAGGGCTTCTTAACTCGTAATTCAGGCAAAACTGGGCGGGACTCTGATTTACTGAGTTTTGCGGTGATTACATCGTGCTTACTCAGCCCCACTGCGCTTTTCAGGGTTTCGTTTACTTCCTGTGATTCGAAATTTTGTCCTACAATTCGCATATTGGTGCACGAGGGATTTTACACATTTCTGCTCAGTGGAGACCCCACAGAGAGGAAAGTACATGAGTTGAAACGAGCCAGTCTTTTGTTTCAACTCATACTATTTCCGTGATCACAAGCGATATACTTTCAACACACTTAACAAGCAAATTTTTTCAATTATTTTTTGCGCTCAGCCGCATGAGTTGCCTGTTTTCTCTCATGTGCTCTTTGCAAATAACCATCAATTCTCTGGAGAGAAGATGCCAGCATGTCCTTCATCATCGGGCAGGATTCCTCTGAAAAGGGCAAAAGAATTTGACATGCTTTCTTCTTCCTGTCCATTGTCATGAGAATAGAAAAACATCTCAGTGATTTCCCCATTGGTGCAGGGAAACCTTTAGAGGAAACACACTGCTTTAACTGTCCAGACCCTGCAGACATGATTAACAGATCAGGAAAACAGGGAGGGGCACCTCATCACTGTGCAAGGATGTTTGTTGATGTGTAGGTCTGTCCAATTCCAGGGCCAAGGAGGTAGTTGTGGACGAAGCTATATCCACGGACAGTATTCAAGGGAGTAAACTGAGTATGTCTAATGGGAAGATAACTTTTTGAGTTAAATTGCGCAGAAGCAAGGGGAACTCAGGCTTCAAATTTCAGCAAGAACTGTTACCGAATGAAGCTGTCAGAGGACAATCCATATCTGAGATGGGCAATGGGCGCTGTATCTATTAGGGGGATTCATGCCATCTACTTAGCCTTATCTCCCCAATTAGCCTCACTTTGGCTGAATAATATTTCTCCTACAGTTTCTGATATATGCCAGAGCGATTTTTATTGTGTCCATATACCTTCAGTATTTAACTCCGTGCGAAACTACAAAGGTGAAACAATGTTGAAGTGCGCAGTTAGCTCGGTGAACATGAATAAATGATGAAAACAAAAACCTATTTGCACCCTCATCCCCAAGGCCTGAATCTCCAACCTCTCTCCATGATGGCATTTGCTATGAATCTTTCACATTTAGGGCTGCATTCGAAATTTGAAATATTGAGGTGTGATGGAAATATGAGGTCTGCTCAGAAGACCCGTAAAAAGACTTTCTCTATTGCAGGTGCCAGTAACTCGGCGGTGAGCTTCACTGAGGAGTGTAGAACACAAATGGTCATCCACCCTAAAAACAACTTCGTCATGACCGGTTCGACGAACTCAGGCGAAGGCAGAACCAGGTGTGAGGAAACACTGAGCTTTACTGAACACCTCAGCAGTTCAGGGTCTATCACCGGCAAGAGGGCAATACAGGGAAGCCAAGGTGAAGTCAGAGGTCGAGCAGCAGCAGATGGGATTCAGAGAGGCAGGCAAAGTATGGTCACAGAAGTCTGATCTGGGGCCAGAGCCAAGAGGTCAGGTTGAGTGGGGACAGGAGCACACAGGCGAGGAATTTGAGCCATGGCAGGCAAATACACCAGACAAGGGGGACCACAGAACAAACACTGAACTGAGGCAGGAGCTAGTAGAGTGGAGGGAACAAGAAAGAACCCTTGAAAGAAGAACAATATTGGAAAGCACTTCAAGCCTTCTTGCAGTGGGGAAAGTGCAAACAGGAACTTGCATACACAGAGACAACAAGTAACAACGGGAAACAGTTGAGCAAGAAGCGCAAGGAATGCAGACTGAGAATAGGGAAAGTAAAAAGACAGGATAAGATTGGTTGAAAACAATTAACAAAATGAATCTGAAATATTGCAGGGAAACTAATTAACAGAAACAAAGGATGTGACTGAGTAATTTCTGATGCTCATACCTGTGCTGCAAGGAACATGTTCAAAGACAGGTGTAGTTGTTTGTTTCATTCTAATAAAAACAGACAGTTAAATGAGATACGTTTGCAATACATGTAAAAATGGCTGAGGAGGAACCGAAATCCTCAAAATGTTAAGTACTGGAAAGGAAAGAGATTTGCAGATTGTCCAACCAACCATAATAATGCAAGAGCAGAGCTACATTCCGTGACAGTTGTAGATTTCCAGCACTGCTCTCGAAAGTCGCATGAATATCGGAACAACTGCGTATCAGCTGAGGGAGATTACTTTGAAGAGGTCTGCTATTGACGCACTTGCATATTTCTTTGAAATGAAAATGAAGTCTTACACAACTCATTGATCACACATAGTAAAAGTGCGGTAGACATATATTTTATTTTAACTTTTGCTGCGGTATTGCAGTGATTATAAGCTGAATATTTTTGGGAGAGATGGGGGGCGGAGGGGGGTGAAGGCATATCCCCTGAAATTTTACAGAAGGCTGTTTCAGGAACCTAACAAAATCCACCCACACACACTCACAATGACCGCGTGTTCCACCCTGTGTTCCAGCGAGGGGTGAAATTTCATAAAGCATTAGTATACTGCCACTGTGACAAGCCTTTGTACCCACAGTATATATAGGAACTTTTACAAGGATTTTGTCCAATGCTGCTCTCTTTATAATACTGAGCTCTGCTGCTTTTGCTGTTACTCGGCACTTTATTAGGTAAACTGAAGCATCTGATTACACAGCTAGCTCACCTCACCGGGGGTTTCTTGGTTGTGAATCAATTGCTCATTTATTGAAGGCGCAAGCAGAACACCAACAGATTTTTCAGGTCTCAAAAGACAAGGGTAAACTCTACTTTTTTTCTGGTTAGCGACTGAGTTTAGTGTTTAGAGCTTAGGGACATCGTATCAAATCGAATCGGAGTGTATTTATATAGCACATTTTGTGAAATATTGTCACAGCAGGCTTCACCCCAGTCCTAAACACCCTACAAGAACAAGCCTGAGGCAACAGCCGCAATGAAAAACTCCCTGTTGGCAGAAAGGAAGAAACTCTTGCAAGAACCAGCCCATCTTACTCTGCCCAGCTCAGGGTGTGAGTTTAAAGGCTCAGGGCCTGAGACGGAAGCCATTATCAGGTCCATAGCCAAGGGAGACTATTGAGATCTGCCCCTCTTCAGCCATTTGAATTAATATTTCATTAATATATGGCATTCTTTTTGTACCTGGGAATTCTGAATATATATTTATTTATAATATGAACTAAGACAGGTAAATATCAGTGTCTTATTATAGCTTGGTCCAGCAGGACCATTCATTACTATTCATAAAAACAAAAAATAAATAGGCTGAAAAAATAATGAAATAAGATTCCAAAGCGAATCAATGCTGCAATCATGTGTCTCCCGAGCATCTGGAGGAGATTAAGAGATAGAAGAGAATCTCATTTGCTTCCTTTCAGAGCAAATCACCAACACAGAAGCCGTGTAGAGATAACAGAGGTGAGAGAGCCATTATTTTGGTCTAGCATCATGGAAAACGGGGAGTTAAAGCGCTATATGGGTACGCAAAGGTTTTAAATGGGAAGCAGGTGAGTGATGTGGATTTTTGGGGCTTAAGAAAAAGGCCTATTGTGGGACTCTAGGATTGGTGGGAACACTTCCAAACAACTTGGGTACGGGTCCAGCCGCATTTTTAAAAATTCCAGCTTGGCGCTGCGATGCCAGCATCCCGTGGCTTGGCGAGGGCGGCTAAATTACTTTCTTGAAAATGGCTGCATCAATAATTAAACACAAACAATTTAATCTCCCTTCTCCGCTAGGAGAGAGCGGGGAAATGCAGTGTTGTTGCGGTAACTGCTAAGTTTAACCCGGTTAATTGGAGTCCCAGCGAATTGCCCATATTTTTTTTCCAACTTCGGCACGATGGGCTGGAAAATGAAGAATCGATTTCGGGCTGGCTGTAATTTGTCTGTGATCTTTGGGGTTACGGCTTATACCTTAAAAAAAGTGCAGAATCTGCTGCGAGAATGGGACAACGCTGTGAGCGGAGACTCAGTACCGCTATAATTGATTCACCGCTGCTCTGGTCAATTTACCGACTCAATAAAACTAAGAAAATAAAATAAAGGATTTTGATCACACTAAGATGTTTCTGTAATCAGGAGAAAGTTAAATTTGAGCAGAGGTGAAATGTTGAGAGAAATTTTTTTTTGTGCTCTGGAAAAAAGTTAAGTGCACAGCTAAAGTGACATCAGGCTGAAACAGTTTCCACAAATTTCCGTGGTCCCTCCAGGCACTACTGCCTGCTATATAACGAGCTATGTCTCAGGTGCTTTTATCATCAAAGTTATGAAATTATTGCATACATTTGTTTGGTCAAAGTTTCCTTTTTATTAAAACAGTGGAAGGAACAAGTATAACCCTAGCCGTCACATCAGAAATATAGGCCCAGTCTTTAAAGAAAGAGCTCATTATACCACAGCACAACAACTCCATGCTAGGCAGAGTATTACAAAAGAAAGGCCTACGGGAGTTTGGGAAGGCGCTTCAACTTAAATACCGTTTTAGCTTTAAAATAATATCTTAATAAATGTTTTGACAGGTTTGGTACTTTATTGTGCAAATTGGGAAATTAATTTTGCCTCTTGTGCAAAGGTAGTAAAATAAAGTAAGGAGAGTAATACTGCACAGCTACCAAAGTGTTGGAGGAATAATACAGGACCACAGTAAAATTCATGCAAAAACCGGAGCAGAATGATAATCTCTCCCCTTCTCTGTCTCTCACACAACCTCTCTCCTCTCTCTGAAGCAAAGGAACAAATTACACTGATGTCAAATGCAGACAGATAAGTGGGATGCATCCGTCCTCACCTCAAATTCGGCCACGGATACGTATCATATGGGAGAGATAACCAGGGCCATTGTTAGTGCGCTGAAAGTGATTGATGTTTCTGGCTGTCTGCAGTTTGAGGAGCCCCACATGTTTCATTAAAAAGGGCGGCCCAGAGCAAAAAAAACTTCAAGAAGCCTCATATTCCACGCAACGTCCCCTGCAGAAAACACCAACAATGAGCAACCATTGATCATATCATGAAAAACAAAGAAAACAACCTTCTCTTCCTGGGCGAACCCTTCACTAACCCACTAAAGGTCTCCCTACACAAGCAAAATAAAAGTAAACATCAACAAACACACTCAGCTGGAAAGCATGCAGATGTAACACACACTTCTAACAATAAGGCAGCACATTTGAAACCAACAGTTCAGTTCAATTTTATTTTACAGCCCAGACTGAAAGTCACAAAGACATTCACAAAGTAGCAAAAGGGCAAACACCGAGCTAAATCCTAAAAATAGTTAAAGAGATTTAAAAAACTCCCTAGTGGGGCTTAAAAGCCCTCTACCAGTAATGGGAAAAACTCCCCAAATGGAAGGCATCTCAGGAGAAAGCCAGTAATTCAGTACTCATATGCTCCACCTTTAAAAAGGCAGATCGAACACAGGACAGAGGGATTATAAACAGTAATGCTAAGGACTGGAGATATTGCTGTGTGCCTTGTGATAGCAACGTACAGAACTCACGTGCTCACACATGCCTTTTCAACTCCTCTCCTCTCTAATGATTTTTGTGCCTTTCTCTGGAAGAACTGTAATCGGGAGCGATCCTGCTAATCGACTCAAGACAGCAATCCTACAGCAAAACTCATTTGGCATTGATTAATCGATCAGCTCGATAACTACCATTTTGAGCAGATCGCGGCCACTCATAAGAGGCAGGAAGGAACAGACTGGATTTTATGCGAATACTTAGGCCTCGACTCCCGTTTAGCAGTGACCAGAAAAACTCTAAAGGTCGCCATCGGAGAGAAAAAGGGCGACCTGTGATTCTTGATCCAGATCTGTGACCTTGCATAACTCCTGGGAATGACCTAGTCAGCTTCATCTGGTAAAATATCCCAGAAAGATGGCAAAACAAAATGATTCAGTGATATTTTTTTCTTGGAAAATATGTTCAATAAAGTGTTTTTGTTCTTGAATGTGACCATTCATCCATCCATGCAGCCATCCATCATCTAAACCACTTCCTCCTTATCAGGGTCACAGGGAAGATGAGGCCCATTCTAGCTGACTATGGGCAGAAAGCAAAAATATACTCTGGACAGCTCGCCAATCTATCTTAGAGCTCAAACGAAATTCACTCAGAAACTCGTACCCATGGGCAATTTAGAGCCTCAAATTAACCAGGCAAGCATGTCTTAAGAATGTGGGAGAAAACTGAAGTACCTGAAGGAAACCCATGTAAACATGGGGATAACATGTTTACATCCAGCCCTGAGCTGGATCTAAGCGCATGACTAAACCTTGGAAAGCCACCAATCCCGCCCCATGAATGTCTATATGAGTTGTAATGATGGGTCACAAAAAAGTTGCAGCAGTTTCATTGGGCCGATATAAAAAAATTAGTTGGTAAACATCCCCTACATTTCAATTTTCAGGGGCGGGCAGGAATTCTTAAAAATGTTTTATTTTATAATAACAAGTGTTTGCCACTAACATAGCAATATCCCCCGCCGCCTCAATTTTATGTGTCCGTAAGGATGGAGATACGGACGAACGGACGGACGGAGCTCAATGCTATATCCCACGCTTCGCGGTAATCGCACGGTAGGGAATGATAAAACTTTGAAATCTAAACAGAGAAACAACTCCAAATCATAAGTACATGTATGCAATCCCCCTTCCCTTTGACATTCTAAGTCCTAGCCACTTGCTGTTCACCAATTAATCACTTCACCTTAATTATTGTCACCGGTTTCCTTTTTGTTAATTATCATTAGGCATTATTTAAAGCCTAATTTTTCCCCACACGTGCAGGGAACCATCGTCAGTTTCCCCTTTTTTGTACTGTGCACTCTCATTTCTATGTCTTGAAGTTTAGTATTGGTTTCATTGCCCCTAACCCTTACTATTTCATATAATCCATGTCCCTGCACTTGGGTCCCCAGCTCCATGCCGTCCCCTAGCAGCCATTTAACATCTGTGTGTGCCAGGGCATGACAGTGTGTGAACATAAAGAATCAAATCTGCCTAATCCATACTGTAAGTGGCGCAGTGACTGAAAGCTAAACAGACTGTCTGCTGCATGGACAGGAATTTAGAGCATTTTCTCTCTTTATTTTTGGCGTGATTTTAACAGATTTTTTTTTTTTTAATCTGAGGCGGGAGGGTTCTGGGGTGAGTGGGGATGCTAACCAGTTAGGTTTTTTTTAATATGGCCATAGCGTAACACTGAAGTGTAAACTTTAATGCATTTCCAGGTACTGTTTTCTTGTTCTAGTAACTGACTTTATGCGTTCTCTTGTAATTCTAACCGACATAGTGGGGGCAAAAAGCCTACAGTCAGATTACATCATTACTGTGGTTTTTACACTTCCAGAATAAAATGACTAAATATTTTATAGGCTACTGGTTGTTCCTTTGATGTACGTGTGGTCACAGCAAGCTGGCACATCGTGCAATTTTGGCCCGAGGTTTGTGACGATGTCAGTCTACCATGGGAGGCAACAATGAGTGAACTAAGCCTGTGGACAAAATCCTTTCAATGGTCGATGATTTTCAAATATTTACAAATGTAGTAGACCCATTGTAATGCCCCTCCCCTTTGACATTCCTTTGACTGGATACCTGCCCTTGCCCAGTTATTCAATTATCCTCAGTTCTCCAGTTTTACGGTTGGCACCTGTTCCCTTTCAGTTAATTCAGATTCCCCTTTCTATTTAAAGCTTAGTTTTCCCCTTCACAGGCAGGTAGCCATTGTCTGTTCCTCTTTTTGTTTAGTGCGCTCTCTCTCAGTTCTCATCCAAATTTTGTATTTACTTTTGTTATGTTGCACTTTTTATTTAATAAAACCCACATCCCTGCACCTGAGTCCTCAGCTCCACTCCTTGCCCTGTTTTAACAGCTCTGGGTGCCAGGGCGTGACACTGAGTGAAATTGACAGGGTTTGGTCCTGCCAGCAGAAGGCAAAAAGCCGGCGGGCACTGGGACCATGAACCCAGAGTGGAAAAGGGACACGCACAGGCTGAGTACAAAAAAATAAAAAAAACTTTGATGAAAACTTAAAAACCAGGAGAGCAGCTGCAAACCAAGACTGGGCTGCAGGCATCAGAATGCAACTGCACTGCCAAATAAGCAGTGCAGTGCTTAAATACTCTCCACTGCACCTCCTCCTCAACGAGCAACAGGTGTGGCTCGTTGAAGTGGAGGTGCAGGGAGCAAGGGAGAGGGACTGCAGAGCAGGACTGGACCAACGTTTCAAAACACTTGTAGATATTAATATTTATTTATTTATTTGTACAGGGACAAATGCATATTAATGAACATTTTACAAAAAAAAAAAAAAATGTTAATACGCCAGATTGTAGCCAGAGGATAATTTACATCTGTTGTCTCTCGGGCAGGTTGTTGTTAAATATATAGAGTCTCTGGGAAAAAGGGGGGTGGGGACAAACATATTTGACACAAGAATAGGAAAAAACAAAAACACCATAAAAACTAATACAACACGTTGGAAAATCATGCAAAACCATATCATAAAACATACGCACGGATGGAGCTTGCATCACATACACCATGCATATACAAAAGTATACAGCACATAACTAGAATGTAATATCCATGATATCTATTCGTAACAGTCTATAAATATAAAGTAAACACAGAGAAGAATGTTATGAAGGTAGTTGGACTGGGCAGGCTAGCTGTGGCAGATTATGTGTTATAGTTACATATTTGGTTCAGTTTTAGCCATCCCTTCATATTAGTTTTAAAGGAGAGATAAGTGGGGCTCTCCCTAAGTTCCAGTGGAAGTCTATTCCAATATTTACAGCCAATGACCGACAGAACATTTTGACCAAAGGCGGTCCGCCTGAAGGGCGCCTCACAGTCCCCTCTTGAGAAGACTCTTGTGGCCCTGGTGGATGAGCCATGATCCGATCTTAACTTAATAAATTCATTAAGTGGCGGTGGCGCAAGGCCACACAGCATCTTATACAAAAAGCAAGCGATTCTGAAGTTTTTAAAATTACCAAAACTTAAAAGATTGTATTTAGCAAGAATGGTAAAGTGGTGATAATGGTATGGTTTTTTATCCACGACTTTCAGAGCCTTTTTATAGAGTGACTCAACAGCTTAATGTTTGTTACTCCTGTAAGAGACCAATTTACGAAGCAATAGTCAATGTGAGAAAATATCATGGAATGTAGATACATCCTGGCTGCATTGTCTGTTAACGATGTCCTAATCTGCCAGAAACTGTGCAGATTAAATTTAATTGTATTCACAATCCTTTTTGTATGGCTCTTAAAAGATAAAGTCGAGTCCAAAGTGACACCCAGATATTTAAATTTTTTTTACAGTGCCAAGCTCACCCCCATTCAGGAATACATTCAATTTCGTTGTCTCTGCTGGCTTTTTGGAAAATAGCATATACAGTTTTCTTTTCGTTCAGGAGTAGACAGGAATTTGAGAGCCAATTCTGCACCTGAACCGTTGCTGTAGTTAAAATTTGGGAGGATTCCTGGGAGGTCATGTATAAATATCACAGGATCATCTGCATACATTTGAAAATTTACACTGGTACATTAATTAGGTTGGTCGTTTATGTATAAGGAAAACAGAATCAGCCCAAGGATTGATCCTTGAGGCACCCCTACTGACAATGAAGATAGGAAGATTTGACATTATTGACCCTTACACATTGACAATAATAGACAACTAAAAATTGGGGATTCACGCTTTTTCTAATTGGCCATTTTCAAACAACCACAGTATTGATCACAATTTTACTATTTATATTTGCACTTGGAACTATTGATTATCACCTGTTATGCACTTTACTGTTTTACTTTTGCTGCTCACATCTTGTATGTTTTTAACATGTATGTCTTATGCTGTTTGAATGTGTCTGCTGCAAATCAAATTGCCCTTCAAGGGACATTTAATAATAAAGTGAAGTGATCATGATCATGCTGACCTGGATTTTCTGTGAATGGAAATGATCCGGAACTTTCACAGTGGTGTCAACAGGTCACCAAACTCAGGTCAATCCCATGTTCAATATCCCGTATATATCCTTTGTTTTCTGTGAGAAAGAAGCACTGGAGACCAAGCTGCAAATGAAGGGCGAGGTGAGAAAATGAGGAATGAGAGGAGTGGGGCGCAAATCTGAGACTAAAGTGGGGAGGAAGGGAGGGGGACGGAGAGATGGGCAAAGATAAAGGGAAGATAAAAGAATGAGAGACCGAAAGAAAGAAGGGGAAAATTAGAAGGAGCAAAAAGTAGAGAAAATTTGAGAAAGTGAGGGAGAGATGGAGAGATAGGCAAGTTGTGATATAACACACTAAAAAGTATCTTTTTTTTTTTTAGATGGTGTGTGTGTGTGTGTGTGTGTGTGTGTGTGTGTGTGTTTATGACTCTGCATATATATCTGGAGGGGACCTAATCCAGTTTCAACCCCTTTCATGAATGGTAGCATTAGCATATCCACAAAACTGTGGTATCAGTGCAAAATGAAGGGCTGCAAATAGTGATGAACGAGAACTGGATTTTTCAGTGGAGGTGGGGGGTTGATTTCCAAATTGATCCGAGCAAAAACATTTTCCGAATACGATTTCTAATGATGGGCGACTCAGACGACGGTTCAGACCCATCACTGATAGCTGTGCACTGTGACTGCACTGCCACAGAGGGAGCCTTGCAAACCTGTACCATGGTTTTAGCCTGATAAGCAGCAGAATTTATTACAGAATAATACAAGAGAAGCAGGTACAAACATGGCATAAAAATTTTGCATGAGCTGCAGTGGCTGATAAATGTCTGGCGTCTTTGGTGGGGCTGCCTGCCCTGCCGCTGTCAGATCATCCACTGCAGTCCTGTTAACACCAAAATTTCCTCTGCTTTTCTGTGAGCACTGCATTGCTACTGCATTTCTCTTAGCACTGCATTTCCCCTGCATTGCAATGAGCAAGGGAACCAAACCAAACGCTTCACAGCTACATTAACCTGTTCCACCATGGTGGGAAAATTCTCTTTTATTATGACTTTTAGGACTCGGACTTCTTGCAGTTCACCCAAGATCCGGGCAGCTTACTTTACGTGATGGTGCAGAGGCTTTGGATGTTGATTGGGTCTCGTCCGATCCAATGACAGCCAAGAGTACATCAGAGTCAAATGGCACATAGTAAAAATGGTGCAGGATGATGAATGCATAAGTGTCACCAGCAGCCAGGAAAAGTCTGGTATTTAGAATGCATTGCCCACTGAAGCATGGGGTGGGGATCAGCTCGCTTCGCTTGGTGGTACTGGTTATGTGTGCACAACTCCTCCGTGTTAATCCCGTCTCCTCTGAGCTCTCCCAGTATGAAGGGTGCTGCAACAGTTAGAACACTAGTGAGATAATATATCGTGGGCTGAGAATTAACTGGACCTATCTCCACTTTATACTAAATGAAGGAAATGGGATGTGAAATTTTGCTGCATCACTCCAAGTATACTTTTCTGATATTTATATTCAGGGGAGTTATTAGGACTGAAAGGTATAATATCATGCAGTTATACCTTTTTTAGAATGATTTTAGATAGGGGATCTAGGAAAATTTAAATGGAGATAGAACCATATACCTGCAAAATGTATTACATTTTGAAAATTCCAAAGGTCTATCTCCTAGATAGCTACTTGTATTTCCAGAAATGTTTAGCCACAAAGTTCTGTCTTGCCTTGTGTTTTTAAAAAAAGAGAACATGACAATGTGACTCCACCCAAATCTGCAAATTACATGTTCATGGTAAAAGGTAATACAGAATTTGAAATAAAAACAAGAGTATCTGACAATAATAATCACAGAAAATGGGCAGCCGCATCCTGTCTGAAAATAAATAAGAAACAAACCTTGTAACACTGAAATGAGCTCTGGAGTCTCGAGGGTGTTCAGTGTCAACTGCTCCTATCTCTATAGCCAGTAAAAGTTTATCTAAGCACATTTAACCCTTGTATGGTGTTAGGATTTTTGTTACTCAGCCAGTGTTCATGGGTCTGGGACCCGCTAGAGTTTTGGGTTTTCAAAATTGTTTGATTGTGTTGTTTTATGTTAAAATGCTCAACAGATGTTTACTTCATCCCAATTATAAGTCATATGAACAGCAAACATGGTTTGATGAAAACTGAAAACGGGTCCCACAGACCCAAACACCATACAAGGGTTAATGCAGACATGATGCACACTACATAGTAAACAAACTCCGGCCATGGGCTTGGTTTCAACTAGTACTATGTCCATCATATTGTACTTGTTCATATGCATACACATGCATCCTGCAATGCATAAAACATAAGATTGAAAATCAAGAAGTGCTATCTTAAGTGGCCCCTGGAATAAGAGAAATGAAGAGTTTTAAGACGTAAATACTTCATTTAAGTGCTGTAGTACCTACCTATCTAAAATATCCCAGATTTCATCATCTTACAACCTTCAATTTGGTATATTAGAGGGATTTTGCTTCGAAATGGTAGTGTGGATAGAACCTTTGCTCAGTGATCTTGTCATCCTGATCAGGTGATCCTATATCCAGCTCCCTGATTACCTCCGCCAACGAAGTTGGGACGGAGGTTATGTTTTCGCCCTTGTTTGTTTGTCTGTCTGTTTGTGAACAACATAACTTCAAAAGCAATAAATGGATTTGTCTGAAATTTTGTGGGTGGATTGCTGTTACATCAAGGATGGACCATATTGATTTTCACCGGAATCAGTGAAACAGTATGGGCGCCACGGCAGCCATCTTGAAATCATATGACGCGATAACTGAACTTAGCACCCACTCATGATGATTTGGATTGTGCTGCCTTGGCGGAGGTTTGCACTCTACTAGTGACTCTAGTTGGACAATGTGGACATAGAACTTTTTAAACTGAAGTGGACTGAAAATTCATGTAAAGTACTATGCACTTTCTGGATGTTTGTCCTAGCTGCCATCTATCATTGAAAAAATTACCTGTTCATACTGAGATTATTTCTATGGCAGAACATAATTTTTTTTAAGAAAAGTGGAGATAGGCTCAGTTAATCCTCAGCCCACGATATATAAATCTATATACTCACTCTTTCAGTCAAATCAAACCTGCTGTGCACAAAATTTGTTTGATGAAGCAGCTTGGGTGGAAATACAAATGAAACTCTTGATCAGATCGAGATGCATGAAATTTTTATTCAGTCAAACTGGCCAAGCAATAACGCAAAACAGGCTGAGATGATGTGATTGTGGACTTAAATTAGCTGGGGAACATCATCTGTCACAGGTTAGAAAGGCTTTCAACAAATGTTGACAAAATCAGGGATCATATGCTCTCCTCTATTGCTAAAACACTGCTGTCTGCTCTAAATGGTACAGAGCCCACAGTGTAGATGACAGTTATTTACCAAAGAGAACAGAACACAATTTTTTGAGACTAATCAGTGTACCTATCTGCTGAATTCTCATGATTACCCGCATAACAACTAAAATTTCTCTTCCGCAGTACATATTTATGTGCCGCTTAATTAAATGGCTAGCCCTTAAGACCAAACCCTGCTTCTTTAAAAAAACTAGCATACCCTGTGGATTCCGCCTATAAGGCCCACTGAGCTGAGGGCGCAGACTTCCAACATATATTAAAATCCAGCTCTCATAGCTCCAACCCCCAATTCCTGTACGTGATATGAGACTGCTGTACACCCATGTCTCGAAGTCAAGCTACACCAACACATTCTCATTCGGGCTACCTGACCAAGCGTCGATATACGAGGCAGAAGGAAGCTTTTGGCGTCATTATTTGAGGGTTAGGGTTAGGGGTTGAGGCATAGGGTGCATTTTAAACTGGCGTCAATAAAGGACGCTAAAAGCGACCTTTTGCCTCGTATATCGACGCTTGGTCAGGTAGCATCAATATACAACACGTCGGGATGAGACTGGACTCGCCACACACCTAGTCTGATGCTTGTGGTTCACCGCACAGGTTTGTTTGTTACACAAATAAAGCTAATTTGATATGAACTGACAGGGAATGAGAGTGAAAGACCTCCCTCTATAGTTCATGTCACCATTTTCATTTGCAAGCTGGCATTTTCAATCTCATCCCCTCTGTGGTTCACATGGGTGAGTGCACACTGACACAGAAGGCAGACAGAAGGCAATTGCCCAACTGACCCACAGGGGGTGCTGTCATGCGATTATCACCCACTTAGCCACAAACTGCTGCTCAGTCACTATGTACGAGGTTGCGAGCCGCAGTCGAAACTGTCAAGACCAGGATTCGCCACCCAGGCAAAACAGGCTGGGCAGGCTAGCAACTATAGAACATTCTGGTGTATTTCTGAAAGAGAGAAAGAGGCAGTGGGAAAGATAGAAGAATTAATATTAAAGATACAATGGAAAAATGTCAGGTTACTGAAGGTGAGTTTGTAATGGCAAACGCTGCATAAATTATTGCGCACACATTATCAAAATAGCTGCCCCATTCTATCCTTTGATCAAATATGCCAACAGGGCTGGGGACCTGAGGGCTCAACTCAAAACAGACTTCTGACTTATAAAATTATGTGTGTGAGACGACAGATAACACAAATACACACACACGTACACACAAGCGCACAAAGTCACGCCCAGGCAAATGCACACGCACAGAGGAGTCCAATACATGTACGCATGCACATTAGCATTTGGACACTAAAAGTATACACGCATACAAATGTTTGCACATGCACACACTCAGACAACCGAAGGCTAGAGAGAGACTCACTCTGCCCCAAAAATAATACATTAATTAATTAAACCCACTGAAATAACAGCTCTAATCTTGGAAGCGACAAAACTAAAAATCCTGTTATGAGACATCCTGTGACTTAAACTGACAGCAAAAATCCAGTCTGACTGTAATTGATTGGCTCACTTGCAGTGAAAAAATGTTGGTACTTTGGCTCACGACAAGCATGTTTTCTCTCATTATAGAAGGACAAATCTGTACCGAAGCTTTGCTACCTTTAGTACTATAACTACATTACTCAACTGAGTATGACAAATGCTCGAACACAGAGACCCAAGCGGGCATCTGGTTCTAAACACCAACACATACTCTGACACACACAAAAATATTTACATGACAATAATTAAAGCACTGATTACTAAAACCCCACAAGTCAAGTCAAGTGTGACTTATGGGGTTTTAGTAATAGGTGCTTCAATTGTAAGATGAGGGTTAGTGTGCCTAAAATTGCAGAAGTGTAATTAATCATTGATTAAGGAAAACTACCACAGTTTTTTTTTTCTCTTGAATATGCAACCATAATAATGAACTAGAGTGGCACTCGGGGAGCGCAGATCTCTACTAAGGCCAATAGTTGACTCTTCAATGATATGCAATCCTGCAAGGCAAGGGCAATCATCACATTGTGCAATTAGCTGAGTCATATTGACTTTATTACCATTGAGTGGATTTTAAGATACTTGGAATTTATTCCAATCTTACAATCCCACAGTGGAAAAGAATCCTTTAAAAAATTCCTGGATCCAGATTGCAACCTAAATCTAATGGATTTTTCCTTGGGCCAGGGCCCACATTTCTGTAAAATATTGCTGAAATCAATACAGAAATTTTAGACATATTGTCTGGGTAAACAAACAAAAGGGCAAGAAGTAAAACAGACAGAAAAGGGTGAGAACATAACGCCTGGTACTGAACTCAACAAACCTGCCATGATCTGGTTGCATTGAATGTTTATTTGCTTGGAGTGTTGGAATCACCATTTGAGTTGTCTGGTCTCATTGAAAAATCCGTAGAAAACTCTCTCAATGACATTATATAGAACCTGGGCTGCTAATAATAATGTATGTGTATATTTACCCCTGGTTCACTGAAAACAAACCGGATTGCAGGAAAGTATGTGGAAAGTACAGTTTACTGATCATTTGCAGGTTTTTGAGAAAGACCCAGAAAAATTCATTTTCTAATGAAGAAATCGTTTTGTTTTGAGTCCAGATCATATTAGTTACTCTTGCATGAAATGGGTTATTGAAATAAATAATACATTTTACAGATGGGATCTGAATAATGGATTGATTTTTTTTAAAGAAGTTTTATTTACAAAAATGCATAAAAAGTTAGCTAAGCTAAGAATTTTTCAGAACTTCACAGCATAGAACATTGGAATTAATGGCCTAATTGTGTTTGCCAAATCACAGCTCAGGGCCATTGGATCTGACAGAACTGCTATTTGAAGGACTGATTGGTTGTTTTTTTGTACTCCGCTGAGGCTGGATTGTCTGTAATTGCCTGAGAGGTCCGGGGCCTATTTCAGTTGAAATTCTAATGAATTTAAATGAAAATCAATAACTACAACAATATTTCTGTGATAGGAACAGAAACACAACTGAAGATATTAATCATGGTACAGATTACTATTATTATTTCATGTTTTTAAGCTAGTTTCACATTTCAAAAAGCTTATAGTGTACTTTTATGAAAGTATAAATATTTTATTCATGTACAGCCATACAGTGGGGCTGGGTCTTTGTGATAAAACAAGAGAAGTATTTTGACACTTCAATTCACTTCTGGAAAGAAACAGTTCTTAAAATCTGCAAGGAGAGTATCAAAACCTTAATGTGCAAAATACATCAACATCTCTTTTGTATTCAGTTGTAAACACACAAGACAAATTCAGCCATACATGCTTCATCAACAGATGGAAAAACATGAATCACAGAGAGGTAAACTACAGGCCAAAGGTTTGGAAGTAAGATCAAATTTGAACAAAAAAGATCATAGTTTCATTGGCATACATTGCAACAAAATAAACATGATAATTATATAAAGCGTCAGATTATTATATATTATATCAGAATACATTTTTACTCAAATTATCAGGCCCATATTACAAGGCCCGTGGTCCTAGTGCCCGCCGGGTTGCCATTGAATCCAGACTGGGTTGTAAACCATGACATAAAGTAAATAATGCAAACTTTGATTTGTTTTTTACTTTTTCATTGAAGTTGTGACTCCTGCAAATCTTCTCAAACCAAAAACTAAGCCCCTCCTTTTTTTGTAAACATTTATTCAGCAATGGTCTGGTAACATCAATGTATACAGTACCTAAAGGTAAATAGAGGAAAATGGTGCATATCAATGAAAGAAGTCTAATCATGCAGTAAATACATCCCAAAATCCATAGATTTCATACTGGTTTTTAAGAAAGGCATTGTGAACAGAAACTTGAAGTTGCTTACAAATTTTTTGACCTGTATTGGACTTGCTTCCAAACTTCTGGCCTGTAGTATATGTGAGTGGAAGATAAGCATGCCTAGCATGCAATGTCCTCACACTGTTACTGGGATGTCTCTTGAATGTTTGAACATTACAAGAACAATGTGAGAAGATATTAAAGCTCCTGTTATAAGATAACAAGATGAACATCTTGGGCCTACGACTGGCTCAAAGCTAAGATGTTCGTCAGAAACTCCTGTGGTCGGGGGTTTGAATCTTAGCTTTGCCATTATTGGCTATGGCCTGAAGTCCATATGGGCAATGGAATAACTGGTTCAGTCATGCCGGCAATAATTGATATAAAACTGGTCAAAATTTAAAAGTTTCAATTGCTCTCTAGCAGCCACTACTGGTTGGCTAGGTGCATGCAGCTGTACGAGCAAACTGTATGCTGATAGCAACATCCTCCTTCTACATAGGCAGTACGAAATTGGTGGTGCGACTGCACAGTGTAAAGACGCAGTGGGTAGTTGTCACATGTGTCTGAGGAATTGCGAGCCATTGTTGTGTTCCGGGGTTCTGGCCTTTGGCCAGAACAGTATTATTCATGGTTTTAACAGTTTCATGTATCAAGATTCCATAGTTCATAGTTTCATAGTTCATAGTTCATGTCACAGTTTTTGCATTTCATGTTTCACATTCCATGTTTTTACTTTTCCATGTTTTTGTTTTTGCCAGGTCTGCCATGCCACTCCACCGCTTGTCTGCGTTCCGCCCCGTGCCTTCGTTGTTGCACATTTCTGAGCTCTGGTTGGCTTTGGTATTTCCCCCTTCCTTCTATGCTGTGCTGGATTCGGGCCTCTCTAAGCTTAATTGACAATTAACTGTTTTTAAGTTACTAACATTTACTAACACTCACTGGGTTGGTGTAATTCTTAGATAGGCACATTACTAATACTACTAATTTAGACAGGGAGTTTATTGTCATGATTCCTGCTTTGCTATTTCAAGATCTTGCTGTGCTTTTCTGTTCTTAACATTCATGCTTGCTTCCAAACTGCATACTTAATTGGTACTTAAGCTGAGCACGCTCATTTTTCTTAATGAGCAGGTCATGTCATCCAATCTCTGTCCATGTCTTGATCTTGCCATGCCTCTTGTTTCTCTCTCTCCAGGTGTTACCCCTCATGTAATGATTTCCAAGCCTTTATCTGGATGCGGTGGAAGTTGGCTGGCAGACAGTGTCTCGTGTCTTGTTGCATGTTCAAGTTTAGCCAAGTTCTTGTTGTCAAGTTCCCTAGCATTTCTAGTTTCAAGTCTTGTCCTAGCCTCTTGTTTTGTGTATATATATAGTCTTGTTATTTATTTTCCTTGATCTCTTGCCTGGAGTTTCCAGTGCCTTTTGTTTTTTGTCGTTTTGCATTCTTTGTTTATAGCTCTGTGCAGCATACTTTAGTTTGTCTTTTGCAACCCTTTGGGCCAAGTTTTTCGTTGGCCCTCGTGCCTGTTTTGTTTTTTGTTTAATAAATCCTCATTCCCATCTCCCCGCATCTGGTGTCTACCTGATTCCTTATCAGCCATGGTGTCTTCTTCATGAGACAATGGAGGCTGGTCGCTGCAGTGAACTAAACATTTCCTCTGCATTCAGGGTTCAGGAAAAAGGAGAAACTCCCCAGAAAAAAAAAAAATTATATATTTAAATTGTCACTTAAACTGTCCCAAAACTGACATAGTGATACATAAATTTGAAAAAATTAGTTAAATTTCCCAAGTTATTGTAGTTTATCATAGCATCCCCACACTGTTCTTCGTAAAAACAAATTGTTTACTTCAAGCAGGACTCAGTGTGTATTAATTCAGTATTTGTTAAACATCCATTTTGCATACTCTAACTGAGAAGACTGTGCGCTACTATGGTTGGCCATGGCGGCAGTCATCCTTGAAGCAGTCGTAGGTGTATATATATGACTCAAGAAAGCAAATAGAACGCCAATGAATATCGCTCGAGAACATTGTGTACTCTCTGTGGGTTGCTGCGAAGATTAAGTGGCAACACAAGTGAACCTCCTACTTCAATGCTGAGGATATCCCTGAACCAATGGACATCCACTGTGCATGCTTGGCCCTGACACCGTTCCTCGACATTAATTTTATAAACCATAAAATTTTACACTAAAACCCACAGGGCAGGGGGATAAAGAATCATGGGAATTAGGTTTGGGTATGAGGGCCTGAGTGTGTGTGTGTGTGTGTGTGCGCGCATCAGTGGATTTGGGTGCAGGAAACTGTGTGCTCTCCATACCGCTCCTCTCTGCACAGTAAACCACCTGCACTCAGCCCCCAGAGGGACAGATTCAAGAAATTATCACCAGCTTCTCAACAATTCAAGCAGGAAGGAGGTTGAGTGACCTTAACTGAACACACAGACATATACTCACACACACACACACACGCACACGCTTTACTATACATGCACACACAATCGCGCAAACAAGCATAGAGTTACACTCACACACTCTGACATGCTCACATGCATATATAAATTCACACACACACTCACTCCCTCTTACAAATTCACACACACACACACGCACGCACACGCACACACACACTAAGCATCAATAGCAGGCAGTTTATGAGGCTGTATGTCTTCACTGACTGAAAAGAGTCATGCTACCATAAACCCTTTAAATCTGCAGACACACAAACCAGTGGCAGAGCCCGAGCTCAAAATGGGGTCGACACAGAACATCCCTTTACAACAATTTCTTGTGCTCTGGGGTCCTGGCCTTTGGCCAGGACAGCATTTATGATTTTAACAGTTTCATGTTCAAGATTCCATAGTTCATGTCACAGTTTTAACAGTTTCTTGTATCAGTTTCAAGCATTTCATAATTCATGTTTATTGTCCATGTTTTTACTTTTCCATGTTTTTGTTTTTGCCAGGTCTGCCATGCCACTCCACCGCTTGTCTGCGTTCCGCCCCGTGCCTTCGTTGTTGCACATTTCAGAGCTCTGGTTGGCTGTGATATTTCCCCCTTCCTTCTGTGCTGTGCTGGGTTCGGGGCTGTCTAAGCTTAATTGACAATTAACTGTTTTTAAGTTACTAACATTTACTAACATTCACTGGGTTGGTGTAATTCTTCGATAGGCACATTACTAATACTGATAATTTAGACAGGGAGTTTATTGTCACGATTCCTGCTTTGCTATTTCAAGTCTTGCTGTGCTTCTCTGTTCTGAACATTCCTGCTGCTTCCAAACTGCATACTTAATTGGTACTTAAGCTGAGCACGCTCATTCTCTTAATGAGCGAGTCTTGTCAACCAATCTTAGTCCATGTCCAATGATCTTGCCATGCCTCTTGTTTCTCCTTCTCCAGGTGTTGCCCCTCATGTCTTGATTTCTTACCCTTTATCTGGATGCGGTGGAAGTTGGCTGGCAGATAGTGCCTCAAGTTTTGTTCCAAGTTCATGTTCCCACGTTCTTGCTCAAGCTCATGTTCCCAAGTCTTGGTCTAGTCTGTTTTTTCATAGTCATTTTGTATATAGCGTTTTGTTTTTCTAGTCTTGTCATTGATATCTTTAGTCTTTATTTCTGTTCATGGTTATCTCCCTGGAGTTTCCAGTGGCTTTTGTTTTTGCCGTTTTTGATCTTTTGTTTCTAGCTCTGTGAAGCTCACCTTAGTTTGTCTTTTGCAACCCTTTGGGCCAAGTTTTTTGTTGGCCTTCGTGCCTGTTTGCCTTTGTCTAAATAAAATCCTCATTCCGCTACACCTCGCTCCTGGTGTCTACCTGATCACACATCAGTAGAGACCTGGCAAAACAAAAACATGGAAAAGTAAAAACATGGACAATAAACGTGAATTATGAAATGCTTGAAACTGATACAAGAAACTGTTAAAACTGTGACATGAACTATGGAATCTTGAACATGAAACTGCTAAAATCATAAATGCTGTCCTGGCCAAAGGCCAGGACCCCAGAACACAACATCATTAGTCTTGACTCTATCATTTTTCTTTACTCTTTTATATGTTCTGAATAAATTTGACCCAACTCAATGTTCAATGTATCGGAAAACATGGTTAACATGATAGATGCTAGATTTTATTCCCTAACTTTATGGGTAAAGCATGAATTTGAAAAAAAAAAAAAATGTTCATTACATGTCGTAAGCATCAGTGTTGTTTAGGTCATTTTGACCCCTGGATCAATTATTACATAAAACCATCATTTTGATCTTGTTGTTGTAGTGTTGTCTAAGATTGGGGGCATGTTCAAATTCATTTCTCTTTCATTTTACATTTGATCTCATTCATTTTGCCATAATCACGTAAAATCAATGCTTAATGTATAAGGGGAGGATGAGGGAGTTGTGTTTTGTTTACTTGGCTATTAAAATGGTGAATTGAAAGGCAAAAATAAGCTGAGAAAACATCTTATACAGTTTTTTATTGCGGGGATCAAACTGACCTCATACCAAAAATTGTTTATTTGTTAATTTGAGCGTAATAGGAGGGTTAATTAAGAATACCTTCACTCAGAAAACACTCTATCAGGTGTAGCTAATTCTCATTCAGTGAAGACGACGACCATTAGTTTGGACTTGCAATTTGTTAAATTTCAATTAGTGCTATTCAATTTAATTATGAAGCGCAGGTTAGATTGCCTGATGTGCCAACAAGGTAGCATGGAATTTCTAGAGCAGTTTAGCTTTCGCAAAAAATAGGCCTACTTACTAGTGAATTATTTCTTCTGAATTGAATTTGCCCTATTATTTCGTCGTCCTTGGATTGCATTGAGAAAGAAGCTGTGTCCTTAATTGCCAATGGCTTAACATTTCTGAAGGAAAATGATTGAGAACAGGTCAGTTTAAAGGGATGTTTTCGCCCACCTTATTTTCGCCTGTGGCTACACCACTGATACAAATACACGTACAAGGGCGTACATGCGCGCATGCACACACACACACACACACACACACACACAGTAAAACGTTCAGTGTTAAATCAACACTTAAAGAGTCTATTTGGATCCCGATAGACTCTTTAAGTGTTGATTTAACACTGAACATTTTGCTGCGCACACACACACACACACACACGCACCCTCACACACACACACACACACAGTTAAAGAAAAGCATCAATAACAGGCAGTTTATGAGCCTGTATCTCTTCATTGACAGACACAGAGCGACACAGCTGGAGAGAAACATTGCAGCTCATGTGACTGCTGTCTCTAAGCACCTAAGGAAAACATTTTGATACAGCGAAGGACACGATTGAAACAAGCACAGCTTCTGCACCATCTTGATCTATTTGCTTGACATCCTCGCTTTAAACAGCCACCGCACACCACACTACTACCAGTTTTCCAGCAGGACCGTTTTCACATTAAAACCATATAACTGCTGCCCCCTCAGCTTTTTATTATTAATTCAGAGGAGATATGATCATATCTTGCAGGCAGCGCATCTGCTTCAAGGCACCTTGGTTTTGATTACACCTCACCTGAAGCATTGGGCGAGGGCTATTTCATGCGCTGCAGATCGATGTTTACAAGCGGGTTCCACACAGCTCAAAGCAGAGGAGTTAAATCCATGTTCAGAAATGAGAGTCCTGCCAGTAATTCTGCTCCAGTCGCCAGGAAGTGCTAAAACAGCCAACTCTTCAGGCGGCTGGTGGAACAAACGAGAAAAGTTCGCTGGCTGAGTTCATACCTGGAGGAGTTACCGGGCACGAAGTTCAAATTTTGACCTCCTTGACTCTCCCCCTCTGTTAAAAAGGATCATTCAGTCTAAACCTTGTACAGTGCTTTGCTTCAAACTGCGAGCAAGTAGTTTAGTCCAGGGGTATAACTCTATTTTGAAGTGTTTGATTCTGGATCGTCGAATGACTCTTTCAGCAACTTTTCAGCTATCTCATGTCAAAATGCAATTCATTCATACCGACTGGGCAATTTAAATGTCTCCAAGTAGCCCATCATGCATGTCTTTGGACTGTGGCAGGAAACCGGAGTACCTGGAGGAAACCCAAGCAAGCACGGGGAGAACGTGCAAAAGGCTCCAGACCGGATTCAAACCAAACTTCCTTTTTCCTTTTTGCTATATTCCATCCATATGGGTTGATTGGTAATGTTATCCAATTGGATTTCGCTGTGGATACGATTTGAGTCTCAAGGATGGAAGTTAACCATCTGCCAGCAAGGTGAGAGGGGTGTTTGGACCATTCTGTGACTTTTAATCATTTAATCAGACACTTGGACACAACTACTGCTGTCATGGTTTACCAAAGGCATGAAACCCTGAGGCACTATGGGAAGATTTTAATTTCCTTTTCCTGGATGGTACCTGCGATAAAAGATAGCATTGTTACAAGATACCTTCCAGCACAGAAAACAACAGAGAAATCCTCCTCTGATCCCAGAGTCTCAACATAAACATTGATGGCAGTGAATATGATAATTGAGGAATTGTTTGAAATGTCTTTTTTACTTCAAAAGTTCTCTATGCCTAAAAAATGACCCAGAAGGATTTATTTGGCTGCCAAGAGAAGTGCTGTTCGAATTCTCAAAATTCTAAGGAAGGATCCTTCAGTCCTTCATATGACCATCCTTTATGAAAGGCGATAAGGTTGTCCCACAATTCTCAGCGGCAGCAATATGTAAAGCCTCACGCCATCTTTCTAGCCATTCTCAAAAACAAATAAGCAAGACAGGTAAGAGATGCATGACAATGTTACCAAATGTAAGTGGATAAGGATTCTCTTTGCACCATAGTTGTTTTTTTCCTGAGTCCTTAGCAATAATCCTTCACATCTTTCTCTAACCTCATGACGTTTTCCACTGAGGTTAAGGAAAACTGGTCAGGAATTGGATGATAGGACGTTTTTTCCTGACTATTCGAACACAGCCATGGACTGGCTGTGCAGCACACATGCCTTTCAGGAAGAGAAGCCAGGACTTGACATGGCTTGTGTGTCCCCGTTCTTATAAAAGTGCTTCCTGATTGGCCAAGCAGCTCACTTGTTTCTGTGCGAAAAATGACAAGTGGTCTATGCTATTTCATTATTCCCAACTGGCAGTGAATGACAATTCAGTCCTGAACTAATTTAACTTCTCCTCTCGTTTTATGACTTTAGTGCTCTGTTTGGTACAGAAAACTGCAGTGATTAGACTGAATGTCGCCTTTTAAAATCCAGACCGCACTTACAGCCGAGATAAACATTTTATGACACACTTTCCAAGAGGAGAGGAGAGAAAATGGGGATGTGGTGTGGTTTTGTACTTTGATGAACCCCCCCACCCCAACTCTCTCTCTCTCTTTTTCACACTCAGTCACACACTGCATCTCTAGCTCTTTCTCTTTATAAGGAATTTGAAGTCCTCAGTGATGATTACTACCAAGCATTGAGTGCTGCATTCCTTTATATAACCTGAGCTGGTTCTACACAATCCAGCAAGGTCAGATGTGGACAGAAAGTTTTCGAATGTGTGCAAGACCAGGTTCTAAACAGAAAACGTGAAGGTCAGATATGGTCAGATCTGGCTGTCCAATCAGGTTTTCTGTCCTGAGATTACAGTGACCAACAAAAAGTCATTTTACTCCTTAAATAAGAGCAGCTACTTTCTGCCTGATTACTATTTCTGAGGGACAACCTTTGCCGGAGCCAACACACTGAGAGATTTGTCATGGTTTACAGGCTGAAGAGCAGAAGCTGGGAATATTTTTTTAGTAACTTTTTACACTTCATAAAATTTTATGTCCACGCCTTTTTTTAACTGCTCTCGTCAGGGATGTCCAATTCTCCAATTCAATATTTTCTATCCTGTAACCCGAAGCAACACACACACACACACACACACACACACACAATAATTAAGTAAGTAAGTAGGGAAGTAAGTAAATGAATATAAAAATAAACTAGAGGCACTCGTTGAGTGCAAACCTCCGCCAAGACAGCACAATCCAAATCTTCATGAGTGGGAGTGAAGTTGAGGTATTGCGTGTCATACTAGTTCAAGACGGCGGGTGTGGTGGCCATATTGTTTCACTGATCGCGGTGAAAATCAATAGGTTCCATCCTTGATGTAATAGCAATGCACCCACACAATTTCAGCCAAATCTGTGCATTACTTTATGTTAAGTTGTTCACAAACAGACAGACAGACAGACAAACAAACAAACAAACAAACAAACAAACGGGTGAAAACATTACCTCCGCCCCAACTTCATTGGCAGAGGTAATCAATAAAATTTTAACAATTAGTCCTGGCTAGTGCTCAATCATCTTCCTTTATTGACGCGTTTTCCAATTATCGTAACTGGCAACTGAAGACACGGTTTCTCTCCATATGTGCTCTGACAGCAATGAAATCATGGGCTGAATTCAGTACAGAAATGGGCTACTTGCGTGAGGGTCGACAGGTTTGCAGTTTTGAATGACGTTACTTAATCGGAGAGAACAAACAGCACCTGTTATGTGTGGAGTGCTCTCTGAGTGAATCTTCTCAGTTCTCAGTCATTTTCATAATTAACAAAAGGTTCACTCCGAGAGCGCTCCACACTTAACAGGTGCTGCTTGTTCTCTCTGATTAAGTAAGACGGCAATCATTCATCTGGACGCATATTTGCTGTATTTAAATCAACGTTATTCAAAATTGCAAACCTGTCGACCCTCACGCAAGTAGCCCATTTCTGTCCTGAATTTACCCCATGATTTTATTCCTGTTAGATCACATATGGAGAGAAACGGTGTCGTCAGTTACCAGTTACGATAATTGGAAAACGTGTCAATAAAGGAAGATGATTGAGAACTAGCCAGGACTAATTGTTGTCATAAAGCACATGTCTGTGTTCCCCCCAGTTCCTAGTTCTATCTGCGCCCCTGAGTAGGCCTATGTATGTCTGTTCCAGTTACAAGAAGTAGGCCTAACGCAGACATCTCTTTATATTTCTTACTATAGCCACCATGGCATTAAAGCTTTGCAAACAAACAAATTGCCGCAATAATGAAATGACAGATAAAGAATTTAGCGACTCTCAACCAGCGCAATCAGATCACTGAAAATGTGCCCTTCCTACACCAGCCTGTTTGTTCCGTGGAAGACAGGGAAGAAGACAAATAAAGAGAACATTCTAGTCACACAAAAATAACTATCAAAGACAGTTTATTTGATCTCATTTAGAAATTGCGCACTTGAAATCTCTAGTCTTTTGGTTTGCACCAAAAGGACATGGCAACACTTTAACAAACAAAGGATTCTTACCCTGGTCGTCCCCTCCTCCCGAAACCACCTCAACAATCACACAATTCCATACCCGAAGCCTTTTATGTCCCATTTAATTTGCGCAAACTTGTACCTATAGTACTTAATCAGTAAATTGGATAATTGATCATAATAATGATTCTTCCCATGTCGGCAATTCTTTATTGGCTAAAATTGATTAAAAAATGGGTAGTGCTTTGGTATTGGCCAGGGGAGGGCTTAATCTAGAGTATTTTATAATATCTTTATCGACGCATTAAAATTCACAGTATTATCAATGGTTAAAAAAAACATATTTCCATAGACATGGGTTAGTTAATACAGATATCGTCAATTAGAAATTCAATCTCCTCCCTGGTGAGAATATCCCATTTTTTAGATTATAACGAACATACGGGGCAGTCAGATTTGTTAATAGAACATGAAGACAACGATGGCGACGTCAAACCGAAACCCAAATGTCACAGATGAGGAGTTAGAGGTGTTGGTGACATCAGTGAAGAGGCACCATGAGGTGTAGTGTGGCAGGGGGCGCAGTAGGCTGATCCGAAGAAGAAAGCTGTGAATCGTTCTGGATGTGGCTTCGGTGGGGAGATTTAAGCACAGCCCAATTTAAAGCATAAATGGAGAAATCTGCTGTGCGCTGTAAAAGCCAGGCTCTCAGCACACCGGAGAAGTGTGTATGCAACAGGTGGTGGGCACCCATTATCCCCTGTGCAGCAACGGTAATTTTTTTTCCCGCGAGAGCGGCATTTTAGAACTCTTTTGCGAATGAATTCGGCAACAAGTACGCACACCTGTTTTTGCAGCACGGTCATGCAACTTGCAGTAAAAAAAAATAAACAGCTGTCCGATTGGAGAATGTAAACGGACAAAACCACGTACTTGTCACCAGAATTACCTTCATTCGCTGAAGAGTTCCTAAATGCCGCTCTCGCTGGAAAAAAATTACGTCGCTGAGTGCCACTGCATAGACCTAATTATAATTAATTATTTTTCTGTACTGAATGTAGCCCATTTGTCTCTGTTAGACATAGGGGTTGAGAAGCCGTGTCTTCAATTGCCCCTTGATTATTCTTAAATTGGAAAACGTGTTAATAAAGGAAAACCATTAAGAACAAGCCAGGACTAATTTTTGCCAGAAAAGGGATGGATTTTTGCCAAGGCAATCGTCTAGGCGAGCGCCGGCCCTGGATGTGGTGCAGCATAGTGTCTACTGACTATGTCAGACACCTTGACACAGACGCCTGTGATATGTGCATGACATCACCAGCCACTCTCTGGAATGACCCAAATGCCAGGACCGACAGTGCAGTTGTGACCTTGATGACCACGGGTATGTTCTGTGGATGATTGCTGCTGCTGGATAGCTGTTCTTCCCGAAGTCGGCAAAAATATATGATTGCCTCCCAGTCCAGATGAAAGCGGTGAATGCACTCGGTGTCTTTTAGTGCCAGGATGTCCAAACGAAGCCAATATATGCGTGTTCGTCTTCGAGCTCGGCGCGCTCCTGTTACTCTTTCCCAATCATGCAAGAGTGCAAGCAAATGCAGGACTGGCATTTTGGTTTTAGATTTTGAGGGCATGGTACAATGATGGTCTCATGTATACTCGTATTGATTAACTGCTATGCGTTTGTAATTGAACAGGCTGTTGCGTAATATCATGTGATGATTTCGTTGGATAATTTATTTTGGTTATGCAAAATGTAGTTTAGAAATAAGGATGAACAATCGAATATTGACTGTCTCAACCTTTACCATGTTAAATAAAATAAAATCAATGTTAAAATTCGGCCTATAACCGACATCAGACACAATATTCCATTTCGCCTTATGTTGGAGCTTGATCTTAATAAGCCCTCAAAAGCGCTTAACAGAAAAAGTGCATTAGCCAGGGGGAGGATACACATGAGTGTTTTTTGCCTGAGAAAAACACAGATTTTGGCCTTGCTCCACCCCAAGTGCGTAACTGCCTTTGGGGCGAGTAATGCACAGACTTAAGTCGAAGGGCGAATACGCGTAGGCTGAAAAGCGTGTAGCAACGCATGAGAGAATAGACCCCATTGTAATCAATTAATACCTGCAAGTTTCATCGCTTCACGACAAAAATTGTGGTCAGTAAGTTGTTCACAAACAGACAGACAGACAAACAGGGGCGAAAACATAACCTCTGCCCAACTTTGTTGGCTGTCTCTGTGACAATTAGATCCGAAGTTATGAGCAATTAAGTGAATTTGACCTTTTGCTTGACCTTGACCTTGACCTTTGAAAATTGAATACCTTCCACATTTTAACATAGCAAATAATTACTGCAAGTTGCTTCACTCCACGACTAAAATTATGGTCAGTAAGTTGTTCACAAACAGACAGACAGACAAACAGGGGCGAAAACATAACCTCTGCCCAACTTTGTTGGCTGTCTCTGTGACAATTAGATCCGAAGTTATGAGCAATTAAGTGAATTTGACCTTTTGCTTGACCTTGACCTTTGAAAATTGAATCCCTTCCACATATTAACATAGCAAATAATTACTGCAAGTTGCTTCACTCCACGACTAAAATTATGGTCAGTAAGTTGTTCACAAACAGACAGACGAACAAACAAACAGGGCCGAAAACATAACCTCCTCGCTACTTTGTTGGCTGTCTCTGTGACAATTTGATCCGAAGTTATAGGCAATTAAGTGAATTTGACTTTTTGCTCAACCTGGACCTTGACCTTTGACCTTGACCTTTGAAAATTGAATCACCTCCTCATATTAAGGAAGCAATTAATACCTGCAAGTTTCATCACTCCACGACTAAAATTGTGGTCAGTAAGTTGTTCACAAACAGACAGATGTAGAAACAAACAGGGGCGAAAACAAAACCTCCTCCCAACTTTGTTGGCTGTCTCTGTGACAATTTGATCCGAAGTAAGAGGCAATATAGTGAATTTGACCTTTTACTCAACTTGGACCTTGACCTTTGCCCTTGACCTTAGAAAACTGAATCACTTCCCCATATTAATGTAGCAATTAATACCTGCAAGTTTCATCACTCCACAATAAAAACTGTGGTTAGTAAGTGGTTAACAAATAGACAGACGAACAAACAGGGGCGAAAACATTACCTCTGCCTAACTTTGTAGGCTGTCTCTGTGACAATTTGATCTGAAGTTATAGGCATTTAAGTGAATTTGACCTTTTGCTCAACCTGGACCTTGACCTTTGACATTGACCTTTGAAAATTAAATCACTTCCGCATATTAACATAGCAATCAATGCCTGTAAGTTTCATCTCTCCATGACTAAAATTGTGGTCAGTAAGTTGTTCACAAACAGACAGACAAACAAACAAACAAACAGGGGCGAAAACATAACCTCCGCTCCAACTGCGTAGGTAATAATTGACTGTACAATAGAGGGCATCTTGTTACTTTTCGTTATGCATCAAGAGGAGCCGATGCTTGACTTTGCCAATAAGATGCTTTTTAAGCAAGCAGTGCAACAGCTGAAACTTTCAGACAAACCCCTTGATCGCAGCTGGGTACTGAAGCTATTCGGGAAAAGGGCCATTACTTTGGGGCACAATGGCTGTATCCCACTCAAAACTTGAGCCAGCAACTGAGCTGCGTTATCAGCCCTGCTCTGCCAACCATTATATTACACTGCTGTGGTTATGTCTGGACCATGCTGTTGCTATTGGCTCTGTGGTTCAACAACGGAGCTTCACAATCTTACTGCCCATAAGACAGCTTGTTAAAAAGGGGGCCAACTTTACCAGGAAATCAGCTTCCAATGCGGAGCTGATTTGCACGATAGTTTTGCAAGCAAATCAGGACCAGCTTGGCACAGGACCCGGGTATGCAAGGGTAAAAGGGGAACAGTTCATCACTGACAGCCAGTGTTGTGGGGAACCAATTTTACACTGGTACCACTTCTGCTTTAGGACCAGAGCTCCGTCTGAATAGTCTTTTTTGCCTTGGAAAGTTCCTAATTCTTAAAAAAATCATCCGTAAATAATTACGTGGCAGCCATGATAAATGGATTTGAATTCTCTGAATGTTAAGGAAAGGTGTCTCAGTACTTCCTAATTTACCACCTTTAGCATAGGGTACACAGAACCATCCTTTTCGAAAAGAAAGGAGATACAGCTATCCCACAATATCCCACAATCCTGCGCTGCTGCAATATTTAAAGCAACGACCCCTCATCTGACCAATCGCGTAAAGAAACGCATATGATGAGCAGGGGACTCATGATCACGTTGCCTAGTGTAAGTGCATTCGGATTCTCTAATTAGTGCGGTTGTCTCCCTGAGGCGTTAGGAATTCCCTTTTACACCTTCCTTTTCCTTACGGGATTAGTGGATAGGCCATAATTTTTTGACTATTCGGACGCAGCCCAGCTTTGTGCTGGTACTGGCTTTATCCTTAGGATCGGCTCTGGGCAAATTTATATTCTTCTAAAGTGACAGCTCTATGTCCCCACCAATGAAACTGCAACATTTCAATTTCACGAGTAAACTCAACAGTTCATTATGGATCATTGCAAATCTCAATGCTGCGGCCACACGGTACTGAAATACACGGCAGAATCTGATGTTTATTTGTATATTGATTACTGACCAAAACCTTCAGTCATAAAGAGGCTGACAGCACAGAGTAAACAGGAACAGAGAGTCCTGAAACATTTCTACGCTGAACATGCGGCGCTTTACATTTAAAAGTGTCCTCTACATAGTAGCCATATAAAAAGACTCGAAATAGTGCCATCTTCTGCTCTTCAACATCACTCGAGCGCATCACAGAAGACGGCCTCCCCGGGCGGAGTTTGTTGCTTAACGGAAACGCTCCGACAGTCGCAGCTGTAATCTGCCTATCAGAGGCACTGCGCTGAATCCGAGAGACAGGATGCCATTCGCGGGACGCGATAAAGGGAGAACCCGCACTGGCCTGCCTCCTCTCATCAGTCCGCTTTAGAGAGACGGACCCCTCCTTCTCCCCCCGCACTGCCGAACACAACGCGGGCTCCCGTAATGATATTTATAAAAGCGCGGACGTGCGGCCAAACACAGGTCACCCTTGGAGCCTTGTTTATAAATCGTATAAGCACAGCAATGTTGCCTATGCCACTTTCTCTGAGGATTTCGCATTTATAGAAACAAGCTTTACATTAAAAACACGCAATAGTGGTAAAAGACACAAATTAAAAAGAAGAAAAGATATGAAAAAGTTCAAGTTTATTCTGATTAATTCATTAACAATTGCTTGCAGTTTATTGTACCCACTGACTTAAAAATCAGGATATTTTACAACAAATTAACTTTTTATTTTATTGAGCGTGGCCTTCACAATAGGTATGAGACTCAAATTTTTGTAAATAAGGCCCCATGTCCTCTGGCAGGAGACACATCCATTCGTCCATGCCTACTTCATCCTCACTTGGGTTGCAGCGTCAGCTGGACCCGATTCCAGCAGAGTATGGGTGAGAGGCAGGGACCCACCCTGGACAGCTTGCCAATCCATCGCAGGGCGCACACACCATTCACTCTCACACCTATGGGCAATCTAGCATCTCTAGTTAGCCTGATGTGCATGTCTTTGGACTGTGGGAGAAAACTACATTACCCAAAGGAAACCCTAATAAACACAGGGAGGACATGCAAACTCCACACGGAAAGTCCCCAGGGCAGATTTAAATCTACTACCTTCTTGCTGTGAGGCAGCAGTGCTAACCACTGCAGTGCCGCCTCAGGACCGTGTAGGTATGTGCTACATCAAAACTAGAAAACAACCCCATAAGTTTGGATTTTATTGTAGACTTGGCCTAACACTCAGCAAAAGGTCTCCTGAGCAGGTATTAAATAATGTACACCTACTTGAGAACACTTTGGCCTAGGCCAATTAAAAATATAAAAAAATTTTAATTACTTAGAAATATGTTTTCATTACTTATTAGCAGACAAATCTGTGACTAACAAAGAACAATTATTCAGCGTTTAATCATTGGCAAAGCACAAAGGCTTTTACAATCACAATAGCAAACAATTTACAGTTTACAATTTACATTACCACACCTGGGGCACAGGGCGACATGCCAGATTTCCAACCGGAATGTCACGCTTATTTACTGTGTTTTTTTTCTGCTTATTTTTTATTAATGCGATAATATTTTGTTCCAGCACATCCCTGACTGTTGGTGGCCTCCAGAAGAGCTCAGATTAGCTTGTAAGTCAATCTGTCAACCTCAGCTGAATAAACAAGCGAATAATTTAGCGGACAGAGTCCCACTGTAGGGCGGACAGCTTGGGACAGCCAATACGAAGCATAAACACTCCCATGCATTTGTTAATCATAACGTAGCTGACAAAGGTATAGTGTCCTAACATTTATGGGGCAGTAAGACCCCCGGCGTTCCTCATCCATCATATTCATCCCGTTAAAAGCTGATATGTTCGCTGTCTAAATATATGTTGCTCTTTGGCTATTTTATTAGGCTATATTTTACAGTGCTCTTGTCATTGACCCTGATCAAGAAACATCAGGAGCCCTGCTATGAATCTGTAATAGACCTATTTTGAAGCTGTGATGTAGTGACTGTGTAATATTTTGAAGCTGAGCTGCAGCATTGCCATCCTGGTTTAGTTTTTTTTTAAAGATGTGAAGTCTACATAATTACAAAATTACATGAGTGTTTTGTTCCAGTACATTTCATGTTTGCATGTGTATGACATTCTGCTTCAATTTCACAGTGTATCTATTGAAATAAGGGGGCTGATGTAACAGTCACAGCACTTTTTTTTTTTTAAAAGAGGTCACCCCCCTTTTTAAGGGATCAAAAGTTTTTGGACAATTGGCTGCTCGGCTGCTCCACCGGCAGATGTGTTTCGCTCCCTGATAATTTCATGTAAAAATGAACAAATAAGAGGTCAACAGTTGATTTTAGGTGTTTGGAATCTGATGCTGTTTACTCTCAATATGAAAGCCAAAGAGCGACCAGTTAAGCAGGCCATTATTAGGCTGTGAAATCCTGATAAACCCACCAGTAAAAAAGCAAAACCAATATGTGCATCTAGCTGAATGATTTGGCGTATTCTTAAAGAGAGAGAAAGCTCAGGTGAGCTCAGGAACTGAAAAATGCCAGGAAGAGCAGTAATAACTGTGGTGCAAGGCAATATGAGAATTCTTTCCCTGGTTCAGAAAAAAACCCTTCAAACCCTGTGGGAGGCCCAGCATGTAAATATGTGGAAACATATACAGTACAGGCCAAAGGTTTGGACACACCTTCTCATTCAATGCTATTCCTTTATTTTCATGACTATTTACTGTGTAGATTCTCACTGAAGGCATCAAAACACGTGAATGAACACATGTGGAATAATGTATGTATCTAACAGTTGTCCAATAGGGCTGTCAGCTGTGTATCAACCTGACTTCTGCACAACACTACTGATGGTCCCAACCCCATTGATAAGGTAAGGAATTCCACTAATTAACCCTGACAAGGCACACCTGTGAAGAGAAAACCATTTCAGGTGACGACCTCTTGAAGCTCATCAAGAGAATGCCAAGAGTGTGCAAAGCAGTAATCAGAGCAAAGGGTGGCTACTTTGAAGAAACTAGAAAATAAGACATGTTTTCAGTTACAGGTATTTCACACTTTTTTGTTAAGTACATAAGTATACATGTGTTCATTCATAGTTTTGATGCCTTCAGTGAGAATCTACAATGTAAATAGTCATGAAAGTAAAGGAAACGCAGTGAATGAGGTGTGTCCAAACTTTTAGCCTGTACTGCACATGGAAATGCAGAAAATAAATGTATATGGAAATACAAAATTAGAAAATGTAAAAAACTAAATATGAAAATCCATATGAAAATACAGTTGTTTGCAAAAGTTTGGGCACCCCAGATCAAAGTTTATGTTACTGTGAATAGCAAAGTGAGTAAAAGATGACTGCTGTCCAAAAGATAAAGAGGACACATTTTCTTTGTATTTTAAACAAGATTACTTTTTAATTTCCTTCCTTTGACAGTTTCAAAACGATAAAAAAGTAAAAGGGTCCGAAGCAAAAGTTTGGGCATCCTGCATGGTCAGTTCTTCGTAACACTCCCTTTGGCAAGCTTCACAGCTTGTAAACTTGTATTTTTGGAGCCAGCCAAGAATTTTTTAATTCTGGTTTGGGGGATTTTGCCCATTGTTCTTTGCAAAAGGCGTCCAGTTGTGTGAGATTCTTTGGCTGCCTTGCATGCACTGCTCTTTTGAGGTCCATCCACAGATTTTCAATGATGTTGAGGTAGGAGACATTGAGGGCTTTGGTGAAACCTTCAACTCGCACCTCTTGAAGTAGTCAGTTGTAGATTTTGAGGTGTGTTTAGGATCATTATCCTGTTGTGGAAGCCATCCCTCTTTTCATCTTCAGCTTTTTTGCAGATGCTGTGATGTTTGCTTCCAGATTTTGCGGGAATTTAATTGAATCAATTCTTCCTTCTACCAGTGACATGTTCCCTGTGCCACTGGCTGCAACACAAACCGAAAGCAAGACTGATCCAACCACGTGCTTGATAGTTGGAGAGGTGTTCTTTTCATGAAATTAAGCTTCCTTTTTTTCTCCAAACATACCTCTGCTCATTGCAGCCAATGAGTTCTATTTTAACTTCATCAGTCCACAGGATTTATTTCCCAAATGCATCAGTCTTGTTCAGATGTTCCTGAATAACCTTCTGATACTGAATTTCATGGTGAGGATGCAGGAAAGGTTTCCTTCTCATGACTCTACCATGAAGGTCATATTTGAGCAAGCGTTCCTGAATCATAGGGCAGTGCACCTTGACTCCACGGTGTGCTAAATCTTGCTGAAGGTCTTTTGTTAAACGAGTGTTTTGATTTAACTTTCTCACAATCCAATGAGCAGTTTTCTCAGTTTTCTTGGTCTTCCAGACCTCAACTTGACCTTCACTGTTTCTGTTGACTGCCATTTCTTAATTATATTATGAACTGAGGAAATTGCAACCTGAAAACATCTTCTGAGGCTGCTATGCATCTTCTCAGCCTTCTCCTGCTTTGTGGGCATTAAATATTTTCATTTTCAGAGAGCTAAGCTGCAACTTTGAGGAGTCTAAGGCTTCTGATTGTTGGGCCGAGTTTGGGTATTTATAAACTTTGAAATTTGCATCACCTGACCTTTCTTAATGATGATTGTGAACAAGCCAAAGCCCTTACAAGCTAAATACTGTCTTAGTCCATAGTCAAAGTTACTTGAGCTCAAATCTTTTAGGGTGCCCAAACTTTTGGACGGTGCTCATTTCCTTTTTTTCACTCTAGATTGTACAGAACAAAAGTATCACTCTAATACTGTTTAAAATATCAAAATGAGTGTTTTATCTTTAAATTCATGCCATTAAGGGATCAGTTCATCTTCGACTTGCTTAACTATTTCCAGTAACAGAAATTTTGATCGGGGCTGTAAGAAGAGGTCCGGGGAACACCAGATGCAGGAAGCAGAAGTGTTTATTAAACACAAAAAACACTAGGAGAAAGGTTTTATTTCTGGCGTGTCTGCCAACCACCGTGCTCAAGCACTGAACAATGGGGAGAACTAAGGTACACTGCCAAAGGCAGAGGGGAACAGAAGTACACTCTCCAAGAGAGGGTAAACTAATAAAACAAAAACTGAACCTAACTAAACTGACGGATACACTGGGAGAATTTAACACGGGGCAGACAAGACTAGAGCGCAGCAAACAGGAAGACTCGGGAACCATACACGGGAGACACTCAGAACGCACAAAGAGCTGAGACTTCACCATGTAACACACCGACAATACGGAGGATCCGTCTAACAATCGCGTGGAAAACTGGAGCTTTTAAAATCTCGAGAGGAGGCGGGGACTCGGAAAGCAATCTCACTGAAACAGAAACACATGGGATTAATAAACAATCACACGAGGACCGGGTATACAATAATGACTCGAGACGAGACGCGGAGACCATCAATCAAACTAGACAGTTTAGATTAAGGCAATCTAAACGTGACAAGTAAGAAGCACCGCAAGAAAAGCGAAAGGAAAGGCACAGTTTTAAATGCAGTTACTCAGAAAGTTCAGATTGAAATCACGAAAGCCAGAAACACATACGTTCGCTAAACGAGTTAATCAAGGTTAATACAAAGTGAGGAAGTATTTACAATCACCCTTAAATACGTGAAGATTAGTACGGGTTAGTAATGTCCTATCAGAGAACGCATTCACTCAGTTTAGCGAGACCCGGAATTAAGTGCAGCTGGAAGCAATGAATGAAATACCAAAGCCAAACCGAAAGTAGAAAGGTGATTGGACGAGGAGACAGGCACGCAGAAGGCAATCACGCAACATCACTGGAAACAGATGGGAGCGATTGTTAGCCGGCTGAACTGAAAGCTGGAAAATAAACGAGACGAAAGAAAATCACAAGCACAAAAACGCACGGGACAACACACGAAAGGGCAGAATCATAACAGGGGCACCCAAACTTACAAACTTACATTTACAAATAAATGTAAAATAAATAAAATATGTATATGTAATTTTTTCCGCTCGATATTTCCAAATTCATCAATTCTTTTAATAATAATTAAATAACAATGTAATTATTATTAAATAAAAAATATTTAATAAAAATTATTATTAAAAATTATAATTATAATTCTCTTTAAAAATGGTCTCATATTTTTATTTGTTCCTTTATTCATTATTTTTTTCTTGTGGAGCTTTGGATGTTGTTCATTCAAAAACCATTTTAAGAATGAAAGGAAGGGAAAGAGAAAACAGGCTAGTCTCTAAAAGATGTTTCCAGGCCCCATTCCTAACTTCCGGCTGAATGGATATAATTAGTTATTAGAGGAGACTAGAACAAAATATTGGGGAGGATTTTTGCTCTTCTCTCGGGGATTTCCATCTATGCCAGATAGACTCTTTTCAGTTGTGCAATTCTGCCTCCGCAGGGCTGCTGGCGAGTGGTCTGTTGGCTTGTACAGCAGAATCTCAACTGCTCATCTCTCCTGATTACACGGTGGAAAAAGCCAGCATAGCTTTCACATAGCTGCAGCACAAGAGCAGAGGAACTGCATCCATGTTCAGATCATTCTCCGGGTATTTTACTCCAACCATCTGGATTTGCTCAATAAGTGAAAAGCCTAAAACCAGAAGATAGAACTATTTAGTTAAACAATCAGTTGAGTTAGTTCGGAAAAGAAAACATGGAATGTCTTCTACCTCTGCGGCCTTGGACTTTAAAACTCTGATCAACAGCACTGGCACTTGAAGCAAATAGGAGAAAACGGCTCTGCCACTGATTTTGGGCCGCTTGGCCAGTGCTAAACTAGACCAAGCTGGACTGAAGCAAGATCATGGACTGGTCCAAGCCAAGCTTAGCCAAGTCATCCTAGTGATGTTGGGTATCAGAGATGTAGAATCTAGGGTCAGAAATAAAAGAAGTCCAGCACCAATATTCAGTAATTAAGACAATCCTTGAGTGAGGAGGTTGTAGAATAAGCTCACAAAAGTTCATAGGTGGAAAAAAAAAACAACGAAGAACTTCCTGAACATTGGATCTTCCACCTCAGCATGGAATAACTGGCCGTCTGTGGCCTCTGGTTTGAGTTTCAGCCCAGTAAGCATCTTCCAATAAGTGGGATTAAGGGGCTGAAGGACAAGTGGGGGTCCCCCAGCTCTGGATTCAGAGCACAGTCAAATTTTCAATTAACTCTCACTGAACCCATTTGAACAAGTTCTTTCCAGATAAAATAGAGCATATTTTACTCTGCAACATTATTTCAGACTGTTTTCAGTGGGAAGAATGCTTCCTGAAGATATCTCATGATGAATTACTTTGCGCAGACGTCTTCATCAGACAGATCTATTATATACAGATGGATGTACACTTTCTTCCAACCTCATTTCCTATAAACCTGTGGCAATGCCCGCTAGTATATCTCTTTCATCATAGTCCTAATATTATATATGGCCACAAGCAGCAATTACGGGGTCCAAGCAGATCAGCCAAAATGAAATGGATGATGGCTGTCACTTTTTCTGAGTCATCAACTTGTCCTTGAAGACTTTATCAGAACCTTTGACCAAGATTCAATACACAAAAGTTTAACTTAGGGAATCAGTTCTGGAAAAATGGCAGAGAGGCTTTTTCGTTCATCATGTGGATAGATGATAGTTCCATGTCTCCAAAGCAAATGAATTGAAAGTTAAGCTGAGCTGATAAATGTGCTAATATTTTGTATTGTTTTATAATACCATCAGTCAGACAACTGGAGAAACTTTTATGGAGACTGTAATTTGACACAACTTAACCAATCTTTCAAAATTTCATTCTGATAGGTCATAGCTAAGTCTGTTTCAGGGCTGCTGAAATTGGGCCGGCTATTGGTGGCCATCCTGTGTGTGCAACCATCATTTCCTTATAGCCTAAATCAGGAAATTTGAACAAGCATGCAAAATTTTAACCTAATTGAACCCGTGGTTTATGAAATATCACCAGTTGTTGTGATGGGCGTTGGTAGTGGGACGCCAAGAGCAGTGGCCAGAAATAAGAGGAAAAACCAGCAGCGTGCTGAGAGACTAAAACAGACAGAAATCACGAGACTCGCGCTACCAACGGACCTGACGCCCTCCATGGTAGAAAACAGCCGAGCTAAAAAAAAAAAACAACAGAAAAGGGAAATAAACCAATGATTCCCTTACTAAACGACACTTATCCTGTCATGCAGCTAAGATCCTGACAATAGTCTCTCTCTAAAGACCTTACCGGCTAAAGCACCAAGGAGACAATGACACTCTAGCAACACGAGCGAGGCAGAACAGGAGCTTAAATAGAATCCGGGGTACGCCCCAAATTAATGCCAGCTGGCCCAGGAATCCGACAACAAGCAAAACGATATTGTCCCGGACGAGAGTAACGAAAGGAGCTCTCAAAGCTCCAAAACCATGACCAAAACCATGACAGGTGTTTCCTGTAGCACCACCAAGTGACAAATGTTATGTCAAATTTGCTTGGCTTCAGCTTCTTGTCCAGTGGATGTAAATACTTACCTTTAACAATGATTGGACATTGCATTCAGAAGTAACAGCATTATATAAATTGAGGCCACACCCACAGAATTTCTTGATTTGTTGTGGCCATGTTTTCAATATAAAAATCGTTTATACAAGATTTTCAGATATTGCTCTCAAGAACCTGCCTACCAAATTTTGCAAAAGTTTGACAAACTGGAAGAAACCAGATTTTAAGGTTTTACAAAAAAAAAAATACGTCGAAGAAAATCCAAATATGGCGAATCATTCGGTCCCAGAGACTTTAATGTTTGGCTGGAGCTGAGGATTCTGCTAAGAAAATAAATAAATAAATAAATAAATGGTCTTTCAGTCAAAAGGTTCAAGAGTTACAGGCTTAACCATGTTTTGGCTTGCTGAAGGGCCACCATGTGGCCAACTGGGGTAAGTTATATAACCTGAGAATAGGGTGATCATAGGAAACTAGCTACAAAGTTGGAGTAATCTAGCATATTAGGAGAGAAAAATGGGGCATAGCTTGCAGCATTAGTTCTGGCAGACAACTGGAGATGTGCCCACATTCCCATAAATACCCCTATGCATAACAAACACTGCTCCACGCCTCTGGTAGACCTCTGGGCTCTTTAAGTTCCCCTCTAGCTTCTGTGGCAAAAACAGGCCCTGTTCCTGCACTGCATCACTCTCTGCTGCTGATTTACTGTTGCCTGCTGCCAGTTAACATCCCACCTCCATCCCAGCATCCACCTGTTGGCTCTGAATTTCCCTGTAAGGGAGGGGTGGAGCATATCCTGATGCTCTCTGCTGTCTTCTCAAGCTCAGCTGAGGAGCGAGTCGCTGTCAGAGCTTAGAAGCTGAACTATCATTGCGTCGATTTCTTGGAACTGTAATTAATGGTTTATATGTGTTTTGGCTGACAGAAATAACAAAACGAAAATTTCAACAAAAACAACTGGGTTTGAGCGGCTTTGCCGCTGGAACCCCTAAAAATGAATCAAACATCATACAAAAACCAGACTCGGCAAAGTCAGAGTGAATGTTAGTAGAAACCTCTCAGCCGCACACATATCCAACCCCTACAACGCAGAAAAAAAAAAAAAAAAAAAAACAGCTCTCCACCTCCTCTATCCTCCTATAATGATATGCGATTCACTGGGCATGGAGGCCTGTTTCTAATGATATCATGGTGTAACACAGTTTTGGGGGTCAAATTTGCATAATCGCCAGTGACCGTACAGTCATCTCGGAAGGCCAAGAGGATCAGATGCTTTGGCTTGAAGTTAAATGCAAATTTCTCAAAGCAGGAAATTCCATTTTCCGTGTGAATGCATTAGATTTAAACGCATCCGTAATCATCAGTGGCTCAGAATACTGATACGTTAATCTGAACCTTCAAGTAGAAAGGTCTCTGGCCTCAGAAAAATGCTCTGTTTATTCATTTATGTAAGTTGTCAGGAATGAAAAGGCAGTATTACTCTGTATAAACACCTCATCCCTGAAGGTCTTGCTTTTCTATGAGGTGACGGAAAGAGAGAGGAGAGGATGAAGGATTCTCAGGCATTCCTTCAGCGAGCGCTATAGAAAGTGAAGAGCCGATTAACTTTTTTTCCTGAATAGCATGAAAACGTTTATGCATACATTACGACCAATCAACAGTTATCTGAGTGATGGCCATGCCCATCAACTGCAGCTGATGAAGTTATGGGATGGAACCGTCTTTTTTTAACTTCATTCAGAACTAAAGCAGTAAGGTATAAAGAATGATTATTATATCTGTGTGAGCAGATGTGTCTCCAAGAGACTCGTTGCCTGCCCTCCTTCCCTCTCCCTGCTGGTGTCAAACTGAAAGTAATCCTTCTATCATCTAAAGACTCCTGACATGAAACAGGCCCCACCCATTCCCATCTTTGTGCTTTCACAAAGACTGTAGCTTGAGGCATTCCCTTTCCTCTGCGAAGCTTTGCACTGCTTTTTTTTGCCAGAATATTTTTAATATCTCACTCTAGCACCTGTTATGGAAAGCATTAATCCAGTCTCCATCCCGTTTGCTCATTTCCCGAGACTCAGCTCTGGACCAACAATACAATGCTTTAAAACAAAACCTTGCAAAACCTTTAAAATCAGATTAAAAGCTGTCAAAAACTGAATCTCAACCTTTCAAAGCTTTTCTCTAGTTTTGAAATGATATTCATTCCATAAAAGTCAGGTTACAACAGGTAACACATGGTGTTCCACCAAAATAATTGACACCCTAACTGAGGACCTGAATTGATGAGAGGAATAACAGGTAACGACTGGGGGTGCTGTTTCATTTTTTGCATTTGAATTTCGTAGCAACTGCACAGCAGGTTAAGTTTTCTAAAATGAAATGACATACAGTTTTCATTTTTATTTTATGAGAAAATTGTATTTCAATTTTATTGTGATTTAAATATTGCCTGCATCAATAGAAGATCAAGTTACAGGGCTCCAAATTCAATGACCAGGCGCAGGCGCGGCGCAGTCGAGGCGAATGGGGGGAGTGCTGCACCAACAGGGTGTATCCAGGTCTATTTTGCAATTTCGTGCCAAGCGCACCCCAGCACAAGTACTCCTATGTCCCGCCTCTGTCCTTCCTGCCGGCGCAAGTGGCAAAGAGGGAGGAGAGGAGGCCTGAGTGGGTTTAACACAGCCGAGTGAAATCTTCACCAATCAAATGAGCTCCTCTCCTCACCTTTAAAATGTTGGAATAAAGAAGCCTCTGTCCTGTATCTGCATGATGCGTTAATGTTGCATTTTACTTCGCTGCTTCAGGCATGTTTTCTGCTCCGCTTACGTCTATTAAGTATTAGGAATATGAGTTAGCTGGCTAGCTAGGGCATTCGCGAATTATTACCATTAGCGTACTTGAATGGAATTTCAAAACGAAACTACGTCAGATCATTCAAACTCATAAAGCTTATTTATTTCTTCTGCCTGCATCATTGGGAAGAGAAACGATGGATAGCGTGTTCCTACAAAATTATTACACCCTGTTGCTGCTTAAAATTTTGGGATTAACATGCATGGACAACAATGCAAGATACGTTACACATTCATTTTCAATATGTGATCTGAACTCAGTAGGAGATCATAGCAATCAGGCTGTATTCCTTTCCCGCACTAAAAACGATAAAACCTAAGTGACAATAATAGTATTAAGCCACTTGCACACTGGACGCAAAACTAATTTTTTGCACGACAGATAACATTTAAATTCAATGCAAAGATGCGAATACACGCGTATGTTTGCATATTTGCATTGACTTTGAATGTAATCACACCCATCTCGGCGCACGCCCATCTACCAAATTGCCAAAGTGGCTGCGCATGGTGTTGCACCGAACGAAATTACCACTGCGTGGGCTGCACTGGACGAAATTACTACTGCGTGGGCTGCACCACACTGCGCTACGCTGCGCTGGGCCAAGAAATTAGAGCGAAGTGATGAATTAAAATTTGATTATTTTCATCTGTACGGCAGGGGATAAATTTAAGCATTAAATTTCAAAAAACCGTCCTATTTTCATTGTAAAGTAGATAACTCTTTCAAGTATGTGAAAATGATAATGAAAATTGGATTATTGTGAAAAATGATCATGCTATTTTAGGGATGACATTTTCATGGTTATAAAGCCAGAGTGGGCTATTAATGATGATAATAATGATGATGATGATATCACTGGACAGAGAGTGGGGTGGACGTATGCCAGCATTTATGATGCATAGATCTCACCTGCATGAAAATCAGTGTCAGGAAACTGACCGCCCCCAATAAGTATGTGAGAGGAGAGGGGTGGACATTTCCCTGGCAATACTGATGGCTGGTTTCCCAAGAAACATTTGCTAACTGGGGATTCCCCCATGTATTGTCAATAACCACGGTATCTCTGGTCGTCAGTTGGCAACAGGATAATGAATATTTGTTCTACTTTTGATTGCTGATGTACATGGAGATTTGTGACTGCTTCCTGGTGTCAGAGGGCAGAAAATGAAATTGAGGAAAAGCCCACATCTTCTGGACTTTTCCGAGAGATAGAGGGGAGTCCTGAGACCATAATGCTCATTTTTCAAATTGTTCTTCGGTCAACCGTGACTGACAGAATGGTGAAAATAGGAGAAATTTACTGGTAGTTTATGATGAATTCCCATGTCAGCGACGCCCCGATCCAACATCAATCTGAGGAAAACCCCAAGCTCTGACAGCCCTCAGCTCTGTTTGTGATTACCCTTTCAGCTGTGATCGCTGACCGCTTTTGACAAATTCTCCACCTGAGACAGGAGGCAGGAGGCTATCAGCGGAAATCTACCCTTATCCTCCCAGACAATGACGGAAAACGTGACACTCCCATAACATCTAGAAGTCGCTCTGAATTTGTACCCTCCTCCCTAATGGGACATCGACATTCCCCCAAGGCCTGGTAAACTCCTGTGGTTGCTGGTGGTATTGCAGCTAATTAAGCCTCTGATAGCCAAAAAACAACTTTTCTCATTGATGATCACTCAAAGACACAGTGGACTGATAAACTACACGAAAAAGGCAAGGCAGGTTGGTCAGCAGGGGCTCAGAAATAAAGAAAAACAGGGAACCAGCAGGCAGGCAATGTTTGGAACATAGAGAATATGAAAAGACATGATGATTTGCCAACTCACAGAGAAAGCCGGGCTGGTTTATATGCAATGAAGTAGATGAGGAGATTGGGAACAGAGGCGTGTTCAAGATTAGGTCTCGCGAGGGAGAGACGCACGAGCTTTGAAGGACCAAGAGTTCCCGTTCCCACACATTTTCCAATATGGCTGCCGACAAAGTTTAATGTCAAATTCTATTGAATGACTTTTGCGAGGGTGTGAATTCCGATGTTGCGAATGCTGGACGCCATTTTGAAAAGCAAGGTTAGACAGCTTGCAGCCTTGTTGCTTGTCTACGTCAGATCAAATGTGGTTTAATCATTGAATTTGAGAGGCAAGAACTCAAGAAATCGCCAGCTCTAGCTAGACCTCACAATCTTGAACATGCTTCAGGTGAGTAGCAAAATGAGACATGTCTCTTGAGTGTTAGGGAAAAACCTACTTTTAAGTCTAATTTTGGTCGAAACTGAGCTAGGGCCATTTTTGCGGTTTCTAGGCTGTGCGTCGTCACGCACAGTAAGATGCATAAAAACAAAAGCCAGCCAATCAATAATCATTTGTGAAGCAAAAAGTAACTTCACCTTTCAATGCTTAATTAGGCTTCACCTGTAGCATTTTACTTCGCCAGATTTGTTACCAAATATTGATTTGCTCAGCTGTTAGGACTAATTGGAAGAATTACTTGCCAATTAATGTTTGATAGCATTATTATACATGGCATTAAAAAGTTATTAGGTGATTACTATGCACATAAATAATGACATAAAATGTTGTCATGTCTTTCAAAGATTCTGAACTTGTGTAGCTCATAAAATGGCAGATTTGCATCAATTAGTCTGCAAGACTTGTTGTCTTTAAAGCCTTTCAACATGAAGTGCAGTATGATAAGATTTCTTCCTCCTCAGATGTATTCTTTTCAATCCTGATAACAGGCTGATGGAATCAATCTGATTATGCTGCTGAAAAAAATGGTGAAATAAGAGATGGAAGTCAGAGAAAGTTCAGGATTTTGGGCATTAAACAAATTATTGTCATCCTCGCAACAACAAATTCATTAAACATAAATGTAGGCAATAGGCATTCACTTTATCATTATAATTTCCTAGTGATTGTAGCCTTCTTGCTGGTTCACTTTATTCAACAAATAAATTGTTTGATTGGTTATCGTGTAAACAAACCTTGGCGTATTCAAGCGTGAAACGTGAGGTCACTGCAGACCTCTCATACCACTAACAACATGCCCCTGCATAAATACAGATTGTATTATGTGTCCCAGTGTATTGCAGTTATCTGCAGAAGGCTCCTTAGCCTCAAAGAAATAAGTTTGAAAAGCAGTACAGTGCTTAAAGTCTACAACTGAGAGACAGTTTGGGGTGAAAGTGTGCGAGGGCAGGTGTGTTCCATTTCAATCCCTCCCTCCTCGCATGTCCACTTTCCCTCTGCTCTCTAAAAGTGGCCTCCTGTTACATAAGGCCACGGGCTGAGGGTAAGCGAATAAGGGGGAAGAGGAAATACTAACGGAATACAGCCCTGGTGGTTTGACGGACAACAGGGGCCTGAGGTGGACTGAGCCAGAGAGAAATGCAGCAGGAAGGAGCGGGAATCGCGAAGCGCTGTCAAATATGACGTTACACCCCCTCCCCTCCCCTGTAAAACTAATTTCATCTGAATAGGGCGGGGGTCTCCAACCCTGTTCCTGGAGAGCTACCATCCTGTAGGTTTCTACTCCAACCCTAATTCAACGCACCTGATTCAGCTCATTAGCAGCTCGTTAAGATCTGTAACTGGGAAAGCAGGTGTGGTTTGCTTTGGTTGGAGTGATAATCTTCAGGGTGGCAGCTCTCCAGGAACACGGTTGGAGACCCCTGGAATAGGGTGAAGGTGCAGACATCATTGAATTTGTTACTGTCATGTCCAGCAGAAACCAAGCAACTTCAGAGCACTTTTACATGTTTTGAAAGCCATGACAATGTAAACTCTTGTCCTCTGCCTTCTCAGGTCTCTGAGTCATCTCCCTGTATCCTTCTTATGCATGTTGGGCTGGATGACTTCTGGCCCTGTTGCATAATGATCTTCCGCTTATTTTTTCTCAGATCCAAATAATAATTTACTGCACTTGGTGTGAAAGCAGCACTATCAGATAGAAAGATATATAATCCAGGCAGCATATGTTTGTGGCCGCTCCAGCTAATGACTGAGAAGCTCATCTTCCCCTGCGAACATAAGTTAATATGTTAGTTCTTTTGAACGTCACCCTCAATGTAGTGTGACCCACGTCTTGTACAATAAAATATGAATTAAATAGCTTATTTTAATCTGATAAAGCAATTTGATTCCTCATATGCAAGTGTACATACTTCTGAACATTTATTTAAGGAATCATTGGTTTTAAATCCTTCTCATTGTATTATTTCTTGTCCACAAACGGCTTAGAAGACCTTTAACAAGAAGTTATCAAGAGTGCAGATAAACCTACAACTTTTATCGTACAGTCATCTGACAGATAGAAGTTGACTATTTACATTTCAACGAAAATTAACAAAGGTAATATCTGACCACTCACTCTTGAAATAGACAAGTATTTGCCAGGAACCAATGGTAAGATAGGACATTTATTTCATATTTAATAGCGGACATTAGCAGAAGAATGAAATAAATGCACAAAACATCCTCATGCTTCTCTTGTTCAGCAAGTAATTTTCCCAGCAATATTCATGCAATACCTATGTGACCATTGCAAATTATTCTTGAAAAGTCGTTGGGCTTCACCTAGTCATGAATATTCAATTTACATTTTGCATAATCAAGGAATGATTACAATAGTAGAGCACTGTGGCATCATTTGCGCAGCTATCCGCATGCATGTGTACATCATTTTTAAATTCACATCAAAGATATATTTAAACATATGTTGACTAAAAATCTTGATCTCTGTTGTTTCTGTTGGCTTATTCATTTACCGGGTATGAATCCAGCTGAACATACATTTTATATGCAGAGAAGGATACTGAGGGCAAAAAGACTCCAAAATGAGCAAGAACTGAAGATGGCAGCAGTGCAGGCCTGGCAAAGCATCACCTGGAGAGATACCCAGTGTCTGGTAATGTCTTTGTGTCAAAGACTTCAGTCATTGCGTCCAATGGCTATACAACCAGATGTTGAAAATTATTTCCTTATTCTACATCATGTTTAACTGTCCAGTTTTCATGCATACCCTACCACCAAAAACAAAGGAGGGGGGTATGTACAAAATGTGCTGCCAATTCGAAATGCTTCATCTGATATGGATGAAAAGATTTTAAAAAAAAACAACCCTCACATTAAAACTGATAACCTCATTGTCATCGTCTTCCTTCAAACTCATGGTGATAAATTACAGGACCATGACATAAAATGTGTCAGCGTCCACAGAAATATGGTGCTCACTGTATTTCAAATTCAAACAAATCTTTCAGCAGTTCTGACTAAGAGAGGGGAGTTAACTCAATTGATGCACATCCTGAGGCGCAATGTATTGGAAACATGTTAAGAGGACATTGATCGCAGGGGTGTGGATGTTTGACAGACGTATTTAATCAGCATCACGCCCGCTGGTACCCAATGATTTCATATTAAAAGTATAATTTACGAGGAAGTGGAATGAAGCAATCTCCTGTGTGAAAGCGCACAATTTTTCCATTTAAATATTTTATGGACAATATAATATTTTATGGACTATATACTTTAAGATTGTTCCATATGGCAGTTCCAAATTGACAAAATAAAGAAAGGTGGTTTTAGGTTTCAGCTCGTCTCTAAGCTGCTTTGAGGAATTTTTGCACAAGAATATTACTGGGCTTCAGAAGTTAATTTGGAGATCTAAAAAAGAGAAAAGAATCCTGAAAAACGACAGTATTGGTATTTATGCAAAAATCGTGTGATTTCAGGGCTGAGAGCGCCTAGCATGAACAGCACTAATGAGGATACTGACGATGAGAATTAGAGAGGTCTTGAATTAATGAGGGTAGTCAAAATCAATCTAAGACAAAGGTCTTGTTTATAGCACCGCTGAGGGAGCTAGTCCTCATAATTGAATTTTTTTTCAATGCATTTTAAAAATGATGTGATGAATTCTGGCAGTGTTTATCATATATAATAAGCTCATTGTGTTGAGGCCGTTTTCATGATCCCTATAGGGGCATCAGATCTATGCGACATAGAGTCCTTATCTATCGAGAGAAACCACGCCAGCACCTTCAGTGTGAGCATTGAAAATGAATTAATACATAAATTATGTTGTTCTGGAGAAGGGCTGAGACACACAGTGTGGACGTGATTGTTTTTTTTTTTCTTTTTGTGAGTTGATTTTGTGTTCAACGCTGGAGGCAGTGGAGTAGACACACTGATGGGCAGAGAATTGGAGCTGCCTTTGGCGTAAAACCGCTACTGGCAGTATAGGTGAAGTCGTACATTCTGTCCAGACTCCTACATCAAAAACTGCTCCAAACAGTGAGGGTCTGCATCCTCATTGGCTCCCCACCTGCCTCAGTCTACTCCTGATTGGATCTGCTCACTTGATGACATCACAATTAAAACTTTGAATTTAAAAATCTGACTGGTTCAGCTTCAGCTCTAACCAAGTCCAGTCCAGTTTAAATTCAACCATCAAAAAGGGGACGGTTCACAAAATAAGATATTTGATATTGTTTTCCAGACCTGTGCCTTGTTCATGCCTGTACTCCATTATTACTGGAACAATCCAATGATGTTCACTGTGAGAGAAGCAAGGGAAAAACAGGAAATATTTGCAAGGGCCAACTGGTGCAAGGACTAAATCTGAACCTCTGTTTGGAGACGGGTTGCAACTAATCAGTCTTACACTCATACACACTTTATAGACAGATAAATTGTGTTTCCCAAGACAGATAATGCAAAACCTTTGCAAAGTACATCTGAAAAGAATCAAGCCAAGTGAAAAAACAGTTCCATTTTATTAATTTTTTTTTTGTCAAGGAATTTGATGAATATCCTTGGAGTTCTTTTGTGAGTGGACGGTAAATCTTCATATCAGTCTGTGAGCTGGATGTGCGGGAGAGATGTAGGTCAGTAATTACTCTCCGGCCCGCTGAAGGAGCGACTTCTCCTGCCAGACATTATCCATTAATAAACGGAGAGAGTGCCAGAGTGACATCAGCTGTTCCTGAAGTTTGATTTACCTCCCCTTAATGCCAGGTAAATTCAACTCCAATAAGTCTGCTTGACTTCTATACAAACCTGGAACCCTCTGAGTCCACAAAAATACACATAATGAGTCTGCATCCATTGATTTTGAATGAGTTCCATGACTATTTTTGTTTTTTGGCTCTATGTTCAAGCACATTAGACTTGAAAATAATAAAGTAGAAACTGTCAGCGTTATAATGTGGGTATTTATATCTGTACTGTGTGCACCACATCGCAACTGCAACCACTTTTATGCAATCTCATCGTCCCAACTTGACAGACTGTGCTGTGTAAGCAATAAATGACTCTATGCCAGTCATTCAACAAAAATAATTGCACGCTTTTTCCATCTGGCTTTTAACTGCATAAGAGTGCAATTATTTGTACAGTACACATTCTGCATACCCTCACAAGTGTGCAGTTATCGTTAAAAAATGCAGACCCTTAGAACGTCCTTCGATCAAACACAATTTGTGTACTCAACAGACTCGTAGTGTAAACTTATTCCTAGGACATGCTGGGTTAACTCACTCAGTAAAGGTGACCCACTGCAGTGCAGGAGACCCCTCTGGCCTCGGATCGCAGTCAAGCCCTGTCAGTGCCCACTACACACTGCAGTCTCTTGAAAACAGCACATAATTGGCTCTCCGCAGCTCAGGGATATGGGAGGGATACAGTCGGCTTCGGTCAGCATTATGCGTCACTCAAACCCCTCCTGCCAGCCATCCGGGCGCTCGTCAGAAAATTCTAAACTAGCCTATTTTCAGCTATCGACCACCCTCGTCCCGAGCTCGTGAGGTTTTAAGCTGTCAACATAAAGAAACAGCATCTGACAAGTGTGTTTCAGAGGAGAACCACAACCTGTGTGCGATATCCTGAGATGGCAGCAAGAGTCTTATAAGAGCATGTTTGCTCATAGTTTGCTGATTGAACATTGCAGATTAGGCGGGGAATTGGAGATGCCAAATGGGCGGAAAGACTGTGGATTCCTTTAAGTAGACAAAACAGCAAATTGATTCAGTTGATTTTATTACTTTTTTATCAACTGAAGTTGCAAAACCCACAGCCTGGTTTGCAGCACCTTTACCCTTAATAAACCAGACCCATTTTTCCTAAAATGAAAATTTATGGGGGTTTTAAAACAGAACAACTGGACCATATGGGAGACATTACTGAAAACGGTTTGCAACACTTGTCACCATGCGCTCTAATGGGCTAATAAGACACACCTTTCAGCAAATGTCATTTTGAAGAATGTTTGGTAAAGAGACCACCCCCTGGCCTTTTTTCCTTTTGAATACAAGGTTCTGAAACAGCCAAATCCCTTCAAGGCTTTTTCCCTGGAGTGGGTGACTAAGAAAAGCTATTGTCAAAGTTTACAGAATCCATCAGTTTTACTGTGGCAACAGCAACACTTTCATATTTCTCTTCTTGTTATGATATGAGAAAAACTTAATTTACCATGAAAAAAAACTTCATTTGTACAGCAATACAATTATAACACAAAAGAAGCACAAAGAATAAAGATGGCTCATAAAATTAATACTGTGCAGGTGCTCCTTACTTCTGGGCTGTCTTTGCCACGTGCTGTTCATCCATCAAAAACACTTTTGTCGCAACAGCAAGGCTGGAAGAATGAATTCGACTTTGCAAATGAATAAATCATCAAATTGTATGTATTATTATTATTATTTTATTTATTATTAGTAGTAATAGTCATAGTAAAAGTAGCACTAGAAGCTGAAGAAGTAGTCATAGCAGTAGTAGTACTTGTTTAATGGTATTAATAAAGTGTAATGTGGTAGTTTACAATAATTTTTATACAGTAATATAAAGAAGGTACAGCTTGCGGAGTTCATTTAGGCAGACAAGCTGAGACATACCCTCATACTTATAGACATGCCTGTGCATATCTGCCACTGCTCTACGCCTCTGTGACAAACAAAAAAGCCTCTGCCTGCTTCTACGCTGCATCATTTTCTGCTGCTGCTGGTTACCTAGCCTGGTGCTGCATTTTTCTTGCTCGCTGCTAATTGACATCCCTCCCCCATCCCAGCGTCCACCTTTAGGTTTTGAATTTCCCTCAGTGGGGGGTGTCCTGACACTTTCTGCTCTCTTCTCATCAGGCTCAGCAGCCTGCAGGGGGGTGTCAGTGTAGGTGCCATTGTTACTTATATTTATTTTTTTAAAGCTCAAATTACCTGTTTACTTGTGACTTGGCTGACTGAATGATATGGTATAACAGCATGTATTAAGATTATTTGCTTCACAAACTAGTTGAAAACAGAATTTAAAACAGAGCCACAAAATCAGCAGGTACACAGTGTACATACCCACATGTAAAGAATCTATATGGACATATATGCGCATATATGCAACCTATATACCGCATACATGCAGCATATATGCGCATATATGCCAAATTTAGGTACACACATGTGCTTATAGAGGGCATATAGGTCTCCTATATAGCTCATATACCCAGTTCTGTTTGTCATACCTATTGTATAGCTCATATCCCACTTTTGCCACTGTCATTCATGATGCCTAGCTCATATTTTTATTCTCAAGGTAATATCTGCATATTAGTCCAAAGTCCCTCTCAGAAATAACAAGAATTTCATGCAATAACTTATTAATTGCACGTCAATATGTGAAATTGACATCCCATTTGATCCTAAACACATGTTGGCATATGACAATGGCATTTTATGTGTAAACCAGTCATTATTAACTATGGCAAGTGAGAGGAGACAAAAAGCTATGATTTCAACACAAATATCCAATATTATTTGTTACATTTTTTCCTGAAACATTAACAATAACAAGATCATTAATTCTTTCTTGACCATACTTATTTCCATTCTATGAAGATTGAGTTGTGTATTGTAGAAGAGTAGGAAATGTATAAAAACAAAATGGTTTGATTATGTTTATTTCATCAGTTAAACATTTTTTCAAGTTTAAGTCACTGCCAGATTCACCACATTAGACAAAATTGGATTCACATCATTACAGCTCCTACACATCCACTGAAAGGTTATACACTACACTGTTTCATCCATCAAATGCAATGTTTTCCATCTTGTCTGTAATGCAGTTTCTAGATGAATATGGCTCAGTGGTTCTTAGTCTAAATGTAGCAAAATAAAACAAAAATAACAAAATAAAAGTACACAGAAGAACATGTATTCAAATAAACATGCCTTTCAAAAGTCATTTTCATCCCCACATCTATTTGAGCATTCCACTGTGGTAAATGAATTTGAAAACAATTTCTACATTTCTGTTCGCAGTTTTAATGAACAGACACTTGACTTTTATTTGAAATGCTTGTATACAACTAAAGGTCCAAGACTTTTTCCTACAGGGATGAAATAACAAGGATTCTTAAATTCCCACACGGAAAGAACCTGTATAAACATAAGGGTTTTAATCCCTGCCTTGTATCAACCAGCAGTGGTTGGCAGCTCTTTTCAGAAGTAGCGTGCAATTGGCCAATGCACTACAGGGATACGAATTGCGAAGGGCTTGCTGGAAAGATTACGTAGATTAGAATTCCCCAAGGCACGTCCTGTTGGCTAGATGGGCACTGATAAATGAGATTCTGACCAAATTAATATTTGACTGTCCTCTGCCCTCATTCTGAGCTTACGAAATTTCACCCAGCTAATTTTTAAAAAGCAATTGCCAATGGTCGCGGGCTATGTACACTCTCCTGAATTGTCAACAAGGGGGCGCATATGTGAATAAGCCTAAGAAGTTGTACATAGTCCCCTAACTGCATATCCCAGATTTGGGTGGGATTGGAAATGCCAAATAATAAAAAAAGGTGGAAGTTTTAATTGGCCGTTTTCATATATTATAGGTACATACAGTGCCCTCCACAATTACTGGCACCCCTGGTTAAGATGTGTTAAAAGCTTTAAAATAAATTAAATTTTTATTGCAGAAGCATACTCTCACACTGAAAATTGTAGAAAAAATGTAACCTTCAACTCAAGTGCATTTTACGGGGAAAAAAAATCCTTGACTAAGAAATAATTATTTTCCATAAAATCTCCTATTCCACAATTATTGGCACCCCTAACGATTCCTGGGAAATAAATGTTATAGAAGTATTTCTGTCAGTTCTACAGTAGTTTACAAAATTGATCAGAGTATCTTGGAACATTTAATTAGTAATTCATCACTTCCTGTTTCTCTGGGGTATAAATATGACGTGACACAGAGGCCATTTCTCTTATCCACTCTTCAACATGGGAAAGACAAAGGAACACACTATTCAAGTAAGGCAAATGTGTGCCAACCATCACAAGTCAGGCAATGGCTACAAGAAAATAGCCACTCGCCTGCACCTGCCCATATCTACTGTCAGAGGAATCATTAAGGAGTTTAAAACAACTGGAACAGTGGTAAACAAGCCTGGACAAGGACGCAAGGTTATTTTGCCACCACGCACAGTGAGGAGGATGGTAAATGAAATAAAAAGTTCTGCAAAGCTCACTGTTAAAGACTTGCAACAAATGGTAGCATCTTGGGGTTACAAAGTCTCCAAAACAACCATCAGGCCCTATCGAAATGCCAACAAGCTGTTTGGGAGGCATGCACGGAAAAAACCTTTTCTCACTCACAATCATAAACGCAAACGTCTGGAGTTCGCCAAGCGGAACTGGGACTTCAACTGGGACCGTGTGCTTTGGTCAGATGAGACCAAGATAGTGCTTTTTGCCAACAAACACTCTAAGTGGGTCTGGCGGAGCACAAAAGATGAGTATGCAAAAAAGCACCTCATGCCCACTGTGAAGTATGAGGGAGGATCGGTGATGCTGTGGACCTGTTTCTCTTCCAGAGGCTCTGGGAACCTTGTAAGGGTGCATGGCATCATGAACACTTTGAAATACCAGGACATTTTAAATCAAAATCTGCTGGCCTCTGCCCGAAAGCTGTAGATGGGTCGTCACTGGGTTTTTCAGCAAGATAATGATCCTAAACATGTGGCCAAATCTACACAGAAATGGTTCACCAGACACAGAATCAAGCTCCTCCTATGGCCATCTCAGTCCCCAGACTTCAACCCCATTGAAAACTTGCGGAGTGAGCTGAAGAGGAGAGTGCGGAGGAGAGGACCCAGGTCGCTGCATGATTTAGAGAGATTTTGCAAAGAGGAATGGTCGAAGATCCCTCTTTCTGTATTCTCCCATCTTGTGAAACATTAGAGGAGAAGATTAGGTGCTGTTTTGTTGGCAAAAGGGGGTTGTACAAAGTATTAACATCAGGGGTGCTAATAATTGTGGCACACATGATTTGATGTAAAAGAATTATTTCTTAATGTGGGATTTTTTCCCCACTGAATAAATGCACTTGAATTCAAGGTTGGATTTTCCTCTTTTTAATTGTTGTCCTATATAATTTAGGAAAAAAAACCAGAATTTATTAGACGCTAAAGAACACATCTTAACCAGGGGTGCCAATAATAATGGAGGGCGCTGTATATGTACACATATGTACGCAAAATATATGAAAACGGCCAATTTTATGCATGTCGCATATATGTGAAACCTATATGTGGCCCTATATTAAAACCTATATGTTTATATAGGTTCTTTCCATGTGGGTAGATTTAAATGCATCCAAAGTCCAAAAACAAGCAAAACCCTTCTCAGCCCCACTTTAGACTACTGAAAAGTAGACGACTTGCTAAGCTCAATATTACTTAGTTTCCCCTTCTCACAAATACCCCCCCCCAAAAAAAAGAAAGAAAATTAATATACTGTATTTATATATTTATATATATATATATATATATATATATTGGCGCCCCCTTTTAAAATCAATCTGGCAAATGAAAAGCTGAAAAAAGTGGAGGTTGGATACAAAATTCTCTCCATTTATTGGTAGTTGACAATACTTTATGAGACACTTGGACTAGTTTGAATGCAAGTTTACTTGTCTGCTGTAAATTTTACTAGTGTGCAGACTAGTGGCCTACCTCACATTTTGAACCGTGCGTAAGCAATAAAAAATGCATTTCACTATGATGACGTTTACTGTCTTTGCCTGCCACCCTGGAGACTCCCCCCCCCACCTCCTTTGCCTCCCCATGTAGCATTTTCTAAATCTGCCACTGCACCTCAGCTTCAGCATCAACCACATTAATGTCTGCATTGCTTGTTAACCTAATATAGGTCTCCACTGTGTCAGTACTAACCAATCTTTATTACTGTCAAATGACTTGAAGACTGTGAAATAAAGGAAAAAGAGAGTTGTGTGCGCTCAAGTATGTGTGTTTGGGTGTGTTATTGCTCATGGTGCATAACTGCATGTGTCCATTGATAAAGAGCCTTGATCCATGGAAGTTCTTCGGATGACTGAAAAGAATGTGACCTCAGTTACAGCACTGGCTCCATGCGCAGATTCATGACAAATGCCTCAATTATTATGAGAAAATTAATGTTGTGCTGGCGTAGTTATGCCAATGGGCAGGTCTTAATATACTGTAGTGTGTGTGTGTGTGTTTGTGAGAGAGAGAGAGAGAGAGAGAGAGAGAGAGAAAGAGAGATAGAGAGACTACTGCCTGTATGTGTGATCATAAGCGAAAGAATGAAGGATAATGCATTTATGACAGACTGAATCGAGAGAATGGATGGGAAAGATTTATCATTTTGGACAGTACCTTATTGAACAAACAGCATCCATTTAACTAACACAATAACATAAACCTCCTATAACAGCATCACACCCTGCAGTCTGCACAGAGGGAGGGAGAGAGACAAATGCTCATAAAATCTAATCTATCAGAATTTTCTGGAATTGAAAAAATGATCATCTTGATGGTCCTTTTTCAACTTATCTTCTTAAACACGTCCATAACCTTTTTTTCTGATGAAATATATCATATTAAATTCTTGTTTTCATCATAACCAGAGGAAAAAAAATAAAATTTAAGGCCCCATTTGCTGATATACCCACCTTTCTTCCTCTCATTTTTATATATTGCATCTTCACCCTGCCCGAGAATGGAGTGACCAACCTCAGATCCGTCCTTCACCTACACTGAGCATTGTACACCATAAATAAAAGCACTGTGACTCAAAGCAAGAGCGTAAGAACACTCAAAAAGAAGACTTGTCCATTCATGTGAAAGGACCATTTTGTCCGCTGTCGCTTCAAAAAATTTCACAGATGAATCATATTTTTCACCCCTTCGCAGAACGCGCATAAAACAAATGAGAGGTTCTAGAGTGTGTCTGGAAATGATCGATTCAAATCAAACATAATTCATTTTTTGCATACAATTCACAGTATACATATTGTCTGGCCTAAACCTCCATAAAAATGAAATCCTGATTTATGGTCGGGCGCGCTACACTTTTGATGAGTGCCTCTTGACAAAAATGATGTATGTTCCACACTTTATTGTGAACCTGGATAATGTAGCTGGGACATGGAAACCACAATAATTTGTCACACGATGTGATTGGGCAGAATGTATTGATACTTATTAAGTATCCATGCCAAAAAGACAACTGAAGCCTCTCAACAAAGCATGAATTGAAAACTTAGGGTGGCTCATAAATTGATGGTCTCTCATCGACTCTCATCAGAAGTGTTGAGCACTGTTCCGTAAATCAGTCTACTGGCAAGATACAATCCGCGGTGGAAAATGGGAAGATACCTTGACAGGAATTGTATTCTATATGAAACAGATTCCCATATTTCCCTCTCAGGAAGAACAAAGTCCCTGAGCAGGGCTTGCCGAAAGAGGTCATGGTGAAGAGCACCCTCTCGGATGCTCCAGCAGGAACTACACAGCTTAGCCGGGTAATAATCTACTCTGTTCTTCGAGATCTACCATCAAGCAGGTTTTCACTCCAACCCTAACAAAGCAAGTCTCATTCAACAGGCAGATCAGGTCTGTCCAACCCCATACCACAGTGTTTACCAGCCCAGGCCTCTCCCTAGGACACACCAACCAGATTCAAGTACTTGTGTTCCACCTAAAGCAGACCTGATGCACCGAATCATGGACTAGATAGGTTGTATACGCTATGCTTAGTGTGGAAAAAACTAATTCCTGTATTTGACAGGTGTGCCCCAAGGAGAGGGCTAGGGAACACTGATCTGCAATTCTATATGTTTCATGCAAAACACACTGAAACACACCTCATTCAACAGCCGGAGCAGGCCTACCCATCCCTCTTTCCTGGATTTCTAATGTCCTGACCGTTTTTTCAATGGAAGCACAGCTCAACAGCAGTTCTCTAAAATCTCGTGGAAAATCTCCCCAGGAGATCTGAAACTTTTAAAGCAGCCCAGCGTTGGACCAACTCTACACTAATACTCATAATTTTGGAGTAAGACATTGAATGAAGGGGGCATTCTGTAGCCCGCTGGTTAAGGTGTTTCGCTGGGAATTAAATTTTAGCAGCTCAAGAATCAGCTCAGCCCACAGAAATTAGCACAGCTGTTGGGCCCTTGTGTGGGGATTCACATTGCCTCTGGGAAGGTTAGTACATGTTTAGAATGAGCAACCGTAAGTTTGGATGAAAGCATCCATTGTAAATAATGGTCATGCAATGAATTAGCCGGTGTCCACTGATTTTCGGCTGTGTAGTGCACGGCCGCAGTAAAAGCTGTGGCATGAGGACATTGTTTGTTGTCTGGTTGTGACAGCAGAGGTTACACTCCGCTTCCTGAATCACAAGCTGCATTACCACTTTTGTTTTATGAGTGACTTTTTATTACGAGGGTTTAACGAGCCCTACGCAAAAGCCTCTCTTTCAAATTAATAATCACCATGGTGACAAGGCAGTGACCTCCGGCCAATAAATAACTGAACACTCCGTTCTTAATCTTCAGTCATGCAGCCAGTCTGAGTGTATCTTAGATATGTTGTGGGAAGCCTGTATCCTGTTGGCTTAATTCCAGGGAGATGGAGTGTGGCTGATCCAAGTTTTTATTTCAACTTTAAGGTTGAAGCTCTTCTGGATCACTGGAGCGATGAACAATAAAGAGAAACAAGGATAAAAGGCGATCAAGAAATGAGCATACCTGGAAATATTGAAAATGACTCGTCTCTGGGCTTTAACAAAAACTTGGTAGGTCAATAACCTTGTGGCAAAGGATGACAGGGCTTAAAAGATAAATGGTTCAATTGGAGTCAGCCTTATGTTCTCTCAGCCCTACTGTGCCCTGACCCAGTGTACCCTTACCCCTACGTTCCCTCAGACCAGCATTATCTCAGTTTAGTTTCTCTGTCAATGACTGCGTTTACATGCACACACTGAAAAAAGTGATTTTGACCCCTAGTAAATGTTCCATATATTAATTAAGCATATTTTAATAGAAATAGTTGTATTTAACTCCACTTAAAAAATATAAGTAATTTCAAATAATCAACATAAAAAAATATCTAGCTTCAGATAAAAATATTTTGTGCAACCACTTACCTTAAAAAAATTATGTTCATTCAACAAAACATTTTTTTCAGTGCACCAATATTCCTGTATTAATCGGAATATGATGTGCATGTAAACGCAGTCATTGAGGAAATGTGTTTACTTTTGTTGGTCTGTCTGTAATCAGATATTGTAAGCGCACTGCTTCAAAAAAATTTGGGATTAATAAGACATTCAACATAGTGCTGTGGGAACATAGGTATGAGGGAACATAGACCCGCTCTTGTTTAATCCCTAATATGGCCATAATAAGTCACAATAATATCAGAGCAGTTGTGTGATCCTTGTGCATGGCCCTCAACCCACATTACTCCAGGGGTTTTTCCTCTGCTCTATCTAATCAACTGTACATAGCTTTGAATAAAAGTATGGCTATATAGCTATATAACGATGATGTGATGTTTAAAAAAAAAAACTTTGGTGCATTCCTCTTGATATTAATGCGGACATACAATTTATGCCACACTAGGTCACTGTGATCGTTTGCCCTTTTTCCATGCTCCGAGGACGGAATATCGCACTGCTTTCAGGCAGTTAATGTCCGACTTTCGACAAAATTGGATTTAAATATGTTGATTGGAATGCTGCTATGCTGGGGGAAATGTTGCTTTCTTCAGGGCAATGTTTCCCAGCCAAGTAGAAGGCTACTGTGCTGTAGATAATGTCTTTCTGCTCTGTAGAGTTTTACCATGCAGTAGAGATTGCTACTCTGATGGATTAAAAGTTTCCTAAGATTGTTTTTCAGCTGAGAAGAATATGGCTTTGATCTAAAGAATGGATTTCTGCTTCCTGGGAGGAGTATTTCTTTCTGTGAAAAATATTTTTTTGCCATGTAGAATGTTACTGTACAGCAGAGATTGTTATAATACTAGGTGAAATCTTGCTCTTCTGTGGAGAATGCTGCTTTGCGGGGTATAATGTTTTTCAGTAAAGTAAATGTTTGCTGTGAGAAATATTTTTCTATCAATAGAGTGTTGTTGTGTTGTCAGGGCCAAGCACAAACATTTACGGGGGCAGGCGTTCAAGCTAATCTCTCTTCTGTTCGCTTTTCAAAAACCATAAAGCCTGAAAAATCAAAACAACTGCTACCAAACGTGAACACACACACACACACACACACACACTTCTCTGTCACAGGTAGTGAGGTATGATGCAACTGGACTCATTAGTTGTGTTATGACTGTATGCTTTTCCTCATCTTTTGGTGTAACACCGCTATCATATCAGCAACAAGATTATTATTGCTAACTAAAACTGGAGGTTAGAACTATAAGAAAGAAACAGTATATATGTTTGCTAATAAAATAAAAAAAGAAACGAAGTGACGCAAAATTCTTATCCGAAAAACAAAAACTGAACTGGAATGAAAATTACTCCCAATGACACAAACAGATAAAATAAAAACGAGAAGAAATAAAATAGAGTATTTCTCATTTTTATTTAAACTGTCTGTCACTCTTCCCTACACTGAACCAATAACCATATTCAGATCATACAAAGTTTGAATTAAAACCTTTGGCTCCAAGAAATGCACCCATATCAAATAGCCGACCATGAAGTCTACCGCAACAAGAAAAACAGTAACATAGCAAATGTTACACCTGAGCATTTCCCCAATAGTTTTTCCACGCAGTCTAGCTGTCTTTGTCAGTTTTGGTCGTTTTGTTGATTGAGTCTCATTATTCAATTATTGCCTAATTACACTCCTTTTCCCTTCTGTTCCCACCCAGTGCTTGCACACCTCTGTTGATTGGTGCCCTTGTGTATTTAAGTCTTTCGTCCTCATCTCCCCAGACTGTAGTCTTCTGTCTTCGGTGTTTTAACATAAGAAAAGCTTGTATCTATTTATAAGGGAAAAATCCTCCCAAACTCTGCAGTCCTGGCTAGTAGTACTTCTCCCAGTCACTTCTACATCCCTGTCCGAGAGACTAAATCTACCCTGTATGCCCTGGTCGATTCGGCTCGATACCCGACTGCCGACTTCAAACCAGTCCCTTCTACTATACCCAGCCTGACCCCCAGTCTACCTGTTCGCTCCTGCCTGACCTCAGAGTTTGCCAGAGATCTGACACATATAGAAATTATGTTATGGAGATTAAATTAGACGTTGCAGTTTTGCTTGTCTTGTCTGACGAAGGGGCTACAGTATCCAGTTTGGTTAACAATAATTAGCTGTACTGTATAACCTTGCATGTGGTAACTAGGCTTTAAAAAACAGAATAGCCTAAAGGCTGACTACTTCTTCATTTATTCGAACTGAATTTTTGGCTAAATGTTGTTCTTACTGTGATTTTATTGCAAAAAAGTAAAAAAAGAATAAACCAGATTTAGGGCACAGTTTTGTCACCTGTTATCAAAGAACATGGATCAAAGACATGTGTGGCTGTTGCATTCAAAATCTCGCAAACACTGAACCACTCCGTACATTTTGAACTGATTGGCTAGCCATTATATTGCTAAAAGCTCAAATGTAAATGGGCCCTAGATTCATTTGGGATAGATTTAAATGAAATTTCTCAAACCATGCTAGGAGTAATCTTGAGACGTATGAGTGACCGCAAAGTGATCAAATGGATATGCACCATTCAACAAAAACCACACACCACAGCTCAATACTCCACCCGAAATATGTCTCCAGCTAGCCCACTGATCCACAGCCATGATAGAAATGTTTTCTTGACTGTCAATCAACTAACATTTGCATTTTGTGTGAGAAACTGCAAATTGGATTTGTCCCTGTCTAGAGAAGATGCATTGATGTGGCTAAGTGTGAATGGAATGCGGATAAATCCTATCCGGATATCATCCAGATTGTGGAAGCATGATAAAATGTGTTTAAATGGGGCTCATGTGCTGTGGTAAATCATTACAAGGTAACTAATTAAAAAGCGTGCAGTGCTGCTGCAGGGGGAATGCCAAAGTATAATATCTCATTCGCGGAGCCAGGCATAGTTGTGTGGACTATGTGTGAGCTAAGAAAAATAAAATTCCAAAACTGCCTCGGGAAGGAGGGCACTGATCGACTGAGAATTAAGGACAAAGAGGAGAGTCTGAACCCCAGCCAGGGGAAATCTTTTCATGTGCCTGTCTCCAGAAGGTTGCTAAGCCAAATAGAATGTTTTACCTTCTCACATTGCAGGGTATAATTTTACTCAACCGGAGAAAATGTCACTCGGCCGAGCAGAACGCCGCTCTACTGCTGAGAATGTTTTCCTTTCAGCCAGAAAGTTGGTCACCTGTGGAAAACATTTCTCTCCTGTGTGGAGTCACTCTCTCTTTGGTGCATTAGCTTTGAATCGCGAATTCACTGAGCTGAGAGAGTGAATGCAAAGGACGGTTGTAAAGAAATTTCAGTTGGCGGCAGGTGCTTGGGGGGGGGCGTGACCTCACTTCCTGTTTTGGAGCACAGCGAAGTACCATTGCGACCCCAGTTGACCCATCGGTCTCTGTGGTGACAGTCCTAGCACTGTTTGGACTGTGAGAAGAGGTCAGTGTTTGTTTGTTTATCGTCTTTATTTAAGTGCTGCATTCCTCTTCAGATTTAGAGCTTTCAAGCAATTCGACAAGTCTGCAGCTCCGCATAGAGACTTAAAGGCAATCCATTCAAGATTTTCATGCGAAAATATTATAAAAATCAGAGTGGCACTCAGGGAGCACGGACCGACGCCTAGGCCAATAGGGTACTCTTCAATCATACACAAAGCTACAAGCATAGCAATCTTATTTCTACATTTGGCCATGTTTTGTCGCTAATGACCTTTACTACCATTAATTGGATCTTAAAATCCATGGCATTTATTCAGCCCGGACCAAATGCCTTACCTAGCAATATGAACAAAAGTATAAAATAATTTGTGTATCCGACTAGTGATTCAGCTTTACTCCAAAATCTAAAAGGTTCTTCACTGGCCCATGCTACACCTTTCCAGCAAGTGTCATGAAAATTGGGCCAGTAAATTTCTGTTATCTGACTCACAAACAGAAGAACAAACAAAGGAAATCGACATTGGCACTGAGACACTGGCAAAAACGCGAAAGCATGAAGTTAGGCTGAACATTTTTGCATTGATCCTATGGCTCAATCATTTTTCTGAAGTGAGACATTGGCCAAAATGTGTTTTTGATGACCTTGACCTTTGACCTTTACCTTCCAAAATTTAACAAACAGACTTACATACAGACATACACGACAAAATACTTCCGAAAATGAGTTTTCTCAAGTAAAAACCAAATCAAAAACATCACCTCCTTGGTGACACATTAATACATTAACTGATACATTAACTATGCTAAGGAATATCTGATGAAGCAGTAATCACTTCCTTTAAACACGTTTGTAAAATTCATGCACCCAGACATGGATTTGGGGCGTTTATGAAGCGGTGCTCTTGGTGCTCTGCAGCCTGCAGGAGTGATAAAGCCAAAGTAGGTAACAGCAAAGCAAAACCAGAGAAGAAGGGCTGCCTTCTGTTAGAAACATATTCTGCAAGGGAAGATTCAATATTCAAATACATAACCAAAAATAGCCTCACTGAATTATAATTCTGCTGGAAAACAATTTATCACACGCTTAGTTCATGCATAACCTCTCCTCCATATCCTTTTCTCTACCATCTCACTCAAACCCATATACGTTCTATTTGCATAAAGAGAAAACCTGTACTGCTAGTGTATTAAATTGCAAGCATCACATTATCCAGCAGAGCTAGTTCAATTTCAAATTAGTTTTGGATTCAAATATCTTTTTATGCCTCACTGAGTACATACCTGGTATTTTAATGCCTGAAGTCAGGTCCAGAATTATTGATAAAAATGAAGGCTGCATATAAGTAATAGCACAGTTAATAAATCATATATGAAGTTCAACCATATGGGAGAAATATACTAATCCATTTTAATGGATTTTTCCTCACTTGTCAGCGTTACAAATGACGTAATCAACTTTTCAATGAAAAGCATAAGTGTCTGAATTATTGGAAATCCTAACAATTACTGTAAATATAATGCAATATTAAATTGAAAAAATAAAATTGTTTATATTTTAGATGAGGAGGTTTGTCTTAAGGTGAAGGAACTATATAGCATCTTTAGATCATTTGTATAACTGGAGTATGAAAACTAGAAAAATACGTGCAGACTCCCTTTGTCATTAACCCACACAGGAAATAGCAGATGAAATATCATTTAAAATGAGGCAGATGGTCATTGACCTTCATAAGTACTGTACCAAAGAATACATAAAAGGTGAAAAATATTACTTCACACTGGAATAATGTGCGATAAAAAAAGTGAAACTTGAAGAATGGAAGCAAATTGTTCAGCAATAGAATAAGCAGTGTGAATGGAATGTGCTCAGCACTTCAGTCAAGATACTTTCCGCGCAGCAACACTGTTGATTTTAACAAATGTGTGTCCTCTCACCAGACCAATCACATCAGCACTCTTCACATTTGTAACGTGTGGGTTCGATGTGTGGTAGTTGGGTCACTCTACAACAGACTAAAAAGCAGGATGGAGACAGATATCTTTCTTATGCAGCACTTAAAGAGGACCTATTTTGCTATATTTCCAAGCTTATATTTTGATCTTGGACTCGCCTAGAGTACTGATCATTCAAAGTCCAAAACAGGGTCCTTATTTGGCTCATACTGCCACCTTCAAAAAACCCCATTTGTAGTTGTTGTTCCATTGTAGTCTCTGCCTGAAACGCCTCGTTGGGGTGGCTCTTCCGCTATGGCCCCCACTGCCCGTGTGCCCACTTTCTTCTGACTGGCCAGCTCTGTGAAAGGGCGGAGTTGGGCGGGACGAGCTTGCAGATTGCAGTTTTCATGAGACACGTCTGCCATCTGATAAGGATACGGCGGGGAAATTCCAAAATCTAATGCTATACTTCAATATAGATCTAATTAAATTAACTTGTTCTAATAAACACAGCAGCGAAAGTGGAGGCCGCAGTGCGAAAGTCTGGCAGCTCAAGCTTGAATTTGCTATCGGCCACAGTTTGCTATGGCAGCAGTGGTGAGAACAGTGGTTTTTCTGCTCTATAGCTAGATCCCTAGACACAAAAACAAGGCATCTACTCGTTGTCAAACGCTATACAAATTGTGACTGGAAGAGAAGGCTTTCGTCAGATGGTCATACAAACCCTCAGCATGTTGGCAGAAGATAATTGCTCAGATGGAGCAGCCACTCATACTCTAAGTTAAATATGAAGCTTTCTCATTGATTTTTTTGGGCTGTTTTCGCTTTCAGCTGTCAATTGGCACAAGCTAAGTTCAATAGCATAATGAATTCTGGCAGCCTCCCAGAAAGATCAGCCGGAAAAATGCTGTCTTATAGCATCACTCTATGCTTCTCGAGAAAATCTGATCGTCTTCTCTTGCTCACAGAAATTTGTATGTGGAGGGATTCTTGAACGGAATAATGACCACAAAGATGGATCAAAATTCATACAAAACAGTTCAGACAACATTCAAGTTATGGTATGGCCATATCAGTCTCTAGACTTTAAATCCCATTGACATTCTAGGGTCTGCACTGGTGAGAGCAGTAAATAAAATTGAACTCAAACATTTCCATGATCTTGAAAATCACTGCAAGGAGAAATGGTCAAAAGTCCCATAAAACATGCTGTCTCTCCTCATACACAGATTATAAGAAAAGATTCAGCCATCATCTTTGCCAGGGGCATTTGCACAAAGTAATTAACAAGGGGTGGTAATAATTTGGTTTGTCATAAAATTGAGATAACTAATTGAGGCACACTAAGACATTAATGTGATGAAATAATTGGACATAGTTTGTGTGTTGTTTACAAATAGCAGTCTGATCTTCTGTTTCGGAAAAAAACGGCCCCAATAGCTATCAGATGTAGGCACATTCACACCAGGGAAGATCCACAGAAGATCCACACAGAATATTAGCATCCCAATTGTATTTGGCCCATGTTTGTTAACCGTAATCCCCCCTCAACAAAAAGAGAGGCATCAATATTCCTGTACCCCCACCTTCTCTTCATTAGTGAGTGGCGAGAAGAGGACGATGGTCTGCAAAAGATTTGTGCGGACTCATTCCCCAGAGACTGTCTCAAGACAAGAAATAAGAGGTAAAATTCGGCCTGCCATTGCCAGCCGCAAACTGATGATCAGAATAGAAAACCCATTCATTACTCCTCTTATTTCAATGCATTTACTTGTCTCCACCGCTGACAGATTACCTTGATGCCGGCCGCTAAGCCGAGTTTAGCGATTTTGTGCTCTTGCTGAAAAATAACTTTTCTAAATGCGATTTAAAGTGTTATAATGGCAAAAGCATTGTGATCTCTGAAATCTGGGTCAAGGCTTGAGTCCTATCACATAAAGTGAAGAGGAGGAGAGAGGGAGCGAGAGAAGGAGGAAGATGGATAAAGGGAGAGCATGATAGGGAGAAAAGGACAGAGCGAAAGAACAGGCTAAATGGGTTGGGAAAGTGAATAGGAGAGCAGAAAGAGAGAGAACGAGGGAGGGGGCAGGAGGGAGAGGGAGAGAGAGAGACAGGGAGGGCAATTTTAAGACTTCTTAAGCCTTGTAGAAAAGGAAAAATCTGTTCTAATATTTAATCACAATTATGGTGTTTTCAGGCGCTGAAACGGAGTCATTTTCTGCATGAAAGCGAACATGAACACCCCAGTGAGTTTTATGCTGGCGTCTTCCATTATTAGCCATTATGACCGAGTCCTTTTGCTCTGTGTGAGTGTGCGTGTGTGTATGTGTGTGCGCGTATGTATGTGCATGCAGAGGATTTTTTTTTCTAGGTTTTAGAGAAAATGTGGGAGTAATTTTCTTTTTTTTTCTCTTTAGTGCAATGAAGGAGACCTCAAAGTGAAAAAAGTCTCATGCTGTCTGTGATCTTTGTGTGACCCACAAAGTCTGACTGTTACACACCATGCAGACCTCAAATGTACAGCCATCTTCCAGACTCCAGGGAGGGTTAATCTTCCAAACCCTGTGAAGTTTCACATTTCACAATGTGAAACTCTTGACTTTTGCTCGCATCCAAAAATTGCCTTGAAACTGATGCCTATCCACTATGCATTCTGGTTAATATTTAACTGCATTCCATGAAAACTGGTGCACAAAGAGATAGCAGACAGTCATGGAAATTATTTCAAAGCATTTAACATTTTAAACCTTAGCTGGAGAGCCATATAAGCGAGTGTTTTTTTTTTTTTTTTTGGGTGTCTCAAAATTTATGACAATGTATTTACAGCTATTTACAGCTTTGTTTGCCTTCATGCCATATTAGTCATATACTGTATAAATACATACGACCCCCTGCAAGACGAGGCCAGTTGTTTCGTCGCGCTTGTGGACTTCTGGCCACAGCCAGTGATGGTGAGGCTGGGATTCAAACACCCAACCACAGGAGTTTCTGATGAACGTCTTAGCTTTGAGCCACTCATAGGCTAAACAATTTTGTGTTTTGATCTTATGACAGGAGCTTCAATACCTTCTCACAATGTTCTTGTAATGTTATAAGATTCAGAAAACATCCCAGTAACAGTGTGACGACATTTTGTGTTGGGCTTGCTTATCTTCCTCTGACATACCTGTCTGTGATGCACGCTTGTCCAACTGCTGTTGAAGCATGCATGGCTGAATTTGTCTTGTGCGTTTAAAATCCACTGAAGTGCTTAAGAGAAGTTGGTGTATTTTGCATAATGAGGTTTTGATACACTTCTAGTGGATTTTAAAAATGGTTTCCTTCCACAAGTGAATCAAACTCTCAAAATACTTCTCTTGTATCTCAGGGACCCAGCCCCTCGGTATTGCTCTTCATGATTAAAATATTTATCCATTCATGAAAGTACACTACAAGCTTTGTCAAATGTGAAACTATCTTAAACAAAATGAACTAATTTTAATATAATGTTTACCATAAAGTTTTGTTTCTGTTCCTATTACTGGAATATTGTTGTAGTTATTGATCTCCATTTGAATTTAAACTGAAATAGGCCCTGGCCGTTTCAGTCAATTAGAAAACCCAGGCTTAGAGGAGTACAAAAAAAACCAATCAGTCTTTCAAATAGCAGTGCTGTCAGATCCAATGGTGCTGAGGTGTGATTAGGCAAACAAAAGTTTGACATTTAATTCTTTAATAATTTAATTATTTAATGTTCCGTGCTGTAAATTTCTGTTTGTACATTTTTGTGAATAAAACCTGTTAAGAATCAATCCTTTATTCAAATTCCATCTGTAAAATGTATTGTTTTATTCAATAAACAATTTCATGCAAGAGTGACTAATATAATCTGGACTCGGAACAAAACTTAATTTCCTCATCAGAAAAGGAATTGTTTTGGCATTTCTCAAAAACCTGGAGAAAACCAGAAAACTACTTTCCATGTATTTGGAAATCAACCAAGGCCAAATACACGAATGCAATATTTAGAGCAGTCCAGGCTCTAATGATGTTTTGAGACTTTTCTACTATTTGATTCGCCCAAACATTTAACATGGCGATTCAAACACTCAAAACGAATAACATTCAATATGACCAAATCATTGTCGGTGTGTAGTGTTCATTACCTCAGCGTTATGTTTTCACCCATGTTTGACTGTCTGTTTGTCTGTTTGTATGTCCAGACAATACCTCTCATATTTAGGTCTCAATTTCAGAGATATTTTGGGGAAGTGTGAGCCATGGCCCTTGGGAACATCCTTTAGATTATTATGGTGGTGATCTGGAGCACCATCTGGACTCAGGAAGTTTTTCAAGGATTGTTCGCCATTGTGGGATTGCAAGATTGCCATATATTTTAAGATCCCCTTAATAGTAGTAGAGTTCAATATGACAAAATTCAGCCAATTGTACAAATGTGATGGCTGCCCCTGCCTTGCAGATTTGCATATCAAGAGGAGTGGATTATTAGTCTTGGCAGAAGTCTGCACTCCAGTTTATTACTATGGTTGCATTTTTAGGAGATATAACAGTAGTTTTCTTGTTTTTTGATTAATTACCCTTATGCTTTTTTTAAGCAGACTAATGCTCGACTTACAATTACTGTTAGGTTAATATTTTTGTCTGTGTCAGAGTGAGTCCGTTTGTGTTCAGAACCAGATGGCCACGTTGCTTTGTGTGTTTCAGCGCTTGCCATACTCAGTTGATTAATGTAGTTATAGTCCTAAAAGAAGCAAAGCTTTGGTAAAGCTTTTTCCTGCTCTTTATGAACAAGAACATAAATGTGCAGGAAATTCCTGAAAGTGGACATTCCTTGCCCTGTGAAGATATCTGGGTCAGGCTCATTGGCAAACACGAGGCTGGTTTAAACATAGGAGTATGCTATCGACTGCCAGCTTTGGGCAGCATTGTCAATGAAATTTTCTTTATGAGGATTATGCAAGCTTGTAGAGCAGGAGGGACTATTAATATGGGAGACTTAAATTATCCTGGTATCGATTGGGAAATAGTGACAGGACAGGGTAGGGGGGAGGAAGAATTTCTAGATGTTATAAATGATCATTTTTTGGTGCTGCATGTTAATGAACCTACAAGAGAGAACACAATTTTAGACTTAGTGCTCTGTAATGGCCCAGATAGAATTAGCGATGTTGAGGTACTGGAGCCACTTGGTACATGTGATCACTCTACTGTTAATTTTGATGTTTCATGGGAAGTTAAAAAGGTGTCTTCAGAAACAAAAAATTTCCATTTTAGGCAAGCAAACTTTGACAGGATGCGCTCATATCTAACTGAAATAAAATGGGAGACACTCCTGGACTGTGAGTCTGGAAAAAAAATCCTCAGTGGATGTCCGCAGCTGTATGTAGGAATTTGAGGGAAAAGAGGAATCTTTATTAAATGTACATAAAGGATAACAATGACAACACTAAGGCTGAATACTGTAAAATGCGGGCTGTGGTCAAAATCAAAAGCTGAGTAATGCTAGGAGACTGTATGAAAGACAAATTGCAGAAGAGGTGAAAACTAACCCTAAGCGCTTCTTTCAGTACTGTCGAAGAAAAAGGAAAGTCAAAGAGGAGGTTAAGTGCATAAAGAATAAATATGGATCGCTGCTATATGATAACAAGGATATTGTGGATACCTTAAACAGTTACTTTGTTGAGAATTTTACTTCAGAGCGGGTTTTATTCTGCCAGAGGGCAAGTCCAATGCTCAAGATTATTTAGCAGAAATTGAGGTTAGGGAAGACCAAGTATTAGACGAGTTGCATATAGGGCAGATAAGGTGTCAGGCCCTGATGGCTTACAGTATATCCTAGAGTGCTCAGGGAGATCATCTGTATGCCGCTATCCACCATCTTCAGACGGTCTTTAGAAACTGGAGAAATACCAAATGATAGAAAGCAGGGCAATTTAATTCCAATGTATAAGAAAGGGGACCGTACTGAGCCAGGAAATTACAGGCCAGTGAGTTTAACTTGCATTGCATGCCAAATACTGGAATCGATCAGAAAAGATGAGCCGGACTTATTTCTTGAACGTAATAATATCTTGAGGGATAGCCAAAATGGTTTCCGTAAGGGAAGGTCATGCCTGACAAACCCTCTGGAATTTTTTGAAGAGGCCACTAAGACTTATGACCAGAGCAGGGCTTATGGCATCATATACTTGAAATTTCAGAAATAATTTGATACAGTACCGCAGAAGAGACTAATTTTTAAAATGAGCTCCATTGGAGTTACAGGAGATATTCTGGAGTGGATTCAAAAGTGGTTACGGGGCAGAACATAAAGAGTGGTGGTCAGTGGTATCTCATCTGAGCTAGGTATGGTGGGGAGTGGCATCCCTCAGGGATCGGTGTTGGGACCCCTGCTGTTCCTCATCTACATTAATGACCTTGATAGGAATATTGAGAGTAAATTAGTTAAACTTGCAGATGATATGAAATTGGGAGGTTTGGCAAATACTTTAGAGTCCAGTGAAGTGATTCAGGATGATTTAGATAGAATCCAGCATTGGGCAGAAATGTGGCAAATGAAATTTGAAGTAGTGAAATGTAAAGTTGTACATGTAGGTAATGAAAACACAGACCGGATTACTTATTGGGAGGTTTAAAACTGGAATGTGCTCCATACGAAAAATATCTGGGAGTGATTGTTGACCAAACCGTCACAGGTTCTAACCATTGTGCCGTAGCAGTTTAAAAAGCCAATCGGATGCTGGGATACATTGCCAAATGTATTGAGTGCAAATCCAAGGAGGTGATGCTTCTTTTGTACAACACATTCGTCAGACCACATCTGAAGTATTGTGTACAGTTCTGGGGACCATACTTTAAGATATAGAGGTTCTAGAAAAAGTTCAGAGAAGAACAACCACTCAGCTAATTCTGGGTATAAAAGATGAAAGCTATGAGAAGAGGCTGAAGATCCTTAATCTCTTTAGTCTCAGGAAAATAAGACTTAGGGGTGATCTGATTGAGGTCTCTAAATATGTTAAAGTCAATTATGTAGGATTCCGTCGACCAAGTGTTGTTAGTAGAACTCGAGGCCACAAATGGAAGTTGACCAAGGGTAAATTTAGCACTGATATTTGGAAATATTTCTTCACCCGAAGAGTAATTTGTAAGAGGTGAGGAGAACACCAGATGCAGGATCTAGAAGTGTTTATTAAAACACAAAACACAAGGAGAACATTGGCAGACACCAGAAATGAAACTCCGTGCACAAGCACTGAACAAATGGGAGAACTGAAGTACACTGCCAAAGGCAGGGGGAAACAGAAATACTCACTCCAAGAGTGGATAAACTAGAAAAACAAAAACTGAACTAACTAGACTGACGGACACACTGGGAGACTTAAACAAGGGGCAGACAAGATGTGGGTGCAGCAAAATACAATACTCAGGAGAGCCAAGGAGTTGCAATTTCACCATGCGATTTGAGCCTAAACAAGGTTCCGTCTGACGTCCCCCCCATACTGCCACATATATAGTTACGAGAGGAGGCGGGACTCGGAATGCAATCTCGACTGGTAACAGAAACACATGGGATTAATGAACGATTACACGAGAACCGGGTTAACAATAATGACTCAAAACAAGACGCTGAGACCATCAATCAAGCTAGACAGTTTAGATAAGGAAATCTTAACGTGACGAGTAAAAATTAATTAAGGTTAATACTTTGTGACGAAATATTTACAATCACCCGCAAATAAGTGCTGGTTAGGACGGGTTAGTAATTATCCTATCAGAGAACGCATTCACTCAGAGTTTTGCGAGACCCAGAATTAAACACAGGTGGAAGCAATGAATACCAGAGCCGAAACCGAAAGAGGAAACGTGATTGGACAACGAGACGCAGGCATGCTGAAGGCTGTCACGCGACATCACTGGAGTTTGGCAAAGAGGGAGTGGATCATCAGACCGCAGAAATGAAAGATGAAATATTTAAAACGAAAGTAAAGCACAAGCACAAATAAGCACAAAGACAGCACACAAAAGGCAGAATCATGACATAATTTCAATGTGGAATAGCTTGCCTGATCATATTGTTGAGGCAGAGACCTTGGAAGTTTTCAAGAGCAGGCTTGACTTAAAGCTAGATACCACTGAGTCATCGAGTATCTGAAGTGATGTATTCACAATAGTATAAAGAAACTGGCGAGCGTAGTTGGGCTGAATGACCTGTTCTCGCCATTCATGTTATGTTATTTTATGTTAGTGAGAAAAGAATACATGCTCGTCATGAGCCAAAATACTAACATATTTACTCATCACAAGTGAATCAATGAATTACTGTCAGACTGTGGATTCTGCTGTCTGTTTATGTCACAGGATGTCTCATAACAGGATTTTAGTTTTTCTCTTTCAGGATTAGTGCTGTCATTTCAATGGGATTAATAAATAAATTATTTTGGGGGGTTTCAGAGTAAGTCTCTCGCCAACCCTGTTGTCAGTTTGTGTGCATGTACATGTGTTTGTCTAGTTTTAAAAGTGTAAATGCTCGTGTGCATGTGTCTATTCATTGGATGTGCGTCTGTGCATGTGCCAGTGCACGTACTTTCATATGTTTTGTGATCTCTCACTCATAATTTCATAGGTCAGCAGTCTGTTTTGAGTTGAACCCTCTGATTCTCTGCCCTATTGCCCTATTTGAGTTCAAAGAATATAACAGGGTAGCTTTTTTAATGTCTGCGGAATAATTTATGCAGGGTTTGCCATTACAAACTTACCTTCAATAACCTATCCTTTTCCCTCAATATATTTATATTAATTTTGCCATCCTTCTTAGCATCTGTCCTTCCCTCTTTCAGAAATACACTACAATGTTGTGTGGCTGCTAGCTGGCCCAGCCTGTTTGGCCAGGGTCATGAATCCTAATTGCAGCTGGTAACCGTGTACATAATCATTAGGCTACAGTAAGCGTTTCCCATCAATACAGTGGTTCAGCTGGGTGGTGCAATAATCGTGCGGCAGCACCCCCTGTGGGTCAAATGGGCAACTGCAGTCTATTTTATGAGATATCCACCTGTACTGTCTGTGTTCACTCACCCATGTGAACCACAGAGGATGTGTTATTGGACGTGCCAACTTGCAAATGAGAATGAATGCATAAACTTTAAAGGGGAGTGTCTCTCTCTCACTCCCTTTTAATTCCTACCAAATTAGCTTTATTTGTGTCACAACAAAACCTGTGTGGCAAACCATTGGCATCAGACAAGGTGTGTAGTCTGACATGAGACTTGGGCGTACCATAGTCGCAGACAAAAAATAGGACTTTGAATTTTGATTTAAGAATATTTTGGACATATCCGCTGTTAGCTTTGTCAGCCTTGCAAGCCGAATCTGTTGGACATGTTAAGTTTTTGAATCTAGCACAGTTTCATCTTAAAGAGCATCTAAAGTCGATTCTCAGACGGGACGTTGAATGTCCAATTTTTAGAAACAAATCCATCAATGTTTACAGACAAATCACTTGCTTTTGTCGACATCTTGCCTTGTCACATGACCAATTTCATTCATAAACCAATGTTTTGTGTACATGTGTAGATAATCCTTCAATTTCAGTTCATTTGCGCAGGTGCGGCTCGCTGGTTGGCCGATAAACAAAAACAATGGTATTTGACTTTAGATGCCCTTTAAGGGCTGGCAATTTAATTTAGCTGCTGATGAAGACGGTTTATGGAGCCTGAAGCTTAAAGAGAATTTTTGGTTGCTTTCTTAGCTGACTACCTTAAGAATTTAGCAGAAGGACACACTGATTAATCTTTTAAAACATTGTTTTGTTCTCGTTGGTAAATTGTTGTCAGTGGTACTGTGGGCTCCACACTATTTAGAACAGACAGTGGTGCTTTAGCAATAGAGGGAAGCATATGATCTCTGGCTTTGTGCAGATTTGTTGAAAGCCTTTTCAAATGGTGACTAATGATCTCCCTGAGCTAATATAAGCCCACATTCACATCATCTTTGTCTCTTTTGCAACCTCGCTTTGCTAGTTTGACTGAGTGATATTTTTATGCATCTTGTTCTGATCAAGAAATTCATTTGGATATCCAACCAAGCTGCTTCATCAAACATAATTTGTGCACAGCAGGCTCGACTTGACTGAAAGAGCAAGCCTATATATATTTATATACAGTATCATTCTAGTGCTCTAATTATTACAGCACCCTTTATACTGAGAGAGCTCAGAGGAGACGGGATTAACACAGAGGAGTTGTGCGCTTAGTACTAGTCCCACCAAGCTAGCTAGCTAAGGTAGCTGATTCCCACTCCACACTTCAGTGGGCAATGAATTCTGCATGCCAGCTAATGCTTGGAAATGCACAGAAAACAGACTTGAGCTTGCTGCTAATTGCTCTTATATGTTTCTCATTCTACATCATTGCTATTGTGCTCAGCTTGCATCCGTCATCCATCTGTCCATCGTCCGTATGTTAGCAGCTGGATCTTGGAAACCGCTCTATGCATTTTAATGAAATTTGGTGGGAGGATGCCTTGGGCCAATATCGCCAGATTACTTTGAAACAATTGTGGAGAAGTGTGACCGCTTCAACAGGTGGAATGCCATAGGGAGTGCCGACAACAAAAAGGAATATAAAGCGTGGTTCTCCCAACACAGAGAATGGTCGTACATCCAAATAGATATACAAATCAGACAGAATATAGATATAGCTACCATTTATTATCAGGCAAACACTTAAAAACCGCTTTTGCATTTTGTCTAAATCCAGCCTTTGTCAGAGCGCTTTGACAAAGGCTGGATTTAGCTTAAACGCATTAGCGGTTTTTAAGTGTTTGCCTGAAAATAAATGGTATATCTATATTCTGTGTGATTTGTGTATCTATTTGGATAGAGTTGGACCATATTTGGCCATTTTTTGCACATGACTTTGATGTTCAATATCTTAAAATGACTCCATAGATTCTGAGATTTTAGTTTTCTCAATGTGCCGGTACACTCAAACATCCTCTTAGCTCTTGTTAGATCAGACTCAATCAACATCTGGCATCTCTGCGCCATCATGTAAATGTATGCTGCTCGCATCGGGAATTTTCAAGTGGAAAAAGTCTGAGCCCAAGAAGTCCAAATACAAGAGAACTTTACTCCCACAGTGGAACTGCCTGTACAGCACTGAAGCTATTGCTGCCCCTGTTCACAGAAATGCAGTGGAAATCCAGTGCTAACAGAAATGGAGAGGAAATGCACTGTAAAAAAAAAAAAAAAAGTTTTCTCAACTGAAAAAAGTTTTAAAATTTTAAAGCTCATTGAACTTGAGATGATAAGTTGAGGTAATATTCAACTTATAATCTTAAATTCAGTTCACTTAAAATTTTAAGGCAGCCTGGAAACCAACTTTTTTCAGTTGAGACAACTTTTTTTTTTATTTACAGTGTGCAGTGCTGACAGGATTGCAGTGGATGATCTGACAGCTTGGCTCAGGAGGGCTGGCAGTCCCACCAGAGATGCCAGACATTTATCAGTAAACACTTTAATGCCATATTTGTACCTGCTTTTGTTGTATAATTCTGTCATAAATTCTGCTGCCTATCAGGCTAAAACCATGCAAAAGGTTTGCAAGGCTCCCTCTGTCGCAGAGCAGTCACAGTGCACAGCTACTGATGCTGTGTCTGAACGGTCCGCCGAGCCGTCCCACACGCCGATATCATTACAAACAATATTGGACACTGTTTTTGCTCGGATCAATTTGGAAAACAACCTCCCTCCCCACCCCTCTGGAAAATTCGTTCACTGTTTGTGACTATTCGCAGTCTTTCATTTTTCCCTGATATGATAATACAGTTTCATGGATATGCTAATGCTGCTATTCATCCATGAAAGGGGTTGAAAATGGAACAGCTCCCCTCCAGATATATATGCAAAGTCGTGAACACACGCACACACACCCTCTCAAAAAAAAACATCCTTTTTAGTCTGTTATATCACAACTTGCCTATCTCTCCATCTCTTCCTCACACTCTCAATTTTCTCCTACTTTCTCTCCTTCTAATTTTCCCCTTCCTTCTTTCTTTCGGTCTCTCATTCTTTTATCTTCTCTTTATCTTTGCCCATCTCTCTGTCCCCCTCCCTTCCTCCCCACTTTAGTCTCAGATTTGCGCCCCACTCCTCTCATTCCTCATTTTCACACCTGACCCTTCATTTGCGGTTTGGTCTCAAGCGCTTCTTTCTAACAGAAAACACAGGATATATTTGGGATATTGAACATGGGATTGACCCGTGTTTGATGACCCGTTGACACCACAGAATGGTCCTGGGAAAGTTCCGGATCATTACCATTCAGAGAAAGCCCTGGTCAGCAGGGTCTATTCTTTACAAGTCAAAGCAGAACAGGAATTTAGGGCACAATGTCATGTGGCCCATGGGAATCAAATTGATCCTGAACAAAAATAGCTTTTGGTCGGAGGTCAAGATCAATACTGCGGTTGTTTAAAATGTCTAATTAGATGAACTGTGAATCACCAATTATTAATCAGTTGTCTATTAATATCTGCAAATGTCTTTTTATCTGATCTAATGAAATTGCTGCTACTTTCTTGTGATCTAACATTACAACTCATGGACACATTCATGGGGCAGCAATGGTAGCTTTCCAAGGTTAAGCAATGCGTTTGGATCCAGTCCGGGGCTCTGCATGTTCTCCCCATGTTTACATCGGTTTTCTCCAGATACTCAAGTTTCCTCCCACAGTCTGAAAATAGGCTTGTCTGGCTAAGTGGGGACTCAAAATTTTCCATGGGTACGAGATTCTGAGAGAATGGTTTGTGTGCCCTGCAATAGATTGGCGAGCTGTCCAGGGTGCATTTTTGTCTTTCGCCCATAGTCAGCAGGGATAGGCTCCAGCTCCCCCATGACCCTGAGGAGGAAGTGGTTGAGATGCTGGATGGATGCATGAATGGTCACATTTATGAACAAAAACACTTTTTAAACCTATTTTACAGCAACCACTATCTCTAAAACATTTTGTTTTTACAAACTGTCTGGGATAGTTTGCCAGTATATTGGTGGAGCTGACTAGGTCATTCACAAGTCTTGAGTAGGATGAAAGGTCAAATATCACAGGTCACCTCTTTCCTCTCCGCTGGCCAACTCAGAACTTTCTCTGGGCACAGCTAATCGGGAGTCGAGGCCTAAACATCCACAGAAAATCCAGTCTGTTCTTTTCTACTTTGTATGAATGGCTGTGATGCGCTTAAAATGGTAGTTATCGAGCTGATCAACTGATCAATGCCAAATACGTTTCGCTGCTGGATTGCTGTCATGAGTCGATTAGCAGGATCACTGCTGATTACAGTTCTTCCAGAGAAAGGCTCAAAAATCATTAGAGAGGAGAGGAGTTGAAAAGGCATGTGTGAGCACATGAGTTCTGCACGTTGCTATCACAAGGCACACAGCGATATCTCCAGTCTTTAGCATTACAGTTTATAACCCCTCTGTCCTGTGTTCGATCTGCCTTTTTAAAGGTGTAGCATATGAGTACCGAATCACTGGCTTTCTCCTGAGATTTTTTTCCACTTAGAAAGTTTTTACCATTACTGTTAGAGTTTTAATCCTCACTAGGGAGTTTTTTTTTTAAGCTCTTTAACTATTTTTTACGATTTGGCTTGCTGTTTGCCCCTCTACTACTTTGTGAATGTCTTATTTACTGCTGTATAAAGCGGTATCAAAAAAATTGAATTGACCTGTTGGTTACAAATGTGCTGCCTTAATATTAGAAGTGTGTGTTACATCTGCATGCTTTCCAGCTGAGTGTGTTTGTTGATGTTTACTTTTATTTTGCTTGTGTAGGGAGACCTTTAGTGGGTAAGTGGAGGGTTCGCCCAGGAAGAGAAGGTTGTTTTCTTTGTTTTTCATGATATGATCAATGGTTGCTCATTGTTGATGTTTTCTGCAGGGGACGTGGCGTGGAATATGAGGCTTCTTCAAGGTTTTTTTTTTGCTCTGGGCCGCTCTTTTTAATGAAACATGTGGGGCTCCTCAAACTGCAGACAGCCAAAAACAGCAATAACTTCCAGCGCACTAACAATGGCCCTGGTTATCTCTCCCATATGATACGTATCCGTGGCCGAATTCGAGGTGAGGACGGATGCATCCCACTTATCTGTCTGCATTTGACATCAGTGTAATTTGTCCTTTTGCCTCTGCAAGTGCAGAGAGATTACGTGAGAGAGAGAAAGAGAGAAATTATTTTTGTGCTCTGATTTTTTTGTGAATTTTACAGCAGTACTGCGTTATTTCTCCTGCATTTTGTCGGCTGTGCAGCATCACTCTCCTTATTTTATTTTGCGGCCCTTGGGCAAATGGCCAAATTAATTTCCCGATGTGCATGATACAGCACCAAACATGTCGAAACTTTTATTAAGGTATTAAGTTAAAGCTAAACCAATATTTAAGTTGATACTCCTTCCAGAGGATCTGTAGGCCTTTCTTCTGCAGTTGTTGCGTAATGGAAAGATTTGCTGTTTCTTTCAGGACTAGATTGTTTGTACTTTCCCACTGTTTTAATGATATGGAACCTGTCACCAAACAAATGTCTGAATTATTTCTTAATTGTGATAAAAAAAAAAAACATAAAGACTAAATTAGCTTGAAGTCACAGCTCGTCATAAAGCAGGCAGTAGTGACTGAGGTGACCAGGGCAAAGTATGGAGACTGTCTTTGCCGGACTGTCTCTGCTAGACTGTCTCTGCCAGATGTCACACTTGCTGTGCCCTTGAACACTTTTTCTCAAACCACAAAAAATATTATCTCAACATTTCACCTCTTCTTTTGTTTAATTTCTTTTGATTACAGAAACATCTTGATACAATCCCAATCCTTCATTTTATTTTCTTAGTTTTGTGGAATCTGTAAATTGCCTGGAGCTGCGGCGAATCATTTACAGCGATGCGGAGTCTCCGGTCACAGCATTGTCCCATTCTCGGAGCAGATTCTGCACTTTTTTTATGGGATAAGCCGTAACCCCAAAGATCGCAGATAAATTACTGCCAGCTCGAAATCGATGCTTCATTTTCCAGCTCATCATGCTGCTGTTGGGAAAAAAAATGGGCAACTCACTGAGACTGAAATTAACCGGGTTAAACTTTGCAGTTACTGCAACAACACTGCATTTCCCCGCTCTCTCCTCTCGGAGAAAGGAGATTAAATTGTTTGTGTTTAATTATTGATGCAGCCATTTTGAAGAAAGTAATTTAGCCGCCCTCACCACGCCACGGGATTCTGGTGTTGCAGCGCCGAGCTGGAATTTTAAAAAAAATTCTGCAGTACCTTTTCTGTTGTTTGGAAGTGTTCCCACCAACCAAAGGGCACCATCATGTCCCCTTTCCATGAGCCTCGATGATCTACTTCCCTCTCCTGCTATAACACTTTTCATTACCCATATAGCTCCCCTTATTATGGAATCCACCAACACTCTCGCAAAGATATGCCTCTCCGGGGAATTGAAGCGCTATAGGATTGGCCAGTCATCCAAGCGCCAGGATTAGCAACCCTTTAAGCTCTAGCATTGGAATCCTAGCACTTGAACAGCCGGCCAATCGTAGCGCTTCAATGCTCTGGAGAGGCGTGTCTTTGCGAGAATATAGCTGGGTTCAATAATAAAGCGTATAGCGCTGTAAACTCGCTGTATTCCATGTCACGCCCAAATGACCGCTCTCTTGCTTCCTCCGCGTCATCCGCGTCTTGACTCTCCGCGTCATCTCTACAAGGCTTCTGGTCCGAAAGGAGGCAAATGAGGTTCTCGTCTATCTCTCTTTTCTTGATGTCCAGCAGACACATGGTCGCAGCATTGATTTGCTTAGTTATCTTATTTAATTTTTTTATTCAGCCTATTTGTTTTTTTTTTCTGAGTAGTATTGATTAATTCTACTGGACATAGGTATATTTATGACACTGATATTTACCTCTCTGGGTTAGTTTGTATAAATAACAATCCTGGGCGCAAAAAAATTCCATATATTAATGAAATATTAAGTCAAATGGCTGAAGAGAGGCAGATCTCAATAGTCTCCCTTGGCTATGGACCTGATAATGGCTTCCGTCAGCGGCACTGAACCTTAAAACTCACACCCTGAGCTGGGCAGAGTAAGATGGGCTGGTTCTTGCAAGAATTTCTTCCTCTCTGCCAACAGGGAGTTTTTCATTGCGGCTGTTGCCTCAGGCTTGTTCTTGTAGGGTGTTTAGGACTGGGGTGAAGCCTGCTTTGACAATACGTCACAAAATGTGCTATATAAATACACTCTGATTCGATTTGATATGATGTCCCTAAGCTCTAAACACTAAACTCTGTCGCTAACCAGAAAAAAGTAGGGTTTCAGCTTGTTTTCTGAGACCTGCAGAATCTCTTCGTTTTCTGCCTGCACCTTCAATAAATGAGCAACTGATTCACAACCAGGAGACCCCCGATGAGGTGAGCTAGCTGTGTAATTGGACTCTTCAATTTACTTAATGAAGTGCCGAGTAACAACAAAAACTGGCAGAGCTCAGTGTGAAAAAGGAAATAGTATTGGACAAAATCCCTGTAAAAGTTCCAATATACACTGTGGGTTCAAAGGCTCGTCACGGTGGCAGTATACTAATGAATCTGTGGAACTCAGGTGCATTGTGAGTGTGCGTGGGCGGATTATTTTGATCTCTTGAAACAGGAGGCCTCCAGGCGGCTCACACCTTTGACATTTGTCTGTGGTGTTGTTTTCAAATCCTAGCCACGCCATTAGTCATGACTATGGCCGTAGGTCCGCATGGGAGAGGCAACAATTGGCGCAGCCGGTTAAAATTAGTAAGTTCATCGCTCTCTAGTGACCGCTCCCATTTGGCCAGGCGTATGTAGCTGCACGAATTAAATTGTACGTTGACTATGTGATCTTCCGATGGCATAGATTGTGTTTAATTGATGGTGTGACTATAGTGCAAAGAAGTGATGTATAGTGGTCATGTGAGTCAGAGGAATCAGGCGCCAAGGCATATTCCTCCTGAGTCGATAAGAGTGGGTCACTTTTCGGTGGGGTTAACAGTTCGGCTGTCTTCAGGGTGGGGGTGTAAAAGTTCCTGCAACAGCTTTCTGTAAAATTTCAGGGGATATGGCTCTACCCCTCATCTCTCCCTAAAATATTCAACCTATAATCACTGCACCGCCTCTGAAGTTCATTTGTTCTCGAGAGAACACAGCCACCATACTTTTACGAGGTGTGATCAATGAGTTCTCAGACTGCACTTTCATTTCAGAGAATTATGCTAGTGCATCAATATAATACACAGACCTTTTCAAAGTAATCTCACCCAGCAGATACGCAGTTGTTCCTGCCATTTTCGACAGCAGTGCTGGAAATCTTCGACTGTCACGGAACTTAGTTCTGCTCACACATTATTATGGGTGGTTGGACGATCTCCAAATCTTTTTTCTTTCCAATTCTTAACATTTTAACTGGTTCCTCCTCTGACATTTCTTTTACACAAAACTTAGTGCATAGATATTGCTCTTCAGCCCATTTTTATTAGCACAAGGGAAAGACCTACACTTGTCTTTGAACATGTTTCTCACAGCATGGGTATTAGTGAGGCAGATTTGTGCAAAATATCAAAAGAATTGCTCAAAGTGGGGTAAAAGCATCAAACTCGGCAGAATTTTAGTTTAGACCCTTGTGGTGATTTTCAGATATGGGGTCATCAAGAAGTCTGCCCAGGAAGCGAATGGCAGCCATTAAAACATATATATTTGATAAATCTGCACCATACACTCAACATTATATGATTCAAATTGATTAATGCTTCCATATTTATAAATTGTTTATTGTACTCAGCAAAATGTTCAGAGTAAAATCAACTCTTAAAGAGTCTATTTGGTCCCACTTTGGCAAGACTGGACTCAAATAGACTCTGTAAGAGTAAATTCCACTCCAGAAGAGTCCAATTTACTCAGATCATTTTGCTGTGTAGAAATAAAATGTATCCAAAAAAGTTGTTCATTACTATTTTTATGTTGAAAACACAAAAATATAAGAATTTCCATCCAGTTGGAATACTACCAGTACTATTTATATGAGTTTATTTTTGGCACCAAAGGTTTCTAAAAATGCTGGTCAACATCGTTATATTAACCATTATTTCTTTCAGCACTGCCTTCCTTGCATAACAAGTATGTTGCCAATCTAATGATGTGACATTTTTACGTCTTTGTGGGGTCCCTATTGTGCACCATGTGACAGATTACGGACTCTCATTCGGACTTTATTTCAGCACGTTTTGCTTTGTACAGTCCTATTTACAGTATGTACCTGCCCTTGACCATGTGACCTATGCCCGATGGTCATTTGTTCATGTGCGAGACATGATTAGTCACATGCATCCAGAACTTGCTGAGGATTTTCGCAAAGGAGGATTCACCGTTCGCAAGTGCCAGCGTCCATTCTCTGCAATTGGCATTGATGACGCATATGAATAGAGCATCCCGCATCCCGGAAAGAGGACGGTGATGCAGTGGGCCTAACACAAAATCCTGAAGCTTTCAGAAGATGGTCAGTTGCAGGTCCTGAGATGGCAAGGCTGATTTCTGAGTCTTCAATGGAGGCTAGGCAGAACAAGCAGAGTAAAGACACTAGGCACCATGAACAGACTGCAAGCAGAAGACGTTTGCCAGACAGGTGTCTTCCCTCGTTGAGGTCATCACTGACATGGGGAATCCATTCATTGAGGAGAGCCAGGAGTTGATGCACCGTGACATCATGGATGAAGAAGCTGCCAAGTCTGTTCGTCGGGCTGAAGAACTTGGAGCACAGCAGTATCAGGCCTTTACTGAGGAGCGCCTGGTGAACGCAAAACAAGCCTCTTGGTGACCTGATCACAAAGAACAAACTCCAGCTGTTTGGACAACCTCCAGCAAGAGACAAGTCCAAGCCAAGTTTCTGTCCCTTAAGAGTAGCTGCTCACTCTTTTCCCAACTGTATATTGCCTGTCAGTCACGAGATGGTGATCTTGATGAATTCTTCAGGCGTGAGAACCAGAGGTGCCCACCTTCACTGTCTCAGGATGGCAAGTTATATCAGGGCAAGAAGTCAGATCTTCTTGACTGCCTCACTAGCAGTGTTGAGTGTCGCACTGATGCCCCGGATTCTGACGTGATAATCCTCAATGGTGCTCCGCTTGTCAATATGCTGAAGCCAGTTGCTTGCAAAACGTTTGATGACTATGCAGCAAAAGTCTTCTTGCCATACATTGAAAAGCAGCTGGAGCGAGCAGACAGGGTGGATATAGTGTGGGATCAGTACCTTGAGAACAGCCTGAAGTCTGAAACCAGAAAACGCTGCGGAAAAGGGATCAGATGCAGGGTTGAAGGGAGCACTAACTTATCTGGCAACTGGCAGCAGTTTCTCAGACTTGATGCAAACGAGCAGGAACTGTTCACATTTCTGGCTAGACAAACGATGAGAATGCAGCACCAGATGGAAAGCAGCTTGTCACCACCCTAGGTGATGATGCTCTTTGCAACCCACCAGATGACAGCATCACTGCAGCCCTGAGCCCCTGTACTCAGGAAGAAACCGACACAAGAATGCTGTTGCACACTGCTGTCAGACAAGGCTGCCAGAAGATTGTTCTACAAACATTTGGTACAGATGTGGTGGTCCTGTCAGTCGCTGCGATGCCCAGGCTACACTTAGAGCACCTGTGGGTTGGTTTTGGGACTGGCCAGTACTTCAAATACATACCTGCCCATGAAATAGCAGCTTCTAATGGACCTGAAAGAGCCATAGCTCTGCCTATGCTCTACGCTTACACGGGATGCGATACTGTTTCATCCTTTGCTATAAGTCAGAAGAAGCCGGCGTGGCACACCTGTAATGAATTTGACGATGTTTTGTGTCCTGGGCGATACTCCTGGAGAGATAGATGATGAAACTTTGGCCATGTTGGAGCACTTCACAGTCTTATTGTATGACCGGACCAGTGGCATGGACTAAATTGATGAAGTGCGCCAGCATCTCTTCACTAAGCGGGGCATGTCACAATGCAGCCTGTTATCCATCCGCCATCAAGCATATAAAACATATAATTCTTCAAATAAGCTTCTTCTTCAAACTCCTTCTCCACGGACGGAGTTGGGGAAATCTGCCTTCCGTGCTTATGCCCCACATGCATGGAATGAACTGAAAGCCTCCTTAACTCAGACTCTCTACCTACAACTCCTGTTTTTAAAAGTCTGTTAAATATTGTCCTTATAGAGCAGTGTCGTTGCCTCATATCGCCCACTTACAACATGCTATTGGTTTTTTTGTGCTAAGTGCTAGTGATCGTAGCTCGGGTTTTTAGCCTGTGTTGTATTGTCAGCTTTTGTAGATTTGTATTTGAGTAATGGTACCTCTCTGCGTGTCTATATGTAATTTGATGTCCTGTACTTGAAACTTTTTATGCTGCCATTTTGACCAGGACTCCCTGGAAGAAGAGACACTGGCCACGTTTACCTGGGTAGTTTTCCTCAATCCGATTGAAATCGATCGGAATAAGTGAATCTGATTTGATCTGTATACATGAAGTTTAAGTAAAGAGATCCGCGTTCAAACCGCGTTGACATGGCCCCAGCTGAATCTGATTGTATTGTGTTTTTTTACCTGCGCATTACGTCACTCTGCGTACGTCACTTCACTTACGAGCCTCTTACAAACTTGGAGCGCATGCGCGGACCGAACAATCCTCTGTATCAACACAATCCGCTCCACTCAGTCGTTTACATGGAGCATGGAGCGGATTATCAATTGGCATAGACTACCTCTTACAATCCGATCCGAAATACAATATGATCCGGGTGAATCAGATTGGCTAAGGTGTTTATATGAGACATTTTGAATCTGATCGACCTTTCAATCGGATTGGAAATAGGATTTTTGGACCCATGTAAACGGGGCCATTGTGTCTCAATGGGATCTTCCTGGTATAATAAAGGTTAAAACAATTTAAAAAAATAATAAAAAAATGTCAGTGGAATCTCTACCACCAACAAAAGCTGCACTAGTGCAGCATGCCAAGAAGGCAGTCTGTCAGGCTGGCCACATCTGGGGACAAGCTGGGGACAAGCCTTTAATACCACTCCTGCCCTCCCATCTCTAGGAGACTGTGGTTGGACAGATCCTCCAGAATGCAAACCACTGTGGACTATCCTTCCTGAGGTCAGCATATCCTCTCGAGAGCTGCTATGTAGTGGATGCAAAAAAGGCTGCATAGGTCGTTGCAAGTGTAACAAGGCAGCCTTGAGGTGTACTGCTCTCTGTCAGTGTGGGGGTGACTGCGAAAGGTAATTAGTGATGCTTGATTGTGCTGAATGCACTTCTGAACGAGCAGGAGTTTGAAATATTTTTGTGGAATTTTGTCTGTTTTCAACAATAAAACATTGCCGTGAACAACTCTGTTAGTACATTACTTGCTTTCGTAATGAATTTTTTATATATCTGAAAGCATTTAATCCACTTCAAACACGTTATGCTGAAGAAACGTCCATGACTTATCATATATATGTTTTACTGGTGGTCATGTTGGAAAATGGCTGCCGTTCACCTTCTAGGCAGAGTTCGAGACGGCCCCATCTCTGAAAATCTTCATAAGGGTCTAGTCTAACATTCTGCCTAATGCCATGCTTTTAACCCAATTTGAACAATTCTTTCACCCATCTGCCTGACTATATGAGGTTTTTAGAAATGACTCAGTTACATCCCTTGTCTCTCTCGAATAGGTTCCCCACAATGCTGCCTGCATTTAGGACTAATTTTTGTTAATCGTTTCCAATCATTCAATTAGTGTCTTGTTACTTCCTCTATTCCCAGTGCACATTCCCCACACTTCTCTCTAACCTGTTCCCCATTGTTACTCATTCTCTCTGTGTATTTCAGTTCCTGTTTGTGCATTCCCCACTGCCAGACTGTTAGACGTGCTTCCCAGTACTGTTCCTCTCTCCAAGGTTCATTCTTGTTCCCTGTAATCTCCAAGGTCCTGCCTCAGTTCAGTATTTGTTCTGTGGTCCCCCTTGTCAGGTGTATTTGCCTGCCCCAGCCCAAAGTCCTCGCCTGTGTGCTCCTGTACCCACTCAACCTGACCTCTTGGTTCTGGCCCCAGATCAGACCTCTGTGACCACAATTTGCCTGCCTCTCTGAATCCCATCTGCTGCTACTCGACCTCTGACTTCACCTTGGCTTCCCTGTATTGCCCTGTCTGCCAGTGATAGACCCTGAACTGCTGAGGTAAATAAAGCTCAGTGTTTCCTCACACCTGGTTCTGCCATTAGCTCAGTCTGTCTATCCGGTCATGAGGGAGACCTTTTTGGAGAGTAAGAAGAGAGAGTAAGCCTTTTACGAGTCTAGAGGCCCATCGGGGAGGAGCTAAACCCTGGTTTCCATGGGACAAAGTGGCTAGGAGTGTTACTACTCCCCCTGGATGGGATGCCAGTCCATCGCAGGTACTCCCCCAGCTCTTAGTCGAGCTTCCCTGGCTATTTGCTGGTACCCACATATACACCTGGGTGGGGTGAGGCATGGAGTGTGGGAGTGAAGTGTTTTGCCCAAGAACACACCGCGAAAGCCGTGGCCGGGGCTTGAAGTCAGGACCTTACGATCCAAAGTCAAGCTTACTTGACCACTGCGATATCGCTTCTCCCTCCCGTGTCTTCTAAGCAAACCTAGTATTTCCAACACACCTCAATATTTCACGTCTCAAATGCAGCTCAAAAAGTGATAGATTAATAGCAAATTTCATCATGGAGAGAACTCTGTTACTCCTTTGCATAAATCAGAGGTTGGAGATTCAAGCCCTGCGGATGAGGGTGCAAATAGATTTTTTTCTCCATAAATTATCCATGATAACCAAGCTAACCAGCCGTGTATTCCAATATTTTTTCACATAACTAGTTTGGCACATAGTTAAATACTGCAGATACAGTATATGGACACAAGAAAAATCATTCAGGTATTGATCAAGAAATCTATGCAAAATATTAGTCAGCCCAAATGAGGCTAATTGGGGAATTAACGCAAGACCGACGGCAGGATCCCAGAAATGGAGCCCCCATTGGCCATTTCATTAATAGATTGTCCTCTAACAACTTCATTCAATTATGTTTTTTCCTTTCATTTGAAGCCGTGTTCTCTATGCTGCTGAGCAATTGAACTCAAAGGGCTCTAAATTCGTAGACCAGGAGCAGGCGCGGCGAATGGGGCGTGCGCCGCGTGTATTCGCATCTTTGCATGACTTTGAATGTAATCAGTCATGAGAAAAATTTGTTTTGCGTCCAGTGTGCAAGCGCCTTTACTGAGCATAGAACGCAAGCATTATATATGCAGTTTGTGGTTGGCTGTGAAATTATGTGAAGTCGGTAGTTTGCATCACAGATTCAGCTGCGTTGATTAAGCCAGGTGGAGTTTCCATTATGTGTGCTAATGTGACATCGGGACAGTCGATATAGATACTATAATTTATGTCCTTATTCAGATAGTTACATTAAATAGTGCTTCCTGAAATTATTTATTGCATTGAAATGTGCCTGACATTCTGGAAACCTGCCTGTGAGGTTTTGGTGACGTGTGCGCACTGTGCGCCGGTCAGCCAAATTACCACTGCACAGAAATTTAACCAGGTTGGAGCTGGCGAGCTTTCCGCGCAACTTCAGCGAAGACTTTTTCCAAGAAATTATCACTGCGTCTTGTTGAGTAAGTGACACCGTCCCCTACTACGCCGCCACACCCATTTCGGCGCACAAAGTGGATGCGCACGGTGTTGCACCACCGAAATTACCACTGCGCGGGGTGCGGCGGACGAAATTACCACTGCGTGGGCTGCACCACGCTACGCCACACTGCGCTGCGCCAGGAAATTAGAGCCCAAAAAGTTACCATCCTATTAGACATACTGGGTCTACGCCCTTGAACATTGTTGAGGGGTGTAGCTTCACCCACAATTAACTTAGCCCCTGATTGGACACATCATCCTACACATCAACAAACATCTGTGTACAGTGATGAGGTGCCCCTCCCTGTTTTCCTGATCTGTTAATCATGTCTGCAGGGTCTGGACAATTAAAGCAGTGTGTTTCCTCTAAAGGTTTCCCTGTGCCAATGGGGAAATCACTGAGATGTTTTTCTATTCTCATGACAGTCGACTAGGGGAAGGAAGCATGTCGAATTTTTTTGCCCTTTTCTGAAGAATCAGGCTCACTGTTGAAGGACATGCTGGGGTCTTCTCTCGAGAGAATTGAGGCTTATTTCCTAAGAGTAAGTGAGAGAGAACAATCAACCCATGGGGCTGAGCGCACAAAATAATTTTAAAAATTATACTTGCAACATGCCATATAAGCTATAACCCATGATCACGCAAAATCTGAGAGCTGAAATATGTGGCTGGCTGGTGATTCATACTCTTTTCCCTCTGTGATGTCCCGCTGAACAGGAATGTGTGAAATCCCTTGTGCACTGATATACAAATTGCAAGGCAAAACTTGGAATCTCAGGAAGTAAACGAAACCCTGAAAAGCGCAGTGGGGCTGAGTAAGCACGATGTAATCACCGCAAAACTCGGTAAATCAGAGTCCCGCCCAGTTTTGCTCGAAATACGAGTAGAGAGGCCCTGAAGATGCTGAACCTGAACATGAAACAAAAGCCATAACAAACCCAAAAAGCTTTGTCTGACATAGCCAGGTCAGGAACTATTTGCGAATGAGTCTGGAGGGAAATGGAGAGCATCTGTGGGGTCAGGCAGTTAGTGCTTCAGTCACACAAGCAAAGAACAAGGAAAATTACTGTCACATCACTGAATGGAAGGCAAGAACACCTAGTTCTCTGAAACACTGAGGCTTAAGATATGAAAGGCCTGCACTTGTACATTTAGTCCTATGAATAACACAAGGTCGCAAATGAAACCTTGAAACCTGTTTTTCTCACCATGAAGTGCTCCAGTGAAGCCCCCTTCAGTTGGCAAACAAAATTAACACAGTGCCTCTCATAAATAACACAAGGTCACACGTGACATTGTGTTACTGCTGTTTACCAACTAAGGAGAGCACTATTGTTTCACTTCATGGGGTGAAAAACAGGTTTCATCAGGATTGTTACTTGTGACCTTGTGTTATTAATGGGACAACTTGTTTAGGCCTTTGGCCTGGACTGTGTAAAGAAGCTAGTTAAAGTGCATGTGAGGTTTGGCCTAATATAAGGTATTCAATTTTGTTGTAAGATGTTCCAAGCTTGCGTGAGTGAAGTGTACTCAGATGTGTTTGTGTAAGGAGAGGCCAGATGGGGTCTGTTAAGAAATCCTGGGGTATATGTGAGGCGCATTTAGCATCATTAGTGGAGGTGTGTAAGGTGCTCTTTGTATGTTCAGATGTGTGTAAGGTGTGGCCAGGTGGAGGTGAGTGAAGGGTAGTCAGATGTGCTCATCCAGGGGTACCCAGGAGTTTTTATGTACGAGTGGTTTGGTCTGTGCATTACCAGCCCTGGATGCCCTGGTTCATTAGCTTAGCTTCAGCTTCAGAGCCCGTCCACACAAGAACAATTTTTTTTAAATTGCATAAACATTTCATTGTTTCGGCCACACGGAGACGGTGAAAACGCAGCCTGAAATGGTATTTTTGGAAAACGGAATCCACAGTGAGAAAATCTGAAAACGCCACTCCAGCGTTTTCATGTGAGCAACCAAAACAGTTTTTTTTTTAAATGATGACATCATAGCCCCATTACAGCCCCCAGGCCTGTGTGGCGCTGTATGGAGCAGTGTCATTTCTAAGGAAATAGACCAAAAAAAAAAAAAGTTTTTTGGTCCATTTCCGTAGAAATGCTACAGCGCCATACAGCGCCACACACAGGCCTGGAATATTTACCAAACCCTTATAAATAGGTTATTTTAGGCGTCTCCGTGTGGACGCACATATTTTTTTAGAAACGATGCCGTGTGGACGGGAGATTTTTTTGAAATGACAAATAAAGACCGTTTTCGAAAATCTCCGTCTTCGTAGGGCCGAGGGTTCGGTCCTCGGTCCAGCCTTTGGGTCTCCTCCAGTTGTTGCCTGGTTGTTGAATTTGAATGAGGTGGGTGGCTGTGTGTGGGGCTGATATTATGGGGACATCTCCCCAGGAGGGTGTTTGATCACACCGCCTGAGGCCTTGCAATTTCTCCCCACAGCCCAGCTGCACTTAGACCCCCCGTGGAAAGAGAAAATGTTTTTATCCTCCAGCCCAGCTAAAAAAAAAAAAGAGAGAGCAGCATCTCCTCGATAAACTCTGCAGCCAGTGGGAGGTCAAGCACTGGGTTTACAGTGCTGTCTGTTCCACAGGAGGTAGGGTTGCATTAATGAGGAGCTCTTATGCCTCTGTCCTCCCGTACGCCAAGTTCTCTCTTCTGTGTGACAGGCACTCCTGCTCAGCTAAATGAAAGAACTTCAGGAGGCCCCGTGTGAATTCGTGTGGAAATGCTGGTACAGTTTAATGGAGTGAGAACTGTGTTTATAAAACAGGATGGGTAACAGACTTGATTGAGGCACTGCTGTTCCACGCTTCAGAAAAAAAAGTAAGCTGTGTATGTCTGCTCGATATAGCCCCCAATCATTTGAATCTCCCCATATAAATGAGTTTGAATCACCTGATATGGAATTTGAATCTAGCTATTTGAGCTGGCTTCTTGAATCAACCGATATGAGTGTGGTGACTGAATCCTCACACTCTAACCGTCCTTTTGAATATTGCTAAAGTAATTGACTGTTTGAATCTCACTATATGAGTTGGTTGTTTGAAATTCCCTTGGAATCATCTTGCTTAACCTGCAGCTTAACTTTCCCAATATGATGCCACTTCTCGAATCTGCTGTTTGGGTCAGCAGTGACCACACCTTGTAACGCTGGATTAATCTCAATCAGTTTCCACACGCATATAAGGGTTGCAGCAATATGATCGTGACTGTTTCAGTGTCTCAGCAGTACGAATTTCCTCATATGAGTCAATTCTTTGAATCTCCATATGAATCTGCAGTTTCGTTCTCCCCGCATGAACCAGCTGAATTCTTTAAATGTGCTATGTTGTGCTGACTGGCTCTCCAGGGTAGTTCTTCATCTCGATTAATCCTCTCAGAAACCTAATTTTTCCATCACGCTTCCTGCCAGAAAGCCAACTGAATACAAATGCAGCGTGTATGTGTATTTCAGTGTGCGTCATACCTCTCAAATTCAAACTGAACTGCGATGCGAGAGATTTTGATCAGATCCCTTTGCAAAATTCACGAGCGGGGGTGAATTCATAAGTGTGAGACTGTATCCAGGCCAAGTGATTGCGCGAGATTAGAATCCGATGCGTTTGATGTGACGGGTCTTGCGAGAGACTGTGTGATCTGGCCCCTTGATAAATGAGACTCGTGCTCAATTCATGACACTCCAGGGTAATTATATTTTTGTGAATGGGGGGGTGTTTGTGAGTGTCTGAGTGTTTTTACAGTGACCGGGTTCCCCAGGTCACCTCACTGTACAGCCTCATTCCTGTCGTGTCGAACAACCGCATTCAGAGAGGATTTCTCAAATACTGTGGGAGGGGATCACTGAGTGGAGGAATAAATTAATTCCAAGCGACCAAATCACACTAGAGAAACCGAAATGAAGTCTCCAAGTAATTTTCTGTCTCTCTAAAAGGTTTTATTTTGCCTCTCTGTGAATGACCCTGGAACTGATGGGTACAGTTTGTGCACAGGCCTGCCTGTCCTTACTCAAAAATTGATTTTTTCACTAATGGAGATCAAATAAATTGCAGCTGTTGTGTTGTCTCTTGTGACAATGGCAAGCTTTTCTGGTAATCTTTTCAGTGTTTAATGATAGCCGCTAATGATATCAGAATAACTTATTTGTACATTTGAAAAGGAGCACAGTACATTGCAAATTATATTTGAAAGCTGCTGCGTGACACTGGAAAACAAGGCGCAGGGTAGGCGGGAGGATGGGTCAAAATCCTGAATTTTGTTCTTATTAATTCAAACACAAAAAGGCTCGTATAATTTTTCACCCATAAACCTATCTCTTAAACGGTTTTAATCGTCGGTTTCACTTTTCAGCTCGGGAGGCGGCTCGCGTGTCTCGTGGCAGTGCTGTAGGTCGTTCTATGAGCCCCCGGTCTCTCCACCATCGGACTCTTAAGGGAAAAGACACAGAAGCACAGTTAGACTTTAATCTTACGTCCACGCTCCTCGCCCACCTCCTTGCAACTGCTGCCTCTCTCTTTTGTCTCACTTCGGTTCTGATCACAGCAAGGTGCAGCTGCCGTTCCTCGTGCGCCCTTTCGCCAGGCCCTCCTAGCCTTGTCGCCTTACTTGGAGCTGGTGGGAACTGCCCAGGGTTCTGCAAGTCTAAGGAGTAGTGTGCGGGCGTCAGCTCTCCGGTTGCTGTCCAGGGTGCTGACGCTCTGCTCGTCACTGAGAGAGGCGGGGAGGAGAATCGGCTGATGCGGCCATGCTGACATGGTCAAGGGGTGTGGCCACGCTCTGGTTTGCCACAAAGAACTGAAAAATGTGTGGGTGGCTTTGCAGAGGAAGGTTATGATTGTCATTTCTGTTTCAGTTAGATAGAATAAAAAAGAAACAAGAAAACACTGAGCAAAAACTAATATTTACTTGAACATAAGCCTGAACATTTGAATCATATTTTTTCAATGCATGCCTGCCACTATTGTTAAAAGGCACTGTAGCCCTGAAATGTGACGTGTATGAGTTTGTGCTTTGGACTGTATAATTTTATTATTTACAATAAACACATCTATGTTCCGTAAGAAGGTAATGTCAACAGTTGCATATTTTATCCCTGTTAACCCTTTGACTCCCAGCTTTTGCAAAACTAAACATGACTCCTCTGCTTAAGTGAATTAAGGCCAGATATCAGATATAAGATTTCATTGAATAATGAGTTAACCATGTGGTTAGCATTGCTGCCTCACAGCAAGAAGGTTGTGGGTTCGAATCCGGCCTGGGGCCTTTCTGTGTGGAGTTTGCATGTTCTCCCCGTGTTCGTGTGGGTTTTCGCAGTCCAAAGACATGCATATCAGGCTAATTGGAGACACCAAATTGCCCATAGGTATGAGTGCGAGAGTGAATGGTGTGTGCGCCTTGTGATGGATTGGCAAGCTGTTCAGGGTGGGTCCCTGCCTTCACCCGTAGTCAGCTGGGATAGGCTCCACCTCACCCCGTGACCCTAGTGAGGAATAAGCGGGTATAGAAAATGGATGGATGGATGAGTTAACCATAACGTTTCATCATGTGACATGTAAAGTTAAATGTTGCATATGCATTTCAGCGCAAGTCGGGTGCATTTATTTTATAAGATAATAAGAGCTAATATTCAGAGATACATGTTCAGTTTGAAGTTGAATCTTTGCTGAAGACCTTGATTAGTAGAGTCCGGTGAGTTACTGCATAGTTGGAATGAAAGCCTGCACCCACACTGTCTGTATAAGACTGAGGACCCAAAGGAAACTGAAAAATACGGAAAAATCCATATCCAGGTGGGGGGAGTCAATAGCATAATACAAAAATTTTTTGTATGCAGACATGAAAGAGTTAAGTACAGGCGGCACAGCTGAGGCTAAATCCACAGATAGCTAAGGCAGAATTTACTGACAATTTAACTGGGGAAGAAACTGCAGGCAGGGCAACTGCAGATTAATCCATGAGCAGCAAAGACATTTAGTAATCGGTCCAGTTGTTTTCTGGTGCTGGTTGTAAAGATTGCTTTTATGTTTTCTGTCTCCCTTTGAGAACTACAGTCACCACAAGGTCATGGTCTAACAAGTGGGGATCTGACAAGCTTTGGGAACACTGGGGTTGTGTTTGCTGACTCTGAAGGACATAGATTCCTCTTGGCAACCATTCTGATTCTTCAGAACCAGTGTCCTTCACAATCAATACAAAGCCTGCTGTGCTGAGACATTGATTCATGAAAGCATCCAAACTCTCTCAAACCATTCAACGTGGTGGAAATATTTGACATTCGACTAGCTTTGATTGGAACTACAAGGAGGGGGGGGGGGTTATAGTGAAAAAAGCTAAAGGTTCAGATAAGCAGTGTTGACAGGTTGTTGGACTTAAATGACCAATAGCATTCCCCTTAACCTGTGATACAGCCAGTAGGTACACACACACTCTTTCTACAATGACTATGGTATATTTTATGACTCTTCTGAGGGTTAAAATTATTACCAAGAGAGGCTTAATTCACACCTTTGCTGTACAGAGACTATGGCAGGCCTTCAATCTCTCACCTTCTCCCAACAAATTTAGCTGCTGCCTTTCTGTAGAATTTTTCTTTATGAAGTCTCTTGTATGTACTCAATGAAATTGTTTTAAAAAAGGCGTAAAGGAACTTGAAGTAATGAAAGAACATGTAGGTGAGTTTAGTTTGCTTATGTCCACCATGCATTTGCCAGCATTATGAGGCCACTGCCTCACCTGTACATCTCTTGCCTCTCAACTGCCACTGTCTAACTGACTCTTCCCGAATGACATTTTCAAACTGCCTCATACTCCTGGAACATCCATAAAACACCAAACTTCTCATCAAACTTCTGAAAGGCTGGTAGTTAGCCACGTGCACTCGTCACATTTTTTTTTAAATGTTCGTTTTACAAATTATCGAACGGTAGTGTCTGGATGAAGTTTGTTTGTCCTGAAGGTGACTTCAGGGTGAAGTTTATGTATGGAACACGAGAGCCCATGTTTGATTGCAGGAGCGGGCATATTTCGTTATCCTCTGATCCTGGATCTTCTACCCCATAGAATATTTATGGCGCCATTTCTGCTGACCACCCAAAATATCCGGTGAAGCACTGCTCTGCCTGAGGCTATGTAATAAATGCTACCTGCCCAGGAAAGGACGTGTTCTATTTGAGATTACAGGGATACTTCTTCTTCCAAGGCGGCTTGGAGTGGAGGTCAGATGGATTTGATTCAGTGGCTCAGTCATGGACCTGGCCCATTGAGATTAGGTGGAAGATCCTGCTAATGCAACTCTAAAAACACTGTCAAAAAGTGTGCAAACGGGTCACGGGGAAAAAAACATGATTAAGGTACAATGTCACCACTGAGGAGGAATTGCTTTTTTTCAATTACAGAAATACTTTCTCATCGCAACATTAAATCTTGCCGCAGGTGAACAACAGGCAAGCAGTTCAGGTCCAGCTGAGCAACAGATGCAAGATTTGCTGCTGATAACCTGCTGAGTAGATTATAAGATATAAATGAACTCAAGGTCAACTACAAGTCAGCAGACTGGCAACAGTTAAGCTACAGCTGAGTATAGATTTGCAACAGGTGAGCATTTAAGTTTGATATGAGCTACAGTTAAGTTGCGAGTGAGCAGATTTGCCTCAGGTGCACTGAAATTGAGCTTCAGGGGAAATACAGGTTTGTCATTGGTGGCATATCAATTTTTACAAACCTTTTCTATCCCTTGAATCTCAACCGGGGAAGACCATTCGCAAATTGTCCGGGAATAAATATTGACCTTTATTCATTTTATTTATGTGTTTATTTGGAGTTTTCTGTAATTATTCTCCATTGTTGTCATAATTTTGACTTAGGTGTCAGTTCCTCCATCTTTGTTTTCATTCATCCTCTCCGCTCACTCTCCTCGCCCCATGTGCTGACTGCCTTGTTCAATCCCTTGTTTGTAACCACATCCCTAGTCATGCTTCCTAGTTTTCCACGTACTTGTTCTGAGATTTCCCTGTAATTAGTTTCCTTCATAAATTTCTATTTTTAATTTGTTTGGTTATCAGTCCACTCAGTGTATTTCGCAAGATACTTCTGAGCCAGGCGATTCCTAGCTATTTTCCCGTTTTGATTTCCCGATGTCTTTGTTTTCACTCAGTGTATGATAGATATTTTGTTATGACTTTCTGACTGTCCTGGATTTATGATCCTGTCTGCTCCCATTCTGTCTGCTTGGATTTCGAGACTCTGCCTGTTTAAAGATGCTGATTCTGCTTCTCAACTCTGTACTGCAAACCCCCTGATTCGCAGCGAACCAGACTGTGTGAACATAAGCTTTATCTTAATAAAGTCTGCAAAACTGATCTTCTGCCTTTGCCTGAATTCTGAGCCCCAGGCTTGTCAAAGTCCAGGGGCAGTTGCAGCTTGTAGGGAGAACGAGAGAGTGAAACAGGTTAAGCCCCTGTAGTGGCTTTTGGGTTAAGCTTTGCTCAAGAGCCCAATAGCTAATGCTTCCAAATTTCAAAGTAGACTCTTAAGCTCCACTGAGGGCTCGAATCACCAACACATTCTCATCCTGACTCATCATACAGCGATGCTACCTGAACAAGCGTCAATATACAATTAAAAATTATTGTTTTGGCATCCTTATTAGACGTTTATGGTTAGGGTTCAGTTTAAGGGTTAGGGGGTAGGGTTAATTTTAAACTGGCGTAAAATAAGGACACCAAAAGCCTGCTTTTGCGTCATATCTCGACACTAGGTCAAGTAGTGTCACTATCTGACACGTCAGGATGAGACTGGGCTGGAATCACCAATGGTACATTTGCCGATGAAAAATGGCTCTAGATTGCTGGACTCTTCAATTCCACAAATACTCGTGAACGGACTGACATTCGCATCAACAAGACCCCTTTTGATCTGTGATGACTAAGTGGTCAAAACTAGGTTTCATCTGTCAGGCTCTCCAGTGTTCAAGAAAATCATTGCATTGCAGAGGACGACCGCACTAGCTATGTGTAATTTCTAACTAGGTAAGGTTTCATTCATTAATCAATAAAAATGAGTTGTATCACACAAACTAGTTTAAATGTTGAATTTCATAAACACTAAGCATTTACTCTGACCCCAGAGCAAAATTAACTGGTGACAATACCTTGGTAATTATTAAAGAACTGGAAATATAAAACAAAAATACCCCATTTGGAGTGTTAAGAGGGGGACAAAATTTCTATTGACCGTCAATGTATTTTGAGACAGCTGCATCCTTAAGACAACTATGATAGTGTAAAAATTATGCTAGCTAAATTTGATCGGTTTCCGGAGATTTTGATTCTGCTGCACAAGCTGCATGGTGTAATTTTATGGTCATTTTTGGCTGGTTTTTTGGACTCTAAAGAACACATTTGACCAAGTTTCCACTGACTTCAATTATTTTAGAAAATGCTGCAACAAAGTTTTGCAAGTATATTCAACATTTTATTTATGACCAAAATTCTCCCGAGTTTCATTTGGCATGAAGGTGATTATATAATGACAGAATTGTGAGTTTTTAGGTGAGCCGTTTCTTTAAGTACAACAAATTGTCATGTTTTCGTGACAAGGTTTACCTTAGCAGTGTTCGCCTTACATTGTTCTAAGTAGTTAAGACATTACTTTTGAATAAAGAATTGGTGGTACAACCAAAATTAGTAGAATGATAGTTAAGACCATAAAGCCCTAACTGATGAGTTTTACACAGAAACTTAACAACCACCTTTTGCACAACTGGTGCCAGTCACTGGCTTAAATGTAAGTCAGTGGTAACGGTAACCACTAAAATTGAGGTAAATAATATGCTTCATCTAATTTCTCCTCTTTTTCTAATTTATTACACTATTGTACATTTGGACAATAGATAAATATTTTGAAGGCCACGCAAATCAGAAGGGTTCTGTCAGTACATTTTAGGTGTTAATTGGTCCCAGAAATGGTGGATGTAGTGTAGCAGTCTCCGAGCCTAATTTGTACAACATGGAGGCTCCTGATGATTATTGTTCGAAAGCTTTTTCACTAAGCCAAAGAAGAGCATACCAGTAAGGCTACAGCGACTTCGTCCGATGTGTTTCTGCAGTCTACTGCTATGAGAGTGAGACAATCCACTCGTAACACTGCAGAGGGAATAGTAACATGACGGTCCACATACTCTACCTCTTCTCATAGTTAATTTGAACGAAAGGCAGCCTTTGCTCAGGACCTTTAAGAATATGTTTATTCCTCCCTGTCGAAGTCAAGTTATTATCTCAACCTTTATTCAGAGGGAAAAGAACAGGAGGGAAAATGCATACCTCCAGAGCTGGATAATTACGGAGCATCATTACGGAAATAACTCATCACCATGGCTTGCAGAGCCACAGTTACGATACTACTGCAAGGACTGGCACTGAACGTTAATCACTCTCTCGCGCTCAAACCCTTGTGAGCGTGTTTAATCGAGGTGGGGGGTGGTGGGAGGTTCTGCTGTGAAGGACGAGTGCAGGGTCTTTTCTCAGTGCCGTCTTAACCTTCCAAATCAGTTTTTTTTTTCTCCTGAGGTGGGATTCATTTTACTGCTAAAGACAGTGTCGGTGGATCAGTGGGATTTAATATATCACAGCGGCCAGAGGACGGGGGGAGTCGGTTATCAGACCTGGAAGATGTGAAGCACCTCTTCTTAATATCAGAGTCTGGTGTGCTGCCCAGGCTCCTTTTTTCAGCATAAACAATATGACCCTGGGACCTGAGGAGGCCACGCTCCAGTACAAGCTGTTCCAGCTTTTGATCAAAGACTCTACCTCTCTCATTCCGTTTCTTGATCTTTTTTTTTCTTTATTCCACAAACAATTCACCTTTTAAAGGAATTTTCTTCCTTCAAGTATATGTGTGTGTGTGTATGTGTGGATGAGTTTTTTTTTGGGTGATGGTTTTTTTCTTTGTCAGTTTGTTGAAGTTGGTACCACAGCAAAGGTGCAATATGTAAGATAAGGCCAGAATTTTAGTGTAAAACATTCAAAGATAAACCAAACCTAGACATTTTGGTCGGACACGTTTACATGGGCGAGAGCCTGCTTCTCCCCTTTTTTGCGCATTATTGCGCCAAAACTGTCGCCATGGCAACTGAGATTGATAGGTGTCATAAGTGTCATAAGTATGCATGTCCATACCAAATATGAAATCGGTCCAAAATTGCAGCCTGTACTGCATCCACAAGGAAATCTCTTTGTTTGGCCACTAATGTCTGCCACTAATTTGCATATTATTTGGCTAATGCTGTCGCTATGAAAACCAAAATTAATTGGTTTCATAAGTGAAGTATAACACATGTCCATACCAAATATGAATGAAATTGGTCAAAAATTACAGCCTGTAGAGGGTCCACAAAAAAATGTCTATGGACGCGGAGGCGGCGGCGGCAGGGGTGGAGACGACATGCATAAATCCATAGTAGCTGCCCGACTTTGTCTGGGGGCCACAATTATCAAGCAAATGTGAAGAAATAACAATTTTGACATTATGTGAAAGACGTTTATATATTGCAGAGATATCTACTGAAGTTTACATGCTAACTTGTTCGGCCTGGTCTGTCTCGTAATACAACTATGTACCTCCAGGGGGGGGAGTACTTCACTGTCATGCAAACCTCCCCCCAATCGAGCATCAGAAGAAAAAAGAGTATCGCCGTTCCAAGGCCTTGTCATCTCACAAGTTGCTACTCAACAAGTAAGTAAACAGCTTACTGCTAAATAGACTTCTAACCTTGGCTAGTTAGTGAAACAGAAACAAATTGTACCGTCTTTCAGATTTTTATTAGTTGGGTCTAATGTTGCATATTTTAACCAAACTGTAAGTGTTAGGCTTCTTCTTTAAGCAACGACAGCAAAGTAAGATTGTGTGAGGCCAGAACTAGATCGACTGTGCTTTCTGGCAAAATACGGAATACCCATTTGTTTGGAGCAAGAGGTTCAATTTTACTGGTTGCAGCTCTGAATTTTCACTCTTGCATTTTTATATCAATTTCATAATGGTCATTGAATGAACAAGAGTTTTACCTGTTGTAAAATAAGTATTTTAAACCCCCGCGCTCCCCTACCATTGACAATTGCCTGGTGCATTGACTATTCAGTGACCTTAAATGCAATGAAGTGGAGTTTGCCCTCAAACAACTTTATTCTCAGTTATTCACCTTAGGGAAAAGTAGGTGAAACAGATTCTTTTGTATATGGTCAATTCTTTTTTTTCAGAGGCAAAAGGCAAAGAAGCCAAAATATCTGTGCAACCTATTTTTCCTTCATGGAAGATAACTGAGAAAAAAAAAAAAAGCTATTTGAGTGCAGCTCCACATTATTGCTTCTGTTGCAAAATAGAAATGAAAATGTTTGGCCGGTACTAGCACTCAGTCTACAACTGAAATACGATTTAGTCTAAAAAGGGAACAATTAAAAATCTAAAATCCTCTCCCACTTCTCTGTCGGCACCTCTTTACCTTCAGGCTATATGAAATTCTCCTCCTTCAGATGTCAGGTTTACTCTCCATCTTTATTATTGCAATTGCATTGCATTTAGATTCAGATGGCTGCTTTCACAACCTGTCTCATGATCAGAAAGCACTTAACGCAAAATGAATCAGGAGAACGACACCTTTTGGGAGATGCGCAGCAGTATTTTGACTTTGAACGACCGTCATTTGAGCTCCAGAATTCTCCTCACACATTAGCTGAGGGGAGCGAGAGAGAGCTTTACTGACCCAGTGAAAGAGGGGGAAAGAGAGCTCGAATGGGTGAGCCAGGTTGAGAAGACACTTAAGTTTATGGCAATAATCTTCATTAAGATTAGAGGTTCTTTAAAGACCACAGTGCTAGATTAGGGGCTCTTTAATGACCTCAACATGAGATTCGAAGTTCAGTAATGACAAGTGTGGAAGATTAGAGCAAGGACCTTCTAAACCTGAGTGTGTGTGTGTTGGACCCAAGTGCAGTAAGGGAGAGAGTCAAGAGTTCACTCCCTATATCCAGAATTCAGCAGGGGGACAGACTTGACCCAGAAATCTACTGCCAAACAGCTGGATGGGCTTAAATGACCAAGTCAAACTGGAGGATACAGAATGTGACTGAGTGAACCAGGTTGAGACAACACCAAAGTTAATGGCTATAATCTTCATTAAGATTAAAGGTTCTTTTAAGACCACAGACCAGGATTAGGGCTCTCTAATGACCTCAGCATAACATTCGAAGTTTGGTAATGATGACTGCGGAACATTAGTATAAGGACATTCGACACTTGAGTTTGTGTGTGTGTGTGTGTGTGTGTGTGTGTGTGTGCGTGTGTGTGTGTATGTGTGTGTGTTGGACCCAAGTGCAGGAGGGGAAGGAGTTCGAAACCAATGTGAAGTTCACTGTCTTTATTCAAAATCCAGCAGTGCAACCAAATAGACATAGAACTCTACTGCCAAACAGCAGGGTGAAATACGAAACACTAGGAGCAAACTACAGCTTGTGCTGAAGACACTTGGGAGAAAACACAATTACAAAAACGGACAGCAATGCTCTCACATACAGTGACCAACAGGAGAGCTGTAATTCAGCAGAAACGCAGAGTGAGGAAACAGCAAAGGGAGCAGAGCCAACATCCCTTGAATATTTTGAGAACCTGGGAGGCTCCAGTCCTCCCACGGTGAGTCCCCTCCTCCTGGGCCTCTGAGATGGGCAAGAGAAGGAGCTGTGACCAGACCTGCGACTGGGCCGCCTGCAGGCCGTCGGGTGGGGCAGCGGCTGTAATAATTGTTATGATCTCCGTGTAAAATTAGGGGCTGTGATCCATCATTGTGCATTGTGCAATTTTTCATGACAGCCCAATGTTTTAATACTATAATATTTCACCAAATGTAGTATGACATCCAGGTATTTTTCATGTAACGTTACTGTTTCATAAATACAAGTTTTGCACAGACTAAAAACACCCTCATGCTATTTTCTGTGTGTTAATAGCATGCTGATAAATGACAACTAACGCTACCTCAGTGCTTCAGTGAGATGCGCCCCAGCTCCCCCCACCCCCACCACACGGACCCCAGGAGCTCCTACCATTTCTTTCTCTTCCTTTATTGAGCTCTTATCTGTCCCCCTCTGGGCCCCCTATCTAGTCTGGGGCTTAAGCCTTCAGAAAGGAAGGAAAAAGACTGTCGAAGCCACTTTGTGCAATAAATCAGTTTAATTAAACGCAAGCACTTCCTCCACATGGCCGTGAATGAGCAGACAAACGCGCGAGGATGTGTCGGTGAATGTGTGAGTGTGTGTGTGTGTGTGTGTCAGTGAATGTGTGCACGTCTATGTGTGAGTGTGTGGGTGCCTGTGTGTATGTAGGCGATAAACTCACATAGACACATAAGAGGAGAGACTATTACTGACCTTGGGTATGTGTCACATCTGTGACAGTGTATCATTTCAAATAAAAGCCATTTCCCTGTATAAAAGTGTGTGCTTCTCAGCATAATGCTCACATTTGTGGGTACCAGGGACCTGAGACTCAACAGAATGATAATAACAGCTCTGAATGTAAATTTTTGACCTTTCAAATCCCAGTGAGGATAGATAATCCACATGCCAAAAGCTGAATCCACAAACTGTATGATCACTAAATGCTTGGTCTGTCAAGCGATTTTGAGGGGCTGCAACTTCTACATCACGTAAAAAGGATATAAATACACTCAGAAATTAAAATGCACCATTAAAGTGCACACACTCAGCTTTTACTTAGAGGGTATGTACATCCATATGGAGAGAACCATAAACATATTGCTGCTCCTTGAAATTATGTCACTGTCCAATTACATGGCCTCGCAGTTTGTGCATTTATGGCAGGGGGATGAGTGAGGATGGGTTATCTACCTCAACGCACAAACACCGTAAAACTAGAAGGCACTCGGAGAGCGTATTACCTCTGCCTTTTTGAAATTTGTGGAAGTCTGATTCAGATTTATTGTAGCATAAAATATTAGTGCAAAGAAGTAAGTAATCTGACCACTGATGAGGATGTTAGTGTCATGTTTTCAATCGACATCAACCCTAAACAGTGATGTCTCATCACCTATAGAGATTCTTTTGGATCCTGGATCAAGAATATGAGTCAGATTTTCACCAAAATTCAATCACTTCCTCCTTACCACAGTATATATCAACTCAGCAATTTCACTAAAATCCATCCAGATTTTTTTTTTTTTTTTAGATATCCCAGTAATTGATGAACAAGAAACAAACAAAAATGACAACATATTACCTCCTGGTGGAGGTAAGAAAAGGTTGGGTGAGGGGGAGAAGGATGAATGAAGGCGGCCTGAAATCCCAGATAAATTGCTCTTTTAATTGGTATTCAGTTAATGCATTAGCCTTCCTTTTAACTCAGCGCTAATGTGCGCACCTCCCAAGTTCGCATATAAATTGTGTCTCAGTATGACAGCAAAGATAAATGGTGCTTGTGTAGATTGTCAAACAGCCTGAAGGACAAGCCAAGCGGATGGAGCCAATTTTTACCAGTGGAACCACAACAATGCATTGCAGTGATGGCATGTTAGCCCGTAATGAATGTTTCATTCAGGGAAATCTCCTCGCCCTGAGGGCTGGGGTTATTTGTTAACATGTACTAAGCAAGCATTCCCATGGGGCGCTTTGAGGATTCTGCTGAACTGGCACACGGCATCATTAACGGATCTTGACTGACGGCCTTCCCCAGAGCGAATACTTTAACTCACATGGGTTCTATGCGTGGAGGCTTTTTCTGTGCTTATTGAGGTCATTTCCAAGACCACTGTGGCCACGTTTTGTACGAGATTCAAACCAGAAACCACCGGAGGGAAACCAGTGCCCTTTGTAATGCTGCAAACCCTGCATATTCTGACAGGATCAAATACAGAGTAGTTGTTAAGTGGGAGGTTAGGTTCACAAGATGTAACGGGAGTCGGGTTGCATGATATATGTGTGATGTAATGGCTATATGACAATTTTCGGTACATCTAACATTATGGGGATAATATGGTCTTGGGTGAAAACCGCCGCTGCGTCCGTCACTAAGATTTTGACACTGTCGCGGTAGTGCAAGAAATAATTCATGGATTTCTGTCAATTTTGGCTCATGGCTCGATGGGAACCTAAACCAGAACAAGTTTGATAAACAGGGTGATTCAAGCCGTTGGGCCTATGGAGGCCAAAATAGGCCCAAAAATACTAATCTCTCATTAAAACGGACTCTTTTTTGGTGATCCCTCCAACTAGTTGCAGTAAAAAGATGCCACAGATAACAGGTCATCTTAAATTGTCAATCAGGCCCCTGGTTGGGCCCCTTTGGTAGTGCTGGGGGGTTGGAGGGGTAGGTAGATGAAGGGGAGAAGGGATCACATTGGGGGAGACATTTGAGCTTGGACAGTTCCCTGGCCAAGTACTCTAGTTTCCCCTTTTATTTTCTTTTATTTAACCAGGGGAAATCCATTGAGAACTTGTTTCCATGATTCCAGGATGTCCTGGAGAAATTCCAGATAGAACAGCTGGTAGTCGGGCGTGAAATAGAGAAACGGGTGAAGCCCATGTAGCCGTATTGGGGTTAAGGCCCTTGCTCAAGGCGGAATTTTTCCCGACTTCATCTCGCTCGATGCAAGACAGAATACCAAGTCCCACGAGTCAAGCAACCTACCACTAGGCTACCCTGCCATGCATGTGCATCAGGCTGACTTAGCCATTAAATATATATATATATATTAATGATTGTTTGGTTATTCATTCCTTAAAGCTAGTCAATGACGCAAGTCATGGCAGTGAAGAGAACCCAATGTGGAGTTTTCAACCCCCACTGCTGGCACAGTAAGCTACAATTACTCCTTATTTTGTTCTCCTCGCAACATTTCTCACGGATCTCTGCATTCATGCTGCAGGTGATGCATTGTCTGGGAAAAAAAAACAGGGTGAGATTAATGGCTGTTTCCACAGTTTTAGAACAACCTGCACCTGTTCACCAATAAACAAACACAGTTATAATCACGAATGGTCCCACAGTATTCCTACTGGGCACCGACTGCCAACAGGAAGGGTAAAGTCCTGGGTTAAGAGAGCAGGAGTCCTTGCCTGCTTTTATTCTATCCACTGAAATTGGCCTGCTGACTACAGACATTACATATATGGTATCTTCTGGTTGAAGAATTCTGTTCCTGTTTGATTGGAAAAGAAAAAGAGGAGAGGACTCTTACTTTCTGAACCTGGATGTTACACCTGCGCTGACAGCACACCAGTGGCGGCTGATGAGCTGAAAATATGGAGCTCCAAGGACATCCCCGAAAACTAATGATTGCCCTTGACCTGTTGTTTGTCATTTCTGAAAATTAACATCATGTGAACTCCAAAAACACTAAACCTTATCATTTTTGGCCAGTTCTCTTTCTTAAAGTAAGATGCGAGAAAGAAGAAAGTGTTATCCTGACCTTGAATTGCATCTTAATGAAAGTTATTCAATAGTGGATAGTAGCAACTTATCTTGGTTTTCTTTGATAGGGTTTAAACGATCATGAAGCACAGCTTAAATAGCCTTAAAATCAAATGCGGAAGTTAACAGGGTAGGCCTCGTTTATCTTTTTTTGTAAAGTGAGCAGAACATTTTTCAGAATTTAATTTGCTATTTAATCACCACAGCAATGCATTAAGTAGGGAGCCGTGCTTTTAAATACCAAAGAATTATTCATATCATTGAAAATCTGTCTACTGAGATGTAAGCAGGGAAATGTTTTCAATTATTTTACTTGATTACCAAATTAATTTCTGCATTTGCTTTGCACACTCTGCAAAGAAGCCTTCTAACCTGGCCCGGATAAATGAAGACCATAATGGAAAAATGATCAGATTCACATTTTCATGTCGTGGAGAAACGATGAACTAAAAATTCAAAACAATCTTAGAAACAAAGCACCGAAAAAAAGATGCAAAAAATATAAAAATAAAAAATATTATATGAAATATACAAAAATGCGAAATTTGGACTCTTTGATCATTTTTCTTCTAAGGTCTTCAACTGTTTGAATTACAACAAAGAAAAAGGTTACCAACGCGTCTCTGCACTTGAATAACATTGAAATGCAATTTCACATCTTAATGATGCATTTTATTTCTTGTCTCCCCTTGACAAAGGGTACAGGCCACACCTAATAGTGTTGACTGTTTTTGGAGTTCATATAATGTTATTTTAAAGAAATCGTTGAAAACAGATCAAGGACACTCATTAATTTAAAGGGATGTTTTGAGAAGGTTCTATTTTGAGCGAATCAGGCACCTCTGCAGCTCACCAAGGACTATTCTCTCACCTGGTAGATAAGATGTTTGGCTTGGGCTTGAAAGGTTGGTGGTTCAATAAGATCACAATAAATAACCACAATAAGAGCAGTGAAGCTCTAATGAGCTAAAAAACAGCCTTAATAAGTGGGTTTGAAAAAAAAAAATCTATTAATAACAGTAATGTACTGAGAGAACAGGAAGAGGAGTCTGCTGATAGCTTGTTGTTCTGGTCTACTTTTCGTGGTGCTTCATTACTAAATGTGAGGCCTTGGGATGACACTAAATGAGTCCCTGAGTCATTATTACCAGTTTCCACTTAAATAGGCACAATAGAACAGACTTTATCAAGTGAAAAGGTCTCACTGAGGAGGTTTCCCAATTTACACACTTTGCAGGCCCATAAAGATGTGAAACCCATGAAGATTTCAGTGGAGCAAGTTTTTAAGAGCTCAATCAGGATCAATCAGTAGTGACGGTTACAGCTCTAACACATCTTATCGCTCTCTCTCTCTCTCTCTCCCTCTCACACACACACACAATCCATTTTCCTTCAGGAAAGTGTTACAAATGATGCAATAAAACAGGCTCTTCCCAAAGAGAGTGAACTAAAAGGCGACATCACTCTTAAAAGTAGAATGGAATTGTGGGAAATAAAACAACCACAAGATCATACCAGTCTGTATGGTTATGGCCTCTATTGGGACCCCTTTTACACCTGGTATTAAAATGCTTTTTCTTTTTTTTTTGTGACTGGATTGCAATCGGACAGTGCTTGACCACATGAAAGTACAGGCGTAAATGCACTCAAAACACATTAAGGACGGATTCTGATCCGATCTTTCAAACCACTGCTGAAGTTGGTCAGGGACGGATTCTGGCCACTTTGAACCCAAATGTAAATGCAAAAGTGCCTCCAATCTGCATACAACAACTCCGAGGGCGGAAACACGTAAGCGGGGAGTGCCATTTTAGGAGAGGGAAGAAGAGGATGACGACAAACATGGATGATACCCGAGGATCGAGTGAGACACAATGTCTGCTCTCTATCCAGGCAGAGGAAAGAGACCACCGCAACCGCGCGATATACAAAGGAATTGGTAAACGTATGCCGGACAATGGCTCCAAACGCTCCTGGCTCCAGAGTGAGCATTAAATTAAACTCCTGAAACTAACCTACAGAGAGGCAATAATAAAGAAAATAATAATAGCAGGACGGACTGTGATTGGATTGCAATGTGGACGCCGGAGACGCATGTTAATACCAGGTGTGAAAGTATGTGGTCAAATGCTATCCTATTGCAATCCAATCACAAAAACCACATGTTAAACCTAGGGGGTCTGACCATGCAGCTTCACCGCAACTTTCACCCAGAGACTGCAGAATCCATCTAGTCAATCCAGTTAATGTACTTTCCAGGTAAACAAGGCACAGAGTAATCTTCGGAGGTAGAGCAATTGGGAAAACAATTGAGTTGAATGGCCCGTGCTCGATATTGCGCTGTAATGCATTATAAGTTATGTTATAACTTTTATGTTATGTATTGCTGTGTTGAGTTCTATACATTATGTTACCATGTGGTACGGTATGTCATGTTGCCTCATTAAATTTGGGTCTCTGTCCCTCCACTCGATTTATGTGTCCTCTTTCTAACAAGAAGTTTGCAGGGTGCTGAAGTATTCCATCTTCTTTAAGCCATATCTGACCTCATTGCAGTCTCTCATCTCCAGGGTCATTACTGCATGTAATTAGCATCATTATCACTAGCTCTCAGGCTGCCTCAGTGTAAATGGACAAAAACACTTTAGTGTGAATTATTGTACATATGGTGTTATATAAAGCATACATCAAAATGCCACAAATTATGACCTTTCCTTGGCCTTTTAATATAAAGAATATAACTTGTAGCCTCTAGTGATGGACAATGACAATAAATCATCCTTGCTCACCACATTTAAGGTGAAGGGCTAATGCTAGTAAATGCATCAGCTGTAGAACACTGTACTGTATTCAGTACTACTCTCATATCCCAACAGGGACCTTCCCAATACTTCAGATGTTCCTCCGGAGACCCAAAAAAGAGCCATCTGGCAATGGCGGATCCCCCCAGCCGTAAATTGTGTAACCTACAGGTTGTGTGGACAGATGGACGGACCGAAACCCCCAAAAGGCACAACTAGACCATAAGGAGAAGCTCCATACCAAATTTGGTGTTTGTAAGTGGTATAGTTTTCGAGTTCTGGTCCGGAAACGATTTTATTACGGATGGACGGACAGACGGACGGATGGACTGATCGCTATAATAAAAAGCAGGATGAGGTTTTAATAACTTCCCTTCATCCTCATTCTTCAGTCTCTAAATTCAAAGGCTCAGTGGCAATGACAATGCCTCTTCTAGTCATTTCGAAAGAGAAGGGGTGAATTGCCCAGGAGAACCACGCCTACTCACCTTTTTAAACTTTAGCCTTTCAGATAAGTTGTTGGAGACAAGCAGTATTGCACAGTTTGCCTGGGCATGGAGGTTGCAAAGCCTGTGTTCATGCTTGGGAAATCCAGTAATAGGGCATTCCATGGTATTTGCAACATGGCTCCAGAATTTTTTTTTTCCTTCCATAATTTTCATGAAATACCAGGTGGATGTGTTGGATGTCAACTAATATTTACTGAAAAATGAATTTTGGCTTCATGGATCATTGCACTCATGGCAATTATGTACCGTTGTTTATTTCATGACTGTCACCGGCATCAACATATGGAATTTTGTTTAAATTTACATTTTTCAAGTTAGTCATGCCAGCCATTGGACTTGGATGCATGCATTTACGTTGTATAACAATTTTTTACATGCTTATAGATATGAGGCTGAAAGTCTTGATATTTGAAATTAAAATGACATATGTCTTAATAAAACATATGTAGCCATCTCTCTCCCAAAGCAAATGTATCCATAACATTGATCAATACAAGTTTTAGTGGTAATTAATTGATATTTATATACAGTGACAAAAGTGTCCTGTTTGTAACATTTTGCCCTGTCCATTGACACCCCTGTCGAATTCATCTGTTCAGATATTTTTCTCAATATTGCTTTGATAAGGGCACATCACCGAATCTGAATTTGAAGAATATCACTTAAATGAAGAGAACTATCGATTTAACCATTAAAAAAACCAATGTCCCAATCTGTCCTGTCAGCAACAGTTTTTCTTTCATGTAATTAAGAGCATGAATTACCATCAATGACACTCATTTTTATATCAGAGTACTCCCAGAGTACTTCAAATTCAGCCGCAAACAATTCAAAGGACCAACCTATAAGTAGCTGCAATGGAATTACTTCTCTAAACGTCCTGTCCTTAACAAAATGAATACCACGGAATGCCACTAATACCATCTTATTTGAGTGATATTATCGGGTTGCGACAAGATGATGACCCACAAATAGATGGAAGTTCCACACAAATTTGTGTGACTAAATTCTTCAAAAAACCGATCATTACTTTTATTTAGACTGGGGGAATCCATTAGTCCTGGGAACAGTTTTAACATCTGGAAATTAGATTGAATAACAAAAATTTGGAGGCAGACAAATAAATCACCCCTGCCTCCCAGCCATATTGGTCAATTATCTGTCTAAATACTGTACAAGATATCTCTTATTTCTACTGAAGCCTTTTGTTAGCAAGCCCACATTCCTAAGGCAACATATGGCTCATTAGACTCTGTTCCTGCAGGTCTCCAGACTGGAAGAATTGATTGATTTATTATTACACATTATTGTAGTCTCTCAGAACAAGATTTTTTTTTTTTTTTTTTGATGAAGGAAATGCAGCTGAATAGGAAATATAATTCATACGATATAATTCATTATAAGTTGACCAAATGAATTCCAATTAGTCACTTTGAACATTTGTAAACACTTAGCCTAAATATTTGCTAGTACACCATTTTCCATCTTGAAGTCTCATCAAAGTCATAAATGTAATCATGGGTTAAAGTATATATAAAAGACTGTATTTGTTCTGGACATAGATACTGATTATCAAAATCAGGCATGTAATTTGAATTATTTCTTTTAAAAATGTTAATTTATGGGTCCTTCAGTGTAAAAAGTAGGCCTATATAATGCAGCTGCAGCACATTAGAAATACAAAAAATCGTTTCAAAGAACCAACTGGAATTTCAGCTGTTGTACACAAAGAATAAATTTTATCAGAACAATATTAGACGCGAGGGGTTTATCATCAAAAAAGTACATTTCAAAAAATACTGACCCGCTGTCAGCGCGAGCCGCTGTGCCCAAATACTGTCATCATGATCGCTCACAGCCACCCCACCCCGGCAGCGCTGCCGCTGTCAGTTCCGCCGCTCATTGGCTGCTCCACCGGCGCTCAAACAGGGAAGGACTCTATACTGTCCGGATCTGCGACTCTCCCGAGCGCCTTTCCCTCCCGCACACTCTTCCCATCTCCCAACATCACATTCGCGTTATTAATCAGCCCCTATAGCACCGCTCACATAGTCGACGAGGCGGAATTACGGACAGAGGAAAGAGGGGGAAACGTGGGAAAGAAATGACTTTATCTGACGAGACCGCAGTCCGACTTGGAGCCGAACAGGGTGAGTTCGACGCTCTGGAGATTCTTGACATACTTTCACTCGGGATTCCAGGTCGTTTTGCTCACCTTCGTCTACCCATGCCACCTCCACCCGCAGCAGTGCCACATTTTAGCGCGAATAGTCGCGCTCTAAATTGCCTCCCCGCCGGCCGGCCCGGGTGCAGGCGGCCCTAAACCGCGCCCTCGCTGGTCTCGGTCAGAGCGGGGGCAACCACCTTCCGTACAACCTGAGCCTGGAAGCGCAGGCGCGAGAGCCGCCGCACGGGGACCCCGAATCGCTCTTCACGTGCGTTTGCCAGACCATCGTCGTACAGGGAGTCTCTGCTGTGCTCGCGTTCCCGCAGAGCCGCGACGAGCTGATACAAGTGGAATTTATTGCTTTTTTTAAATAACGTTTACTAACATTGTAAAGCAAGGAGAACTGCTGAAAATACAGGTAAATATTATTTGTTGCCTTGAAACGAGAACGTTCCAGTGCAGCTACTTTTAAACCTACTTTGAAATGAGAGATTGTTGACCAAAGTTTGAAACATGGAATGTGCTCAATCCACCGTAACGTGCTTTAAAATTTAAATTGTGTGCATGTAATTGATGTGTAGCCAACATACAAACTCAATTGCAGACCAAATAATTGCACTGTGTCGCCTCTCACGCGAAATTAAATGAGAATATGTGAACGACAGAGATATGCTATCAACTTGGTCTTGACGCTGTGCAGCTGTGAGGACCCTAATCGCCAGATCAATCGTGTTTGAGCCAGTCGCATACAAAATACGCAGTGGTTTCTATTCGTCTCGTGATTCAGTGGTAGATTATTTAGACACGGGCTAACCAAGTTGAATCACTAAATTTCTTATTCAACAAGTAACCCTGCCGGTCATTAATTTATTTTTGGTACGTGTGAAGAGGGAGTGAGGCAGAGAGCGAGTGCGCATGACATTGGCAGAATGTTCCGTGTCTTTTAGATCAGATGCAAACCCGACATACAAGTACATCGGCCGTGATTATAAAATGCGCCGCCGCATGTTGCATTTGTAGCTCATAACTGGAGCAAATGTCAGTTTATTTATATGAAAGAAGAATGGCAGCTATTTTCGCTTTTGCAAATTTGAGTGCTGTTCTCGTTGTCAAGTCCAAAGTTAAGCCATGCGGCATGAGTTAAGAAGCTAGACGAGAAAAGCGTGATTTTTCTTATCTTTCATCGAAAATCCTATTCATGTTCTGCGTAGTATAAGGAAGAAACTTTTATTCGGATGTTGCAGAAGTAGTACAGACTCGCATTCGCATCATCCGACTGCCAACTGTAGGGCGGCGATGTCTTCGGTTTGTCCTCTCATGTGCTTTAATGATCTGACAGCTGAATGTGATTGGAGGATGGGCCGCGAGTTTACCCTTGTATATCTCTTCCCTGACCGAAGCTACCTCGTCTTGCATTCCCGTCACAGAACTCCCGTGCTTTTTCACTGAGGCTACCCGGGATTTGTTCATTGCTGCTTCAGGGACAGACCGATAGGTAATTTTCTGGCTAAACTTCCGGCTGTGCAATTTGATTTGAGCGTCTGAGTCATGGGCGTAGTTTTGATTTCAAAGGTGAGGGGGACACATTTCTAGTGTAAATTCTCAAAAGGGCTTTAGTTCTGAAGTAGAACAAAACAACCATATTTTTTGATTGTTAAATAAATTTAATACAAAATACATCAGAGACTAATGAAATTGATAAAAATATTGGCGCACCCCATAAGGTGGAAATCAGCACAGTAAAACCACCCTGGATTGAGGTGTGCGCAGGGTTATGGGGGTGACTACTTAATCTCACGTAATTTTTCACCCATTGCTGAAATTTAGATACGTATTTTACACTTTTTGAGTCTCCTAATATCACATTGTAACCTCCATCAGATACTCTTACAATCCCTCAGTCCACACAAATTTCCCTACCCTTTGGTGGTTTTAGTTGGCGACTTTGTGTGTGTGTGTGTGTGTGTGTGTTTGTATATATATGAGAGGCTGTATGTTTGTGTTCATGCCAGTTGGCTAAAAGGGAGAGTGGTTTATTGCGATAAGGCCCATATCCTCTGAATGGATTGACAGACCTGTACAAGATGTTTTGGGGAAGTTGGCCGTGTGCCCAAAGACAGCTGATTAATTGTTCATCCCAATTTGAAAAAAAGGGGGTGTGGCAGTGGGCGTGGCTCACAAGGACAGGCGCATAATCTCTGAATGGATTCATGTAACAGGGCTAAATTTTGATAGAATGACACAAACGGGCAGATACATACACACATACATACACACACACACACACACACCGCTTTGCCATGTTTCCCTTTCATAACTCCTGAACTGTTTGTCATAGACACTGGTGAGAAGCATCATGGCTCTTTGCAGAGTACCTTTTTCATTGTTGTGTGTTAACCACGCCTCCATACTTAAGTCACTCACTGTCATAACTTATGAAATAACTCATGAAACGTGTCTCGCAGATACCAGTGGGAAGCAAAATTGGTCTCAGTGGAGAATTCCTGTTTTAGTACTGCGAGTTAGCCCCGCCCCCAGCAGGTGTCCTTTCATATTTCATTATCCCTTTGTTGTGGGCCTTTGTTTGAGTCTAAAAAGAGTTCTAAAAATCTGACTAGCGCGTGGATGTGTCAAAATGCCGGCCATATTGGGTAAGACTTCTGCTGCCTTATACCGTTGGCCCGCCTGTGTCGAATTCTATGGTCTTCTTTTTCTGATGTCACTGCCTTTCACACTGAAGGACCAGTGTTGCCTAAGATGGCACCCATTATTAGCACATTCAGGATAACATGACCCTGTGACACCATCCTTTCTACTGTTTTCAATTCTATGGGGTCATCATTGGACAAAGCTGAGTTAATTTTTCATTGGTGATGGTTTTTCTTGCCCCTGATTGTTCATCTATGCCCTCTGTCATGACTCATGAACCATTTTTATGCAATGTATTGGGAAGCAAAGGTTCCTTTTGCTGTTGAATGGCATAACCCTGCCCCCATAATTAACCAGGCCCCCTTTAATAACTCATGAATCGCTTATCGCAGACAGGTAGACAGTCATAATAACGTGTAACCAGTAACAGTAGTGTAATATTTTTGGTCTGTGTCTTATTCTGTTGGTTCATATGTTAATTAGTCCACAAAAATCTGTCTTCTCATTGGTCAGCAAAACTGGCCCACCTTATTGCAACCAAAGCTTTTTACCTATGAGGCTGAAAGGTGTCCTTGGGGTCAAGTGTATGTGTGGTTTTGTGTGTGTATGCATGCAGGTGTGGATGAATTCACATACATGGTTGCAGCTATTGCGAGCTTGCACTTGTTTTTTCAAATTTTTTCAGTGCTGGTAAATGTCTTTACCGTGTCCTGGAAGGCAAATCCGATAACGATCAGTCAATTATTCTTCTTGCCTTAATGAAACAGATTGAATCCTTGATAATATGTCAGAGTTAAATATCATAATTATCATGTAACTTGGTTTTAACATTACTTCAGATATAATTATTGCTACCCCAAGTCAGAAGGTGGGATGGTATGATAAAATAATATTACATCTGAAAGCAGTGCTCTGTGAATTATCTTTGACCTCTTAAGTTGAAAACAGTACAACGGCTCATTATTTAATGTTTAACCTCATGAATCTTCCTGATTTTTTCCAAAATAAGCACATTTCAATTTCAATTCTTGCAACAGTTATGAAAAAATTTAGGGCTTTAAAGAATTAACTACTTTGTATCGCTACCATTGCCTTTCACAACACTGACTACATTTTTGGGGAATAAAGATGTCAAGTGATTCAGCGTTTCAGTGTATTTTTGTGCATTTATTTCTGCAAACCATTCTTAAAATGTTGTTGCATTTTGCGTTTATGCAGCCATGCCTTCGTAATGCGTGGAGAATACAGTTATAGGTTGTCTGGTTGAAATATGCATGGGCGTCTCTGGAAAAGATGTTGCCTTGAAGTCCACTAATGTTGCTTCAAAATCTCTGTCTCTGTGTACTCCTCCACAGGTTGCCCTTTCTGAGGGCACTTGCCCAACCACATACCTTGACAGAGCCTGGCTTTCGGTCTTGTTGCTGGTAGCAGTCTGGAGGCCTTTTTCTCCTTTGGTCTGGAGTACAGAACGTCAATTTCCTCTAAAGAAGACCTGAAATATTGTTTCCTCTGAACACGACACTTATTTCCATCCGGTGATATTGTATCACAGATGCCTTTGAGACCAGAGAAGTCGACAGCACTTCTGGACATTGTTAACATAAGGTTTCCTTTTGGCACAATGCAGTTTTACCTAGCATTTGTGGATATATTTGCGTTTTGTAGTACTTGGAAAAAGGTTTTCCAAGGAATTCTTCAGCCTGTGTGGATCACTTGTAGATAAATGATAGTTTTTGCCCAATGTTGTCGGAGTGATGGCTGATCACGGGTCTCCAGCTTAGGCTTGTGCCCAACCCCTTAACAAACAGGAACTCCTCCAGATTCTTTGAATTTTTAAATTGTTTTGCAATGTAAATGGTGTAATTTCCAGATCCCCTCCTATCTCTTTTTGAGGAACATTTTTAAACCCTCCAATGATATTTTTTCTCACTTTTGTGGGGGAAATTGGCAATCCCTGGCCCATCTGTATGCTGTTTTTGTGTCAAGTTTGTTATTGTACAGAACAGGAATCGATGCGGAGTCAGCCTTGCAATACAACTGGTAATTTATTCGAATTAACTAATGACTAATGCTAGTCCTGAATTTTCTCAATCCCTGTGTTTTTTGGAAAGCATTGCAGGAATGGATGCATTTTTACAAACAAAATGACGTTGACTAGGCAAATATTGAATGTTTTGTTTTTATATTGTTTGCAATTAAATTTATAGTCAGAATAAATTTCAAGATCGTTGATTTCTGTTTTTGTGTGCATTTTCCATACCCTTCTCATCTTCTTTCTGGGGTTGCATTATTATTATTATTATTATTAATAGTGTTGTTGTAGTTGTCTATGAGATATCACTGAAGTGCAAGAGGCATGTTGTAAAGCTGTGCGGTCGCATTCCCAAACTCACATGAATGCAAGAAAAGCACCACGCGGTTGAAGAATTATCACATATGATGCAAAGATATGATGCATATCTTTCATGATTTATAATATTTAATATGTACAGTATGTCTGAAGTTATATTTTCATGTAAACAGTGAATGTGTTCAGTGTGACAAACTTCAGTGTGACTTAATGGGGTTTATTTATTTCAGATCAACTAACCATGCAATTAGTTAGACTATTTAATCCGAAGATGGTCCTACATGTGTTCCTGTTGAAATTGGGTGCTCAAACACTAATTACCAATGCAATGGAGTCATTTGTAATGTTATTTTCAAATGTTCAGTACATGATACAGCATATATAATGAAACGAACACATTGCCTGCGATGGTAGTATAGTAATGGTAGTAGTAGTAAATAGTAGCCTATTTTTAGCTTACCGGCCCAATGGCCCGAAAAGCTATTGTTGTGGTGTGGCCTCCGTCTTCCAGAACATTTTTTTGGCCTGATATATTTTCATGTAAATTTGCAATAACATACTAATAGACCATATCTCTAGACCTTTTTCTCGGATTTTTGATTTAATCATTTTTGTCTGTTTTATGGGCCCTTGAAAGTTTGGCTCTGATGTTAAAGATAGGACTGAGAAATAAAAAAAAAACATTTTCTCAAAAACTGCGAGAAATTTTTTTGTAAATTAGGCAATCAACTTACCTTGGTACCGTCAATGTACTGTGCGAGTGCTATTTTGATTGAATCAATGGAAGTGGGTCTATTGGGGGCGCTGTACTTTATGAATATGCAAGATGGCCTGTGGAGGCCAAATGGTTGCAGATAGAGATTAAGTTTGTATTATCGACATATAGGAAGTCATATATTACCTATATTTTGACAATATTAAATGTGACCACAGATGACTTTGAAACATCAAACTCAAGGTCAGGGAATATATGAACAATGTTAAAAGATATGACTTGAAAGTTCAAAAAATTATTTCTCAAAAACTGATAACTCTTTTTTTTCTAAATCTGGCAATAAACTCACCTTGATACACTATGTACAGTGCGAGTTCCATTTGATTGAATCGACGGAATTGGGTCTAGTGGGGGCGCTGTACTCTAACATTGGGTCTTATGGAGAATGGGCCAAAAACGCCTGTGGAAGCTAAATAGTTGCAGATAGAGATTACGTTTGTATTACTGACATATAGGAAGTCATCTATGACCAATTTTTTGGCTGTGTTAAAGTTGACCTCAGATGACCTTGAAAGGTCAAACTTGAGGTCAAGCAAAATGTTACAATATCTAAAGGTTTCTAGGCTTGAAAATATTGAAGATTGGGAAGGTATGTGCGTTGAACACTTATAGGAAGTTATGCATGAATTTTAATTTGGTTTGGACCTTCGAAGGTCAAACTTTGCATAGTTTTTGTGATAGAAGTTATTGAAATTTCACTATTATAGATAGAGCTTAGGTTTGTATTGCAGGCATATAGGACTATATCTGAATATGCACATAGGAAGTCACATGAACTTTCATTTGGTGACATGACATTCAGCTTGACTGTTGATGACATTCGAAGGTCAAACTTGACATTATACAATTACAATGACTTGTATTGCTAAAACGGCCACAGATGGAGTCTAGGTTTGTATTACAGACAGGAAGTCATATATGAACTTTCATTTGGTAAACTTCGTATTGACCTTCAAAGGTCAAATGTGACCTAGTGAAAATTCAATGACTTGTATCACTAAAACGGTCACAGAAAGAGCCTAGGTTTATGTTACTGACATCTAGGAAGTCACATATGAACTTTCATTTGGTGACATTCAAAATGACTGTCAGTGACCTTTGAGGGTCAAACTCGACAGTGAAATTACAATGACTTGTATCATTCAAATGGTCACAGATTGAGCTAAGGCTTATATAGACATTTAGAAAGTCATATAGGAAGTCCATTTGCTGACCACAACTTGACATTCTGTGACCTTTAAAGTTCACAATTGACATATTGAATACATATTGACATATTACAATGACTTATATCGCTAAAACTGCTTCAAAGCTTAGGATTGTATTACAGAAGCTCTTATAAATGTATGTAAACTTGTATTTAGTGACCTCGACATTGATTTTCATTGATTCATATGTCAAACTTCACATGAATTTTTCATAACTTGTATCATCGCTGTAAGACTGCTTGCCGGTAAGCTACAGGACCCTTGGTCCTATTTTTGTTTTTTGTGAGAAAAAAAACAAGATAAAAATGCAAAAAAAAAAATGTTGGTAATAAAGCAGCAGTAATTCTGGAGTTTTCTTATCTTCTTCATGGATGATTGCTGTTCCTTGTGTGTGTGCTAGGTGAGAGAATGAAGCAGGATAGTGGGTTATCATAAATTATTTTGTGAAAGTTTTATTGGGAAATAACATCATCTTCATAAAAGGCGTTTTTGCTTGTCTTTCAGTGCAATGTTAGACTTGGCAGGTGTTTCTCCTTGTCCATTTAAAACTGCTCACATAGGGCTGCAGGGTTGGCTTGCTTGCTAAAGGTGGTGCTTGCAGTGTAGAGTAACCACCGCGACATTGGTTTGAATGCCAGTGTCGCCTGTGGCCAGTTGCCTTTTGAAAGCAGCACATAATTGAGCTGCGCTCAGGGAGCGCAAGTACCTTCGCTAATGTACTCAATGTTATTTTTGTTATTTTGTTATATTTGTTATTTTTGCCAGTATTAGATAGCAATCCCTGTGTTTATGCAGTCCTGTAGTCTTTGCGCAAATATGTCTTTAATGTGTTTTTGACCTTTTGCATGCCCTTGACCTTTGACTTGACCTCCCAAAATCGAATCACCTCGTCCTTGAACAATACTTAATCATTCCATCAAATTTGATGAAAATCCATCCATGTCTTTTTGTTTAATCCTGCCAACAAACCAACAAACAGACAAATGGTAATGATCACATAACCTCATCCAACTTTGTTGGGCGGAGGTAATTAGCTTCGCACTGCTCTGGGAAATGGGATGTACGCAGTTGGCTTACTATTCAAGTGCCTCCTGCTGGCCATCTGGGAGCTTGTCAGTTGCATTCTGATCTATGCTATGAAGAATAAAATCCCTTGAACATATTGTGCTTAATTTTCAATATTGCTTGGACTTTCAGGTGAAAACATTTTTAAACAGATCAAATTAGACTCTGAGAAAATCAGTAAATTCCAAATTAGGTTTCTGAACACAGATGCTTTGAGCGTTTCCCAAATAATCTGCCTGAACCAAATAAAATCAACAGAAAACACAACAGGTGTGACTCCATTGTTTGCCAAGTAAATTGTTGGGTTTTGCCACCATGTGTCAAGGGTTTCCCCAATGAGGAACCTTTTGATTATTTATGTTGATTAAATGTTTGGTTAAATTGTTTTCCTCTGCCAATATTTACAATATATGTCAATGTGGATAAATGCACCTAATTAAAACAAATCTATAGCTTGTTAAAATCCTAAGATTTCAACTGTGGTTGGAACAAACACCAACATACACAGTGAGGCCCCAGGACCGAATTTGAGAACCACTGGATTAGAGATATCAAAATACAAACCCCATCAGAAAATAACCTTGGGTTGTTTAGCATCAGATTTAAGAATTATTTAATCTCGCTTCACCTAAAAAAAAAAGAAAATATGAAAGAAATGGATTGTTGGCCATCTTGACCTGAAAGCCACAAGTGTTAACTGAATGTAACAGATCTGCTGCATCTGTGACAGATTTGTAGCCCCTTGTGTGCTTGTGAATCAGGCCGAGAGAAACGCTCCTCATCCATGCCTCGGAAACAGTAAACAGCCTGTATTTGTTTAACCCTTCGAGGTGTGAGATCACAGGTGTGGGACTTGAGTATTCCTCATGGATTATCACTCCCCTGGTGGGTTTAGTTGTTACTCCTGTCAGCTGAAGAACAATGGAGCCCACACCAGCATATTCTTTAAACCTTAACTATTGCTTATATGTGACCGACACCACATATGTAGACAAAATATTATACTTTTCATAGTATTTTTTTTGTCCTCTGGTTTGGAGAGCACCCTCGACTTTATGATTTGAACCTCACTCCACCCAATATCGAATTGCATACACTGAACGTGCCTAAAGTGCAATTCATCAAATTTTCTCAAATAAAAACTAATCTGGGATACATTTGACCGAACAGTTCTTGAACAGTATCCTGCTGATTAAATGCCCCAAATTTGCAGATTTTTTTGGAAAATGAGCCTTTTATTGAGGTCAGAGCAGAGATGTCCAAAGACAAAGATGAAGATTGACCTGAATTTGCTAATTAGCAGATGTGATAACGGGAGGTGTTTGAAACGCAGAAGCCAAGCTTAAAAAAAAAAATGGGGAAACAAGATAATCTCTTGAGCTTTTTAAAAAAAATTGAGCTTTGCTGAATATTGTCAGAAGAGGGGAATCAGGCCCACATTCAATGAAATTATGTCTCCCCCTTCCTGGGGAGGGAGACATATTGTTTTTGCCTGAATTCCCGTTGGCGTCGGCGTTGGCATCGGCGTTGGCGTTCCCATTTGTTTCCGGAGCGTAACTCTGAAACTGTTCGACCGATTCTCACCAAATTTGATATAGTGTCTCTCCATAACATGTAGATGTGCCTTTTGAGGGTTTGAACTGCTTTTGAATTTTATTTTTTCTGTTTCCATGGCAACAATTTGGACTTAGGCATATTGAAGGGTGGGTTTCCGGACCATAACTCTAAAATGTGAAATGGGGGAAGGGGGAGACGTCTGTTCTTACGTGTAAAAACCATTCTAGTTTCCTTTGATTTGAGCCTTGCTTTAGAATGTAGAAAAGAAAAAACTCTTCAAATGTTTTGGAGTCTTGTTGTGATCTCAACATTCAGTGAGCTTTATAATTGACAGCCCTGTTGTACTGAGTCGATCATCTCTATGTTCCTCACGTCGAAAGTTCAAAATTTATTACCCCAGAACATGAAGCCAGCTTGTTGATTTATTTAGATATTCATGAAGAGCGGGTGTGCCCAAAACCACCGACACATGCAAACCTGGCTGAGCAACACAGGCAGGCAGCAACAGAGCCAGCTGTTTCCACCAGGATCATGCTGGGACCGTGAAGCAGGGAGAACACTGGGATGTGGGAGGATCCATCTGGTTGGTCATGAATCATCCCTGCCCCAGGTGCTGAGGGTGTGGATTTAAACGCATGTTACTTATACGCATGCGAAAATGCTTCTGTGAAATTGGCAGAGATGTTGTGTGGGGCCTGGTTTGAGAGAACAGATGTGCAACTGGATTACTATAGCGTTGTTTACCCGTCGCGACTCCTGAATAATGACACCAGTATTCGTATGGATTCATTATCTGTCAATTTTGCAATATCTGTGTTTTCCTGAATACTGTATTCGGCTTCGGGTTCATCCCTAATGCATACAGTGCCCTCAACTAATATTGGCACCCTTGGTAAATATCCACCCAAAAGGCTATGGCAAAAAATAATGCGGTTGCTTTTAATTCTTCCCGTCTTGCATTCAGAATATTAACAAAATCCTAACCTTTAGTTTACAGAAAATCATTGAGGGAAAACAATATTCTCAGAATACATGGGTTTTCCAAAAACTAGTTCCACAATCCTTGACGGGGTTAAAAATCTTTAACCCCGCTGCGCATGATGGATGCTGACGTCCACAAAATTCATTCATTCATTTCATTCATTTTCTATACCCGCTTATTCCTCACTAGGGTCACAGGGCGAGCTGGAGCCTATCCCAGCTGGCTACGGGCAAAGGCAGGGACCCACCCTGGACAGGTTCGTCCACAAAATTACGAAATTAAATTGGTAAATAATTCTGCAATTGAATTTCGAAATGAGACAAGTGTCTTGCTCCATTTCAATATTTTTTCCTGTCTCTGTGATGGAAATCTCGAGTCATAAAACCTTAAATCGGGTCAGACATGATGATGAAGAAAACTTAAATGGTCAGCTGTGACATCATACTTCCCTGGGTGATACAAATGAGGCGATACACGGGTCTATTTCCATCATTCATCACAATGATCAAGTTAAACGCTTAAAGCAAAATGGTGCAACAGAAAGCTGTTGAGCATCAAAAATGTGCAAATGTTGAATAAGAATAGAATCGCAAAAAAGTTGAAATGACCCATTTTAACTATCAGGGCAATAATAAAAAAAAAGTTTGAGACGTGTGGCAGAGTTTAAAATCCCCCTGGAAGAGGATGTGTGCCAATTTTGAATGCAAGTGGTGGATGGTTCAAAAGTGGTGAATGACACTTCAAGGATCACTGTCACAGAATTTCGGGTTTTGATTATGTCTTGGGGGTCCTAACCTCATGATAACCACTAAGACAAGATTCAGAGGTTTTTATCTAGGCAAAGGGTGGCAGCGCAAAGTATTAATTGTAGGGGGTTTGGTGGATTGTGTTTGAGAGGATTGTTGAACTCATATAAACTCCAAGATAGTCTGCATAAGTTTGATTATATTTCTAAAACAGAGGGAAGGGATCATGATTCGTCCCCCATTGGATGTAAGCCCCTAAATATCTGTATTGTTGCTCAGGGTATGGGGCATGTGCAACTTGCCACAAAAAAGATATATATATATTTTTTTTTTTTGGTCCGAAAGTCTATATAAAGCTTATGCATGATGTGAGATTTTTGAAGTTTGGTACAGGACTGTCTCTCAGCCAGCCGTAGTACAACTCATTAATCCAACCTGAGATCTGGATACTCAGTCTTAGGGTCTGCCAAGTGGACCATCATTCTATGTTTGAAGAAAATTCCCACAGCTCCACTTCACTGAAAAATAAAAAAATGCCAAAAAAAAAAAAGAAATGTATCCAGCTGCAAAACATTTTTGAGTTGGCTTAACTTTTATTTCCAGTGGTTGCATTAGCTCATTTTTGAAAGTGCTTAAAATATGAAGTCGAGTCAAGTCAAAAATGCTTTGCTTTGGGTAGCTTTACGTCTCTATGTTGAGTCAACTTTTTATTTTTTGCAGTGTAATCGTGGCACATATTTTTGAAAAAAAAAATTCTTTCATGAAGGTAATTGATTTTTTCCATCAATAATTATGTTTCCCTTCACATGTTTATCGTTTAAATCTTTAAATTGAAAATCAAGATAATAAACAATAAAGGCATTAATTCATTACCAGTTTTGTTCATATTTACCAAGGCCACCAGTAAGACTGAACAGGTGTGTGCCAGATGTGTGTTTGAATAGCTGGACCCCAGGGCTCTAAACTGATTGTCTCAGTGCTGGGCTGACTGCTTCCCTGCCTGAAATGAGAAATGCCTGTTTAATGTTACCTATCATTTTGTATAGTTCACCAGATTTCAAAATTAAGGTTGAAAATATATATATGTTTCCCCTGCTGGTACGCCGCCTGCTCATCTTTTCTGAAATCAAAGGTTTGTACCCACCTGAGAAGTGAAGGCTCAGTAATCTTGGCGTCATGCTTGGGATGGCATCAAAGCGTTTCAATCTGTTTGAAGGCATAGCTCTGTCTCAGCAACCTATTAAAAATCAGAAACTGACGTGCCATCTTGGATTTTTTTAAAACATTTTTTTAGCGCTGCAAAGCTTCACAGCACCTCATCAAGGGCACGTGGGTGTTTTCGAGGAAACAAGTTCTGAAATTACTTTTTCGCCCCTCAGCCCCGACTAAGGGGCAGAGAAATATTGTTGTCCCCTCTGCAGATGGGCGGGCGGATGGACAGTTGGCGGGAAAGTTTTTTCCATACCGTTTCTCTGTAACCATTGAGGTGAGGAATTTGATTTAGCATATGTGTACTAACTTTAGTGGGTTGGCGGGACCTTTGACCTTGGCTCAGTGACCTTCACCTCTAAAACTTTGTCCGGGCCATTTCTCTCAAACCGCTTGGGTTAGGAGCTTGATTTTGCATATGGGGTCTTGCCTTGGTGGGTAGTTGTGCCTCTTCCAGGTTTTGCACCACAAAAACCTTTCACTCTAGCTTTCACCTTTGCGTCAGTTTGTCGGGGCTGAGGGGTATTGCCTTCGCCCCCAGGAAACACATTTTCTTTTTGATTGTAGTCTTTATTTGCCGTCTGTATGCTTGGCTACCTTTCAGTAATGGCTCACAATCACAATACCTAACTGCCTTTGTAACTTATTATCAAAGCCTAATTATTTGTTTTGGCAAACACTGACTGAGCGTGAGGCATTGCCGGAGTATTTTAAGACTTTTCATGTCACTCTGACAGCGGCCTCGAACGTACTGATTTTAATGCACTCAGAAAAAAATCCCATCCTCACGGCCACGTCCTGTAACATTTTATTCTCATACAGATATCGAACCACTTGTCACACACTCATTTTTCTTTTTTCATTGATCCAGCCATCTCCTCTCTCTGTTGAAGGCAGTTACTCTTTTGTATTCAAAAAATAGTGTAGTGACATAAACGGAAAAAAAGTGCGGCCCGCTGATTTAAATGTAAATAACTTTGAAATCTGGGGACCTTGTCGAATTAAGTGCTCGGCACTGCGCATGCTGGACGCGCCCGATTAAGGTTATTAAGTTTAATTAAGCTTGAACTTTGAGAAATATAACTTTGGGGGGTTTTATGTCTGAGAAGAAACGGGTGTTAAAGATGCATGGCTTTGGCTTTGGCTCACAGCAGCAATGTGGGCCTTCAGCAATGGCTCAGGGAAAATCTGCCATTTTAGAAAGGTTGGATTTATTCCTTATGAGACAGGCGGAATGAATGTGATTCTATCATACCCAGCTGTGAGGCCGGATTCAGACGTCTTGTAGGTTTCGTTGTGAAATAGGGCGCTCAGCTTTTGTTTTTCTGCAGCTCGTCAGAGGCAATCACCTCAGCAAGGGCGTGATTTATTCAGAATAACAAACGTACCTATGAGACCCCTTCTATAATATTGGCATAACAACATCTATCTCTGCATCTCCATTCCCCCAATGTTCAGACCGAAATTATGGCTTTATCTTTCAGCCGCATCCATTACTGAGTCATTGGCCCTTAAAGCTATACCCCAGAAGATTACTCCCATTTTTATAACCTAAATACAGCCTTGTCTGCCTCTATCTCCACAAGGACGCATGCCTCAGTATGTACTCGCACACTTACAAGCAGGCTGGCACACACATGCATATGTGCTCAAATACACAGTGTCTTCAAAGGACTTAAATTTCCTTGTTTTCCATTGAACTTGACAGGTTTTTTCCCCAAGGCCTGGTGGGAAAACATTGAGATTCTGTTGAACGGGGGCAATTTCCAATCCCAAATATACACAGATATGGGCGGCCACCAGTTCTACATCTCTAAATCAGTTTTTCCCAAACTCAGTTCTGGGTTCTCTCCTGTATGTGCAGGTTTTGTTCCAGCCACAGTGGATATTTCAGTCAAAACATGGCTGGAAAAGGTAAATAACTGCTGTAGACATAACGAGAACCTAATTAAGACACATTAACAGCATGTTATAATCCTACGATTGCAACTGTAGTTGGAGCAAAACCCAGCACACCCAGGCAGGCCTCAGGACTGAGTTTTGGAACAACTGCACCTGACTATAGGCCAGGGCTGCCCAGTGCTGTTCCTGGAGATCTGCCATCCCACAGGTTTACTTTCCAAGCCTAAGCTGGCACACCTGATCCTATTAATTAGAAGCACAACAGGAGGTGCGCTCGCTGCAATGATTGGCTGTACTGATGCTTGTATGAGACTGAACTTGCGCATCTGGGCTGGAATCCAAACATCCGTCATCAATTTCGACATCCTGTAGCGTACTGCTTCAGTAGTCTTAATATGGCAAGTCATGCAGCATTTGCTGCTCTTGTTGTGACTCACGCAGTGAAGCCAGGAAAGCAGATTGCTTCTGCAGAAGGTTGAATAAAACATACATTTGAAAATTGGAGTTCATGACTCACAACAGTGGTTCCCAAACTTTTTCTGCCGGGCCCCCCTTTGGTACATAAAAAAATTTTTGCGCCCCCCCCCCCCAAAAAAAATAGGTAATACATACGCACATTTTGTTTTCAGAGACCATTGCAGTTTATTTCACTCATTGTAATTTATATAAACCTCAACCTTTTTGGAAAAAAATGTAAGTAAACGGTCATAAACTGTAGATTGTCATAAACTAAAACTAGGCTACTTTTAGAATTGGAAATAGCAAAATAACAAACAACCACGGTGTAATTATTTTAAGTGTAACTGTTTTCAAGCACCTTAACTGTGTAATTATGTTCAGTGTAACAGGTTTATTTTTTTTAATATACAACAACATTGCTATTTATGCATTTTCCGGACACCAACAGAAACTTACTTGCATACAGCCAATCAGCGACCTTGTGCGGACCGCTGAAGAGTGTCTCGAGACAGTTACATTTTCCTCTCTTCACTGGCCTCGCACTTTTAAGTTAAAATACGTTAACCGAGATCGCGTCAGCTTATTCTAGAAAATATGAATGCTCTGCACAGATGATTTTTGTCCAGCCTAGCTGGGAACATTAAAAATGATTGGCACGTTTGGAAACGGCCACCGTTATTTTCCAATTAAGGACACGAAAATTTAATAATGCAAAATCTCTTTTAAAGTATAAAATCATTAGGCTGTATCACACTCCTCTGCCTGAGTATACCCGTCTACTTAAAATTATGTTTCTATGATGCAGAAAGACAGCGAAGTACGAAAAAAAATTCATGAACAGCACTTGCCGAACCTGCCGATATGTTTGTAACGTTCAGTTGGTGGGCTGGATAAAAATAATCTGTCGGCATACAGAGCATTCATATTATCGAGAATAAGATGACGCAATCTCGGTTATTTCTGCTTTGTATTCATCGGATTTTGTTCGGTGTCACTTACCATTTTATTATCAATATGCCAGATCAGTGCAGGATAAAAAGCGGCGAGTTGGGTATCGCGAGACTACATTACCGGCTTCAAATATTTGAACAACAACATTCATAAATTATTTATGAAAATGGCAGGCTAGATGAATGATTTGGCGAACAGTTATGTTGAGAGTAAGGCAGGCATTTACGATGTAATCGCAGAATTCTGGGCAGCGAATGGACTGTATGCAAATGATTTTCTGTTGGTGTCCGGAACTCCCGCACCCCGCGCCCCCCCTGCAATTGCTCTGCGCCCCCCCTAGGGGGCGCGCCCCCCACTTTGGGAACCACTGACTTACAACATCCTAACAACATTGAACGTCTCTGGAAGACTGAAAAGGTGTTTTTCTAAATTAGGTTTTCAGGGTTCAACACCTAATCATTGCAGGTGAGTCCATATAATCAGCCACACAACCACAATAGGCTCTGAGGAGTTGCGGTCGACGGAACCACGGACTTGATCTCGAGACGTCATCATCACTGGAACCTCATGCGGCCAGACATCTGAGCCTGTTGAACAATTTGGCTTATGGCCATTTTCCATTGTGCATCTTAATTTACCCACAAATTTGCTAAACCGTCTTAAATCAACTCAAAATCAACTTAAATCAGGTGAAAGAGCCTAGGGTCCCCTGTGGTTGAGTGAGCTGTGCGTTGTTAAGGCTCATTTACATACAAAAATAGATGTGTCCATTCAAAATGCTGTAAACGTCTCTGCCCGCATATTTGCGTGCGTCTTTTGCATTTGCAAGTCTGTTCAGCAGTAAAAAGTTTCATTTTTTACACCATTTTTAAAGGTCCTTCTTTGATGAAAGTCTTCTTTGTGTCTCCCTCATAGATCAGCCTCTTTTACTATCGGTTACTCTGTCCCTACGGTTGGCAGTCGTACTGCTCCTTTTCGTCCAGCTTCCAGCAAGCAAGCAGAAATACAGACAAAATGAAGCACAGTATGGATAGAAGGATCTGTATCCGTGCTTAACGTTGAGCATTAGCCATGAGTCTTTAGGGTGAAAGTGAAAACCCTAGTGGTTGGTAGGATCTCCAGAAACAGGACTGTGCCTCTCTGCTCTAAACTCTGGGCCAGGGACAGGCTAATCTGGCCTTTCTCCCCAAGAAAATTGCTTTTTGTTTGTGTTTGAAAAGTTAATGCTGCTGTTTGGACAGATTGGCTTCACACCTGACTTTGAACTGAAACTCAGGATGGAAAAGTGAGGCTGCATTTGAATTCTCTAAAGAGCAAGTAATCTTCCTCACCGACAGACACAACCTGAAAATGGTTTGAGTGCTAGCCATATCCAGAAGCACCAAATTGTCTATTTCATGAAGGAAAGGAGGTGGTTTGCTCCTTGGTTCCCTTTTATGACCCACAATCCATTGCTGCTGCAGCTTTTGGAAACAGCATTCAATCCCAATGCTTAAGGATAAATTGCAAAGGTTATCGTCCACCTCCAGTTCATGACATATAGAAGGAAAGGATAGTCGATTTTGCTTAAACATGTCCCAAGATACTACCTTTAAGATCTCCCTGCAAGTTTCCCTTGACTGAGGTGTCGTTTTCTTGCTCGGTCAAGAGAAAGTGGAGAGTTTCAGAAAAAGAACATCTGGGATATAGCCTTAGTTTCCAAATAAAACGTTTAAAACAGAAACACACCTGACTGGTGGTCATAGCTGTCAACAAAGGAGCACAGCTCATCTCTCTGGTCCATCACCACTTGCTAGCATGCAAGAGCCTATGGAGAAACCTGTTCATAAGTCATCTATATGAGTTGCGCAATAGGGATAGGAGTTAAAATAACAGGTTCATTAAGTTGTATTTCCCCACATTTTGCTCAACTCACCTTGATTTTCAAATCAACGTTGTCAAGGAGGTGCAAACGCGAGTCAGCTAGCTACGGTGGTGTAGTAGAAGGTATACACAGGCTTACATCTACCTTTTGTTTTAGTGAATTCACAGTATAATCACCTGTAAAGCCAAAAAGCCATTGAAATACGCAATAATTTACCCACTTTCTCCTTGGTGATCTACCCATCTACCTAATGGTGTATACCCACTTTTCTACGGACCCCAACTCCACTTGCTAGCTGATTCACAGATTGAAGAAACATGACGGGACTTTCGATTTTTGAACCCTGGGCCTGGCCTTCCTTCTGTAGTGGTGAGATGTGTCACCTGCTGGAGATCTGTCCCAGTGATGTTCCCTGCTGTGGGATTAGAAGCGAAAGGGGTTCTATGCAAATCCACTGTTTATGTCTGCAAAGACCTTGCAATTTTTTCTTCTCCTGGATGATGTGCAGCAGTGAAGCGCCTCAGAACTCTGGTTTAGTGTTTCTCTCACATTTTATGAGTGAAACCACTGAGGGAAAAGGAAACAGACAAAAGTATCTTGAAGAATGAAATTCAGATCTTATCTGGAAATCAACAGTGCTTCAGTGCCGGTACAGTGAGTTGGGTAAAGTGTTTTCTTTTTTTTAAAAGGCCCTATTTTTCACTCTAATTACAAAAGCTCTGATAAAGTGCCTTACGATCTTATCTTGCAATGTTGAGTATGTCTCAGCAAGTGTAGTGGTCTGTTAGACAAATAACTGCTTCTATATCTCACGATTTTCATTGTATGCAACATGCACTAGGGTAAAGCATATCATGGTTTGCAAGTGAACTTATTTCGGGAGCTTTTAAGTCAATGCGAGGTGTTTATCACTGAGATGGAGCAAATTCCATTAGCTTATTTTTCAAATCCAATTATTTTGATATTAGCTCAACCTATTATGGAGACGAGGACAATAATTAAGAAAGGACAGTGAAGACGGGGAATTGAAGGAACATGAATTAGGGAAAATGGGATGCCCTGGCTCCTTCAAACATTTCAAAACAGTATCCCCTTTGGGAATGGTAGATGCATAGCAGATAAGGAAAAGGTTGATTTACAAGTATGCCACTTATATATCATGCATTCAAGTGAAACATACTCCCACAAAGGATGGTTTTGTCTGTCTTTGCCCAAGAAACCCTTTAGGAAACATCCTATTCTTACTTCCTTACTGATTTAATTTGATGGATTGGAATCTCCTTAATGATGGTGGAACATGATCAGTGACTGGGTTAGGCACAACATAAGGGTGGAAGGAAGCGTTTTGAAAGCTAAACAATCGAAATGAGTCCTGTGTTCATTTGGGGGCTTGTTGTGCCGTTGCACTCGAGGGCCTTTGTTATCATCAGTTACCTGGCTTAATTAGCTCAGCCCAATGTGCCAGAGCCAATTCTCGTGTCAATTAGATAGCAGTAAAACCTGTCATATGGAGGCGTAAAAACAGTTTCCGCTCACCTTTATAAACGTGGAACTGACAATACCGTTATGAGAGGGGAGAGAGGTGATGATAATTGTTGGAGCGCGAGGCTGAGGAGGTGTAGAGGTTAAAGTTAGGCTAAAGTTAGGCCCAATTGTTTATTTTTTCTCTCCTCTCTTTTTCCTTCGCCTCAGACCCATAAATCGATTGAGCTGTGCCATTGTCAAGGAGATACCAATCCGTTAAACGAGTAAGGGAAAAGAAAAAGAGGTTTACCTCGGGTAACCTTCCTGGACGTATTTTTTATCGGGACTCATGACATGTAAACGATCAACCTGTGAATCTACCCCATCTGCTGTGCAGCTGACTTGACAGGAATTTTATGGCCTACATGAAATTTGACGAGACATCAGGAGGAGCAAGGATGTTCTCCGTCTGTGTTCAAATTTCTTTGATTCTCATCTTTTCTGTCTTTTCTGCCTGATTGGTGGGACACAGATCAAGAGAAGTGAGGAAGGAAAATGAGGAGAAACGTGTAAAATAATGAATGAGCCCGTTAGTGGGTGGTAGAGTGGTGCAGTGGGTAGCACTGCTGACTCACAGCAGGAAGTTAGTGGGTTTTAATCTGGCATGGGGCCCTCCTGCGCGGAGTTTGCATTTTTTTCCCCTGTTCAGGTGGGTTTTCTCCAGATACTCCAGTTCCCGACCACAGTCCATGGATATGCATGTCAGCCTAAGTGGAGGCCTTAAATTGCCAGTGTGACAGTTGATGGGCCCTGTCCCTAGAAATGCCTCCAATTAAGTTCACAGCCTGGCTACCTTGCCAATCAGTCTGGCTCTTTGGCGATGTGGTCAGCGCATATGACTCTTACCCAGGAGTTTGGAGTTCAAATTCCCCGTCTGGGCCCTCCCTCAGCCTGCCACATTCTGGCGTTATCGGCAGGATTCAGGGAATCCCAATGAATGGCAGCATGCGTAAAGCATGGAGTGTGAGGACACACTCCTGAAAGAGGGGGAGAGGTGTGACAGTTGAAGGGTCCTGTCACTAAAAATGCCTCTTAACAAGCACACGCCCTGACCACCTTACCAATGAGTCTGGCTCTTTGGCAATGTGGTCAGTATGTTTGACTCTCACCTGGGAGTCTGGGGTTCAATCCCCGTCTGGGCCCTCCCTAAGCCTGCCTCACCAGTATGTATAAATAGAGCGTCAGCCCTGCTGCCCAGGGTGTGTCCCTGACTTCAGTCCATAGTTTGCTGGGACAGGCTCCAGCTCCCTTATGACCCTACTGAGGAAGGAACATCATACATAATGGATGGATGAGCTTGTTATTAGTTTCACCGCTTCTCAGTTCATTGTTATGTCTGCCTGCCAGTAAACACTCTCAGTGGCCTTATTTGCAGCATATTCTTAGTACTTGGCAGGACCGCTGGAAAATGCCTTTGGTTTTGTGGTCCCCGATAAAATTATTGCATCATGTTGTTTCTGCCCATGCCAGCAGTGGATCTCCTGTTCTACAATGTCCAAAGTGTGCTGCATTATATTGAGATCAGGTGACAGCGGAAACATTGGGAGTAAACTGAATTCATGTTTGTTTCTTGTTGGTTCTACCAGCTTGACCTGACAGTGACATCGAGAATTTTTCCTGCTGTATTTAGCTATCAGAGGATCGGCAGATGTGCCGCATTAGGCAAGTTGTCATGTTTAACTGATCCGATTCATAGGTTGTTTAAAGCGGAAACAAAAAATGCCCTGTAGTCTCCACAGGTCTACAAGGACATGAGTGATTAGTACTGCTCTGTGGGGTTTATGTCTGGAACCTTAAGCAGGGTTTATCAAATCAAGTTCTTCGACTGTTCCTCGAAACTCCTTATTTTCCTCCCGCCTTTACCTTGGTGTCAGATGTGAAGACAGGATTACTCATTTGCATGCATGAATATTCGGATAACCTGGGAGAGAAGGAAATAAAAGCAGGTGCTGTATTCAAGGTTCAGATTTGATTATGCCCAGTCTTAGAGCTTGGGGAATGTCAGCACTGATGCCAAAATGGATGGCTTTCATCGCAGGTGACCTTTGTGGGGTAAAGTGGGGTCTCTGCTCAATGGGGGAGGGGGGGTGTGGAACCCAATGTGAAAACCAGTTTCGCATCAATGGACCTGCTTTCTCTGTCGGGGTTCTGCTTTGTTTGCACAGTTAGGATGACTCCACCTGACACACTTTGCTGAAAGGGTAGTATCTATAAATAAAGCTATGTCCATAAGTACTGGGACACACACTGTTAAAGGGCTGTAATTCCTACTCTGATTGCTTTGTGCCAGGGCTCCCCAAAGCACTGGCCCCGAGGTAAAAGGACTGTTGATTTTTATACCCTCCCTTTATCTGGGAATCATATGTGATAACAGTCTGCCAATAATTAATCACATAATTGCAAGGAAGGAGAGTAAACCAGGGCCAGATTTGGGTAATTCTGCTGTACGCGGATATGCAGACTCTCAGCTTTAATGGGACTCAATTACATTTCTGTTGAAATTAAACAGGCAAGAGTGACAGTCCTTTAGAACTGTGTACAGAAACTTATGGACCTCATGGTGTATTTTAGAACTTTATTTACGGCAGGAGTTTTCTTTATTTCCCCTTATGCTATCCTCGTAATCAATGTGTTCCATCTCAAGCACATCTGATACAAATAGTCACCATCATGGACTTTAGCAATTGTGTCAGGTGTCCTTGAGATGGAGAATATCACATAATGATATCAGTCTGGGAACATTTTTCAGTATGAAAACAACTCTGCATTCCTGGGCAAAAGGTTTCAATCATTGAGTTTCCGACACAAGATGCAGCAATGTATTTTGACGCATTTGGACGCTACATTTTTTTACCTGGAGAGAGCCATTTTTTCACGGAAAGATAATATGGCGAGCAGATGGCTGCAAATCTATCCCCTGAATCGTTTGATAAAATATTGTTGGCAATGGTAAGCTCTCCCATGCGAAACAGCGATTCTTCAGCTTGGTTTCTGTATTATAGTGTTGTAGGTGCTCCCAACAAATCTGCTTGGAAATTTATGGCTAATGCAGAAATACCTCACTTTAAATTCTATACATACTGACAAAAATAACACTTTCTAACGCGCATTTAGAAAAATGCCAAGTTCATAGTACTTTCATGCACTAAAGACAGTTATGTCTAACGCTGTGGTTCCCTGCCCTGTCCTGCGAGGCCATTAGCTACATCCAGGTATTTGATTTGCTTCATAATCAAGTGCTTGCTTAGTTGTATCAGGTGTGATTTAGGTTTAAGAATCTGGCTGGTGTGCTCCGAGGAGAGGGTTGGGAGCATCTTGTCCAGACAAAATACAGCAATGATGTGTGACAGGGTGTCATTGAGGTTCAAAAGGGTAGAAACAGCATCAAAAATAACTAAAAAGCTGCAAAATAGCCATTTAGACTGACAGCAATAATTGAGAACCCTAAGGCCGTGGTTCTCACATACAATCCTCCTGGAGGATCACTGTGTGTGTGTGTGTGTGTGTGTGTGTGTGTGTGTGTGTGTGTTCTAACCACAATTGCTATTCCAGAATTTTAATTAGCTGCTAATTTTTTAAATGCTCTATTAATGTTCAAAGGGATTTTTTATCTTTTGCCATATTATGTAAGGAATAGCTGTGCTTAAATTGTTTAATTGTTCTATTATACTGTATTAAAATACCTCTTAATTGCATAGGAAGAATGGACTAATAACCAATGAAATTGAAGAATCAATTGGTTTCTATCTGGTGAAATTATGGACACTTTGTCATATAAATGTTCAGTTATATGTATGGTTAGATAATGGGGAATTCAAAGACAAAGCAAATTATACTGATTCGAACCTGGTCATTGTTTTTGTGTTTCAGGAAAAAAATTCGAAGAGAACTTAAACCCCTGTGTTTAGAAACCGAATTTGCAGCTTATTGATTCATCACAGTCCTGAATTTTGATCAGTCAAAAATCTTGTAATTTTTGTTTTTACTTGGGAAATGGCAAAATGTGATTTTTTTTAAATTTTTTTGCCCTATGCGGTTTATTGAGGTAAATTATCCCTTAAAACATGGAAACCAACTACTTAAAATAAATCAACAGCTTGTTGAAATTCCGGGATTGCAGTTGGTGGTGGAACAAAGCCGGCTAACACTGTGGCCCCCCAGGATTGAGCTTGGGAACCAGAGCTTTAAGCTTTAGGCTGTGTTCAGTCTGAGTTTTCCGTCCTTGTTTTCTTGCTCTCTTGTTAATTGCGGTGGTGTTTGTGAGTGTGTTACATGTAGCTGGATGTAAGCCCTCCTCCCCTGCTGTAGCAGCTGAGCGTGTCTAATGGAGATCAGGGTCCAAAGCCATAGGCTGACTCATCACACTTGCCTGAGCCTCCAGACCTGCAGAATGCAAACACACATACACACACACACACACACACACACACACACACACACACACACACACACACACACACACACACACACGCAAACACACACACACACACACACACACACACACAAGCTCTCACACACGTAAGGTGTGTACCACAGAGCAAGATTAGGTTGGTGAGATATGTTGAGGCTAAACCTGGGGTTTTCAGTATCTCGAAGCTGTCTCTGTTTTAACCTGCCATGGTGACTAATAGAATTTCTGATTGCGAGTTTAAGACTTGTCATGCCAGCTCATGCAAATAAAATCTGGCTGTGCAAAACACATATCAGCACCATACATGCACATCATTTTCCTTCATTCTCACACTAATACACACACTGCACATGCTCTTTCTCTCACACATTCTCTTACACTTACATATACACACTCACAATATATACATCCTCTCTCTCACGAATAAACACACTCTTCGCAGCGCACGAGCAAACACCCTCTCACTCACAGACACTTTCTCCTACGGGACGGTGTGTGTCTGTATATCTCTCGCTTTGCTGAAACTGGGTAAATAGTGTGTAAAACCCCGGCGGGTGGTGCTCGTAATCTCAGACAGGTGTGTGCGTGCGATAGGAGGAGTTATATTAGAAGTCTGGAAAACCTCAGGGAACTATCTAAACCTGCCATCGTGACGCCGCGGTCCTGCTGTAAAGTTCGGGCGTACTGCTGCTGCACTCGTCCTCGAGACTGTGCAATTCAGTGCACTCTGAGGATTTTTCCGGAGGCGTCGGTATGTGCCACAAAGCTGCTGGAGCAGTCTCAGGGGTGAGGGATGTGTACACAGCGGATTTAAAGGGGAAGGGTCGTTGCTGTTTCAGTTTTCCAAATTTAGCTGATGCTTATGTCTAGAGAGACTGCTAGTTGACTCGACTAATTCTTGCTTGAGCAATGCAGGGTTAAAGGGCCTTGCTCTAGGGCCATTAAAACTGCACTGATCTTACTGTGGCCACTGACACTTGAAGTACCAGCCTTCCACATCCATCCCAGTTTAAGCAAGAATTAGCCCACAGCTTAATATAATCATCTTTTAGTCATTATAGATAAATGTGTCAGATAAGTAGCTGTAATGCAATGTAAGTGCTCCTCTCTGTTCACACTCTGCCCTCCTTCTATAAGGAAGGGATCCTTGAGCCTCGTGGGTGAGGCCAAGACTGCTGTAGGCTTTGCTGTCCTCATCAAGAGATCATTGATTAGTCAAAGATCCATATGTTGTGGTAACTCATGTGTGAAATATTGGATGGGAAGAATGTGAGCCCATAGAAATGTCTCAGCCTCAAAGGCTGGATTTGAGTATTCCTTATGTAGGACCATGCTGCCTACAGGGCCTTTCAACCATGCTCCTTGGAGTTCACAAGGACCCAGGCAATTTTCATTGTCTCATGTGCTTGCTATAAATTGAAAAATGGGAAAATAATTTAAAAAAAAATAAATACTTAACAGTTAGTCCAATTATAATTGGTTGTACAGAATACACTTGTCCATTGCATTGCTTTGTTTATAAATGGTGTCCTAAGGATGATGGGCAAACAGATAATGATGTATTTTTGGGGCCCTAGGCGGGTTCTGTGGACACTAAAACGTTGAGGGCTAATAAGGTTTAGAACCAGCTTAAGGGTTAGTTAATCTTGGTCCTTTAGGGCAACCGTTCCTCCAGGTTTTCGTCTCAGCTGCAGATATTTAGCCCCTTTCTCCCAGGATCCACCAGTGCTGAGTGCTTGTTACATTTCTTTTTTTTTTTTTTTTACTATGTTGGCATAAACTTGGGGTAGCATGTAAAAAAAGAAAAGTAGTCTGCATGAGGACCCTATCAGCAGGAACCATAACCTGCACTCTGGGTGTGGTGGTCAACAAACTAATGTCCACTCCAAAATCCCTTTAAAACTGACAAAGGATTTATTATTCAAGTTGGGTATGGGTTCATGGAAAAACAAAACAAGCAAACAAACCCAAAAAAAAACTACACAGGCTGACAACAAAAAAAAAAAACTGACAACAAAAACCGGCAGGAGAGGGGGTAGGGAGAAGGCCCCCGCGGTGGTGCCAAGAATAATAAACCCCAAGCCCTAACCTTCCCTACACCCTATTTTCCTACCAGCCTATCCACAGTCACTAACTAAACCTGCCAACTTACCTACCTGCCACAAAAAAAAAGGTACACCACTCACGTTCTTACCTAGTGTGTCTAGACTAAAAAGTTACCTACGGGTGATATGTATACCCCAGGGTCTCTTGCCTAGCCCTCCTCCACTGAGAAAGACAATTAACACAACTGAGGATAAAGAACTTAAAATCACACAGTAAATAACACAAAATCACCAACTGAAGGAGTCAAAATAAAATCTACCAAACCCCTCTCCCACCCTGCTACTCTAAAATAGCTCTAATATATAGATGAAAGCAAGACAGATGATTAGTCAGAGGTAGATTGGGGAACACAGGATTGGGTAAGGATAATTGATCTTAATTGGCAGAATGCAACACAGTTGTGAAGGCCACATAGCTGATGATTAATTGACAGGAAGAGGGCTGAACAAAGGACCACAGCGTGCACCACTGCAGGTCAGCACCCGGGGAGAAACAGGAAGGCAAAACAAACACAGCACCACTTTTCCTGTAACAGTGCTAACCAATGGGTCTGCCGGCTCGCTTACCGAGACAGATCCACTTAACGAGGGGACAGTCAGCAGACATTCTGGCTGTCCGCCCACAACACTGGAACAGATCCCTGCCCTTCAGATTGTCCTCCCTAAAAACATCCTTCCCTGGCTCCCTGCGTAATCATATTTTCTCCCTCATCCCACACTTAAGATGATGAGGAACCAGCCTGGGAAGTAGTCATAAGGCAGTTACCGGGGCATCAGTGCGTAAATGTGCTGGGTGAATCCTTCGTTGAATTGATCGTTTTACTCTCTCCCACTGGGGGGGCACAGAGAGATGCAAGGAAACCATGTGAGGAGAGAAGAAACAAGGAAAGATGTTCTTTGATAAACGAGATGTCCTTGACTCTGAAGCATCATGCGAAGCAGTGTCTGCTTCTGATGACAGTATACAGATGGATATGCTGCCAGCATTTGGCATAACTGATTGACGTCATGGCTTTCAGCTGAAAGTCTTCCAGGAGGGCTGCTCTCACTTGTTCGTCCTCATGAGTCCTCAAAGCTCCGTCCTAGCCCCTCACAGCAGAAGTAAGAGCTTTGAGATGGCCTGTAATATGGCGGACTCAGAATAAGTTCTATTTCAAGTGAGGATCAAGGAGTGTGGAAATGTCACTCCTCGGACTAAGAATTGAGATGTACCCTGTAGCTCAATGATATATGTGTCTCACATTACTTAATCTAAGAAACCTGACCTCTCTGCTTTCAAGTGGCAAATGGCCTCCTCCCTGTGAGGCTGAATGCTGTATAGGGAGATAGTGTTCCTAAATTTCCAAGTCTTAATTGAGCACCAGGAGGATCTGCAGTGACTTGATAATCGTAGAATTTGAAACCCAGTTTTCAATGGATGTGGCATCTTTGCAGATTTTGGATTGACGTCCATAACCTTCTGGAGAAAAACGGTGAGTAAAAGAGTTTGAAGAAAACTGTTGTTTTGCTGCACCTCTGCAGCATGAGCCAAGTGGCGTCCACTCAGCGTTGTTGGCTTTGATCAGGCTTTAGCTGTCCTCGCTGAGCAATCCTCCTTGATAATCGTAGAATTTGAAACCCAGTTTTCAATGGATGTGGCATCTTTGCAGATTTTGGATTGACGTCCATAACCTTCTGGAGAAAAACGGTGGGTAAAAGATTTTGAAGAAAACTGTTGCACCACTGCAGCATGAGCCAAGTGGCGTCCACTTTGATCAGGCTTTAGCAGTCCTCGCTGAGCAATCCTCCTCATTCCTTGTACCCTTTGAAGTGGTGCAATCTTGAGCGATTAACCTGCTTTCCCTGCAGTAATGAAGAGCCGTGCTCAGAGTCCCATCAGAGGAAACTGTATTCAGGCAGGGAAAGGACGCACTTCGCCGTAAATAACGGCCGCTGTGCTGAACGGTCTTTATGCTCATCTGAATTGGATCTTCGCTCCCCCTCCCCTCCAGAAATCGTTAGTGTCATTTGCCTGGGGATGAGATATATGGGCTCTTTTGATTCTCCTGGAGTCTGGGGAGGGATAATTCGAGTTTAGCCTCCAGCTCTGTTAAGGTGAATGAAGGTGTCCTCAACGAAGGAAAAATACACGAGTTGGTTCAATTCCCTCAGAGTATGAGCTTAAGTTTGGGGAAAGTGAAAAATTTCAAGGTAACAACTGTCCAGAGTTAATGTTTATACACTTTCCAGCTTTTGCTTCAACCTACACCCTTTCAGTTACATAGGCTAACTGAGAAATCAGTTTTTTTTTCTACCGAAGTAAACTCATTGATTCATTCATTCACTCATAAGTTTCTAGGTATCACTTCCAACATCCAACATTGTGGACATTAACATGGAATTGGTCCACCCTTTGTAGTCACAACTGTTTACACTGTTCTATGAAGGCTTTATACCACATCTTGGAGTATTTCTGTGGGAATTTTCTGCTATTCAGCCTCAAGAGCTTTGGCAAGGTTAGCCAGTGATGTTGAACATAAGGCCTGGATTGTAGTTGGCTTTCCAACTGATCCCAAAGGTGTTTCCTGAAGTTGAGGTTAGGGCTTTGTGCATGCCAGTCTAGTTTTCCCAAATTGTTATCAACAACACCATTTATATATGGATTGTATATGCCTATGGCGATTTTATTCTGAAGCAAACTGAAGGGGAAGCATTGTATTGTGTAGAATGTGTTTGTATGGCATTTTGCTATGATTTGTACTCACTGGGACTGAGGAGTCAGGCCTAAAGCATAGAAAACAGTCCCAAAGCATGGAATGTTTCGTCGGAGAGAGAGAGCATTGGCCCCACATTGCACCAACACTCAGAGAATAATTTGCGTCAGCTTGGATCAAGCTTATTCATGCATTCTCACCTCTCTTGGAAGGTGTGAGAGCCTCCCAGATTTGCTGAGTTGGTCGCAGACACCTAGAAGCATTAATAAATCTCTAGCAATCGAAAGTGAGTGTTACAAATTCACATTATCCTGTCACTGAACAACAATTATAGGAGTGGCAAATTCATGATGCTTGAGAGATTCCCCATCTCAGGCATATTTTCAAGGGGTTGCGTATTAATTAGAGAATTTATTTTTTTAAGGGTAGGATGTCTGTTTACTGAATAATCCACTCCAACCTGCAGTGCGTGCCTTAATCTTTGAATGGGGCTCAAATCTGTTCTTGTTGTTTCCATAAAAATGATTAAATTACTTTTTACCTGCAGTTCTATGATTTTGGCTTATTTTCTGTGTAAAAGAACACTTCTTTTTTTTGCTCTACGATATGGTTCACACGTCTGCACGATACACATTCATGTCCAAAAATGTAACAAAGCTTTAGGGTTAGTCTGTCCCCATTTGACCTGCCTCGACAGAGGAGTAATTTAATAATGATTTAATATGAATTCTGTTTAAATGCAGTGGTTTTATCAGCAGTAATTGAGAAGTACTTTCTTGGTTTGGAATTGTCCTGTCAGCAGTTATTGAGGAGTGTTCTATTGCAAGAGTCGTATCTTGAGAGTACTTAATGACAAATCTGTTCTCATCACGGCAGTTTTTTCACCTGTACAAACTGGTTTATGAGATTTCCTATGAGCGCAAATATTTCAGCTCATTTCCCAAGTTGTTCCAGTTTTCTATCCTTTGAGCCAATGAGGCCATTTTTGGAGGTTGTTTGAAGTTTTTGCCTCATATTCTGTGAGACAGGGGCACAGTTCTAAGTGCATTTGCTCTATAATACAGATATTCTGGTGTATTCATCAGGGTCGATTGTTATTCCAGTGTTAATTTTTATTTCATCTCAAAAAGATTTGCATTGATGGTGCTCTCCAGCCGTTTCCTCGCACCATGGCTTCAGTGGTTTTGGGCCCTGCACTGCAGCTGCCCACTGTTCTGAAGGAACTTGAATTAGACTGCCTTGCGACCCTCACCAGGAACAATCAGGTAAGGTAATGAATGGATAGATAATGCCCCAGCATTGACCCCAGTGGCACTCCCATCACCTGTCCACACGAGCCCTCCATAAAATCAAACAAACATGGCTGGTACATTATAGACAGTGAGGTGTATTTGGACACTGACACCTTTTATGTCTTTTTGACTTGATTCATTGCATTGAATTGGAGAATGAATGCATCAATCAGTATAAGGTTAAATCAGGTTTAGTCAGCTTTAATTTGCAAGTTGTTTTTTCATATCCATTATTTTCAGTTGACAGTGCAGAAATCAGCTCTCTTTATGCTTCGGCATGCTGTCAATATTATAATTATTTCTCTCTATACTATTTGTTCAAACTGGAGTCAGATATTGATTTTTTTCGCCACATATAAAACAGGAATCAATTCAAGAGCCAGAGTCCCTAATTGGCATGTCTTAATTGGGACCAGTGAATGAATGGCTATTCATAATTTTTGTTTACCAAAAGTAGCAGCGTACGTTTATAAACAAAATATCAGTAGATATATGTATCATGAGTTTTGATGCTTATTTTACTGCGTTAGAGCAAAAATCTTGGTCAGAATACCAGGCAGAACAAGGTACAACACAAAACAAGGCGTTGACTGCTATGCCTTCATATGCCATGGATTTATACACCCTAAAAGTTGGTCCTCGGCCCTGACATACGACTGATCTTCTGTGACCTTGACCTTTGACCTGATAACCTTTTGGGTGAAAATCCCTTTTTTCCGTCTTTTTTCCTTTAGTTGATACAGCTTGGAAAGATTTTTATTTTTTTTTTTTTAATTTGGCATCTCCAATCCCACCCGAATCTGGAATACCCAATTGGTGCTCCTTCGAAGCACGTGCCCATCAGCCACTGCTTCTTATACACTCATTGGTTGAATCTTTGCAGGTTCAGAACGAGGGTGGAGGATACCCGGACATGGACAGACTTAGAATCTTCCTGATGAGCACCTGTCTGGCCAACAGGAGGCACTTGAGCAACAAACAAAGCTGTTTATTTATTTATTTTCCCTTACCCGGCAGTCACTTCCCAAATTGAAACCCTGTAACGCAATGGCCAATTGTGCGCTACGCTGGAAAAAGCTGCCGACCGGTACAACCGGGGCTCAAACCCGCGACATAATAGTCACTTCTGATCCAGCAGCTCCAGAAAGATAATTTTGATGGATGTGTGATGGACGCTCACACAGACAGACAATTGGTGAACAGTACATCTCCCACCCACTGTGCGTGGTGGAGGCACAGCAGTGAAAAGTGCTTATTAGCCCTGACTGACCATGAGATTGATTACACCTGCTGATTGATTTGCCTCTTGCCCGAGGAGACAGGTACCCCAAGTCTTGAGTGATATTTTGAATACTTTTAAAGCACATTGTTTTTTCCCATCCAAATTCAAAGTACTGTATGTTATGATATACGTAAATTGGTCATATTCCCCAGCCCTAACCTATTGCACGCTAGAAGAGTTGTGGCAAATTTAAGTTAAAGATTAAGGCTCTTACCATACTTGCTGATGAGCTGTGTTTATTGCTAGAGAGATTAAAAATCGTCATACATTACTTCACAATTACGGTGGCCAGTTTTGCTAGCTATGTTGTAAATCTTGCTGCCTTGTTTGTTCGTAACTGTACTCTCACTCTTAAGAGGCATTCATATTGTAGCGACGACTAATGCCCAAGGCGACAAGCTACCATTCAGTTTCAGCAAAAGTTGAGAGAATCACAGCAATGAGAAGTGATGATGATTGGTGACTAAAATGGGTGGGGCCAGCGACGCTAAAAAGTTTAAGTCAACTTCATGCAAATGATGAGTGACTGCCAAAGAGAGTAAAGCAAAATGGGCCCCAAGATGCAATGTTTCCCATTGAAAAACTTGCATTTCTTTTTATTCCTTTTTTTATTACTTTTATAACATAACGCGGAATATGGTGAGGCTCAACATAGTGATATTTAACTGGTCCATACTATATATGACATGCCTTTGAACACGTACAGAGACAGGTCTTGAAAAATGATGCATGGAAAACTGCGTCAGGAACTGTAATGCAGTGGCCTCAGACCCTATTTCTGGAGATTTGTCATTGTGTAGGATTTTACTCTGACCCTAATTTAGCGCACCTTATTCAGCTAATTAGCTAATTTTTGGACCAACCTACCAGTGACACTGGTGAGGGGGAAAAAAAATTGACGCGTGAAAAGGGCTTTAGATGCTGAATAATTTAAAGACAGCCCACCCTCATTCAATGTCAAGGCTGAAACAGGGCACCGTTAAACACATGGCGTGAAAATTATTTTTATGAGTGGTTTAATAGGAACCCACTTCTCATGAACTCACAATTCTGAACATTCTGCTTAACGCGTGGTTTTATCTTAGTAATGGACATAATATCTTCTGTTTTAAGTTTAAGGAGTGAAAGTTTCTAATTACTATGGCAAATTTTGAAACAAGTCAAAATATTTTACAAATATTTTATATATTTGTCTACCTTTATTTAACCAGTGAAAGTTCCATTGAGGTCATGTTTCTCTCTCGCTCTTTGAGAAAGGATTGAGAGAAACCATGGTAAAGCCCCTACAGCAGGGCTATTTAACATTAGCCTGCAAGGGCCAGTGTGGGTGCAGGCTTTCATTCCAGCCCAGCACTTGCACACCTGACACCACTAATGAACCCTAAGAGTCTTGGCTAAAGGGATTGATAAGTAGTATCAGGTGTGTAAGTGCTTGGTAGGAATGAAAGCCTGCACCCACTCCGGCCCTTGTTGAATAGCCCAGCCCTAGAGAAATTTTTTTGGGGGTTAGAGGCCTTGCTCAGGGGCACAAAAGCAGAGTTCAGCATGACCTCTTTTCACATCAAGTCAGAATGCCAAGGCCCTCTGGGGACCTGAATGAGCAAATCATTGCTTGCCAGTGAAATAACCTTCCACTAGGCTGCCCTCGGCAATGACAAAAAATGGGAAGTCAAAATAAGTTCACATTTTACAAACAGATCAGCAGCGCAGTAGCATGCCACACTGCTCAGATAAACTCTCATTTTCTTAAGCACGGGAGATATGAAACAAGGAAGCTTGCAGCTCAAAATGCTTTACAATGTAAAATAACTATGCACAATGAAGTGGGTTAGAAATGCTTACTTAAATACATCAGCAATAAAGAGCAAAAACCGAAAATTCAGACTTCAGGCAGGCTTATTTTACTTCATTTTTTCCTCCATTAATCCATTCATCTTGCCAGCTGTCCAATCAAGACATGGCTTTACCGGAGAAACCTAATTATTTCATCACATAAGTAGGTTAGGGAGGTAAATGTGAAGCTAAGTGATGACTAAGGTAAGTAGTCCTGGTTTAGGAATCCTATTTGATGGCTGCAGTGCTGTGGCTGTTAATGGTTTCCACACGATGCCTGGTTCTGTGCAGGATCCGCTGCAATACAAGAGTCTTTTTCAAACTGAAAGCATTTGCCTTTGTTTTTTCCTCTTGGCATATTTATGAGTTGTGTTTTATTACCAGAGCACTGAGCTCAATGATGCCTGATGTTCAGTTGCACTTGCCAAGTTGCTGCCCGTTTCTGTGTATTTTATTTAAAGCATCCCGCATCATTTTAATGTCTGAAGAAGTATTATTCACCTAACCTGCTTCTGGCTGCTTTGTTGCGGGTAGAACTGGTGGGCTCATATTGACATACACTACAGGCCAGAAGTTTGGAAGCAAGTCCAATACAGGTCAAAAATTTGGAAGCAACTTCAAGTTTCTGTTCACAATGCCTTCCTTAAAAAGCAGTATGAAATCTGTGGATTTTGGGCTGAATTTACTGCATGATTGGAATTTTCTTTCATTGACATGCACCATTTTCCCCTATTTACCATTAGATACTATTTACATTGATGTTACCAGACCATTGCTGAATAAATGTTCACAAAAGAAAAAAAGGTCTTAGTTTTTGGGTTGAGAAGATTTCCAAGTCACAACAAACAAATCACAGTTTGCATTATTCTCTTTATGTCATGGTTTACCGCCCACTGGATGCCAACGGAAATCCAGCGGGCACTAGGAGCATGGGCCTAGTAATATGGGCCTGATAATTTGAGTAAAAAATGTATTCTGAAAAGTGCCTCTTTATATAATAATCATGTTTATTTTGTTGCAAAGTATACCAATGAAACTATGATCTTTTTTGTACAAATTTGATCTTGCTCCCAAACTTTTGGCCTGTAGTATATAAAAAAATTATACCTATTATTACATTACTGTATAATATCCGAATAATAATCCCTAAATTTCCCAAACCTTTGAAGTTTTTTTTTTTGCTGTCTTCTTTTTTTTTTGAAAATTCTAAGATGTTGTTCTATTGTTTCAATAACAAGGAAGGAATGTCACATGATGTACTGTTATGTTTATGTAACATTATAATCGCACACTTGTGACCTTGTGACCTCGAACATTTGACCAAAATAAGACCGCTAAGGGGTTTGTTCGTAGCTCTCAGCCTCCTACCTATTTGAAACTTTTTTGTGATTAAATTTCCATAACTTGCACCTGAAGTCATGGCTTCTCAAATTTCGCAGAGTGTTTGAGTGGTTTAATTGGCCTCTTTTTTGGGGAACCTGAGGGAGAGTCTGCATTGTACTTTTCCCGAGTATAATGATTGCAGCACCTTTTAATGAAGAACGGGGGGAATGAGCACTGCGTCGGCTGCTCGGGGACTGTTGATGCTCTGCCGCTTGGAGAGGGAACAGGAACGAGAGAAGGAGGAAGACTGACGTAGGGAGGGAGAGACCGAATTGAGAAAAAATGATGTAAGGAGAGACATGGGGTGACAGCGGGAGAGAGAGTGATAGCTGGCATAAGAGAGGGGCAGAGTGATGGGGAGAGCGAGAGGTTGTGAAAGAGGAATCAGGTTTGAAAGGAGAGAGCAGGAGAGAGAAAGTAGGAGGAGATGAGGCGACTGAGAGATGAGAGAGAGAGAGAGAGAGAGAGAGAGAGAGAGCGTGATTTAGGGAGAAAGATAATCCTCTACTGAACGCATTTACAGCAGTGTGCAGTGATGATTATACACTTAACAAAATGAGGATAAATTAGAAACCAAATACTATTCAAGAATTTATTTCATGCAATATTGGATCGTATAGATAAAAATAGGTAAACAGATGACAATATATGGTAAAAACAAAAAATATTAGTCTTTTTGAAAAAAAAAAAGTCATCTAGTGGGGCCACCCTTTGCTTTAATTACAGCATTTAAGCTTTCAGGAATAGTTTTCACTTTTTTATTTCCTCACTTGCTAAAACCATTCCATGTGGTTTGAAGTTCATTCCAAAGAGTTTTTTTCGTTGTTACAACAGATATTCTTCATCGGACTAAGATTTGGACTTTTAGTAGGTCGAGTTCAAACTTTTATAACACCGGATGTTTCTTTTCGACTGAGATGATTCTTGCAAAAACTTTGAAGTGTGTTTAGGGCCGTTATCTTGTTGAAAACAAAATCCCTGACCAATCAGTCTCTTTCCTGATGGCAATGTTTGCCTTGCAAGGATGCTGTGATACTTCTTTTGATCCATGATTTTGTCAATTTTTATGAGATCACCTGCTCCTTTCAAGCAGATTGAACCCCAAACCATAATATTACCACCTCCATGTTTTACTGAAGGGGTTAAACAGTCAATTTTGAAATATTCTCCAACTCTACGGTGCATGTAACTTCTGCGGTTCGATAGAAAATTTCACATTTTGATTCATTTTGATTCCTCTGGTGTCCGATCCTTGAATTTCTTGGCAGATTCAAGTCTTTTTTTTTTTTTTTTGATGTTGCCAGTGCTTTGCAGCAACACGACCAATCAACAATAACCATTTTTACACAAGTGTCTGGAAATAGAAGATCTTGGTACTTTCATCTCTTCACTGCTGGCGCTATTAACATCATCACGGAGTTGTTGTGCTGTCAACAGCTGATATAAAAATAAAAAAAATTTTCACTTGTCATTCACGGAAAAAGAATATCAGAGACACTTAACTTCCGTTTGGCACTTCAATTACCGCTAGTTTCCAGCAAACCGGTCTTTGAAACACTTAATGGTGTTTCTTACTGCGCCATGGCAGCATTTGTAATTCTTCAGCATCATGTAATTCCACAATGCAGCTACGAATAATCTCAGAGAGCTTGTTATGTTGTGCCATTGTATTTAACACTGTGACACTGCTCAAAATTGATTTCACCTTTTATACTGGAACAATTGACCATCAGACGTAATTTTGCAGAAAAATTTTGCCTCAAACCAGTATAATTAACATTTTTTTTTAGCATCAATAATTGTAATGCCCCTGCTCCAAGGCATTCCTGGCTCCCTGGCTACCTGCCTTCCCCTCATTATTCAATTATACCCCCTGCTCTCTGTGTTAATAATCACACCTGGTTTCTCGTGGTTGATTATCATTCCCTTTTCTATTTATATCTAAGTTTTCCCTTTCACGGGCAGATAGTCTTAGTTTGTAACACCTTTTTGTTGAGAGCTCTCCCTTTTTTTAATTAGGTATCCCTTTGAAGTTTTGCCTTTCTTTATTTAATAAATTCACATCCTAGAATATGGGTCCTCCATGTTTAATCACTCTCCTGGTGCCTGTAGAAATCCATGGGTACCAGGACATTACAAATATCATGGAATGAGCCTTCAAACGTGCATGCAGGCTATGCTATGCAGAGTCAAAAAATAAAATATGCATTGCCTTTCAACTGTCATTAAAAATGGATGTTTTCAGTGTTTTTGTCCATTACCCATATTTTTACTGCTGTATGCTTGTGGGAATGAGAAAAAAAGGGATAGCAAGGTCGACCGGTGGGAGAGGCTGGTTCACTCTCCTTCCCATGAGACTGGACTGCTCTGTTCCAAACAGGCTTCTGACTGGTGCTCCCAGTGACTTCTGGGTAAGTGCAGTTAACCTGCCCGTAAAAACAGTATCCTGCCAGTATCCTGCATATGCCCAACCCCCCCCCCCCTTACTGCCAGTATCCTGCATATGCCCTGCCCAACCCCCCCCCCCCAGCCTAATTCTCTACCTGCAGCGTCATTATAACCCCCACACACACACACACACACAGTTGTGTTATTATCTCACTGCAGCAGGTCATGCCTGCTTTCAGCATGCTGGCCATGGTCACGCACTCAGCTTCCTCTAAATGTTTTCCTCGGGTCATTGGTATAGGCAATCATTCGCATGCACATTGCAGCACACTCAGGGACTTTCAGTTTCTCTCTTGAACTTGTGCACAAACTAGATGTAGATACAAAAACATGCTTACATTATCTCTTCCACATACACACACTCATAAGCACAAATAATCTCTCTTACATGTACACACTCTTTACATGTGTACAGCCAGACATTCAGTTTTGTTTTCATGTGTTGTTGGGACATTAAGTAATGTTACACTTAGGTCGTGTTTTTAACCGCGCACTAACGTGATACTCACACTACCGATGACATCAGATTTAGGGGGTAGGGTGTTCACTTATGTGTGGGGGGTGAGTTTGTGTCCGCGAGAAGTTCCCGGATGTATACTAGGTCGGGCAGATATTTTGGGAGTGCATCGTAAGCTTACTGTTCATACACAAATTGCCCAAGATGCAACGCAATTTAAACCGCCATAAAAACTCGCTGAGGAACATGGCCTTACTTTCATTCCCTGATACCCTACCCTCACTTTAACCACAAACACTCCATGCCTCACTATTACCCTAGCCCTAACCGTAATCTGACTCAAACCTTAAACTTGAACTTGAAATAGCTCATTAACCTTCTGTAGACCAGCCAATGTCCCCTGACTGTAAGTGTAAACGCTACTTGCTTAACTAAGACTTGAACCTTAACGTAGCTATCCCTTATCCTAAGCATAACCCATAACTCTAAAATTGCTCTGTTACCTAGAGGAGACTAGCCATTGCCTTGTGGGACATTTGGTATAATACATGCCCATGCACGCACACACACACACACACACAAACACACACAGACACAATCGGGCACGCAGACACACTCACACACACTTGGGATTTCATGTCTTGTTGGGACATTTCATACATTTGCATTGATTCCCTAACCCTTTTCCCTGACCTTAACCCTCAACAGTACATACCTAACCCTAATCTTAACCTATCCCCAACCTTATCCCGACCCTAACTTTAACCCCTAACCCTAAAATAGCTTGATTTCCTCATGGGGACCTGAAAATGTCGCCATAAGGATAAAGAGACCTTGAATTCCGTGTCTTATGGGGACAAGAAGGTAAACACGGACCACGCTCTCTCTCTCTCTCTCTGTCTCTCTCTCTCTCACACACACAAACACACACACACACACATACACCCATACACGCACACACAAACAAACACACACCCTTTAACAGCAGCAGTATAGGCGCAAAATGATGGAGTGCAGATCAGTGGTTATTGCGTGCGAGGCTCTCCACCTGACAAAATGCCACTGCTCAAGAGCGGGGCCGTGAATTCCTGTTATCCGCCGCGCTACGTGGTTTATCAGATCGGAATCAGGAAGTAATTGGACTGTGTTTAACGGCGCTGTCTTCACGCAGTGCTCTCAGCTTGTGCGAGCTCGGACAGGGCCCTGTTAATAACTGTGAATTCATGAAATGTTGGAATATTATGTTCTCTTCGCGCTGCTGCGGCTTCAGCCTTGCCGCTCCTCTTAAGGCGTGCAGATTAATCCAAACAAACTCACTTCAGGGACCAGCGCCATTGCCTAAGCTTACAAACGGAAAAGGACAACAAAGGCAGAATAATTTCTTTTAATAATTTTTTTTTTTTGCACTAGCTGCTCACGTGTCGCGGGTGGATAGATGTAAGAAGTCCAAAAACCTCTCCCCGCATCCCCACTTCACCGCATGGTAGCTGCACTGAGCCCAATCTCTCCTATGGCTTAATTAGACAAAAGACATTAAAATTATATTTACTTTTGATGTTTGTTGTGCATTAGGCCTGAGTGCACATCAAGTGTAGCAGCCTTTCCTTTGGAGTCAAGAGGGAACAATAGACCGGAAACATTTTAAAAATTCACCTGTATTTTTTGCCTCACATTAAAGGTATTTGGCAGCCTTCAATCTTCTCCATTTGGTACCAAACTTGGATAGGTCCTCTCCAATTGCCTTGCCAGTTTGGAATAGCCAGTCGCTGGCAACCGCTGCCTCATTCATGCTCTGAATCGCACTGCCAATTCGGGACAATGTTGAAATCCATGGTGTTCCTCTGATTTGCTTGGTTTTGCCAGATGCTTCTTGTCACATTGCTAGCTTCAGCCTTGCTCATGTGGAGTCCAGCTGGAAGCTGACCTCTGAGACATTTACATAAAATCTGCATTTTCTTCATCAACCAGCAGGGGGCAATAGAGAGAAAGGAATTGTGCAGAGCTTGACAATATGGACTGAAGTTTATTCTACAGCCAATATGATTCTGGGCAGTAACACCATACCAATTACAGTGAGTGCCCACTTCATTGGGTACATCCGTGATCTGTGCATCTGCTCATAAATGCATATATACTCGTACAAACAATCAGGCAGGACATATGCAAGCACACATGCATGCACACATACACATACACACACACACACACACACACACACACACAAACACACACATATATGTATAGAAAGAGAGGCAATGGAAAAGCAACACCAGTTTGAATTCAAATCATTTTGTGACTCTATTTTCTTATTTTAACAATTCAAATGTGTTGGGTGGGTTGACTTTGATTAATTAAATGTGTTTAATGGGCAGATTTGGACAATAATAAACAGATGTATTAAACATAACGAACAAGTTGTAAATGAACAATCACAACAAGACTGAACGGAACACACATTTAAAAATGAACTCAAAAGAACAGTCAGTATCGGGTGTGACCCCCACAAACATCCACACAGGCAGTACAGCTTCTCCTCATAGGCCTGACTAAGCATCTTAGGTTGTCTTGGGGAAGTTGTCACCACTCTGCCTGTAGTGCATTCTGGAGTTGCTGCCTGGTTTGAGGTCTGGGTACTCTTGATGAAAGAGCTCGTCCCAGTTGGACGTACTACTTTGTACACCCAAAACGTACTTGATGCTAGACGTACTACATCCAAAACGGTGAGCCAATTTCCAGACACTTACTCCCGCCTCTAGCAGACCCAGGACCCTGTTCCGTTGTTCAGTTGACAGACGTGGCATTATGACAGTTAAAATTGTTTTTCGTGCGGCTTTTATCATGCCTTTATATAGGGAAGACAACCCCTCCTTCATTTCAACTACTGTACTTGCACAACTCCTAATCCCATATGCTGTACTCAATATGGATTGATGAAAGTCCAACTCACACTGTTGAGTTACATGATGATCATTCATGTGTAACGAGGTACACATTGTGACCCCAAGAAGAACTCAAATTGGACCACTCAGGTCCTGAGCAAAAATAAACCAAAATTTAAAGTGTTGTGTTTTGTTGCCATTGAGTATACGTATATATATCAGCTGATCATTATGCACTGAACTATGCATACATGGACAAGAGGTTCAGCAGAATGAGACACAAATGTGATCTAATTGACTTTGACCAGGATTTTCATGCACAACAGCTTCTGTCTTCAGTTCTTGGAAAATGATGCAAAAACCAAAAAACATGCTGTCATATGCAGCTCTGAGGGCAAAAAAAAAAAAAAAAACTTGTTAATGCGAGGGGCCAGAGGATAATGTAATGGTTTAAACTGACACAAAGGTCAACACACTGATCACATTAGCTCAAATAGCCTCGTGTTCCGATTGTGCTGTGCAGATAGGGTGGAACGAGGGATTCGCAGTACGAGTGCACAGCTGCAAAAATCTGCAGAAAATGAATGTTTAAAGTACCCAGTTGCATCCATGACATCAGTAAATTGTGTTGTGTCTGGGGGCTAAACGGAGTACAACCCAGTGTTAGAAAGGTGTACTTAATAATAAGGCCAATGACTGTATATCACTGCATGTGTTGCATTTCTTATTTCAATAGGCTTCCTTCAAGAGGGGCAGAGGATTACAGTTAAATGTTCCATTAAAAAACCCATTTTATAGAGCATTTTATTTTCCTGTTCAGTCCTCCTGCACCGGGGACTGAATCTAACACCACCTTATCTAACAGCCCTGGTAATGTTGACTCTGAAGACCCCCTGTTTCACAGTAAGGCCCCCGTTCTTCAGTTTTTGAAATGCACTGTTCAAAATACCTGCCGTTCTCTACATCACAAACGAACAAACTGGTTCATTCTCAGCAGCTCTGCGCCCCGCTCCCTTCCACAGCCTCGCCCGACTGCCCCATCCTGCTGTCCCTCTCAGGACTACAGCTACTTTTTTCTCTCTTGTTCGCATCTGATAGCGTTTCCTTGTCATTTCACATGAGACTGCTTTTAGAATGAGGCCCAGTACAATTCACGAGAGGAATAGGCATAAAAATTGAATCAGAATCTTAATTTCTACTGTTCAGAAAATATGTGTCCTAAGAGAGCAATTTATTAATTGAAAATACATTTTAGAGTTTCAAAGCATGGTCAAATAACTTACTTTAGCTGAAGTCAAAGTTTAGAATGGACTTCAATGGAGAAATTAGCTTGATGGCACCAGAGGCTGTAATACTACAGGAAACCACTGGAATTTTCCAGCTACTGGGGAAATATCAATCTCGAGCTCACCGAGTACATTTACAGCCATGATGCAACGGGTTGTTACACCTGATTTATTAGTTTACTGTTCAATACTTCTGTTACTTCATATTTAATGGCCTCCCTGCTCTCTCTTTGATGCAGAAGTACACGAGAAGCACGCAGCCACTGGCATCCGAAAGCTAAAGACGCAACCAGCCGCATCGAAAAAGCAATTACTGCCAAAATATGAATTCTGAAACATAATCCATCTGTTTTGGAGTCTGCGCAAACCAAACACATGACATTTATTGTCTGTCTACTGTAGTAATAATTTCATCTCAAGCACGAATATGCTTATTTCTTTTTTGCTTCAGCGTATTTCACATGGAGTTACACAGACTGTGAATTTTTGATAGAATTTGCATGTGTTTGCAACCCGTGTGTCACATCTCATTAGCTCCATACCTGACAGGGCTGTGACATGATTTAATTTTCAATGCAGTCTGCATGCAGGCTACTGTATCGAACGAAACCTGAACTCTTCAATTTGTGCTCTGTCAGCAGAACAAAAGGATATAAATGAGACGGAGCAAAAGGTACATTAGCACAGCATTCAAAAGTATCAGAAAGTATTGATCATAATGTGTGACAGCAAGTTTCACACTGGAGGTGGGGACCAGGAATTTTAAAGACCAGACTTGTTACATTGCTTGATATTGTTTTGGAAAACGTAGCAATAGCACACTATAATGGGGAGAAAATGAGAAGTGATTTTGGACAGAACGGGCTTCTCATCAGCATATTATTTTTTCAAGGTTTAATGATGCTGCAAATTTTATAGTAGGGAAGAAGTTGCTGATTGGGAGTGGGGGTAACTCTGCTTGAGAATGAAGTATTCGCCCCCTGAATAAATAATAATGTTTTGTTTCTCTTGGATTATTGCTGAAGTGCCGCAGGTTACTAATGTGGCGCAGCAGATTAGCCTTAGAGCAGCATTCACAGTTTTGGCAGGAAGTATTCTCCCAGAAAAGCAAGTGAGAATAACTCCATTCCTAGAAGACTGCAGTGTTTGCCAATTTCCACAGTACCCGGTTATTCTAACATCATTTTCCTAATAGACGTGCTCACCGACACTGATACAGTACAATCTCACACCTGCAGTTGGAGGAAAATATCCACTGTCTGCTGCTTCAGCTCATGACTTAATCAGACCTGTCAACTGAAATAAATGATTGCGACCAGCTGAATAATTAAGAGGGAGCTGGAATGAATCCTAAAATGGATTTGGCCCTTGCAGTGTGATTGGATCATCTGCTAGAGTCTTCGGATCCTGTCCCAGGGAACATGGGAATCCGGGTTTTCTTTTTACCGCGTCCCCAGTCGGTTAAGATCAATGGAGCCGTTAATTGAATTCTGATCTGGATTTAATTTACTAATTAAAAGGTAAAGGGAGCTCAATGTGTTTATTTGCGCCTGAAATGTGGGGCTGTTTCTCATCCAGTTCCATAGTTTTATTTGGTTTGTCACCGCAGGGCCCTGAATCAACCCTTCTAAGCGCTTGTGCTAATCAGCATTTCCTGTTTTTCTGTTAAATTGGGGAAGGCAGGCGGCAGTAAACCCCCACCGCACCTCAGTGCTGATAAATGATTTTTCCTTTCAGCATAAACCTCCTCTCTGCCACCAATCCGACCCTCACATAAACCAAAAACAATCATTGGAGACGAGTGGTCAAAAAGAGTCCTACTGTCTAAATTCTAACCATTTTTCCTTAACCTCAATGGAAAACGTCATGAGGTTAAGGAAAATTTAAAGGTAGAATCATATTGACTAGGGAAAGACAACTGCGGTGCAAAGAGAATTTGACTGCATTCACAATCGGCAACAAAATTATGCTTCCCTAGTTAATCTTGTTTGTTTTTGTTAATGGCTGTATGGCTGGTGCATCACTTTACATTGCTGCTGCAAGGAATTGTGGGGTAGTGTTAGCTCCTGTCTTTATGTGAAGGATTGTGCAGTGTATTTTATGCTAAAGGGGATAATTCACACAGTGCTGAGGCACCTTGCCTTCGCATTTAAAGAAACTGAACAGCTTTTACCATGGCTGTCATGTAAATACTTGCAGGTCATTTCCGAAGAGCTAGGAACTGTCCTAAGCAAAAAACACAATTCAGTTGCAGCCAAAGTCTGAGGAGAAAGCTGGGGGGAGCTTCTGAGCTTCCTAGATAACTGCATCGAGTGAAACCTGCCACATGTCCTTTTCCATCCGTCAGCGTTCAAGATTTAGGAGGGTTTTGGATTCAAGTGCAGTTAGCTCACAGATCCAGCTTTGTGAAACAGGGCCTGGATGCAGAGTTGTGTTGGTATAAGGGCCTGTTGGCTCTTGATGGACAGCTACTCTAGTTGGAGTGAAAACTCACAGCGCTCCCTAGAGGTTTGGCAGAATAACACAGGTCCTGAGTGTCAGACCCGAATGAGGTCATACTTTATTTTAGGGTCTTGCTTGCACTGCATGACATTACATCTATTTGGCTTTTTTAAAACAACATGCAAGAAGCCCATACTGAGGGTCAGATAAGGTACAGTTCACCTTCAGTATGCATACTAAATAAGTAAGTATGGTATTTCACATTGTGAGTGAGGTATAACTGCCCGATGTGAAAACAAGATGGATGCGACTGCGACATGACGGGGCTTAATGAAAATGTGGGGTTAAATTTTCCAGTGGCCCAGATTGGCTGTATTGGTGTTACTTCTGTGCATAAAATATCTGGAAAAAAATTTAATTAAACTGATATTCAGCACATTTTTATTTTTCATTGCAGTGGTCCCATAGGGTGCAGAAGGTGTCTGTTAATTAGAGACAATCTCTTGAGAGAGAGAGAGAAATAGTGGGAGAGAGGGCAGAAAGTGGGAGAGGAAGAAAAAAGATTGCCTGAGAAAGAAAAAGAGAGAGAGAGAGATGGGAGAAGAGAATTAAACTGTTGCGACGCTGAGTAAAATAGCTCATTAAATGTTCGTAAGTATTTTCCACTTCTGGCGCTTTACCTTCCTTATCGAAGTGCTGCTGTAATTTATTTACGTTATTTATGTCTGTAATTTGTGTCTGTGATGCATTCGTGTGAGATCGAATATTGATTTTGGCTTTTTAGATGTTTCTCTTCGATGATCACTTTTGCAAATTGGTAAATAGAGAGCCTTTGGCGATTTTAAACCAAACCCTGCAATAAACAAGACTGTACTGGAGCTTCAGACTGTTTTATGCACTGCAGTCTTTATACAATGTTACAGAGGGACCATCAACTGTTTTACACCCTACGGGCCACTCATGGTACTACAGGAGAACCGGTGATTATTTGACTCTGCAGAAAATGTGGTACTTCAGGAGGAATGGTGACTATTTAGCCCTGTTTCCACCTAGCAGTCCAGTCCAGTTCAGATCAGTTCATCACAGATTAGAATGGATATTTAGGCATTTTCACTGTCAAAAGTTATGGATGGTACTGAAAGACTGATTCGAATATTCCCCGATTTTTCATAACCTTGGTGTTCAGGTACCAAGCATGCTGCTCCGATATTAAAAGGTGAAGGTTGAAAAACTGCAGTCCAATTGATTGGTCAAGAGAGTATCAACAAGGACGAATGGTTGACACGGCTATCACCTTCTGGTAACATCCTGAAAACATTTAAGGTTAATGTTTGCAGTGGAAACACAAACCAGGTTCCAGAATTTGGATATCGAGCCATGCAGGTAAGTACTGTTTTGAGGGGTAGGATATGGATAGTATTTGGTGGAACCACCCAAGAGGCTGCATATGTCACCGCATGAGAGACTGTTACGACTCCCAAGAGACCACATAGCACTACATAAGGGACTGTGACTATTATATTAGCTGCTCACTGACGACATCTCCTCCATCCAGGCAAAAACCATACTAAGTCCTGATGAGCTACAGCCAAATAACATGAGAAGGGCACAGTCCAAGACGGGGACTGCATGTACAGTCACACACTCTCTCCTTCCGACTGCCGACCAGCTGTTGCTAAAACCACACTGCTAATTAAACTGGGAGCTATCCAAGAGATCAGCTGCATTGTTTCATATTCGTCCCATTTTTTTTAACTGCATGATAGATTCATTCCACGTTCATTTAGCGTTCGTTAATTATTAATAGATCGTTAATCTGCGCAGTGATGAATCATTTCTTAAATTACGTGCCGCGTTTCACAAAATTAATATTCGTGCAGGAGCCCTTCCCTCTCGTCTTATTGCTCGCCTTTAATATCTGAGTACATATTTTCCCACAGAGGGATTTTCAGCTATTTTTTGCTCCATAATCTGCAGAAGTGCGTAGCAGCCATGAACGAACATCCCTGCTCTGTTTCCTGCCCCAATCAGCTGGTGCGTGCTGGTGATTTGATGCGATGTCAGCTACTTCTACTTTGGCCTGGGACACAGTGAGCTGAAATACTCTGTGCTGTACCTTTCCCACTGACAGCATTCTGATGGCTTTTTAAGTCGCAGTATCAAGAGTGTGTTTCAGTGCTGTGTTCTGTCCCAGAACTGCTTTAGAATGTTCCAGAATTTGAATGTTGGCTGTGAGCAGCCATTGCTCTTGTTTTTGCTCTAATTTGCTCACACACTGTGTTGAGTGTTATTAGGTCTGGCTGTTACGCCAAAGCCTTGCACCTTTAATATAGCAAAGTCTGCAGTGGATTGACCCATAAAGCCAGCTTTATAGCTTTATGTAAAGGATTGGACTGTGAACCTGCCTCTCTCCAACTACCATGCTTGTAAGTGACATTGGTTTGAACTGACTTCTTTGTTGTGAGGGCAATCCATTTCACTAATTCACATCTCTTTCATTCAGCTATCTTCACTTACTTTAATCTTCGGTTATGTTCATTATTATTTTTATTTTTATAAACCTTTATTTAAACAGGTGAGTCCCATTGGATTCTAAGTGCTCTTTTGAAGGGAGCCCAGGTAACACATCAGCAGTACGCGACAGTGTTTCAAAAACAACATAGAAGCAACCATAAAAATAATAATAAAAATATACAGCCTTATGACAAGGCTACTCCAAAATCTTCATTTTGTTTTTTTAAGCCATTCAGCGGTGGACTTGCTGGTGTGTTTCAGATCATTGTCCTGTGCACTTGAGCTCGAGATCACAATCTGAGGGTGGGACATTCTCCTTCAAGATTTTCCGGCAGAGAGCAGAATTCATAGTTCCATCAATTATGACTTCCAGGACCTGAAGTAGCAAAGCAGCCCTAAACATCATACTAGTTTTACGCCTGATGTAATGGGACGCACACCTTCCAAAAAGTTCAACTTATGTCTCGTCAGTCCACAAAATATTTTCCCAAAAGTCTTGGGGATCATCAAGATGTATTTTGGCAAATGTGAGACGAGTCTTCATGTTCTTTTTGGTCAGAAGTGGTTTTCGCCTTGGAACTCTCCCTTGGATGCCATTTTTTGCCCAGTCTCTATCTTATTGTTGAATCATGAATACTGACTTTAACTGAGGCAAGTGAGGCCTGCAGTTCTTCAGATGTTTTTTTGTGACCTCCTGGATGAGTAGTTGATGCGCTCTTGGGAGTAATTTTGGTAGGCAGGCTACTCCTGGGAAGGTTCACCATTGTTTCAAGTTTTCTCCATTTGTGGATAATGGCTCTAATCGTGATTCGCCGGAGTCCCAAAGCCTTAGAAATGGATTTGCAACCCTTTCCAGACTGATAGATATCAATTTCTTTGCTACTCATCTGTTCTAGAATTTCTTTAGTTCAAGGCATGACATGTTGCTTTTTGAAATCTTTTAGCCCATTTCACTTTGTCAGACAGGTTCTGTTGAAGTGATTTCTTGATTCAACAGGTCTGGCAGTAATCTGGCCTGGGGGTGGCTTGTGAAACTGGATTCAAAAAATGTGGTTAATCACAGTTAATTAATGATTTAACAAGGGGGGAATTACTTTTTCACATGGGCCAGGTAGGTTTGGATGGCTTTTCCCCCCTTAATAAATAAAATCATCATTTAAAAACTGTATTTTGTATTTTCTCAGGTTATCTTTTTTTATATTAAAATTTGTTTGATGATCTGAAACATTTAAGTGTGAAAAAAATGCAAAAAAGTAAGAAATCAGGAGGGGGGAAAATACTCTTTCACAGCACTGTAGTGACATTTGGGAGCTCCCCTCTGTCCTGGGCACCCTCACCACCTGGTTCTCTCAACCTGCTATGTAACCATCCTCTGACTCTATTGGCTAAAAACTTTCTCCTCCCTCTCCACCTCAGCTAATGTGTGGTGAGATTCTTGCTACAAATCTGTGGGTGCTACACACTGCTGATTCTGGAGGAGAATTTCCCCCTTATCATTGAAAAGCAGATTGGGTCGCCATCTTCTAGATTACGCTTCTGGTGTGTAAAGCGATATCTAAAAGCAGTTATCTATTTGATCTGTCTACTTGTGCTATCAGTTTTGGGAAAGAGCCATTTTGAAATTGCTGAAAGTGTGAAAATGCCATTCTATGCAACGGTGTCCCCTCAAAAAAAATAATTTCTTCACAAGTGGCACATATCCAAATATTTCCAAAGTTTTGCTTTGACTTAAGTCCAAATTTGTGGTGTAAACAACGCTTTAGTCAAACCTAAGAACTTTGAGCTGAATTTTATGTATGAATGGCAACATATGAATAAAGTTCATTGATGTTCCTGGTATTCATGGCTGTAAATGCACTGACAGTTCCATGTCTGACCTACGTTCTTTATGTGCGCCAGTGACCTTCTGTAATCGGTATGTCGTTATTGGAGGTCGTTTTGGATAATAGGGGCTGTCAAATAAATGTAATATAAATTTTCCTGGAGTCCCCAGTTGTTCAAACATGTGGCCTCCTTTGTCCTCAGGGAAAAATTAGCAAAAGGCACAATACTAATGCCTGTGATAACAGCAAAATGTGAAGTGCAGTAAAATAATATTTATAATAGTATTGTAAATGTGCAGTTATTTAGGTATTAATGACCAATGAAATTCAGCAGAAATGGATGGGTGTGGGGCCATGCTGATGGGTGGCTCAATTCATTATGGCTCATAACAGAGATACCAAAGCTGAACCAATCACAGCTCAGTAGAGAGGGGAGAGGATTGGATGTTGAAGGCTCCTGGATGCTATGAGACTGGATTACAGTTTTTACTATTACCTCCACAGAGGAGGATATATTTTACCTTCAGTTTGTGGGTAAGTATGTTCATTTGTTTGTTTGCAACATTATGGAAAAAAAACAATTGACAGATTTTCATGAAATTTTTATCTGGGGTGTGTCTTGGCCTTACATAGACAGTGATTTCATTTTGGGTGTGATCCTTACCTAATTCTGCATCCAGGAATTTTCTATTTACTTGTGCGGTGGGACATGATAATGCTACCTGTGTGTGTCCCAGACGTGTGGGGGCGTGTTGGGCCTTGGCGGAGACATGCACTCTCTGAGAGGTTAATTGTGATTTTTGTTTGTTTTTTGTTCAAATTCTAAGACTGTTTTCTTCAACTGAGGTGATTTCAATTACCTGTTCTGATTAGTGCATGACTGTAGAATGTTCCGTGACAGGCATTCAGATCTATCTTTTCCTGGAGTGTTCATCGCAGGCTCATCAAATCTAAGTACACCGTGGTATTTTTTTCCTGAATTGCAGCACTAAACTGAACCCACATACTATAGCACAGGCACAATGAAATTAAAATAGCGTTTTTATCTACTGCACTGGTATAATCCTCTTAATTTAGGGGAAATTAATATAATCCCAGGACATAATTAAGAGTTGGAAATATTTGGACAACATCAGTTTTACGTTCTCTGTATATTCAAATATTTATCAGGATAAGTTTTTTTTTTAACAAAATCAGATTTTTTAAAAAAAATAAAATATGGCTTGGAGTGAAGTATGTGCCGAATGCATGAATATTTATGGAAAAGTTTTTTGCCTCAAATTTTAGTCTGTCATTCCTGGTGGGGATTTGCGTTTCTTTCTCATTTCCTGTACTGTAGAAAAAAAGAGCGAGGTAATCGTCTGTTGGGGCCTTACGTCATATCAGCTGCCATGTTTCACGTGTCATCAATCAGCTGTCTGTCACCAGCCCAACGCTGTTTCAGAAACCCTATCTGGCTGCCTTGGTGGTGGTGGTGGGGGGGGGGGGGGTGAGAACTGTGTGTCAAAGGAGGATTAAGGAGTGATAGGTACTCATTGTTACGATGACATGTCGCCACAATTGCTTTTGTAAACGTTTGTGTTCATACAGGGTGCAGATTTGAGAAATTTGATATTCAGATATTCTACCGCTGCGGTGAACCTTAAGATGATCGGTCCCTGTTCTGTTCTATTCCCCAGAGCTCTGGGTACCACTGAGTGTTTCAGTAACAAGATTTGCCTCCTCGCTCACTTTCAATCAGGAAATCAAAGTGCAGCAGTGAATTGTGTTAATTTAAACACGCTTCTGAGGATCGCTCCTCATGAATATTAATCACGCAGATTGAAACTTCCTAAAACATTTTTTTTTTGGATTACTTAAGCATTGAAATACTGACTTCAGTGATTGCTTACAAATGTATTAAAATTATGGAGCTCCTTCTCTCATTCCTGATGCCTGAGGTATGTCAGTTCTGTAAGAAATACAGGATTCCTGCAAGACTTTTTGTCTTCTGGGTATACATTATGCATGAAGGAAGCATGCAGCAACACGTCACTGTGCCTTGAATACTTACGACTGTGTTTGCGATAAACTCGAAATTGACTCCTATTCAAAACGCTATGCTGTCGACTGCATGTTCTGTTGTCAGGCTTATCTGTCAACAGTTTCAGTTGGGCCGCTCAGTGCCGCGGTGGCTAGCACTGTTACCTCGCAATAAGGAGGTACTGGGTTTGAGTCCTAGTTGGCCAGCATCTCTTTGTACAGAGTTTGTGTGTTCTTCCTGTGTATGTGTTGGTTTCCATGAGGTACTCTGGCTTCCCCCAACCCTGAAAGACATGCTCTGAAGGGACACTCTTAATTCGTGTCACTGACCACGGCCCTGGTTTTAGAACTGGAGTTGTTCCCTGAGTGTTGCACTGCTCCTAAGTAACTAGGATGGGTTGAAGGCAGAGGACAGATTACACCTTGGGGATCTATAAAGTGTATCTTATCTTTAATGTTTTTTTCTTTATAAAGAGTAGTTGAGAGGGGTTGAAATTGCCAGACTGTGCTACAATTGTGGCCCTGATACGAACAGATTTATAGGTTCAATGCCTTTCTGCCAAATACACCCAGTGGCTATTTTGTTATCTATACCTTTCTAATGCTGGGTTGGATAGACCCCTCTTTTGCCATGGAATGGCCTGGATTATTCATTGCATGGATTCCATCAGATGCTTGAAAAAGTCTGTCGAAATGTTGGTCCTTGTTGACTTTGATGACAGCATGCACTGAAGATTTGTTGACAGCACATCTATGCTGCAAATCTACCGTTCCACCACATTTGAAAGGCGCTCCGTTGGATTTGAATATTGTAAATATTGAGGCCGTCGGATTACACAGAACTCATTATCACATTTATAGAACCAGCTTGAGATGACGTGCTTTGTGACCTGCCACATTGTCCTCCAGTAGTAACCATTAAAAAACGGGCAATAAAAATATTTTCCGTAACAGTACACCACCACCTCCAGCCTTAATCTTTGACTTCAGGCATGATGGATCCATGAATTCAGGTTCTTTAAACCAAATTCTGACCCTTTCGTCCTCAAGTGGTAGCAGAAACTGAGACAATTTGCTATTTTTCTAATTGTCTATACTGACCAGTTTCGGTGTGTCTTTGACCCCTGTAGCCTCATTTTCCTGTTCTTGGCTGACAGGAGTGAAACACTGCATTGCCTTATATTGCTGTAGCCCAGGGGTCTGTTCCTGGAGAGCTACGATCCTGTAGGTTTCTACTCCAACCCTAATTCAACACACCTGATTCAGCTCATTAGCAGCTCGTTAAGATCTGTAACTGGGAAAGCAGGAGTGGTTTGCTTTGGTTGGAGTGATAATCTTCAGGATGGTCGCTCTCCAGGAACACGGTTGAAGACCCCTGCTGTAGCCTATCTACTTCATGGTTTTGTCACAACCGTACCATCGCCTGCTGTTCGTTGTCCTGAAATTGGCACAGTCACGCAGTCTTGAAGCGCTATCTTGGCGATGTGGGAGAAAGTGCATTTACCGATTTAAAAGCGTGCAGAATGCAGCTTGGCCAAGTGTTTTGAATGGACTCTTATGTAAGGCCTTTCCTCCTGTGCTGATTCTACTGTTTTTATTCTTACTCACAGTTCCCTAGCTTGTCTCTCTTTGTAACAGTTTTGCGAATAGCTTGTAGATAATTATTTTCAGCTCCTGTTTCATGTTGTAGCTTAGGACTAGCTGTAACGGGGCTCCCAGTGTTTTGGGGTATAGTTTCATTTTAATTGCCTCTCTGTTTTTTTATGCCCAGTGGGCAGTAGGTTTTGTTTCACCCTTAATTTCTTTCTAATCTGATAAAGGCAGTGAACTGAACTCTTGTCTCTAACTCCTTCCTTCCTTCCTTCCTTCCTTCCTTCTTTCCCTGCATTTGGTCCACACACTCACACACTCTCACACGCGCAGACACACAAATATACACACATGCACATGCGCACACACACACACACACACACACACACACGCACGCACGCACGCACGCACGCACACACACACACACACACACACACACACATGCATGCGTGCACACATACACACACACACAGATACTCCCTCACATGCGCGCACCCACACACACACACATGCACACTCACTGACTCACTCACACACACATGCACACGCGCACACACACACACACACACACACACACACATACTCCAATACTAGAGAGTACTGACAGTTTTGAAATTCACAATGCTCTTCTGCATAGCGCTGTTGTAACGCACAGTCATTTGAGTTTTCTGTTCGTTTGGAGCAGTCTGGCCATTCTCCTTTGAGCACTTCCATGAACAAAAAAGGCGCACATGTAAAATGTACTGAGGCGAACTGCCCTGCGGTTTGACTAATCAAAATGTGAAATTCTATTTGGAAATCACACATGCTGCGTCCTCTGGACTACAGAGGAGAGGGGCCGACTGGCTTGTTATCAGCAAACAATTCAAAAGCCAGCAAACTTGATAGTATGGGGGTGCATTAGTATACAAGGCATGGGTAACCTGTGCATCGGTGAAGACACCATTAATGGTGAATGATATGTGCAATGTTACCTGCCATCCAGATGCCTTTTGTATTGTTTTTATTACATTTTACACATTGTCCCAACTGTTTTTGGAAATGGTGTTGCAGTTTCTGCTATGTGTTTGGCCAAATAAAGATTTTCATTACTGAGCATGTGTACAGCATGTGTACAGATGTACCTAATAAAATGGCCTTGGCTTGTATGTGGTTGCTACATTTCCCATTTTGTATTAGGCTTTGGTTTGACATGTACACAGGAAAAATAAGAAGGGCCGTTTAAACAGGCTGAAAAACAGATTGCAGTTTACTCAGCAGGCCGGCGTAAGTGAACAATAAACTTTCCAGTTGCAAGATCACAAACTTGCAAAGGTGGAAAGTCAACAAAAATCCTCTTATGCGCTTCTTTCACCCCTGATCTCACCCACTCAAATTCACTGATTTGTTCGCCCTAGCTGAATAAAAAAAACTGCACTGAATGGCAAATCCTAGAGGGTAGAAACAAGGGATGGAATATTTTTAAAACTTTCTAAACCGATATCTTCCATCTCTGTAAAACTGTGTGCAAAAAATTCTCAACTGGAAATTCTAACACTGAAGTAATAGTTGCAATTTGTACTAAAGGCAGTAGAGAGCTAGTTATAAGTTACTGAATCCTACAGGGTGTGATGTGAAATCCAGGGACTCTGGTGCAGGCAGATGTGAAAAATAAAACAAAGTTTATTGAACACAAGAGGAGGTCAGACCATCCAAGCTGAAAACCAACAAGCAGGATTGGGGTGCAAAATCAGTTTTTTTTTTTTTGACTAAAGCAGAGTCAAAAAACAGGCAGAAGTCCAAAACCAGGAGGGCAGAATCCAGTATTGAAATTTCAAACTAAAAATTGAAGTAAAAAAAGAACAAAAAAAAAACAAGCAAGGCAGAAAGCGGTAATCAATCGTACTCAGATGCAAATCCAAAACCAGAAAACTGGACGAAAACCGGTTTAAACGCAAAGAGCAGAGACACTAGGAAGACGGCTTATGGAGCACACAGATCAGAAGTAACTGAGACGAACTTGTGACTAGAGATTGACAAAAGGAAAAACATATGGGTCAAAGACTAATGGGAAAATGAGAAACAGCTGAGCAGTGAGAACAAAAGGGCGAGGTTACAAACAAGACAGTAATACAGTTAACAGAGCCTGGGAGCAGGGAGACATGACATGCAGTGGCAAACATGGAAAGTGAAGACACAATAATATAGATCAAACTAAATATGGGATGAAAAATACACAGATTATGAGCAGTGCTGGCTGCAGATAGTAACACACAGGTTAAATAAACTATAGTGCTTTATTACTAAAGCTCAGCTGTACAGTTCTGCTGCACACAGACCATTCAGCTCTCCTGGAGGATCCATGTGTGTCCTGGAATTTGTGACCTGTTCCCAGATACCCAGAGGTCATCTTAAATATCCCAGAAATCAGCGGTCTGCATTAGCATCACCCTGTCGTTGATTGATGATGAAACGGGCAGTTGAAAAGTCATAACGAATGAGAGAACCTTGTCTTGTTTCTACGTCCCTCCCTCCCTTCCCCTCTCCAAGAAGGAAGCAAGGAACAGCCACCACCTGGGACCCCGGGGGGCTTAGGAGCCACACGGACTCCGACGAGAGACGCGAGCCCCACCCTCCCAATGCTCGCACAATCACAGACCAAGTCCTTACAACATCTCATTTTCCCTGATCTCCTATCCATCGTTCCACCGAATAGCCTACTCTCCCCCACTTTGGGAGTGGTCCAAAGTTCATTAAATTAAATTTATTTGGCAGACACTTCTATCCAAAGGGACATATGATGAAAAACTCTTGACAGCTTAGATCAAACAAAGGACGATTGATACACAATGTCTGTCAACTCAGTCTCAAACAGCAAAGCGTGGACAAAGGTAGGTTTAAGTTAAGTCAACTATATAATGATATATTGTATAGCTATCCAAACAAACTGGGGGGATCGCTTGACAAGCGGAGATGGATTTCAAAATAGTTTGTTTAATTTGCATTTACTACTAAAAACTACTCATTGGGGTTGTGAATTAGGAAATAATAAAATCTTTATTGTCAATTAAATATTGTATTTAAAATTTATGTTATAATAGAGTAGATCTTACCTGCAAGTGGAGAGACCTGCACACATTTATACTGAAACCTCAAAAGAAGAATCAGCATTTCACATCTTACATTGTGCATTGTGTACTACAGTACAGCTCGACTCGAAGGATTTGAATATGAGGTTGTTTTTTTGAGAACAATGAGCCCATTACAGGATTAATACAAAAGCGACAACATTGCCGTCGCAACTCGACACAAATAATTAAAGTTGCACTGTCAAAAATGATGCACAGCAAACAAAGTCAGACACAAAATGAGTATTAGCGAAACAAAGAAATTAACAAAGAAAATAAAATAGCAAAGAATGAACGCAAACAAGTGGGAGGTTTGAAATAAACAATACCACATCAGTTTATAATCTGCATTCACACGGACCGCACAATCGATGAGCGCCCGTAGTGAGCACAAACAAGTCACTGGTCGGAAAATTATTAATGCGTCCGTGGAATGCGGAGTTTAAAAAAATTCACAAATGCCAAAAAAACAAACTATTTCAAGTTGTCCTTGTAGCGCGGAGGGCACGCATCAATTAAAACATAAGATATAGGCCTACACACTTATTCAAATCGAAATCAGCCAAGCGTGATGAATGAATCGAGGTAGCGCGGTAATGCTGTGCTGATGAAGCTGGGAGAACAGAGAAGCAGAAAGTGAGGTACGGGGGAACCCCAGGAAAGCAGACGGCAAACAGCGCTCGGAGATCCAGCGAGGACGAGCTCAAGCAGGAGAAACAGTCTTACCCAAATATCAGTTATATTAAGGCAAAGAGGAAATAAACACTACCTGTGCAAATGCGACATAAGAAAATTAAGCCGCTTTCACACTGGACGCAAAACGAATTTTTTGCACGACAGATTACATTGAAAGTCAACGCAAAGAACCGTCTTTGCGTTGACTTTGAATGCATAATCTGTCCGGTATGAAAGCAGCTTTAGAGTGGCAAAATTACCCTCCATGTAATTCTGCAGGTACAGCTCGAGAGGAGTGCACTACAAAGCCATATTAGTGGGTTAGGAAGGTCTGTTGAGCCTAAAACTGGAGTTTTCAGTGAAGGTGGCTTTCTTTTATCCTGCCATGGTAACTTCCGGTGCGGTAGGTTTATCGAGCACGCTCACGCGACGAAAGCTTGACTAAAGATGACCTTGCTTTGTGGTACATTCCTCAGGTCAACACATCCTGTCACACATCACCAAATAAGGGCAACAATATGAAAACAGTATGACGATCAGTAACACAATCAGTTTTATATTTAACTTGATGAATCTATATGGAGTTAAATTACTGCCAAAACCTTGTATACAAACCGAAAATGTTTTACAAATGCACCACGATTCACAAACAAATACAATGTGATTTGCAAATATAAAAATGATTCACGTGCAAACAAAGTGTGGTTTGCAAATATAAAAACGATTTGCAAACAAATACAGTGTGATTTGCAAATATAAAAACGATTCACGTACAAACTAGGTGTGATTTGCAAATATAAAAACGATTTGCAAACAAATACAGAGTGGTTTGCAAATACAAAACACCATTAACAAACGAATGTTTTCAGTTTTACAAATACAAAACGTACCGATTACAAGTATACGACGAGAACCATTTCCTACAAGTACAAATCACTTTTGGCAGTTTTCTACCGCTGACATGGCGTAAAAGATTTTCTCACAAATGTCCTCACTGTTATTGTCCCTGTTAAACAGCAGGTGGGGCTATGACTCAATATCCTAGATCTCTACACCGTGAAGTTGAACAGAATAGAGAACGACCGCCAGCGACAACCGTGGACATGAGGATGATGGCTGAGGCTAAATAAAAACGCAGTGTCTTCGTGTTCGAAATAATTCCGTGTCCTACAGTGGGATGGTGTCAATATAACTCCGTGTCCGACAGTGGATTATTGTTTTTAATCTCTTGAAGTCCACTGAATCTTTTAGATAGCCTATTAAACGTGAATGTTTGATCAGATGGCTCAGTTCTTCAAGATGGGTACCCAATCAATGTTTCTGTTTAAGCTCTGCTCAATAAAGTGTTCTGATTGATAGTGATATATTTTTATTTTCCATTTCATTATAAATCTCGGCCCGTATTCAGAAAGCATCTTATCTTAGCGCTAGGAGTACTCCTCATTCGCGCTAAAACATTTTATGTAGGAGTAAAATCTGAAAAGTAATTCACAAAACCGCTGAGAGCAACTTTTAGCCATCCGAGACACCGAGGGTAACGCTGCAACGATCTGTTGGCTGATATTATCCCACGCATACCGCTTGGATTTGCTGTTCACCCCCGAGCCAATTTTCCCTCTGATTAGGTTACATGCTTTCGCTCCAGCGCCAACTGGCCCAGCAGCAGTAACTGGTCTTGGCTCCAGCTGGGCTTTCGCGTCATTTTTGAACTTACATCCATGACAGTTTAGGGCAAACAAACTTGAACGGCTCGACATTTAAATGATCGCAACATATTCTCATTCTCATCGGGTAACAAGTAGCTATAGGGGCAAGTGACGCGTTTCATTAATAACTTGTTTAATGCTATTAATGTTTTTACAATTATCTCTTTCCTATGTACGTTTATTTGCCTAGAGCGTGATATGCGGGGACCGTGCATTGCAATTTTCAAAAGTGCTCAATATACTATTATCTTAAACCGAATCTAAATAAACCAATGCTTTGTATGTTAACAATAACTTGCTTAAAAGTAACCGTGTTTTAAATTATTATAATTGAAGGGAAGAAAATTATTTAAATGTCAATGTTAAAGTTAAGGTTAGGCTTAGAGTTAGGGCAGTGTTTAAAAAGGGGATGGTCGTACCTCTCTACTTTGAAATGCATTTGAAAACTGCCGAACCCGTAACAACTGCCATTATTTTTTTGGACAAACCAGTCCCTTGGACTATTTTCTCATTTTTTCCTCCATGGGTTGTATGTGGGATATTTTTTTCAATGGGTTGCCCTGCCACCAAACAACCAATCACCGTGCTCATTGTTCCAAGACTCGTGCATGAGAATTGACATCAGCCATAGGCGGGAGTAATCTCCGTTGCTATCTCAGAGCTACCCCTATTCTAGGAGTTACCAATTTTCTTCACTAAAAGTTGCTCTCAGCGGTTTTGTGAATTTTAAGATTGTTTTATCATAAATGTTTTAGCGCGACTTAGGAGTAGCCTACTCCTAGCGCTAAGATAAGATGCTTTGTGAATACGGGCCCAGATTTATAACGAAATGGAAAATAAAAATATATCACTATCAATCAGAACACTTTATTGAGCAGAGCTTAAACAGAAACATTGATTGGGTACCCATCTTGAAGAACTGAGCCATCTGATCAAACATTCACGTTTAATAGGCTATCTAAAAGATTCAGTAGACTTCATGAGATTAAAAACAATAATCCACTGTCGGACACGGAGTTATATTGACACCATCCCACCGTCGGACACGGAATTATTTCGAACACGAAGACACTGCGTTTTTATTTAGCCTCAGCCATCATCCTCATGTCCACGGTTGTCGCTGGCGGTCGTTCTCTATTCTGTTCAACTTCACGGTGTAGAGATCTAGGATATTGAGTCATAGCCCCACCTGCTGTTTAACAGGGACAATAACAGTGAGGACATTTGTGAGAAAATCCTTTACGCCATGTCAGCGGTAGAAAACTGCCAAAAGTGATTTGTACTTGTAGGAAATGGTTCTCGTCGTATACTTGTAATCGGTACGTTTTGTATTTGTAAAACTGAAAACATTCGTTTGTTAATGGTGTTTTGTATTTGCAAACCACTCTGTATTTGTTTGCAAATCGTTTTTATATTTGCAAATCACACCTAGTTTGTACGTGAATCGTTTTTATATTTGCAAATCACACTGTATTTGTTTGCAAATCGTTTTTATATTTGCAAACCACACTTTGTTTGCACGTGAATCATTTTTATATTTGCAAATCACATTGTATTTGTTTGTGAATCGTGGTGCATTTGTAAAACATGTTCGGTTTGTATACAAGGTTTTGGCAGTAATTTAACTCCATAAATCTACTTAGTATTTTCCTCAAAAACAGCAAAATAGAGATAATCCCAATTATACCGGCACACATGATAAACCAACGTGACCACATAGAGTAGCTACAACGGATATTACTTGTGTATGATTACGTGACCTTTAGACTAAGTTTCTTTGCACGTCTCAGGGGGGGTATTTTTTTAAGGGCCACTGAGGTTAATAAAATATACTCCCATTACACTGGTAAGGTTGGGAGGTCTCAACACGGGGGAGTTGGGAGTCAGCCTACTGCTGTTGGGCAGGCGGTGAGGTTGAATCCCTGGGCGGTTTTGTGCTCTGATACCCTTTAACAGGCTGGTGCCAGGGCACATTCAGTGGCAGCGCAAAAAGGTTAATCAAACAGTGTAAGCCAAATAAGCCACTCCTGATAAGACCATCTTTATGTGTAATGTCATGTGCAGAAAGCCTGTGGGTAATTAGGCATGCAGTACAATATTACGATGGCCCTGCCTCCGGCAATAAAGCCCAGGGAGCATCAAAATTTCCTGAGGAGCAAAGGACCTTCCTTGCGAACGTACATGAACCAGAAATAGTTTGCCTATACTCACAGAAATAGGGGTTCAGTAGGAGTCCATTTCTGTTCCCCAAGGTACATTGAGCACTTATGTACTCTTTAGGGCTAATTATAGGACCTCAAAGTACCTGTGTGAACCTTCTTAGGGTCTAAGAGGTACTTTTCTGTTCCAAAACAAATAAAAACCCACTTCTAAGGTAAAATAGCAGAACCTTTGAGGGTACTGCCCAAGTGACAACCAAGGCTTGTCACTGGGGCAGTACCCTCGCAGGCACTGCTGTTGTACCTTCTAAGTAGGTCTTTATTTGTTTTGGGACATAAAAGTAGTTGTATTTGTAGTTTTTGACAAATTTGTAGTTGTCGAACAGTCATTATCATTTGTTGTTGAGCTCATGATATATTGATGGAAAGGGCTTTCTTTTTCCCCCAAAGTGTTCTGCGAAATCTTCCTCTAACTTGCCTTTGACCGACAAGATATTTCCTTGCGAGACCAAGTAAAAGTGGAGTGCAAAGTGAAAAGGGCATTTGTTTAAGAGACTGCAGATGCACTCAGTGACTAAGTCCTATCTGCTGGACTTTTCCAGAGCTACCTGTTTGCAGTAATTACAATCCTCGAACAACTGAGTCACTTTCAAACGGCAAGCAGCATCAAAGCCGGTTTTGATAAGGTGCCTGTGTTCCCAATGTGCAGGGTGTATCACTGTAAAGTTGACTGTAAAGTCTGGCACATAGTGAGTGAGTGTAGCAAACTGGCACAGCTTAGCTACAGAAAGAGACACGATCATGTTGCTAAGAGAGTCCACTGGGAACTGTGTGCGCGATCTGGGTTGCCATGTACTGGTAGATGTTATGAACATCAACTTCAGACCATAATGGAAAATTACCACAGTAGAAATATTATAGTTTTTTACAGTAATTATGGTATTTTTGCAGAATTACCACAGATATACTATAGATACACTATAGTAACTCTGTAGTTTACAATAGTGATGCTAAAGTAAATCACAAAAGTCAAACTCTACTGTAGTAAACTATAGCAAAGATATTAAATTACTATAGTATATTTGCAACAAACTGTAGTTTACTGTAGTAAAGTGTGGTTAACTATAGTTTACATCAATTTTACTGTAATAAATTATAGTCAATTATAGTAAATGTTTATAAGGGGAGTGTCATCGAAAATGATGATGTCCAACTTCTCTAGAACTTGAAGATCTAGACTGACCATCACTTGGAGCACAACGACCCTGATGTAGTAGTTGTGGAGAGAGGAAGCAACAAGTGCCGTCTGATTGATGTGGCCATACTGGGTGACCACCGGGTTGCAGAGAAGGAGGACGAGAAGGTCCAAAAGAATCAGGACATGGCTTATGAAATTAGATCTTCAAATAGATCTTCCTGTAGTAGTAGGGGCTTTGGGAACCATCCCCAAAGTGTTTGCATTCTTTCCTCCAAGAATATAAGGTGGAGTACATTCTTAATAGCATCTAGCAGAGCATTGTGTTGGGAACAGCTGGATTTGGGGAGGGGGGGGGGCATCATGAGCTGGAGTAATAAGTAAGTAAATAAGTAAATGAATAAATAAATAAATAAGAATAATATTGCTGATTTTTAAAGTAGTCCTCTGCTGATTGGCTAAAGACTCAAGCAAGGCTCATTCCTAAGGGATAAATGAGCTCCTGGTTGCGAAGACTACGGCCCTCACAAGGCTTTTTTTTTAGATAAGATTTGACATTTCAGTTTTATACAATGGACTCATTCATATCACTTGTTTGACATATTTTTCTGATTGATTGATCTATGGGCCAAAAGAAGCTTCAAATCCATGAAATGGGAGAACCTCTTTGATATAATTTTTCTGCAATATGTTATGAATAAATGTAACTGCCCCCCTCCATCTGCTACTCTTTCGAGTCATGTCACTTTGAAGTCACATCTGAAGGAGCACTGAGCTTATTCAAGTATCATTGATTTAGCAATCTTCACTTCCTTGTTAATTTATTTCCCTTGCTTCCCCAATGACTGGAGCTAAGAACAAGGAAAGGAATAAAGGAAAGAATTAAGGACAGATGAAAAATAAGCAACTGTAATGAGCCTGTTGTTAAACGGTCATTGTAATGCAGTAAACTTACTTCATACTATGAAGTTTTCCCAGGACTTGACTTGGGTAGCTCCACTCATTAATCTTCTCAGCTCCGCATGTTTGTACATGATCCAATATGGCCGCTGATGCTACAACAATGTTCAGGCCTACCAAAGAAAACGGCCAAGCTGTACCAAAAGCATGTCAGATGTCTACTTTTTTCAAAGAACCAGCACTACACAATTGAAAACTCATTTGGTTCGTCTCTGGGTTTGTTACAGGCCCTGCTTTTTTTGAGTTTTGTTCTGGTGAAAATGTATTGACTTCAAAGCGTTGTGGTGCAAAGTTTAGTGGGAATGTGGCATGTTTTCGATTTTGTGTTGCTGGTTATTTGAAAAAGGAAGATAATCTGACAAACTTTTGTGACAGCTCGGCCATTTTCTTTGGTCGGCCTGAATCTTGGAACTGCAACATTGCGAGCTCTGATTATTTTTAAAGTTGCATTATGTAAATTTTCAAAACAGAGTGGCACTGCACCTGGGCATTGCCACCTCCTCCTGATCTGGTGTGTGTTTCCCAATATCACAGATGCTAACTTACGCAGTTGGGTCCATTGAGAGTGAATGGACAAACTAGGTAAGTTTTGGGAAATGCACCCCTAGAGTCACCAAGTGATTGCAATGAAGGCTGTGAAAAGTGAATTGATTTTTATTTTTTTTTAGTGTAAGAATTTTACCTTTTTTTTGGAATTATGATACAAATGTTGTCAGTTTCATCCAAAAGCAATACATAACATTAAGTATTGTTACATCTGAAAACATGGATTAACATGATCTAATTTTGGGAGAACACATAATGTTACCTCTGTAACTGAAAGCAAGATGCATAATCTACTCTTCTGAAGAGTCACCTAAAGTAGCGAACCGTTGCTGTAATTTTCATTTTTATTTAAAACAAAAGTATATCATTGCTTCCCCTGAAACAAGGAGTTTTGATGCCATCCTGCACTAACATTGGATAGCTCTGGATATTATCACTTTCCCTAAAAAAGTTAAATATAAATTTAGATATCTTGCCATACTGTGAACATTAACAGAACTTGTAAGTTAGGTAGCTTCCTGAATGCAATCAAATGTACCGTAGCCTGGGGCTTATGTTCAGTCAGTATAACAGAGTGCAGTTTTTAAAAAATCACACTGGTCTTTGGAGTGTCCAAATTAAATAAATAACATAATGCCTGAAAAAAGAAACACACTTTAGCTCTCCAGAAAAAAAAAATATATATATATATTCTTGAGTCCATCCTAAGCCTTGCTGTTGTTTTTTTTCCCTCCTTCCATCTGATAGTGTCGATAGCTATTTATATTTTGTCATGTTTTCTATTGCTTTCTCTCTGGGCGTGTTTGCTTTCTGCTGGCCATAATCTTTTTCTTCAAAGCTTAAGAAGCCAGATCCTTGTTGATCTCTGCTCGTTGTTATTGCGTGTTGCAAACTAAAATACAGTTACAGGGTACTGCCTCGAGCATTCTCTCTTGTTTTACAAACGTGGGTTGCATCCCCTCTTTATGGTAGAAGATGACTTCACTTCTAATGTGACACCACATAATGGAGAGATTTCCCACCACTGGTCGTACCCGAATATGTTGCCCTCTATCTCTGAAATTTATGGCTTTACTAAAGTATGGATTATTGCATTTTACTGCCAAAATACTCCCTATTTTATTAATATATATATGAATACCTGTATATATAATAATATATAATATATATATTAATATTTTATTAATATATATATATATTTTTATTAATATATTACAGCGTATTTTTTCATGCAAAATTTACATAGGACAGCTTTGAAAGCTGCCGTCATTCCTATCTGTCGCATAACAAGACTGACATCTTGGTGAAACTCATATCTGGAGCTACTTGCATTTTTTTTTTTTTTTTTATGGATAGAATTGATGCAAACTGAGGCAATTCAGGTTAAGTACCTCGCTGGAGGGCACATTGGCTGCGTGCTGCCAGGATATTGAACTTGCTTCCATCGGGCATAAAAACCCCATTCACAATCCGTTTTACGACACTGACTCTCCTTTGGGAAATCTATATGCTGTAAAAAACACTTGGGTGGACACAAGGCTTTCCCCTCTCATGCATATGCACATCTCATTCTGTCATTTTTCCTTCGAGGCTGGTTTACAACAATCGAGAATCAGCAACATTGACAGGAGATCCATTGAGTGATCCCAGTGATCCCTTAAATCAAGAGCCTTCTCTGGACATACGCATTGTGAGCGAAGGAACAATCACGCCATGTTTTCTTTACATTTTAACTGTTCAAGGCTATTGTTATGGCAAAGGCGAAGTGCTTTTTAGCATCAGCAATTTACCATTTCACTATGTCTTTACTTGGTGTTTTTATCACTGAACAAGAAAATAGCATTACTGACTTATAAAGAGAAATAAATCACAATTTTAGCAGCCCTACAGGAGGTGTAAAACTTTTATAGGATAATTTCATTCCATTCCGGGCAACATATTTGAGAGAATTTTTGGGAACACCCTCAACAGGACAAATTGTGCCAAATCACCAATTCGGCCATTGAGTTTGGAGTTTAGGCCAAGGGTTCAAGAAGAGGAGAAATATGACAATATTTCAGACAACCTACCCAAGAAGCTGACTGTGCTATGTATGTATGTATGTATAAGGAGTTGCGTATGAGGGACCATCCAGCTTGTTATCAGCGCACAGTACAAAAGCGTACATCTCTGATAGTATTGGGTTGCATTTAATGCCTATGGTGTGGGGAGCTGACACATCTGGAAAAGCATTATCAATGCTGTAAGGTATATAGAAGTTTTACTTCAACATATTCTCCCATCCAGACACATCTCTTTACGGGAAGGCCTTGCATATTTCAGCAAAACGATGCCGCACCACATACAGCATCCATCGCAACAGCATGGCTTGGCAGTAGAAGAGTCTGAGTACTGAACTGGCCAACCTGCAGTCCATTCACTAATAAAAAACATTTGGCAGATCATAAGAGGAAAAATCTGGCAAAGAAGACCCAGGACTTTTGAGCAGCCAGAATACTACAAAGTACATCTGACAAGAGTGGGACAACATTCCTCTCCCAAAACTTCAGCAGTGGGTCTCCTCACTTCTCAGACGTTTACAGACTGCTCTCAAAAGAAGAGGGGATAATAAACAAAGGGTAAACTTGGCTTTCACCCAACTTTTTTGACATGTGTTGCTGCCATCAAATTCAAAATGAGCTAATATTTTTCATGAAATGGTAAAATGTCTCACTTTCAACATCTGATATGTTGTCTATGTTCTATTGTCAATAAAATTTCAGTTTATAAGATTTGTAAATCATTGCATTCTGTTTTTATTTACATTTTACACAACATCCCAACTTTTTTGGAATTTGGGGTTGTATGTTCATATGCTTTATATACTTGTAATCAGCCAATAGCCTCACAGTATACAATAATAACTCCTTACTTTGATGGGCTGTTATGAATACCCAGGAACTACCAAGGAACTGATGAGTAATGTCCTAATAAGACCAAAGAAACCTTATCTTTAGATCCTAGAAAGCAATAAGTAATGGATTAGCAACCACTTCATAGCACGCTTGCAAACATTTAGTTAGACCATCATTATTGCCTATTATCACCTTAGCAACTACCGGGTAGCACCCTATCAGCAACGAACCAGAGATTTATAGATAAGGGGCTAAGCCTGTACTTGGGGGGCTGGTCTGGTCTGTTCTTCCCCAGTTATTTTAATTTAAACTTTAAACGTGTAATTCTACGGTACAGCTTCTAAAAGTGTTACAGCCATACAAAAAAAATCCCTAAAAACTTTGTTAAAAACCGTTTTTTTCACCATGATGTCACAGAATTAAATAATCTGGTGAACAGAAGATAACTGGAGAGGAATATTAAGAGCTGGTGAGCCGATCCGAGAATCCATTCAAATACATTACCTATGGAACATGGCATCTTGAAGATTTAAAAAAAAAATTATCCAGAATGCAAGAAATCTATTTCATTGCCTTCTGTTTTTGTGAAATCACATTAACTGTAGCCCCTGTACGAAGGTGGGCGGCTAATATGGATTCATGCTTGTCGTCTCTGGAAGCGCTGAAACATTCACGCTTCCTTTCGGACACTGCACAGATTGTAATATTTGACTGATTACTTTCATATTTGGTATGGACATGTGTTATACATAAGTTCTGACACCTTTCAATTTTGGTTGCCATGGCAACAGTATTGGCCAAATAACAGGCAAAAAAGGGGAGAAGCAGGCTTTCGGGCGTTAAACCCATGCTGTCGTGGCCGACCAGACTGTCGAGACCAGTCAACTAAATGGCGAAATATTTGCATTTTCCAATGTATTGGACTATGAGAAAAGTGATGTTACACATGTGAATACCAGCGATTGCGAATGTAACATGCTTTTACCAGCCAAGGTCACATGACTAATAATTCTTTGCTGTTCACCAACAAATTATTCTGTAAAATGCATGTATTCAGTCACACCGTCTCATTTGCATATTTCTGGATTTTTATCAACATGGCCAGTGAGCCCATGTTACTCCAGTGTTTCAGCCAGTAACAGTTTACAGGTCCATTTGGAGAGAAAAAAGTAAATGCCAGTAAATATGCCAATAAATTTATTGTCAGTAATTCTTCTGATATTCATTCAGATATTTAATATTTGAAAGGGGAGATATCTTAAATAATTTGATCAAATTCATAAGTCTTTTTTTTGGGTGGGGGGTGCAGACATAAGAACATCAGCAAAATAGGCCGAGTTAATTATCACTCAAATTAAGAATTGCTCCTTAGCATCCCACATTATGAGGCCCACTAGACCTACTGGTAAGACCATAACTCAAGGTAAATGAGACATCTGTTTCAAGAGGAACCTGCCAGAGTCTGCATTTCTTACTGGTCATTTCCTGTGTGAATTTGTAGTTCTGTAATTTAGTTCATCCTAAGTTCATTGGTCTTTCACCTTGTGCAGTCAGTCGATTTCATTCATGAAAAATTTGAGAAATCATTACTAACACGGTCCGTGAGGATTCCCTCAAGAGTACTTTTCCCGGTTTGGCTGTGAAAGGTTGGATTTTAGTTCTGAGACCCAGTCTGCATTCAGAACATGCTGCTCGGTGGATCCGTCCTACAGCTGTGAAGTTTTTGCTCTGGGAATCGCTTAGCTTTACGGTTTTATGTTGAGTGCACGTGGTGAATTTATGCAACTAAAGTAGGGAATGAAATGGGTTCTGTGCCTGACCTGACTGGGCATCTCAGAGTGTGAAGGCAAATCTGCTTGACTGGCCCTTGTTCGGCGGACTCTGCTGTCTGGTCATTTATGGGGTTTTTAAAAGGAAATGATGGGCATTTAAGGCCATGTGTCAATCTGCATGCAGAACAGGCAGAACAGACAGTCCTTCAGTGCAGCTGCAGTATAAAAGTTGGAGAAATGACCGTCCTTGGCGCGCACACCTACTAACTGCACTACATCATCTTTTAATATCATTTCTGGATCCTCAGATGGATTGGAATTATTGATCAGAGTGTTTGGAAATGGAAAGTGCGCTCAGATGTTTTTTTCTGCATCAGTTTTTTTTTTTCTTATATTAAATCTTTTTCTTTTTTTTTTACAGCAATTGGTACAGGACGTGCAAGGACGCCTATGTGAGTTCACTCTGACTTGACCTTTGATCCCTGCGGAGCTGATATCTGAGGAAGCTTGTGGACTGTCAAAAATATGCAAGGAATCTGTCGTCCTGTCCTTCGATCCTCTCTTAACCCGCCATATTTCCTCCTAAGTGAAGGAAACGAGAAGGAAAGGAGGGCGCGTTTACTCTCGTACCGGAGCGCACTCACTTGAAACAGATGGGCCATAGCTTTAGGAAAAATTCTGTTTTGCGAGAGACCCCACAGCTTGTGCTGAAATGACACTCTCAGAAATACACACAGGGATGCTATGGTGGGCAAAAACTCCGGCCCTGCTCGAGTGTGTGAATGTGTGCATGAGTGTGTGTGTGTATAAGTGTATGTGTGTGTCCTTGTCGGTGTGAGTTTAAATGAGACAAGAGCAAACCGAGTGCCGAGATGTTATGGTGAGCAGCACAGCGGCCCTTTTCGAGTGTGTGTTCATGTGTGAACGTGTACGTGTGTGTATGTGAATATTAGAGAGTATATGTGTTTTAATGAGTCACAATTAAGCACACCCAGGAATGCTCTGCTGAGTGAACACAGTTGCTCTTCTCCAGCGTGAGTATTAAAATTAAACGCAAACAGACACACATAGAGATGCTATAGTCTTCTCTCTGCTATGATCACAGTAGCCCAGTGAGTGTGTTGGTGATCAAATTAAACACACACAGCGGTACTATGCTGTACAAGCTCAGTGGTGTTTCTCCAGTGTAAGCATCCTGTTCTGTTACAGATGGGAGTTACGAGAGCAGCGGTTTGGCAGAATGCCACTCTCACTCCTCTTCTCCTCTCCTAACATGTCCCTCTATCTTGGGGGGTGAGTGACAGGTAAATTGAGCCCATCTTAATTCCTCAGGAATGTGAACACGCTGGGGCTCGACATGGTGGGGCAAGATGAGAGCTTTTCCCGGCAGCTGGAGGATGTCAGATGCGAATGGAAGCCGCCCCGAGGTGTTGTGTTCGCACAGTCGGAGCAAAACGCTGGCGTTCCCCGGGCCCGTCTCTCTTGAGATGGCGGCCGCCCCTCTGTTGCAGTGCGTAGCACGATGTTATGCGACGCCGAGGCGCTGCCGTTCATTTATTTGTCACTTGCTGTTTTGTTCATATGTTAATTTCAATCTGAAAATCCTCCAGGAAAATAGTGCCCTGCAGTTGAATGCAGGGAGGGTGCGAGGCTGTTCCTTTTGCGACTTTGAAGGACGACGGCGTCAGCATATGTGACGCTTTTGTCTGCCGGGCTTGAAAAAGGGGAGAATCTGTTGAACAATTATTTGTTTGTGTTGGAAATTATTCTTTTCTCTCCAGCCCTATGCTTCTGCCATCTCTCTCCATTCGCACTTCTCTCTCACTTTGAAGTTATTTTCTGTTGGAATCTTAACAGTTTTCAGCACTGAAAGGTGTTTCTGAAGGCACTGCTATGACTATGCTAACCCGTATGCTGTCAAATGACTGAGGGGGCTGTGCTTTTGTGGGCCTGGGGTCGTATTTATATTCAATACATTGACAATTTCTTTGTGCCAATTTCTTTACGGATTTCAGATTTATAGGAAATAAACTTCATATTGAAAAACGCGCAACATTAATTAAATTGTACACCTGTGTAAAATTCCAAGTTCATCGATTAATGAAATAAACATTGTGTGCAGTTTAGGTCACCCACAGCGCTATAAATTAGGATATCTTTTACAATACGGACGCTTTTCGTTTTTTGAGAGTGTGCAACATTTAGATTTGAAATCCATGCAAATATTTAAATAAGATTCCTGGTCTGTGGAGGTTTGATTATCAGGTGTATAAGAAGGCAGAATTATGTTTAATTTAGAATTCTTCAACAGAAACTTCCTCTGTTAGTCTCTCTCTCTGAATTTAGTAAGGAACTACTCCAAAACCATCTCTTCTGTCATCTGTTTCCCCTCCTTTCCTTTTCTCACAATGATTTTCTCTTTCTGAGTTCATATCTCTCCATCCTTTCCCTGCTCTGTCAGAGGGCTGAATTTTGAGGATCCACTGCATGGTCTAAAATTCAGTGCAAGAGCATTTTGTGCATGTCCAAATCCGCTTTAGCTTTTTTAATGGCAAATCTGAGCGCAGAGTAAGGTCCGTGGTCAAAACGGGTTACTCTTACTTAGTCATAACATGAAATCAGCCAATCAGAGAGTTGCTTCCCATTTGTTGTCATAGCCAAGCGCGTTTGCACTTTGTAAGATTGCTATCATAATGGGAGATTAGCTGAGCAGGAATGAATGTTTCTCTGCAGAGGAAATGGTTTTGCTGCTATGCTGAGTGAATGTCATGATTCAGACAAAGAACCAGAAGCAGATTCAGGGCACAAACCACAAGGTAGTATATGATAACCATAGCGGACTGGGCCACAGCCCAGCTAAGTTTGTAATGACTGGAGAGGGTAGTCATCCAGGTGTCGTCCTGGGGCGGTAACCAGGTGAAGAATTCCCCTCGCTAAAGCAGGACTGTTAATATCAGTGGAACCGAAGGTTTGAGCAGGAATGCAGTCCCAATCTTGGGGACCAATTTCGGCTTGGAGATGTTCCTAATAAACTGACTCATGGTGAACAAGAACGTGGTCCCACTCCTGGAGATGGATATTAAGGCTAGGGAGCTTTATCCTATTAATAGGAGTCCGAAAAGTCATTAAGACTTTCTCTGTCATTAACCCTCTCCAGGCTCATGTTGCGAATTTGCAACAATAAATTAATTGATGACTGATGATAAAAAATAAAGACCACATGGGAAATGGTATGATAAAGTTACTCTTCCAGCTCAGTATTGCAAAAATACAACATTAGTTCCACCTGCAGCCACCAGTGTATGAGAACTATTCTCCACGAATGAAAGATTTTTCATATCTCAATATAATAAATTGGGCTGGAGAGGGTTAAAGTGCCAAAATGCAGGGAGGAATGGCATAGCTCAAAACTAGAAGATGCAAACTGACTGGTAGGGTTAGTCGGACATTACACGTTACAATCAAGCAACCATACAAGACATAAAGTATACTTACATGTACCAGACCATCACACAGAAGGAGTGGGGCACACAAGTGATTAACCCTTGGAGTGAGGGAGGAGATGAGAACACTAATCAATTAAAGGAGACAAAACAACAAAACCTGTATGTTGCTGGACAGGGAGAGACACCCGTCACGGACACACAAGGGTGGTGACTGTGAATTCATATTGAGGTGCAGAAAAATCATCATACCCTAAGAATCGCATTTGAAAAACAATCACAAAATACAAAGTGATTTAAAATGTCCAGATAAATTCAATATTCCCCGCGCAAAGGTTCGGAGTTTTTCCTAATCAAACCATTCAGTTTATTTATTAGGCTACTGATTATGTGGCTCTTCTGCCAGCTGAGCTCCCCTCTCTTGTGTTGCTGCTGGTGTATTTGGGCTCATTGGTGTTGGCGCATACAGTTCAGCATCACACCTGCTAAAGTCTATTTGTGTTTTTCTACTCGTCTGAAAGACACCCATGATGCATGGCCATGTCACACAACACACAACAGGCCACAAAGAATGCTTCCATCTCGCGAGGGCTGCATTTTAATGTTTCCACTGACGAATCTAAACATTAAAAGCTCATTTTCAGCTCTCCAGATGTTCTTTATCTTGCATTTTGTGTTTATATGTGTTTTCAATCAAACAAAAAATTCATGCACTGCTGTCGGCATGAAATACAGTGTAATCAGTCATGTTTTTAATAGATAGCCGTAATCCCCCAACAGACACCCCTTCTGAGGGAATCCCCCTGGAAGGCTGCTGGAATGACAGAGTTGGACAGTATAAAGGCCTCATAAAGGCTTGATCCAGGATAACTTGTGGTTACATGTGTAACCGCACACATTGGATCACAAATCACCTGAATGATGATGGAATAGGTTCCTTTACGGTTTGCAAATATCAGTGCTTTCACTGATGGGGCATTGTTGCACGTGCTTCCAATCGATCCCACCTCAGACCCCAGGGAACCCAAAGTTTGACAGGTTCTCTAATTTAACCCTTCTTGGGGACCGGATGTCATGGGGAATTTCATCATTTCATGTCAGTCTAGGCTGGATGTAACCGCGTGTTTGGCCAAACTGTCGGCAGATTGCGTATGCCTCCTGTTGAACTCTGGGGATGTTGGAATGACCCACAAGCAAAGAAATATGGTGCAGCAGTGGCTTCCACCGCGACGGCTCATCTACCAGGAAATTGCAGATGTCTGTAACAGCCTGGCGGGATAAGCATAGTTTACGGCGGCATTCTTCTGTCCTGAAGGACAGATACGTGGTTCTTAGGCTATTTTGCATATTTGTGCACTGCTGCGCATTTCTGTGTGTGTAACAAGCAGAGTGTTTGTGAATCATGCACTCGCCTGTGGAGGCGTATATACTACTATCTCAACATTCCCCACATAATTGCAAAATGCAGCATCATTGATCTGAGACCAGGTTTTTGTCGGGCAGCCACTTTCTGCTGACTCAAGAGAGCAGCGCTCCTACAATTCACCTGACTACACCTCATTTTAAGATCAATACAGCCTTGGGCTCTTAGTTTTTTGCTAGTACACTTGTTATATAAAAAATGTGAGCACAAGAGAGGAAAATGACAACAGTGTCGGTCTGAAACTCTCAAAAGACACTTGCGTTGGGCTCAGTGCCACTCTGCACGGGGTGTAAGATGGAGTCCTGAGTATTAAGTAGGGAAGAACTCTCCCTCTGCACCCTTCAGCATGCACCCTACACATACAAAATCCCTCTCACGGCTTAGTGCTGTCCTGTCTCCTGTTCACACCTACTTGTAATTGTTTGCGGTGGCATTTTCCTTTTGGCTTCCTTGACAAACAGAAATGTGTTTTCAGTGGACCTCTCTCAGTTAAATATAGGTTAAAAATAGACTTAAATTGTGAGAATGGTTCATTGGTTCAGTAGTACTGTCTGCCTGCTCACCGTGAGTCATGTCTCTTCCTGGCATGGCAGGTCACTCAGTGGTGTAAAGAAGAGTGCCTGTGCTGTCAGGTAGTGATTAAACCGTCGCCTGGTGCATTTGGAGGTGATTTCTCTGCAAGTGATGTGATTTCTCTGCAATGAACCCTGATTTACAGTAACTGATTGGCCCTTTTTTTCACAGGAGTGCGTGTACGTGTGTGGGTTTGTTTGCAAGTGCAAGTGTCTGTTTGTTTGTGCATGCCAGCATGTGCCAATGCTGGCCTAAGTGTATGACTGTGTGCTTGAGTGCCCTTCATTCGTACGTAAGTGCTTGTCTTAGTGCCTTTATGTGTCTGTGTGAGTGTGTGCATGTGCCTGTCGTGTTTGTAAAATTGCCTGTTTACAAGCACGTGCGTGTTTCCGTTAGTGTGCGCATATACCCATCATGTATGTAAGTGCCTGTCTGAGTGCGTACATGCGCTTCTGTGGACATATGTGCCTGTCGTGAATGTATGACTGTCTCTCTGAGTGTGTCCGAATGTTTCTGCGTAAGGGTGCGTCTGTACTTGCTCTGTGTATTGAAATGCCTGTCTATGCGCATATGTGTGTGTTTCTGTGCGAGTGCGCATAGGTCCCTGACGTATTAGTATGAGTGCAAGTGTGTGTGTGTTTCTGTGCGAGTGCGCATAGGTCCCTGACGTATTACTATGAGTGCAAGTGTGCGTGTGTTTCTGTGCGAGTGCGCATAGGTCCCTGACGTATTAGTATGAGTGCAAGTGTGCGTGTGTTTCTGTGCGTGCATCTGTTTCTGTCCTCGGTAAGTGCATACATGTTTCTGTGTGAGTGTATGTACTTCCCTGTCGTCAATGTATGAGTGTCTGTAAGTGCACTTGAATGATTTTGCATGAGTGCGTACATGTACGTGTCCTGTGTATGTATAAGTGCCTGTCTAAGTGTGACTGTGTTTCTGTGTGAATTTGCCTGTGTTTCTGCAGGGAGGGATCCTGTGCTGAGGTAAAGGGTTTGGTTAGAGGGAGGGAGGGAGGGAGGGAGAGAGGGAGTGCAGTAGGAGACGAAAGGAAAGCTGTGACGGCTGTAACATTTCAGAGATCAGGGGCCGGGGAGACTGATGTGCTTATCTCTGCGACTCCTAATCAGGCTGCTGGTGAGATGTGTTATCATTACCAATCTATGTCTGTGTTTTTGTGTGTGTGTGTGTGCATGTGTGTGTGTGTGTATGTGCATGTGCCTGTGCGTGTGCAAATATTTGTGTGTCTGCATATGTGTGTAATGTGCGGGCATGTTAAAGGGTGAGGCTAGGCATGAAATGTTTATGCTTAAGGTCAGGGTAAGGGGTTAGAAAATGTATGTCTATGGGACAACGTATGCGTGTGTGTGCACGTGTGCATGTGCGTTTGTGTGTGTGTGTGTGTCTGTGTGTGAGAGAGAGAGAGAGAGAGAGAGTTTGTGTGTCCATGTGTGAGATAGTGATTGTCTGAGAGAGGGAGATAGAAAGAGCGTTTCTGTTTGAGTGCGCATGTTTGTGAGAGAGGGAGATAGAGAAAGACTGAGAGAGAGTTAGTGCTTGAGTGTGTTTGGGTGTGAATGTGTAAGATGTATGTACTCCTATGCATGTCAGACTTGCTCCACCCCTCTGGTAGCTGCACCATGTAAACAACTCAATCGCTCTGGCTTGGTGGTATAAGAAGCCTCTGCCTGCTGCTGCGCTGCATCACTCTCCTCTGCTACATCACTCCTGCTTGCTGCCTGTTAGCCTCTGACCTGCACGCCAGCAGCCCTCTGTGGGCCTTGAATCTTTTCCCTTGGAATGTTTCCATTGACATGCAACTAAACTCATTCAATTTAGCCTATTTTGCATTCTATTTTAGAAAATTTTGGCCAGGTGTCAGTTGATGCAGCTAATTCCATTTCTCTTTTATCTGCAGTAGTTATAAGTACATTGATACCCATTTCATGATTAATTCATCTGCCCCTGTCTGTGGCCGTGTGTCTGCATAAATTAACACAAGTAAATCTGCACATTCAAATTACCCTCTGAAGTTGATCATTATGACAGAAGTGTAATTTCCTTTCTCACGGTCCATTCACACCAAATAAACACATTTTGCGTGAGGTGAGCACAAGCAAACTAGGTGCAATACATCCGGAACATCCGGACTGAACCTTTCCCCTTTGTTCTCAGTTTATATATTTTCAGCTCACTCGAGTTCAGCTTTCTGCAAATGCAGAAATGCCACTGGATGCGCATCATGCAGATCAGTGCAGTGGGGGCTTAAAGTTCAACAAACTTGGAGTAAATGCTGGCAAAAAAAAAAGATAACACTAAAAAATACAACCGCAACTAAATTTCAAAAATATGTGTATATTCTTTACTGACACGATGAGCAGCCATCGACCCCAGCTTTTTTGACTCTGACTTTTTTAAATATGGTAATTAGCCAGCCAACTTTTTATTGATGCACTAAAGTGCTGCAGTGATTTTGTAACTCATGAAGAAGTCATTAAGCCGATTTTAAGTCGGAAGCGCTGCCTGAGTTTGATGGTCGGCTTTCAGCTTCCCGGCCCTCAAAGACAGTGCGGCTGTGGGTTATGGTTCCAGCCTCCAGAGGCCACGCCGAGGAGATGAAAGCGTGACACGTAAAAAGAAAATGGAGGTGAAGGTGGTTATACGTCTCCGCCACGCGCTGGCATTCCGCTCAGGCTTATTGTTGACGCCCAGCTGCAAAAGCATTGGGCCTTAAATCCCGGCTGCTACAGTCCGTTATACCCCAATGCATTCAAACCGAATCAAATGGCTGCTTTGCGCTAAATCGCACCGGAGCTCTTTAATTAGCTGTGGACTTCAGTTTCCCAGAGCTCGTACGTGTGGAACGCCCTGCTGATAGGTCAGACTCTTCGTGACAGGAATACATTTGCCACGGCATGACCCACACAGGTCTCCCTTTTTTTCAAATTTAGCATAATGACCGGTTGTTTCATTCTTTTCAATCCAGCACCGTCATTGTGAGCACACGCCTACCTAATTAGCGTAATCAGAAATTCCAGCGTACTCCTGCGTGCACCTCCATGTTTTGTTTTGTTTTCACAGCATTTTTCTCTCACTGAAAAAAAAAAATGTTTTTAGAGGATTTTAAAGGAGCTAGAGGTAATGTGAGGTCACGAGGGGTCCTTGGGGAACTCCCGACTGAGGAACCATTAAAGGCGATCGCCTTACCCCATCTTCTGTGGAGTTTGATTGAGGCAGAAGACCATGAGTGGCCAGGTATGGTTGATTTCTGAAAAAAATGTGATTTTCTGTGGCAATGATCCAGACTCTGAGAAATGAGCATGTGGGCGGACCTTGCAACACTGAAGGGAGGGTAACAAATTCAGTTTCGCTTGCCCTGTCAATCACAACCTGGAGGTTTGTGTTAAACGTGACTTTTCAGTGCAGTCCACGCGTTTTGTCAATACAAGGTGAAGCGACTGAGATGTAAATTAGGGCCGACCGCTGTTTTGACTAGTGTTGCACTTTTCCATCACAATCTCAGTTCAATGAGTCAGTTTTAATGAGTTCTGCAGCCTATTTCTGAAGAAAATGAAAAAATATCTTGCTTAAAAAATACAGTTGATTCAAAAATAAAAATTGTTTCATCAATTGATACTCAATTAGACTAATATGGAGTTATACCAGACTCTAATAAGCACATTCAGACTCATACCTGACTATAAAGAGCTCTTTGTTTTACCTGGCTGCATCTATATCCAAGACCTTTGCTTAAGGGTGACCTCTTCATTATCTCAGGTGCAGCTGGAAAAATCACTGAGAAAGGATTACAGCGTCATTTTCAATGAAGTCTGACAAACTCTGAGGTCACTGATTCCTATCTCCAGTGGGCCACCTCTGTAGTACATTTCAAAAAGATGTTTGATCACGATTTCTTTTGTAAATAAGCAGCCTCCTCAATGGATCGTACTTGCAAAGACGGTTAGCTTATTACCTGATGTGACCCCAAGTTGATGTTTTCAGATTTTTCTGCAAAAATCAATATTAAGTTGAAAGTAACACGATTTGATGATATTACCAATACAAGGTGAAAGCAGCATTTAGTCACATAATAGCTGGAGACACCCAGCATCGCTTCATTAGAGATTGCTCTGAATTATGTATATGCTAAAAATGACAACACAGGTTTTGTCTTGTATCACGTCCCTTTATGTCTGATGTGAGAAATGGCCTTACTCCATTGACCAATCCAGCAACAGGTATAACTGCCTCAACTCATAAGAAGTCCTGTCATCTTACCACTAGAAAATAGCTTTCTATGTTATGATCCAGACAAGGTTCCTAACGCAGATTCAGAAATCAATCCATAGGGGCATGTTTATTACCAGGAATACTGTAACTTGAGGAAGATAGACTGGAGCTCAGATCTGACGATGGGCAGTCCATCAAATTAGATAATATAGCTGGAGTAGGTGGGGGCATGTCCGCACCAAGGCCAGGAACTGTCCCGGAGCAGAAGTCCGGTAACAACCTCAGGGGTTCAACCACTCGGCTTTTGAGGATGCTAGATCCATCCAGGCAATGCCTCCACTCTTCAAATGCTAGTTTGATTGCCAACAGCTCACAATCTCTGATGGAATAATTTCTCTCCCCCGGAGACAGCAGTTGAGAGAATAGGGAACATGGATAGATCTTGCTTTTAGCTGTTGTTTGGGAGAAGTCTGCTACAGCACCCACATCTAAGGCACATATTTCTGCAACTAATTGGTAGTGGAGGTCTGGGAGCATGAGGACGGGAGCCTTGCTGTAGTTCTGCTTCAGCTGGTGGAAGGCAAAGACCACCAGGAGGTCCAGCAAAAGGATGACTTACAGGATGTGAGGGCTTTTATGCGGGCAACAACAGTGGAGTACCCCCGAATGAGCTGTCTTTAGAAATCAGCAAACCCAAGAATCCTGTCAAGTTGTTTTTAGTCTGTGGGCCCCAACCAGTCCAGCAAAGCCTGTACCTTTTAGAGGTCCAACCTCAAGTCTGGGGAAAGGACGCAGGTGGTCAGCACCTCCTGGACCCGATTCCAACAAACAAACAAATAGAGAGGACTCAGAGAGGACCCAGGGGTTCCAGATAGTGGAGGCAGCCAGCATACATAAATTGATGGAGCACTCCAACACTGACAAGCTGCCTTGGTGTAGCTGGAGAAGCCTCCGGACAAGAGAATGGCCAGACTAGGACTCGTCGAACACCTTCCTTATCTCCTTGCCAAAGGTCGCGAAGGTCTGAACTGCAGGGTGCCCAGCCTCCCAGCAGCCGGGCTTCTCCTCCAAAAGATGATGCCACCAGAAATCAGTGGGCAGCTTTTTTTGTTTGCTGGCAGCAAATAGCCACGGCCAAAGGGAACGTTAGCTGCTTGTGCGGAGCATTTCACCAAAGACAGCTTTGTTAATAAAGGGTAATTCAACATTGGATAAGCGTTTCAGATGCTTCTCAAACCTGAAGCAGCTGCAGTGAGTGAGGCTAACGTGTTACGGGTGGCTAATGGCTAGCAGGACCGCTAACGATAGTTAGCACTAACACCTGGCCTCAAGCGCAGGCTTTCTAAAATATCTGAAGATAAAGCCTGGATCGGTCACGACTGTCTGTGACTCACAGACCCAAAGGCTGTAAGTTGCTTTTAATGCATGAGCCAACCTGACCTGATAGCCAGTTGATTGTGGCTTTAGAACTGCGGCTATCATAGCCAAGTTCCTGTTGCTAATGTTTGTGTCCTAAATATGCAAGAATAATATCACGAGAAATTCTACAGGTGTGTGAACATAAACCTCATTTGAAGCTAACTTTTAATACTTTTTTGTAATTTGGATGCTTAGTACAACTGTCCACAGTAACGGAACTTGCTGTCTGTAAAACCTGTATTGCAAGGGTTTGTCTCTGGGGTTGTTATGACCGCTGGGTTACCAGGTACTGCAAAGACTCTTTATGGGCACGTCAAGCTGCTTTCACACCAGACGCAAAACGAATTTTTCGCGCGACAGATTACATTCAAAGTCATGACTGCTGATCAGCTACTGCATATTAGCAGTCATGACTTTGAATGTAATCTGTCGCGCGAAAAATTCGTTTTGCGTCTGGTGTGAAAGCAGCTGCTAATTAGAAATGCTCCTGGTTAACTTCTATGCAGCAATTCTGATCGGTATGCTTGTGTTACTTCGGTAAGTATCAATGTGACAGGATCATCATAACATTGCCTGATTGTAGCCACTACAGTTGAAGCTAACCGGAGAGGTGCAGTTAGACCAGAGGTAGGTTTTGCAAAGCTTGGGGTGCATTTTTGGGTGCTTGTGAAACGATCGCTTAACTTATCCATGACCGGGATCTGCCTGATACTTCTCCAATACCTGGGTAAGCTCTCTGATGCTACCGGAGAAAGCAATAGGGAAACGCACTGGGTATATCTTGTCTGGCATTACAAATGATTTCTCTGCATTGCCTTCGATTGAATATTAAATTCTTTCCTGTAAAAGTGATCGATTCGCTAGCTCCACATAAGCAATAGTTCACGCAAATAGAACTTACGGTCTGTAAAACCAGTATTATGCTCCTAACATAACCGGAGCTCTAGCTCTCGCGCACTATCCATAACGCGCCCATTCTCCGCGAGGAAACACTGGTCATTTTGCCGCAATGAGTAAACCATTACCACGGGCAATTTCCGAAAAGGCCGTTTAACCCTCCGTCATATACCAGCGCAGAAGCTGTTGATTTCTCCACGCTAACAACACACCACAGTTATGTACATGAACCAGCAGGTCCTTAAAATACACATCGAAGCAGTCCAGAAGCTGTTGGTCCACTTTTAGCTGTTCCTCACTGTCTATGTTTCCCACTAAACTCAGACCCACCGGATTTCTACGGTCTCCGGTCTACACGTGGGTATGTCGACCCGTTCTACAAATGTGTCTATATGGGGTGGATTCTAGCTTTCCCTGTATCCTACCTATAGAGTAGAAAAACCGCTGTATTCACCACTGTAGCCAATACCAAATTTGAGCTTGAGCAGCCGGATTTTCAAACTGCATCTTCCACTTCCACCACTGCGTTTATTAGAACAAGTTAATTTCATTAGATCTATACACATATACTGCGTTAGATTGAGGAATTTCCCCACCGATTCTTTATCAGATGGCAGACGTGTCTAACGTTTCACTCTGGGGAGGGGGACCAAGAAAACTGTGTTCTACAGCCTCGTCCCGCCCAACTCCGCCCTCCACAGAGCTGGCCAGTCAGAAGAAAGTGGGCACACGGGGAGTGGGGGCCATAGCGGAAGAGCCGCCCCAATGAGGCGTTTCAGGCAGAGACTACTATGGACTACAAATGGGGTTTTATAGACTTAAATACTATAAAATATTGTTTTTGTTTGTGCATTGTGATCTAGGCCCATTGTTCTTTATGAGTTCTCTTTTTGCTTGTAAGGAGATACATGACCTTTACTGTGTTACCGCTGATTTTTAATTACAAATTAAGGTGGTTCATTGATGTTTTTAAACATCAACACTGATGGTAATTCAATGTAATATTGTTCCACTGTGCCATGGCCTCTAATTTATATATAATAAGCTATTTATGCAAACGATAAACCTTTGCAAATGTCTTGGGTAAGTGTTTGAATTCAATCATGCCCTTAAAAATGTCATTGTACTTGCTACAGGCATATCCGGTTCTTTACCACGTGAACCGTACTGCACTGAACAGAACCATCTGAACTGTCATCACTGCGCAGACATTCGATCTGTGTGGATAGCTTAGCAAAATGCCTTTTCATAAACAAAATATTCCAAAATATCTTGTCAGTATTTTGGCAATATATTTCCCTGTAAATGTGTGGTGCTTTTTGAAAGTTAAATAATAATTTTACATCAGAGCAGTGAATTATTTTAAATATTTAAATATTTGATGACGCCAGAAATTAAACATTTGCCCATATTTTTAGTTTTGATGAATTTTTCAATGCTGTATATTTGTGAAATTGAATTTGCAAAGACTATGTGTGTGGCAGTATTTGAAAGGGCTGTGCATGTTTCTGAATTTTTGTGCTGAATTACTGTTAATAAATTTATTCTGGATGTATGCGTGTGCAGCTAAATTTGAGTGTTGAGTGTGCATGTTTGTGTATATTTGTTTGTGTTTGTGTATGTGCAACTAAATTTGTTTGCTTGTTTACAGGGATGAGACTTGGTGTGGTGCCTAATTATCATAAAGTATTAATGGCAGCTTATCAAATTGATTAAAGGTTTAAGCGTTTAAAAAGTATCTGTGTCGATAAGCTATTTATCACACTCTGTTGCACTTAGGGTTCTTGAGACCTGCAGTGATCAAATCTCTCTTTCAACTGCTAATGACTGTCTGATTGCACTAAGAAAATGTTTGCACCTTGGGCTGTCTTTTTTTAATTTATGAAATATTCACAAACACACGCGTGCACACATGCGTGTGCCTTAGTGTGGTGAATTTGATGTTTAGAGAAATAAAAAATATTGATAAACATTGCAATATATTGGAAACAACTGAATAGTATTGGAAAAAACATGACTGATCAAATTCAGGAATCAATTGGTTCTAAATTGGTGAAAGTGCAGACAAATTATTTGTAAAGCCGACCATTTATTAGGTAAATGAAGGATTAGAAGTCAAGCCTGCTTGAGGTCATGTTTATGAAATTAGTATGTTTTATTTTATATGTTTTTTGCGCTGGTGACCACCTTAATTTCCCCTTTGGGGATCAATAAAGTCATCTTATCTTATATTATGAGTTCAAGCAAAGTATTTGGAGAGACCTTAAAACATTTGTGTTCAGCAACCTAATTTGAAGCTCACTGATTTTTTCACTGTCTAATTTGGTCTGTTAAAAAATGCTTTTGCCTGGAATTACTTGCAAAAGGGAAAAATAAACACATTCCCCGAATTCATAAGGGTGATGATCACTCGATTATTTTAGTCACGTACAACTACTGTACGGTGGCTAAAACAGAGAATTACGCGTGTGGATAAACTCCTGTGACTCACGCAATTCAGGTAGAAGATAATCAAGTGTTTACCCATCTGTATACAAGTCACCGCTTAGCTGATGTGTAGTGGTGTCATGTGACACTCTGCATGGTACGAAGTGGTTTTTCCTGGCACATATTGCCTCGCTAACACGACAAACTACTCGACAGCAGGTAGTCTGTGATACACCACATGTGTCACCAACAACTATTTGGGATGCAGCACATGTATAAAAGCAGAGGGTAATACACAGTCAGTGTACTGGAAGAAGGGCACGGTGTCATCTTGTGGGATGTTCAATGCCTGCTTCGATTTGGTCAAGAATATAACGGTAAGATTATTTGGAAATTCTGTATCGCTTGACAAATTTCGTGTCGCTGTACTCATCTAAAGGATTTGCCCTGTCTTTGAAAACCGTCAATTCGGCACCTTGCCTTTGATCAGACATCTCTTCCTGTGTTATTTCAATTATGCGCAAGAGATCCGCAGTCATACGTCCAGCCACACATGCAAGTCAACAGAAAATTGGTAGCTTGTACACGAGATAAATAAGCCCCTTGGGACGATTAGAATTTCTTTTGTTACTTAGACAGGTGTGACTAACCATGTAAGTTGGATAAACAGCAGCTGATCTGATATCTCTATGAATTTGGGCCTAAATTTGTCTGCTCGATCATCACCTGTTTATACGCTGTTTAGCCAAGTTAACCGTAAGCATGGGAAAAATACCCTTTATGAATTCGGGGGATTATGTTTAAGGGTCTTTTATATTTCAGGGCTTGCAAAAATATTTCTGTCAAAATGTAGCTTACGAGGGTGAAAATTAACAAATGAGCAGCTTATTCGCATTCTGCAGTCGCAATTCGGCATACCAGCATACAAAAATTCTGGCAAAAAACGGAATGACCTAGGACTGACTTTGAGAACCACCATTTTAGACTATATTTTATTGTTGCAAAAACATTTTCAAAGACAAGCATCTCTCATATCCTTGGCTATTTCTTACAAAAATGTTTTTAAATAGACAGAGGAAAATCAACAATACCATGGCCCCACATTCCTGTCATTTCCTGACAATGCCATTTATGTTTTTTTTTTTTCTTTCTGTATCCAAAAATATGAATCAGTTTGAAAAGAAACAGATTTGATGCCAGTCCAACTGTCCATAATAACTGGATTCCAGATCAAACCAGAGTGCATAAACGTCATTTTCTATTGTGTTTGGGTCAGCGTACACAGATGCTGCTCTCTGTAGATTGAATAAGGTTCAGCTTGCGAGCAGTAATGTGCACCGTATGTAGAAAATACACTGTTCAAGTTGAATCTTTCAGTTTGGGTTCATGGTGAATATTATCATGTGTGGTTTTCCACAGTGTGTCAGAGTACTGTGTGTTACATCCTGATATCTATTGGCACAATTTTATTCAGGGAGGTGAGAAAAGTATAGATTTGAGAGTTTAATGTGGCGTTTTAGGTGGCGCAGTGTTGTACTGAGACCTGAAATAGGATTGTGAATGTTGTTAGTATTGATTTAGTGCTTTATGACTTTGTTGGAAGGTATTGATAGTAGCAGTTTTCTGGAGTAAGCTGCCACTGAACGTCCCTGGCTGGTTGTCCCTCTCTGCTCCCGTGTAGGGAGTCTTTCTTTTGGTTGATTTGAAACACGGGGTTTTGTCAGATTCCTGTGGGAGCAGAGGGTGCATGGAGAGAGAGAAGGAGTTTATTAGCTGTGCACAGGGCTGTAAGATTTGTACAGATGGAATAACGTGAAAGATGCTCAGAATTTTAATGGATTTGTGGGTGAAATGTTTGCCACTGATTACCAGTTCAGAGGTCACAGATTGCTGTGTATCTAGCCATGATGGTTTTACTTTTTTATCCACTGTCGGTCGTTCTATATTTGGCGCGAAATGAAAAAATGGTACTTATTCAGTCCTCTAAGTAATTTGGGTTTCGTGTTGGTAGATAGTTTTATATTGGGAGGTTTGTTGTCCTAGTAAAATTTATTGACTATGGAATTGAGAGTGGAATGCCATCTTGAAGTGGGATGCACAGGGGTCATTGTGAAGAGGTAATTGATTTTTGGAAGGATATTCATCTTGACTGTGGACATTCAGAATTTAACAGTTAGTGGTGGTTTTTCTATCTTTACAGACCTTTGTGTATCTTCTGAATCACTGGGATGGAATTGAGTCGAAGAGTTTTTTTATTGTTTGGCTATCGCGTTGTCTGTCTGCTTGTCCCTCAGTCATTCTATAAACATTTATAATCCAGAGAAAAATTGAAAACCCTTCCATAGTTTCCCATAAAACCTGGCACACATATCAACAATGTGCTGCAGTTTTGCCTTTTGCAATTTTGGAAGATTTATATCACTTTACCACAATGTGGTTCTATAAAGACAAACTTCATGTTTTGGTCTAAAAGTTCTGAACCATTAGTCTCAGACACAAATTCCTTTTTTTCTCAATTCTTTGGGTCAGTGCAAATCTGTTCATCTAAGCCATGCCCATAGGAGTGGTTGTTCCACTGTTTTGAATTTTTTGTGAAACATTGAAACGCTACATCCTCCCACACAGTATGACCAATTCGCATGACATTTTGTTGCAGCATCTTCTGACTATAACTGAATGTCATGTACACAAAGTTTGTACATTAAAGATGTAACTTTTACATTAAAGATGTTTTGCTGTAAAAAACTGTGCGTGTGAGTGTAGCGGGGGGGGGGTTGGGATGGGTTGTAGCTGCTGTTCAAGACTGACTGCCCGTGCATTAACTGCTCCAGGAGCCCCGCCCATAATCAAGGCATTTTTCGAATTTCCAGCCTAGATGCACGTCAGCTAAAACCTTGGGTTTTAGGTACTCTTTATTTAAAGGAGCAATATGTAAGTTTGTGGCCAAAACTTGTAGTGCAGTCACATTCAAAATAGTGCAGAGCGCAATATCTCCTCCTCCTCTCCCCCAGATGAGAGGCTGCCAGCTAGGCTGCCGGATCCAGCAAGAACGTCTACTACACGGAGCTACCATGGCTACGTTTCAATATCACCAATGATTTGCTCTCACAGGGTTGTGTTCAGTTCAGTTCAGGAAAGATCGAGACTAATGACTAACTAAATTCTGCAATAGTCATATTAGTCAACTTGCTTCTCACTCTTCTGTGAGAATAGCCCACTAAAGTCCATACTGTAAAATGCGTTGTTATGGCCCCAATTTGTTATTAGATTTACAACGCAATAGCAACAGCAACAGATGACAGATATAGTTTTAAATCTCAAACACATTTAATTAAACAAAGACAATAACAACTACCTAACCTAAAGACCAAGATTGAATTATAACAAAAACAAAAAGAATTATTTACAGACCTTTTTGTGGGGCGGCTTGGTGATGTCCTGGGTGAGAAAAATCCACAAAAGAAACTTAACAGGTCTTGAACAGAAATGACAGGTCTGGTCACACGTATCCTTCTTCTTGCAATTTCTCCTACTACTTTACTGTCTCAATTCTTTTCCTTATATACTCTTTTGCAGACCCCACCCACATTTAGACCTCTTTTTTTTAATTTTCTGAGACTTGCCCCAGACATGTCCAGGACATGTCTAAACATGACTCCAGTCTGAGCTTAACAAAAAAAAAAGGTAAATACTGTCATCTAGTGGCCTATATTCACATTACAGCGTAAAGAGTGAATGAGGACTCATTTGACCGATGTACTGTCTCAACTACATTTCATATTGCCATAATGGCTGTGCTGATGTTGGAACGGTTTGCACAGCGTCTCAGCATAAAGCCAGAGAAATGGACTAATAATGCATTGCTAATGTTAGCAATGAAGAGCCACAGTTTTTATTTCTCAAACAATTTGCTACCTAGTGAATTTGATGACCCACCTGCATATGCGCTAACGTACCACGAACGAACATACATAACGTTATTCGACTGTAGCGAATATTTAAAATATCCTAGCCTAAATTAAATATAATTAAGTTAGGTAAACTTACCTGAATCTTACCTGCCCAGGAGAAAATTTGCAACTTCGGCGTCAGTCTTCAAATTCCTCTCTGCTTTCAGCCGTCTCCATCTTTCAAAGGCATGTCCTATACAGATCCCTGTTTTGTTTCTGACTTTGTCACTACTTTTTTTGGAATCATAACGAGGCCTTTTAGGTTTAGTAACGTCAGACATTTGTGCACCGAAATGCTAGTAGCTGCAGCTCAGTGGTAACTGGCAACCTGTTTTGGCTACACACGACACACAGAGACTCGTGCAGGAAGTCGTTTGCGATCTTCCATAATTAAAGAGGCTACACAAGGCGTAGAGATGCACATGCTGGAAGTCGTCTGCAATCTTCCACAAACAGATTGTCTCCCTTTGCTTTAAGCAAAATCAAGTCTTTGATCCAGGCGGCATGGCTGTAAATTTCCTGGAAGGGGGGGTCGAATCTGGATTTTGGGTTTCCAGCATTTGTAAGAGGTAATGAAACAATTTAGCATAGCTTGGAAAAAACTAAATGATTACCCAAGAGGATATTCTGCTTTGACCAAAATTTAGGGATTTTCTAATAGTGATTAAACCATAATTTCAGTTGGTGTGACACATACTCCATCCATTAAGATCATCAATACCAAACAGTATATGAATATGTATTAATATGATGCAGTTGTCATGAAAAGGTCTTAAACTGAATTATTGCATAGGTTTTCTCCGGGTACTCCGGTTTCCTCTCACAGTCCAAAGACATGCATATTAGGCTAATTGGAGACACCAAATTGCCCATAGGTATGAGTGTGAGAGTGAATGGTGTGTACGCCCTGCGATGGATTGGCAAGCTGTTCAGGATGGGTCCCTGCCTTTGCCCGTATTCAGCTGGGATAGGCTCCAGCTCGCCCCGTGACCCTAGTGAGCGGGTATAGAAAATGGATGGATGGATGAATTAATGTCCAGTTTCATTAAAGGAGTGAACACGGCCAGGGATGATGCTTACAGGGAGAGAACTGGGATAGTAACCCCCCCCAGAGTCCTGCTTATTGTCCCGGGCCGTCATAACTTCCCAGTCTCAGACATAACCCTAAACACCCAATTTCCCCCGAAATTGTCAGCAAACATCCTGGGGAGTCAACGGCCCGCTCATCCTGAGGAAGGCCTAACAGCTTATTGTCGTACTGCAGGCCACATGAGTCCTTTGAAGTTTAGGATTTATCAGCCCTTTGCTGCGTTCCACCTCGATCCCCCGTCTTACAAGACTGCAAACTGAACTGTGTGTCTGGGTTGAATTCAGAGACTGTGCAGACCACAGATTAAAAAAAATATAAACCAAAGTTCATTTGGTTACTCGGGGTCACACAGTCTGGGTCAAAAACCAGAGAGCAGGATGCAGTACCGAATAAATAGGCAGAGGAGTCAAATCACTGACCAGCAAGGCAGAATGTGGTACAAAATCACAATCCAAGCTCAGTGTCAAAAAGGTAGCCAGTATTCAGTAAAAATAAACGTTGATGTTTTCAAGCAGAGTGACAAGAAGGAGCCAAGCAGACAGGCCGAAAATCAACTGAGACAAACTTGCAAATATAAGAGAGAAACAGAAGAGTATAAATGTAGAAGACAAAATGAGTCAGATGAGGAAAAGGGTATGGGGAGTATGCAGATGGAAGGGCGAGATAACGAGACGATTGTTCAGTTAATCGCAGACAAAATAAAGGCAAACGGGGAAACAAAGGAAAAAGAACCTGAAAAAATCCCAAGATACACACATCGATTATGAACATTGACATCATGGGGTCATGAAGGGTTGTTATGTACAATATATAAGTACAACATCAGCATGTAGACTGATTTTATATTGATATGATTTGGTCTGTATGCTGGTTTTGTATTTACGTTGTATTTTACCAAATGGATGCTGTCAGGGATTCTGGGAAAGGCACAAATAGTGGTGATATAGTATTAACAGAGGTGTTATGAGAATACTGCTCATGTAAGTGGATGTAGAAGAGCCGATGAAAATTTTGTCATCACTTGAGGAAAGGGGGTGCAGAAATGGGCCAAATTTGGTAAAAGAATTCTTATAGGTATCAGTCAGCTCCTGGTCACTCATTATTTTAGAGAATGTTCAGGGAACGTTGTCGCAGCCGAGAATATGTCGTGGATGCTCGCAGTTTCAGGGGGATTCTTTTGATGGCTTACAAAGTCTGTATCAACCCACAGCAGCAACCCGCAAAGATAAAGCAGTGTAAAACAACTGAACTAAAACAAGTAATGAGTTTTGCCTTCAGTAAACAATTCATATTTACAATGAAAAGTGCAGGGATGGCTATTATAAACTGCGGAATCAATAAACCATTTCCATCAGCAAAGAACTTAAAGAAATCATGTTCATGCAGCTCTCCTGCAAATGCACCAGTTTAGCAACATTGTTCCTCTAACTCTTGCAAGATAGATAAATAAATAAATAAATAAATAACAATAATAAATTCAAAATGATTTGCAAAAAATTGCTTTTTTTTTCTGGCCGTGTGAGTTTTACACATTGTCTGGCTGAGAAGTATCAGATGTTGTGGTCTTGCTTATGGTTTGAGTTGGATAATCTGAGTACTTCATGGAGCTCTTTTGCGTAATATTTCCTTGTATGACCTAATTGGGGTAAATAGTGATCTTTCTTTATTTTGTTTTAATTGACTTTATAGCTATTTTATAGTTTCATTACTTTATTCACAATGTTGCTGTTGAAGTCTGAGCAAATTTGGGTTTTTTACTGCTGCTGTTTACTTTGTACGTGACAATCAGGAGATGCTTCGTGACAGACTGAATGGGCATTTAAGAAGCTGAGAGGTCCAATCACTTCAGTTTATTCTCGAATTTTTCTCCCTGCAGCATCTGTTTATCTTTCTTTGTTAGTAATGAGAATGCGATTATTTTTTTCCCTCTCATTATTACTTTTGTTGTTTTGCTGAGGGTTTGTGCAGTTATTTGTTGTGCGTCATTGGGTTTTAGAAAGAATGTCGATTCCCTCTTAAAATATGGAAGAAATCATTGCGTGGGGAAGTTTTTTACCGGGAGTGTCAATGTCTTGATTGAATACCTTTATTTAAGTAAATTTGTAGAATCAGGTGCTCTGGCAATGGGCTTAAACAAAAACCTGCTCTCATACAGGCCTCTCGCTTATATGAGTGGATGTCTCTGGTTTAGATATCATCTGCTCAAAGCACAGGGTATTGATTTTGATGTGAATGTGGAACTTGCCAGGGATATTATCTCAGACTAATGCTATGAATATGCTATGCTGATCCCATATTCTCTGTATTATGGAATTGTTAGCAAAGAAGACATTTGTATATGAGTACGATTAATGATCTGGAGAAGAAACAGTACTCTCTGTTGTTTTGAGCTGTGACAACTCCAAACCTTTTTCAGCTCGTAATCTGACAGTCTGTAGCCTGTCGACCAGATTTCTATGAAGGTCTGAAATGAAGTCACCACCCTATGTGGCCTGGGGTGGAAAATTGGAAAGTTGTGAAGTAAGTTTTTGGAAGAATGGCGGGTAATCTGTTTTTGGGCCATACTGATTTCATATGGTAATGCTGTTTTTGACTGTGGTGCCATGGAGTATTTTTCTGATCAAGATGGAAATGCCATGTCTTTTGAGCTGTTAACAAAATGTTAAGCCTGGTCGATGCTCTTAGCTGTGAGCTGCCTCTGCACAGTAGGTTTTCTGATATAGAGTTGCTGAATTTCGCTTGGTGAATTGTGTTGAATATTTCTCGTCCTATTGCTGTGGGGTTGATCCATCTCACCTTCTTCAATATTAATTCTGCTATGAGTTCTGCCATATTAATGGGGGAAATTGATGGTATTTTCTGAGGAAAGAGCAAAAGGGGAGGTTGGGAGAGAGTAGTGAGTTTGAAGAGGCTGAAATGTTTGATTACTGGTCAGTGTAATGAACAAAAGCAATGAATAAAGTAAATTATTATTATTATTGTTGCTGTTGTTGTTTTACTGTATCATAGCTGGAGCTCATAGACAAAGAGAAAAGCTAAGTGGTTTAAACAGTAGAATCAGAAGTAGTAGCAGCAATTGGGGTAGCAGTAGTACAACATACTTTTATTATTGAAATTAATAATAATAATAATAATAATAATGGACAAAGGCATATGAAGGGACAAGTGGGTCAGATGTGCAAGATAGGTGGTTTGTTGACTGGATAATTGGCACAATAAGCACAGCTTAGATGCATCCGTAAGCTGCATCCATGTACACACAAATTAACGAACACAACAGATATTCCCTCAAGTCAGCAGTAACTTCACCTTTTAATACATGATTGCTCTCAACCTGTTTCTGTGTACTTTGCCTGATTAACAATCAAACAATGTATTTACCAAATAAACCTGACAAATCTGAAGCCTATAGCTATTAACCCTTTATAGTGCAAAAAAAAAAAAAACTCTCAGAAGCTGACTGTAAAAAAGTACCGTGCGTTGGGTGTATGTCCATAAACTGTCTTACCGTCACTTGCTGTAAACTTAGGTTGACAGGGCATATGATCAAATATGGCCTCACCACCAAATTCTTTGTTTTTCATGCATAATTTCACTAATTCCTAGAAATCCAACACAAACAGCACCCATCTCAACTTATAGCAAACCTTATCAACTTTTTAAAGCATGTTCTGTCATCAGTTTTCTTTGGTGAGTAATGATGTTCGGTCCCTGTGAGTGGGACTGGGTAAGGGCACACAACCGCACGGTGAGAGGTCTGGGGAAGAAAAGAAGTTTGAGACGCTCTAGGCCACTGCTGATTGGTCGAACACCCTGATGTCACTGCCTGTGATATAGCCTGATTTGCTCTCATTGGCTGGGAGAAATTTCCGCTGGTTTATTGCCTCACGGAGAGGCATGGGGGCGCCACTTTGGATGCCGGCTGAAGTTACCAAATATGGTTCCTGGCCCGATAAAGGGTTAATGAATGATTATGAACAGAGAATGACGAGGCTACAATGCAAGATTGTGCAGATGGTAACAATCGGAATAATTTATTAGAGAAAAAAAAATATTTGAATTCCAACTCCCACTGTGGCACTTTTTCTCACCAGAGATAATGAAAGATTAAGTATTATGAGACTTATTTTAAGATGACACTTACTTAATTTGAGACTCTAAAGAGTATAAATGTAAAGTGTAAAGGATCTGGTTCACTTTATCGAACTGGAGTTGGATACAACAGATAAAAGATGACATCAGCATAAAATAGGAGTACTTGCAATTAGCCTAGGACAATAGCATGTTTCTCCTGGTCTCCGTATTAACTGGTCTTACCCACAGACATTTTGGAAAACACGTCTGTTTTTATAAAATCACTGACAACAGCTTTTAGCCATCTCAAAAAAAGCTGTGTAACTAGCTACTTAAGTTTTTCCTCCTATCAGCTATGAGGATTTTGAAAATTACTCAGGACCCAGAGGTCTCCAGAGATTGTTTGCGAGCTCAGGCTTAGTTTTCCTGGCTTATTTCTTAATCTCGTGGAGACGCATCCCTCACTTGTGCTGTGGGAGGGTCGGTTCCAGCATAGGTCATTTTCAGCTTGCTCTCAGTGGAAATAAATGGTAACTTTAACATAAAGATACAAACTAAATATGTTTTATCCACTTGAAAATGTTCACTCAGAGTCTGTTTTTTGTTTATACTTCCCTGTGTGCAGAGTTGTTCCGCAGAAGACATATTTTGGCGGCTCAGAAATATTTTGAGGACAAATAAGGACTATGACTCTGTGGCTGTACTGTGTAGACTCTGGCTCTAAATTCTACAACATGAAGGCACCTGAAAACTGTTGAGATGTTTTACCAAGCACAATATAAGTCAGTAGCTGACATCCCAGTGAGTTATGTTTCCTTTTTTTTCCCCCTCGCCGTCTGTGGTCCTATATCGCAACAGTTTCTGTGCAGTAATTGGTGAATAGCTGTGTCACTCATACATTTTTGCTGATAGACAGTAGCAGCAGAGCAGGTGTTGTGAAATCAGAAGAATCAAGTGTCGCCCTTTCGTTTCATTGGTCATTTTTCCCCCGCAGAAAGCAAATGATGACCTGTGCCTCTCTTCTTGGTTTCTGTTAAGCCGGTTTCCCCTGCAGATGCTGACACGCACCCCTATCTCAGCCTTAGCCTCAACTCTTCTTTGCCATCCTGGAGTGCGGTGGCTGGCAACTTTGAGGAGGAGGCGAGGCTTGTGGACCTGTTAGAGCTGCGGAGTTGTGCGGCGAGTGGCCTACTGGTGGCTGTGGGCCACCTTGAACCAATCTCATGCTGTGGAGGCGGAGCCAGAAGAGGTGACCGATTCGCATTTTTGTTGTTTTTTTTATTGTAAAATATTGGGCATTGAGGGACAGTCTCAGGTGACTAAGATGTCTGACTGTGACTCCTTGGTGACTCAAGCCCCATGTTAGCCTCAATAAGACCAGTGCAAGTACTGTCCCCTTGAAGATGGCCCTTAATGTCATCTCTCCAAAGTGATTAATTATAATCAACTGTGTGTTTTTTTTGAGTCAAGGGATCAGTTAGATAACTGTCACAAACAATTTTTTTTACTTGATTTTAATTTTTATATTAAGGAGGTTTCAATGGAAATTCAAGGATTCAAAGCGCTGTTGCCAATGAATACTAAGAATGTAACTGGCGGTGGCAGTTATGGACCAGCATTTGAAGCCTTCCAACTTGAGACATTTGTAAAAGTGAGAATTTTTCTGAAACTTAGCAGGAAGGATAGGCTACTCTCTGCAGAGTATGACCACACGCACGATCGCTATGACTGATACTGCTAAATAAGCATTCAATTGCATGGCCGACTTTCCTCGCGGTTGTTATGTGAGGCCCAGTGTTATCTGGCGCCGGAGAGGAGCCAGATTGAGCTGTCTGCATAAATTATGCATCATTGTCTCATGGTGTGTTATGGCCTAGGCTGAGATGTGAATTTGGTTATTTATTGCGGTGGTTTGTTTTTTAGGCTATATCATTAAATTTCTGACTTGCTATTGTGCTGTTTGCACTGGCGAACATACCTCAGTGTGATGCCCCCGCTAAATGAATTTATTTGCTATGGAATGATGATGAGTTCCAGCTTTTGTATAATGGCAACTCTTTTGGTTGTAGCATTACAGAATTCTGGGTAATGTTAGTTTTGTATTTGAGCTGTTGAGCGATTGTGCTGTTTAGTGCTGGCCGCAATGTTTTAGTTGTCCCTCAGCTGTTGAGCAACCGTGTTAAAACTTGGCTGTAGTGTGATGGTAGTGTGTCTTTGCTGTTGTGTAACGGTGTTGTCTCGAGTGCAGTGTAATGTTGTTGTTGTGTCTCATTTGTTGTGTAATGGTGTTGTGTCTCTGATGTAATGATTTTGTGTATCGGCAGTAGCAACATGGTTTTGTACTGACTTAGCTAAAGTGTAACAGTGTTGTTGTGTCTTGGTCGTTGAGTAATGTTTTTTGTGACTTTGCTGTAGTGTAACTGTTATTATGTCTTGGTTGTAGTGTAATGATGGAGTTGTGCCTGTGCTGTAGTCCAGTGATGTCGTGCCCAGGCTGTGGTTTAATGATGATGTTGTGTATTGACTGCTAAGTAATGGCGTGATATCTCTCTTTCAGAATTTTCCTCGCGCACATTAAAGCCCCTCGATTGTGGAGAGATACATGAGCTGGTGGTGAGAGCTTATGGCTGTGATTATTAAAGTGATCTATTTTATTGGCAATGTTTCAGCCTGTGCAGAGAGCCAGGTCATTTATTTATTTCATTTTATTTTTTGACTATCCAGTATTAAGACCCTGCCATGAGAAATTGTGGTAGAGTAATAAATATTCATATTATGCAGCAGCAGACACACTGCTGGTCATCAGACATGCTCTTGGGAACTTGGAGAACCTGAAAGCTGTACTTAAAAATGCAGGGATGATGTTCAAGCATCTGTAATCACTTGTGTTCCAATGAAATATTTCTTATCTTTTTTAATTGTTTTGTTCTATATCTGGTCATGTTTTACTTTTCCTTTCATCTTAGGTCAAAGCATGAGAAAAAAAAACAAAAAAACAAGACTGCTGTTGACCCGTGATCAAAACTCATTAATAACTGCAAATATGGACGAGTAAAAACCTTGTTTGTTAAAGAATTCAAAGGGGTAAGAGCGGAGCCAGTGAAGCCAGAATAGCCAGATATCGAAAGTGAATTTCTAAGGGTTGCGTTGCCCTTAACTTAACACCAGTTGGCTAAAACCAGGATAAATTTCCCCTTGTTTATCGCAAAGACAAGAAATGCAAGACAAATGGATACCTTGCTGCAAAACCGAAAATGTTAATTTCCCAAAAAGAAAGCTGTTGTGTAACATTGTTATAAGTGTATGAAGATAGTCATGTTTGAAAGTTACTAAGTCACGCCAAATTTAGTTATTCAGTTCAATAAGGTTTAATTTCAAAGTAAATTTGTGAAATTCATGTTGAAGTAATCTTTTTAGAAGGCATGCTCTTTTCACTTGAGCATTGCTACACTTTGTAAAACTTCTGAAACTGAAGAGGCTTCAGTGGTTTACAGTTACATCACATGATACCTTCGTTAATCATGGCCAAGTATTTTTTTAACCAGGGAAGTCCTGTTGAGATTGAAATCTCTTTTTCAAGGTAGCCCTTGAGGGGGGTTGAGGTGGGGAGGGAGAGGATTAATTGCATAGCCAATTAGATCAGGGGATGATTACGTGGCAGGTCGAAAGAGCCAGGTTGGGACCGGGGAACCTCCTACACTTATCGACAAGCATCACAGGATCTTTAATGACCAAAGTGAGTCAGGACCTCGGTTTAACGTCTTATACGAAAGAGGGCATCTCCTTCAGCACAGTGTCCCCATCACTGCACTGGGGCTTTGGGGATTATTCCACCAGAAGGTAGATCATAACCTACTGGCCCACCAACCCCTCTTCCAGCAGCGACTTGGTTTTCCCAAGTGGTCTCCCATCCAAGTACTAACCAAGCCCACACCTGCTTAGCTTCAGCCACGCAGCTGGAGTGGATCGAATAGGGGTAATAGGTAATATATGGAGCGGTTTATTTCCTCTTGCAGGCAGCAGCTGTCCATATCAGTTCAGAATGTGTAAAATTATTAATTGGAATTGAATTTCATTTAGCAAAGTGTTGTTATTTATTTACGCATCATAGCATGGGGATGGGTTTCTTTAGCATTTTCGCTTTAGCATAAGCCACAACGAACCAACCATTTCAAAGGAGTTTTTGAACATTTACTTTATTTTCTTTTCAAAACAAATAGAAGATTTTGATACAGATTATTGATCTGCATCAAAGTGTGGTTTAAGATTGTACATGACCGCTTTCAAACTTATTCATTCAAATCTTGAGGTCAGAGAGTTAAATTGCCCGATATCTCAAAATGTTGGTTCAGTCTGGCTGCAAGGTACTCAAATCTGTAATTATTTTTGCTGCAAAGAAGTATAATTCTGTAAAATGTTTGACCTCTTTTGAAGTTTTTGAATTTTAAAACTAAATTCTTAACATTTGGTCTTCTCAGAGGGTAGAGATTAGCAGAATGTTTATTCCTTTTTCAATTGACCTAAAAATAGAGTCAGGGTTGTGCATAGATAGGGCTCTACTGCTGCTCCAGCAGCAGCCCTTTTGCCTTCATAGACAAAAGTGCCCTTTTTGGTTGTAGCTTGTTAGAGCCCCTTTCATGCCCTTCAGCACCCTTAATCGTTGTTTAATTTGAGGCACACTAAAATCAGGATATATACCGATGGGCATGAGCCTTTGAGGCCATAACTTTACGTCCCCCCTGGTTCAAGCCCTTTATTTTTTTTTCAGTAACTTGAAGGAATGGTAATTAAACAGCTGGAATTCCTATCTTGAATCAGTAAAAAAAAAAAAACAAAAACAAGTGGTGCCAGGCGAGCCGCCCCTCGCACGTTCTTTGACCTACTTTTCTTAAACTCAATAGGCATCTATTCTGGGTCAGTGGTAATCCCTAAACTCAATTTTGGGTGAATCTGGCTATTAGTTTTGCTGCTAAAGTGTTAACTAACAAACAAACCAAACCTAAAACAATACCCCTTGCCCTCCCCCTTCGGGCGGGGCGGGGTTATAAAGCAGCTTCTAATACATTCTGCCTAAAACTTATGTGTGACTTTTGTATGATCGCGGATGGTCCTCCTGGGCTTGGCAGTATGATATGATCTGTGAATTAGTTGCCATATAGTTTTAGATATTAGCCATGCAACATCAGCATGTTCTTATGGTGGGGTGCAAAAATTTGGGCACCCCTGGTTTAAATGTCTGTCACAATTAATCTCCAAGTGATTGAACGCAAACATGAACACTAAATGCTACAAAGTTAAACATTCACATTTCATCACATTTTAAAGCAAGAATAATTTTTATTTTAAACTTTACAGTTTCAAAATAATAAAACAAGAAAATCAGCCTTGTCCAAAAGTTTGGGAACGCTGTCAGCTAGTCCTTTGTAACACGGGCAGCTATAACAGCTTGCAAACACTTCCTGTAGCCAACTAAGAGTCTTTCAATTCTTGTCTTTAGAATTTTCCCCCATTCTTCCTGACAGAACACCTCCAGCTCAAAAATATTCTTTGGCCTTCTTGCCTGCACGGCATGTTTGAGGTCTCTCCACAGATGATCAATTATATTCAAGTCTGGGGACTGTGATGGCCGTTCCAAAGCTTTCATCCGTCTTTCCTGGAGGTACTTCATGGTAGATTTTGAGGTATGCTTCAGGTCATTGTCTTACCCAACGTCTCTTCAGCTTCAATTTCTGGACTGAGCTTTGAACTTTAGCCTCTAGAATGTCTTTATATTTGGTGGAATCCATTCTTCCTTCCACCCGCACAATATTGCCTGTGACCCCAGCTGCTACACAACCCCAAAGCATAATGGATCCACCTCCATGCTTAACAGTTAGCAACGTGTTCTTCTCTCCAAATGCTTCACCCATTTTTCTCCAAACATACCGTAATTGAAAAATTTCACTTTTGGTTTTCTCAGTCCAAAGCACATTGTTCCGATACTCTTGAGGTTTCTCAAGGTTTTCTTTTGCCTACTTCTGACTCTTAATATTCTGTTTGTAATTCTTGAAGACCACGCATCGCTCACAGGTCGCAAAGAGCTCGCTGAAGTCGGTAAATTGCAATCGTATTGACCAGCTTAGTTACTGGCCATGCCATTAGCCGATTTCACCCGAGCGGAGTTGGGCTGGTCCATATTGCTTACTTTTCCCTGCGACATTCTAAAACAATTCAGTCTAGTTACAAATCATTAGTTTGAACGAGGGTCTCTTATTCTTTTCCTTTTATTTTTTGTACATGGGGTGGCAAAGGTGGGGGGGGGGCAAGGGATCTTGGCGGGGTGGCATTAATGACTGCGGAAATCACCATAGTTAAATGCAATTTGCAAATGTTTTCCAAAAGATATATTAAAATATTTTCAAATATTCATTGTTAAATTATGTTCCACATTAAAACATTCTGTATGCTTTCTTAATAATGCACCACAGAATCCACCGACCAGTGTTCAAACAAAATCTGCGTCTAACTTGATCGCATTTTGAAATCTTTTCCTGAAGTAAAAAAAAAATGCATTGTGGATTTTTTTTTTTAGCAATAATTTGAGTGCCGAATACAAATGACAAACCTGCAAAGCAATGTGGCCTTCCTGAAGTAAGGTTAAACCTGCTGACACCGGGCTGTCGAGGAGTGAAGTTTGACCTGAAGACACTGTAGCCCTTCAGGACAGGAGTTAAACCTGCAGACACCGTGGTCCTTTTACAGTTCACCAAGTTATTGTTCTTTGACATTATTTAGTCTCTGCCTTTGTTCTTTTAATTGGAGGGGACTTCTAATTCAATTCATTTTCAGTTTTTCTTTTTTGTAGTGGCTATTAACCACTAGATGGCAGTGTTTCCCCAGGCGCTGTATTTCTGGTTTTGTCCTCAACGTTTGATATATGACTAGTATGAAAGGAGGGCAAAAAAATCCATGTAATGAATATAAGAAGCGTTTCTGAGGGATTTTTTCAAATCCAGTTGTGCATTATGAATTCTGAAACATGAAAAACTGCGTGCACACTTTCCTCTGTGTCCACACGTCATTTTCATGACTGTCTGCCATCTATTTGTACTTTTGTATACCAGATTTGGCAAAAAGCTGTTAAACATCAACCAGAATGCAAGATGGATAGATACATGGCGGATTTTTGATGCTAGCAAAAGTCACTAGTCTCATATAGTGTAATGTTAAGTGAAAAAAAGCATGACAGGTTAATCCGTATGGAAGTATTGAGCTTCACTGGGGATGGAAGATTAACCCTCTCAGGTGTTTGGAAGGTGGCTGCACATTTGAGGTTTGCATTGAATCCAACTGTCAGATTTTGTTGGTCCACAATATCAGGGAGAGCATGAGACTGTTTTTTTTTTTAAACTTAAGGTGTCCTTCATTGTACAGAGGAGAAAAAAACAAAAATTACACCCATATTTTTCTAGATTATCAAGAAAAAAAACTGCACACACACCCACACACACACACATGCACACACGCAGCAAAAATAACTGGAAATATGGCTTATAATGGAAAATGCCGACATTAAACTCACTGGGGTATTCATGCTCCCTTTCATGCAGAAAATGACTCAATTTCAGTGCCTAAAAACACGCAGATTGTTATTGAATACTTGAACAGATTTTACATTTGTACAAGACTTAAGAAGTCTTAAAACTTTCCTCCCTGTCTCTCTCTCCCTTCGTCCTGTCCTGTTCTCTTTCCCAACCCCATCCTTCGCTCTATCCTTTTCTCCCTGTTATGCTCTCCCTTTATCCATCTCTCTCCCTCTCTCCCTCTCTTCACTGTTTGCAGAGGAACTCCAGCGCTGACCCAGATTTCGGAGGTCATTGTGTTTTTACCATTATAGCACTTGGAAAAAGTGTTTGGGAAAGCAATTTTTTAGAAGGGCCACGAAATTGCTAAACTCGCCTTAGCGGCCAGCATCTGGGTAATCTGTCTGAGTGGTGGAGACAAGTAAATGCACTGAAATAAGAGGGATAATGAATGGGTTTTCTATTCTGATCATCTGTTTGTGGCTAGCAATGGCAGGCCAAATTTTACCTCTTAAATTTCTTATTTTTCTTCTTGTAACTGTCTCTGGGGAATGTGTCCGCACAAATCTTTTGCAGACCATCGTCCTCTACTTGCTGCTCGCTAATGGAATGGGCCGGTGCAGGAGTATTGATGCCTCTTTTTTTATTGAGGGGAGATGGATTATGGCTACGTGGGCCAAATACAATTGGGATGCTAATATTTTTGTGTTGTAGATCTTTGCTTGTGCAAATGAGCCAACATCTGATAGCCATTGGAGACCTGCTTTATATTGAAACCCTTGATGAGAAACAAGAGAGCTGACTGCATTGCTTAAATAATACAGTTAATAATCCGCATCCAAAGTTCAAATACATGACAAACTATGTCCTATTATTTCATCACATTTATTCACAAGCCTCAGTGTGCTTCAATTAGTTATCTCATTTTTATGTCAAACCAAATTATTACCACCCCTTGATAATTACTATGTGGAAACGCCCCTGGCAAAGATGATGGGTGTGACTCTTAATTTGTGTATGAGATAACAGAGCATGTTTTATGGGATTTTTGACCATTTCTCCTTGCAGTGATTTTCAAGATCATGGATATGTTTGTGTTCAATCTTATTGACTGCTCTCACTAGTGCAGACCTCAGAATGTCAATGGGGTTTAAAGTATACAGACTGATAAGGCCATACCATGGATGTTGGATGTTAAGACAACTTAGATGTTGACTTGACTGTTTTAGTGTGAATTTTGATCCATCTTTGTTGTCAATATTCTGTTAAAGAATCCTTCCACATACAAATTTCTGTGACCGAGTGAAGACTGTCAGATTTTCTAGAGAAACGAACAGTGTTTGTTTGGCATTGGCATTGGCATTGAAACACAGCATTGTTTGGTTGAGCTCTCTGAGAGGCTGCCAGAATTCATTATGCGATTGAACTTAGCTTGTGCCAATTGACAGCTGAAAGCTAAAACAACCCAAAAAAAAAAAATCAATGGCAAACCTTTATATCTAACTGAGGGTATGAGGCGCTGCTCCCTGTCAGTACTTGTCTTCTGCCATCATGCTGAGGGTGTGTATGACCATTTGACGAAAGCTTCTCTTCCTGTTACAATTCGTGTAGCGTTTGACAAAGTGCAGATGCCTTGTTTTTGTGTCTAGGGATCAGTGACAGCTTTCTACATGCAACTTTACTCTTAAAGAGATTGATTGTGATTGTTTCTGTTTTGCAACTGCTGTAATTTATGTTCATGATCAGCGGGCTCTTTATTGCCTCCCATACCATCTTCTCAAGCTCCCGTTGAGGACAAGATAAACTTACATCATTTTTATGCTTCTTTTTGGGTGAAACAGTGGCACAGTGGGTTGCGTAAGAAGGCTGAATGTTCAAATCAAGCCTGGAGCCTGAGTGCAGTTGCATGCTTTCCTCAGGTTCACTTGGGTTTCCTCCGATTTCCTCCTGGAGTCCAAACACATGCGTATCACACTAATTGGAGAATCTAAATTGCCCACAGGTATGAGAGTAAGTATGAAAGGTATATGATTCTTAATCTTGCTTAGAAGAGAACCACAGGCGATTGCATTTCAGTCGACACAATGCTCGTATTAAAATTAAAGCATGATGTAGTGCATTATTTTTCGTTTGGCACAGAATAGACACGTTTTGGGTACTCAGTGCACGTACTTCTGCACTACCCTGAATATAGAGAGAAGTTACATCTACCTCGTGAGCAAAAGGCATTGAATCCCGCGAATACACAAAGCAGATCTAAACAACAGGTGGAAGCTGGGGGGTGTTGTGTGAGCTACAAGGCAAATAGCTGTAGCGGGAGCCCAGGAAGCAAGAAAACATTGGTGAGCTGCAACACTCTGACTGGTCATTTTATGAGAGAGATCCATTACAATGTGATGTGTGGAGATGTGATTGGTTGGGCATATGATGTAATGAGTGAAGATGTGATTGGTTGGGTATATGATGTCATGAGTGCAGATGTGATTGGATGGGTATATGATTTAATGAGTGCAGATGTGATTAGCTGGGTATATGATGTCATGAATGCAGATGTAATTGGATAGGTATGTGACGTCATGAGTGCAGATGTAATTGGATAGGTATGTGACGTCATGAGTGCAGATGTAAGTGGATAGGTATATGGTATAATGAGTGCAGATGCAATTGAATGGGTATATGATGTAATGAGTACCGATGCGATTGGTTGTATATATGTTGTCCTGAGTGAAGATGCAAGTGGTTTGGCATATGATGTAATGAGTGCAGACGTGATTGGTTTGGTATGTGATGCAATAAGTGCAGATGCGATGCAACTGTGTAGTGCAACTGTGATTGGTTGGGTATATGATTTAGTTAGTGCAGATGTGGTTGGTTGGGTATATGATGTAGTTAGTGTAGATGTGATTGGTTGGGTATATGATGTAGTTAGTGCAGATGTGATTGGTTGGTTGTACAGTGTGAAGAGTGCAGATGTCATTGATCTGGAGAGAGAACACACAGTCATTAAAGTCAACCGTGTAGCTCCCACTAAAGTTTTTCTCATCTGCACACCCTCCATTCTAGCTGTCTCTTCTTCTTTTGAACAGTTCGCTTCCATTCTGCAAGTTGTATTTTTTTTTATTATTATTGCAGTTATTCTAGTTCTAAGTGGTATTTTTCACCTTTTATGTTCACTGTGGCATGGTGCACACGAAGGTCGACTGCCTTCTGTCTCATTGGAACTGACATTTCTTTAGCTTTTCGCTGTGGTTATGGGTGAGAAAGGGAGTGCGCATGTATTTTTCTCATTTTTTATCCCAGTTATACAAGTAATGCAATGACTCTATGGTTCTTTTAGCCTTGGATAAACTTTAGTATCTAAAATATTACCAACTTAACTTTTTCAATTTAACATTTCATTTATTTACAATCATTGTTAGGCTTTCCCATCATTCAGACACTTATGTTTTTCACAGAAAATTTGATTACTTCATTTGTAAAACTGACTTGTGAGAAAAATCCATTAAAATGGATTAGTATACTCTTCCCATATGGTTGAACTTCACATATGATTTATTAACTGTGTTATTACTTATATGCAGCCTACATTTTCATCAATAATTCTGGACCTGACTGCTGGCTTTAATATACCAGATATATGCTCAGCAGAGCATAAAAAGGCATTTGAATCCACAACAAATTTGAAATTGAACTAGCTCTGCTAGATAATATAATCCATGCAATTTAATACACGAGCAGTACAGGTTTTCTCTTTATGCAAATAGAACGTATATGGGTTTGAGTGAGATGGTAGAGAAAAGGATATGGAAGGGAGGTTATGCATGAACTAAGTGTGTGATAAATTGTTTTCCAGCAGAATTATAATACAGTGAGGCTATTTTTGGTTATGTATTTTAATACTGAATCTTCCCGGTGCAGAATATGTTTCTAACAGAAGGCAGCCCTTCTTCTTTGGTTTTGCTTTGCTGTTACCTACTTTGGCTTTATCACTCCTGCAGGCTGCGTTGCTACACCCACCCCTCTGCATGAAGAGAAGAGCACCGCTTCATAAACGCCCCAAATCCATGTCTGGGAGCATGAATTTTACAAACGTGTTTAAGGGAAGTGATTACTGCTTCATTAGATATGCAATAGTGTAGTTATTACCTTCATAAAGACGGTTATGTTTTCATTTGGTTTGTGAGTTGCAAAAACTTGTTTAAACAAGTATTTTGATTGTCATGTTTGTTTGATGGCTATCTGTGAGTGCTCACTCTGGCATCCACAATTCATGAGATACAGACTTGAAGTTTATACCACAAGAAGCCGCGTGTTCAAGAACGAAGGGGTTCAGTTTTGGAAGGTCAAAGGTCAAAGTCGTCAAAAACACATTTTGGCCAATATCTTGCCTCAGAAAAATGATAGAGCCATGGGACCAATGCAAGAATGTTCAGTCTTGTCTCACGTATTCAAATTTTTGCAGGTATCACTCTGTGAGTAATTCACTTGCTGAAGAGAAGTATTATGGGCCAGGGAAGGACCTGTTTGATTTTGGAGTAAAGTTGAACTTCGACTCAGATACACAAATTATTTTTCACCTTGGTTCATATTGTTAGTGTTGTGTTCCGTGGTCTGAGTGTCTGGTTAGTCAATTTTAGGTTTCTATCATTTTGGTATGTCAGTTTTTAGTCCATGTCTTAGTGTTCACATTTCATTCCTCTCCTCTGTAGTCCAGTCCATGTTTTACCCATGTACTGTCTTTGCTTTCTCCCCGGTCACGTCATTGTTTGTATCAGTTTCTGTGTTAATTGATTGTGACACTATTACGGGGGATTTAATGGATTCTGGGTTTCATCCTTCCTTCTGTTCTCGTTTGCTAGTTTCCCCTTGCTTTTCTATTCATACTAACATTACTAACAGTTTGTTGTTTTCTAAAATTACTAACCAAACTAACCTTGTATATAATACTAATCTACTAACGAGCACCCGGGATTGTATAGCTGCACTTACTAATTGACTAATTATCTCTCAGCAGTCGCTCTGTTCTAGCTCCGCCCCTCGCTTTACTGTTCACTGGCTTTGCTAAAGTTTTCCCGCAGGATCTCTGCATTCTTATAATCTGTTCTGGCTCTTTTTCTGTACACTTAGGAGTCTTTTATCCAGTTTATTTATCCCATCTTTGGGATTGTCTTGTGATCCTTGTCTGAGTGTTAATGTTTATCTGTTTTCTTCTAATTGGTTTCCCTCATGTTCCACCCCTTGTTAATTGGATTAAGTTTCAACACCTGTGTCTGTGTGTGCCCCTGCCCTATATGTTTGAGCAGTTTCTGCACGTCAGCAGATCTGACTTCGCATCACCCACGCATCACCCTCGCACGCATTCCCCCTCCCTCTGCCTCGTGCACGTCTCCTCTGGTCCCCTCAGGTTTTTCCTGTGTCTCAAGTTCAGCCTCCTTCCCTGTCCAGCCTGCCCTTCTGCATTCAAGCCCCTGGTGCCCCCTGTCTCCTCCAGCGTCTTCTGTGTCCTTGTGCCAGTCTTCCTCCTGTCTCGAGTTGTCCTGAGCACCAGCCAAGCCCTGCCTGTCCTGAGCACCAGCCAAGCCCTGCCTGTCCTGAGCACCAGCCAAGCCCTGCCTGTCCTGAGCATCAGCCAAGCCCTGCCTGTCCTGAGCACCAGCCAAGCCCTGCCTGTCCTGAGCACCAGCCAAGCCAAGCCATAGCCACAGTCCCAAGCCCAAGCCAAGCCATGCCATAGCCATTGTCATAGCCCAAGCCATAGCCCCAGCGTTCCTGCCTGCCCTGAGCCCTGTGTCCTGTCTGTCCCCCTCCTGATGTTCTCCCTTACCCTTCTCCTGGCCAGCTGTGCCCCGAGTTAGCCATCTGCCAGCTGTGCCAACTGTCTTGTTTTGTGAGTATGCCTGGCTTCCAGAGTTCTGTTTGTCTCTAGTCTCGTTCCATGTGTCAAGTCTCGTTCCATGTCTTGTTCGGAGTCTGTTCCCCTGGTATGTTGTGTTTTGGATTCTTGAGTTCTCCTGCGTCAGTGCTAGGCACGGTGTTTTTGTTGGCCGGTGTGCCCCCTTTTTCCCCTGGATTATTTTCTGTGTTTATGTTAATAAATATCATTTTGGATTCCCGCATCTGGCGTCTCACTCCCCTCTTGTGTCTCCCTTCCGTTCTAGCTCATGTTTCCAAGTTCACGCTCACGTTTCCATGTTCATGTTCCCCTAGTGTGTTCCACCCGTGTTTTTCGTAACAGTTAGGTACAGCATTTCATCTCGGCTGAATAAATGCTGTACATCTTTAAATCCACTTGATATAAAGGTCAGTAGTGAAGAAACATGGCCAACTGTGGCTGTGCTGGCAGATTTCTGTATCATACAAGAGTGGGACTCTTGGCCTCGGCAGCGGTCTGTGCTGCCTGGGTGCCACTCCCGCTTTTATCATATTCTAAGGTGAGTATCCAGCATGGATTATTTTCAAATCTGCGTATCGAACAGTATACCTGTCGGTTTGCTTGAAAGCTCTGGATTTGTAGAGCAATGCAGCACTTGAACAAAGACAGTAAACAAACACTGTCCTCTTCCCATCTCACAACCTCCAGCCTAACAGCGGTGGAACTGTCACCACAGAGACGGACAGGTCAACTGGGGTCGTGACAGTACAGCGCTCCGCTCCGAAACAGGAAGTGAGGTCACACCTCCACCTCCCTAGCACCTGCAGCCAGCTTAAACTCCTTTATTATTGTCCTATGCATTCGCTCTCTCAGCTCAGTGAATTCAAGATTCAAAACTAATGTACCACAGAGAGAGTCACTCCACACAGGAGAGAAATGTTTTCCACAGGTGACCAACTTTCTAGCTGAAGAAAAAACATTCTCAACAGTAGAGCGGCGTTCTGCTCAGCTGAATAACATTTTCTCCCATGTGAAGAGGTAGAACATTCTAGCGCATGCACACATTGCCCCTGGCTGGGCTTGAGGCTCCGCCCTTTTGCCCCCTCATTCCCGATCGGTTAGTGCCCTCGTCGCCAAGGCTGTTTTGGAATTTTAGTTTATTTGGCTCACACACACACGCGCGACTATGCCTCGCTCCTCTAATGTATAATTATACTTTGGCATTCTCTCTGCTGTCGCACAGCATGCGCACTAATTAGTTGCCTTGTTATGATGAACTACAGCATATGTGCTCCATTTACGCTCATTGTTTCATGGGTCTTCTATCCGGATAATATGCGGATAAGATTTATCCACATTTCATTCACATTTAGCCACATCAATGCATCTTCGCAAGACAGAGGCAACTCCAATCCGCAGGTCCCCACACAAAATGCAAATGTTAGCTGATTGACAGTCAAGAAAACAAATCTTTCCTCCCCCGTGCATTAGCGGGTGTCGCGGGACGCATATTTTGGGTGAAGTGTAGAGCTGATGTACGTGGCTTTTGTAAAATTAACATTAGTATTATTTTTTACTTTTAATTGGAACAATTAATTAACAAGTAGTCACCCTTTAGGTTATTTTGTTCCTGAAAGCCCTTGCCAAGTCACTGCAAGCAGGGTTATGTTGCTAATTATTGTAAACAAAAATGTCTGCCTTTGCTCCTTTTCAGGCAAGACTAGCAAAATTCCAATGTCTGATTTCATCTCTAAAACATTATGCCTATATGGGTCACGAATTTCTGAAAACAGGAGCCACACGCGGATCACTAACGAGCCACATAGCTGTGGTTAATGATTAGAAGACATGAGTTTTCAATACAAGAAGGAGGAGCATAATCAGAATATGGTTCGAGGATGGGCGATAGCGAACAGGAATACTGGATGTCAGGCTGGGTGTAGTAGAAGAGACTGATCCCAGGTCAGAAGCCGGGGTGTCAAGCCGAATGGATCAGAGTGCCCTGAGGCCATGCTCACTCTCGGACATGGATTCAGAAATAACTGGGAGAATCACCAGTCCCAGGATAGTGGACTCGGGGAGGAGTTTCCTTAATAAATTCATTCTAGTATTTCTCAAGTTTACACGATGAAGACAGAAGGCAACATTCCAGCGAAGGGGAGACGACAACTAGAAACTGAAATACACAAGGAAGCCAATCAACAGAGTAGAAGGGAGTGTTAAGAGCTCGGGGAGGAAAGGTCTGGGAGTGGAATAGAATTTGATGATTTTTCAACATTATGAGCAAAATCATAGTGGAAAGCCGTTGTTTCTTTTTTTTTTTTTACTTTTTGAGGGATATTTAACAAACAAAGCTTCATTTCATTCATTGCCAGGAGCGGAATTATATTGTAACAAGCGTTCTTGCCGTTGTCTGCACTGCTGAACTGGACGACGGCCGAAATCCTGTGCGGAAAGGCAACTGAAAGACAATTTTTTTTTGCTCCTTAAAAACACTGACTCGCTCAAATAAAAAGACTGAAACAGATATATCTTCTGAGGGTCTCTCTCTATTTATGCAAATCTACTGAATGCCGTAGACAGCAACATCCGCACAGCAGAGAAAACACTTCAAATTGGAACAAAGGGCCGATGGCAGCAGCCTACTGCACACCGTAAATTACCACTGGCTATGTGATCCATTCACATAAAGTATGCAATAGAGCAGCAGCATCTAACCACAAACCTAAGCTATATGCTCCTCAAGAAACATTAAGACAAACGTAAAAATATACTCAAAATAATTAGGCTAAGTCTAAATTTGCAGTAATACAAAAGCCCATCAAATACCAATTGAATCATGTTTTGCACCCACAAGCAACATTGTAATTAAACAGTTCAGTTCATTAGAAAACTGTGAAATTCAAGATTGCAGGCTACAGGCTAGGCCTATATGTAGTCTAAGGCTACCAAACTCCTTTTCTTGACTCAGCTCACTCAAAGTCCACATCTGCAGACAGACAGACAGACAGAGGAATAGGGGGCGCAGAGAGGTCAAGTTTCTAATGTTTTACTATACCTAGCCGGGACTCTAAAAAATAAATAAAGTAGCCAAATGGCGACTTACCACTAGTAGAGCAGTAGGGAACGTTTTTCGACAAAGTGAAATTTCCTTAAAACATTGTCCTTCCACTCATCCCTGAACTTCTGTGCTAAATCCTTTAGCTTACATTACATGCCTAACTAAGCGGCGGAGTATTTCTCACATTTTTTCCCCTCCAGAGTTCAAGGGAAGACACATTCCTACTCTGCCTCTAATTGGCTGAACCTAAGACTGACCGTAATCTCAGCTTTAACCAGACTCATCACCGAAAATGACAAGGAGCACTTTAGTCCAGTCGGCGGACAATGCCTCTCTCACTCTCTCATTTTCTTTTTCTCTCAGGGAGTCTGATGGCCTAACTGTTAATTTTATGTAGATACTAGTCATTATTATTTATTTGACATATTTAATTCTAATAATTCGTTTTAGTGTTAAGGTTCTTCTATTACGCCCCCCCCCTTTACGTATGGGATTCTCGCCAGGGCGGGCACAGATGACTCAGTGGGCGGGCACGGACCCCCAACGCCCCCCCTTTCCGACGGGTATGTGTGTGTGTGTGTGTGTGTGTGGACCCAGGCAGAAACATGGGCTAAAAACAAGCGAAAAAAGAAGTCTGGCAAAAGGTCATCTTTTTTAGCTGCTTATTCTCTGGCTGAACTTCATAATTACCGCACCACATCCCTATCAATGACAAATGAAGTCTTTAAACCTGTATTGATGGTGGTGCTGCCCATTCATAATTCATGGAGACTGGATTTTATTGTGACCTTTGTTCAGCTGCATTTACCTTCTATTTCACTGTATATATCTTTCCTTCATTTTGTTAAGAAACTTTTGACATCCATGACTGTAGTACACTGGTGTGACTGTATTTGCCTATCATTTTCATTAGAAAGTGATTTGTTTTGTTGTCAATATGATGCTCTGTTTTAGTTCTCTGAAATAATAAAATTTAATGCCGTGAATTTTTACATCAAGTTCATTTTTTGTTATTTTGGGGCATTTGCATCTATAAGTACTCAAGTTGGCAGACTGGTGTTTGAAGTATGTTGGTGAAGAATCAAGATAAAGGCTAGAAGGTCTCCTAATATGTTATAAGATATTTGTTCTGATATTTAATTATGTTTACATCAGCTTAACACATGCAACATGATCCCAACAAGTTGTAAAATTCTTAAAATTTTGTTTCTCTGAAAAGATGCAAAGGGACTTCCGCACTTCCAGAAATCAACCCTTCACTTCTCAATGTGTGAGAGTTCTACATAAGATGAGAAACATAGAGAAGTCAATGCTAAAAGTCCTAAATCCCCTTAATTCTTGGAATGAGAACTTATCAGAGCTGCGTTTCCCGAAATCATGGATGCTAACTTAAATAGTTGGACCCATTGACTGTGAATGGATGAACTCTGTAAGTTGCTAACTTAGTTAGCAACTATGCTTTTGGGAAAGGTGCCCCAGGTGAGTAACACTCATGGCAAAAAGTGCAATCCCACGTACAGTAATTTTACCTCTTTCAATATTTTTACTGTCAGAAAGCCTATAGTTTTATTGGTGCGGATATTAAATAGAAAATCAAACAGCCTCAAACAGTTAAATACAATAGTTTTGATGCATTTATATACAAGACACTAAGTAGCCCATATTACCATATTTCTTATGCAGGCAAAACAGAATTAAATCCACAGCTAAATTTATGAATCTGTTGTGAAGTGCAAAGTTAAAATGTTTAACTGATTCTGTTTCCCTCCCTGATTCTTAAACTGCTTCTCTCTCCGTCTTGAGTTCTGTCCCCGTCTTACTTCTCGCCTGAAGTACTTTGCATTGAATTAATCAGTAATATCAATAGAATTAAGTGAAATTATCTTTATTAACCCTTTGAGCGCTGAATAAATTTTCAAGGAATTAAAAATGTCATTATCCTGAGCTGTTGAAAACCTATCATGTGGCGATTTGTTTAAAAGAGCTCCCCTGCTTCTGGCTTAGGTTCCCATCTCGCCAAGCGCCAAAAATGAGAGAAATGCACGAATTATTTCTTTCTAACCTGAGATGATGCCAAAATCTCCGCGGCAGACACTGTGACAGAGGCTTTCTTCCAAAACCCTTCATCAACCCTTCATCAAGCATCAAACATCATAGATTAGTAATTTGTGGATTACTAATTTATTTGTGGGTCATATGCATCATAAATATTTTATTGTTATATTTTTCATGGTCAGTACTGTATTTTGAGATTCATCACAGGTCTGTATTTAGCAAAAAATATAAAATCGATACTAATATACATGAGGGGAATAATAATAATAATAATAATAATAATTAAGTGGGTACTCACCGGACAACAACAACACATCAACGAAAACTTCATTTTTGAAAATGATGTCGTCGCTTGGCAGCAAACACATTTATATATATGCGTCTTTCAGTCAGAATTCTAAAACTTCAATGCTTCTCTGTGGTTGGTTGACGTTGCATTGTGGTGCCTGGAAGCGCTTACGTAAAAAATAGTGTTATTTGCGGAATTAATTTCAGTTTGAACGGTTCCAACCGTTCATAGTTCAACGGTGTTAGGATGACCTTTACGCTCATTGAAAGTGAAAAGGAAAAATAATTTTGTTTTATTTAGTAAAGTAATGCCATCACCATAGACATTACGCGTCGTTTTCTCATAGAACTCTAGTGGTGCTATTCCACAGCGTTCGAATTGGCGGTATCTCCTTGGTAACGTGCTCTAATAGGCCTAGTTCTACTCTGTTGGGATCAAAAACATCACAGTTTCATGACAAATAAATCCCCTATCTGTTTATCCAGTCCAGATGTTTTGCGGACTCATTGAAATTTATTGTGAAATCAATGAAATGCAAACGAAACGTTCCATGCGATTAATGGGGAAAAAGGAATATGCCATCTGCATGAACAGTCAATTCAATCATTCTGCAGATTCGCAGTTAAAACCATTGCAGTTATGAGGAAACATTTGCAGCATGGGCTTCTTACCGGGGATTGGCTATGGAACCGACAGATCTTCTAAATAAAAATTTAAGTGTCCGCAGAAAATTGGACTCAGGTAGGGCAGAGCGGGACAAGATGCCCCCTTAAACAGGAAGTTTCATAACTGAGGGTAAACAACATGAATTAATAAATATGTATTTTTTTTGCTTGAATGGATAGTATGTTAAGTTGGCTACAACATCTCAAAAGATTTTTGACATAGTCATTATAGAAATATTTTTAAATGTTTAATTACTTTTTTTAAAAGGTCATCTTAACCCACCCCTGGGGTAAGACGCCCTTCTGGATGGGGTAAGATGCCCCCCATGGGCATCTGTTTTATGTTACCTAGAATAACTTGTAAAGCCTAATACATACTCGTTTTACTGCATTTCACATGAGTAATTATCAGATTATAGCTGTTTTAATTGGCAGGTACACATCATGAAAAAGATCGACATCTTTTAAGAAATTTCTTTGCTGAAGAAATGGGGAAAGAAAGAGGTGCATTGTCATAAATTAAATTTTTTTATTAACTGATTAAACACGAAGGCATGTGATGGCAAGGTACTGTTGGCATTAAATGCATCAAGGAATAGATGGTTATACTGTATCTTGTGGATTAAAAATATCAGGCACCACATTAGATAAACAGGTAGCGGTGTGGAACTTGTATGAGTATCCATGAAAAGTTTTTAAAATTAAGAATGACCATAATGCATTTCACCCCATATATTTCTTTTTAGGCCCTTATCAATGCATATATGATTCATTATTGTGTAACTCCATATGACCCTACTTTTAACATGTATGGATACACTTCACTTTCCATTCCCAAGTTTTTTCAATGGAAAATGTCTAATATATATTTCCTATAAATAGAACATAATTTTTTAGAAAAAAAAAAACGGAATGAATGCAACTCAAAATGGGGTAAGATGCCTTCCTTCCTTAGGGGCACCCCAAACCAAAAAGTGCATCTTAGCCCCAGCATTAGCATCTTGGTTTTGGCTCATTAACGCCAATTTCTCCTATTATCACCACACAGGACCCCTTTTATACACAGAGAAGGCATCAGAGAGTTACACTGACATGTGCCGCAGACTCCTGGAGCAGTCAAATACTCATGGCAAAATGATTCATTTTGTCATTTTTTATAAAAAGGCAGTAGAACACAAGTACTTTGAGGTGAGATCAATCCTCAGGATGTGTCTGCATTAAATTTTTTTAAAAATGCAAATATAGCACCAATTAAAGACAGAACTGCCATATCAGTATCTTCAGTTCAAAGTTGTTGCAGACAGTCTGCATTTGAAAGGGTTATTTCCATGAGTCCACATACATTAAAGATCAGATAACACTACAAATCCATTCTTTCATCGATGAGGAATGAGCTCCATAAGCTAATTTTGGCCAAGAGGCACTCAAGTAAAATATATAATGAGCAGTGAATTAGAAATTCAAGAAGGAGAAGGAGCTACTTCAAACGGTGACCAAGTCCAGTGTAAAGTCCAGTCAGCCAATCAAAACATTGCTTAGAAAATTGTTTGGCCAATAGCAGCAACTGTAGCTTTCTTACCTCACCAAAATGGCTGACTCTACAGGCCAGGGTGTGTGTGTGCAGGACTGTCCTTAGTGATTGACTCATGAGAATCAGTCATCAAAACAAAATTGAAACTGACAATATCAGCCAGACTGTGGGGAAATACGATTAGGGAAATACACAGGGTGTAACTCATTTTATTGTGGTACATTTCTTCTTCAGCTATTCGATATGGGCACATTTCAATGGAGCCATAGGTTGTAATGCAAATTTGGTCAACATTTCTATGATCTGGCTGACAGTTACTGGCTCAGAATAGAGAAGAGTGACAGACAGAATTTAAATAAAAAACTGAAACAACACACTTGTGTTTCCACTCATTTTTATTTTATCTCTGTAAGTGTCGGAGGGTGTCATTTTCATTCCAGCTCAGTATTTGTGTCTCACATAAGAATTTAGTTTCATTTTGTTTCTTTTCCGCCTCTCAGCAAGGAGGTTTTGGGTTCGAATCCGGTCTAGGGCCTATCTGTGTGGGGTTTGCAGATTCTCCCCATGTTTGCGTGGGTTTCCTCTGGGTACTCCAGTTTCCTTCCACAGTCCAAAGACATGCATATCAAGCTAATTGGAGGAGCCAAATAGCCCACTGGTATGAGTGTGAGAGTGAATGGTGTGTGTGCCCTGCGATGGATTAGTGAGCTGTCCGGGGTGGGTCCCTGCCCTTCGCCCATAGTCAGCTGTGATAGGCCTCAGCTCCCCTCACAACCCGAGTGACCAAGAAGCAGGTTTAGAGAAGAGATGGACGGATTTATTCAGTATGGTATTAATTTTTAGTTTTAGTTAGCAGTGATAACCTTGTTGCTGGTACAAGCTAATAGCGGTATTACATTGAAAAACAAAAAAAGCACACATTCATAACACAACTCAGGAGTTAAGCTGCATCACACCTCAGTACATGTGACAGCTAGTACCGTTTTGGAGGCGCGTGTGTGTGTGTGTGTGTGTGTGTGTGTGCGTGCGCATGTACATGTTGGGTACAGCAGGAAATATCTGATTCTGTTTTCATTTTTCAAACTTGATATTTTTCAGAAGTGAATAGAAGTGATGTTCGCTTGAACTTCTGTCCCCATAATTGTCTGTGCTTGGCCTTGACAACAGAACAACACTCTATTGATGGAAAAATATTCATCACAGCAAACATTTTATCTTACTGAAGAACAATCTATCCTGCGAAGCAGCATGCGCCACAGAAGAGCAACATTTCACTGAGTATTTAAACAATCTTTGCTATGGAGTAACATTCTACACAGCAAAAATAATTTTTCACGGAAAAAAAAATCCTACTAGGAAGGAGAAACACATTTTTTAGATCTGAGCCATATTCTTCGCAGCTGAAAAACTTTCTCCCCAAGAGAAAACATTTAATCCATCTGAGAAACTATCTGTACTCCAGAGCAACATTGTATGGCGCAGAGAACCATTCTCTGCAGCACTGCAGCCTTCTACTTGGCTGGGACACATCGCCCTGAGGATATGGAGTTACATTGCTATCTTTATTCAAGAGTTTGGTATTTTGACTTGAGAGCAAACATATCAATTTCATGCACAGATTTTGCAAAGTTCTTCTTTTCCTGAAATTCTGCTCTTGCACTCAAGTGGCCCCTGCTTGTGCTTGGATTTGTGCTGATTCTACTCAAACTCCAGCCCTTTCTCCTCGCGCTCAAACTGCCTCTGAAATTTAAACCATTTTTTCCTCGCTGTTTGACTGCAGGGGGACAGAAGCCATGTCTTCAATTGCCAGTGGATTTTTACTGTAATTGAAAAACTCGTCAGGAAAACATGTAAAAGGAAAATGATTGAGAACTAGCCAGGACTAATTGATGTTATAAAGGGATGTTCTGTAGCCCCCAAATTTCCAGTTCTGGCACTACCACAGGAGGAAACATGCGACTAAGGGAATAAAGGGCTCAGAGAGCATATAGCTGAGTTAATATAGGGTAAGAGGAGATTGGGCTAAGGTCATAAAGGGCTCAGAGAACATAGGGCTGAGGGAATAAAGGGCTCAGAGAACATATAGCTGAGTTAATATAGGGCTAAGAGGAGATAGGGATAAGGTCATAAAGGGGTAAGAGAACATAGGGCTGAGGGAATATAAGGTCAAGGGGAGACAGAGCTTAGGTCATACAAGGCTAAGGAATGTAGGGCTCAGGAAACTGAGGTCTGAGGTAAAATAAGGTTCAGAGAGCATAAGGCTTAGATAATATAGGGCTAAGGGGCTATGGGAGACATACGGTTCAGGGAAACAAGGGCTGAGTTAATATCAGGTTAAGGGGACATAGGGCCGAGGGAACACAGGTTTGATCCTGATTGAACCGCCGGTCTTTCAAGACCAGTCATGATCCTTAGTTACAAAGCTATCAGCTTTGCAAGTTTTTGGAGAGACTGGGAGACACGGTGTCCTAAATATTTCCATATGCGTTAATTTCTGCCTTTGTTATGGTTGGTTTTTCGAGACGCCAAATTCTGTGGCCGGAACGAAAAGAAGAACAGCAGAATAAGAGACAAACACAGACAGAAATCAGAGAGGGAGACTCGTCCAAAGGACCTAGATCCAGTCCGTGAAACAATAAGGAAGCAACACGAGCTCGACAGAATGAAATTAAAGGGAAAAAATCTCGGAAACCGGGATGAAAAGAATTAGCACTGTCTGGTCCAGAAAGAGGAAAACAGAGAGAAAGATTCCCTTGCTAACTAGCACTTTCCTCTTTTGCAGCTAATCCTCAACAACTCTCCAACTAGAGACCTTATGGGCTATAGTGCAAACAAAACACTGACACTCTAGCAAGGGCAGCGAGGCGGAACTTGGGCTTAAATAGAGTCTGGGCGCCTCTCCCAATTAATGCCAGCTGGTTGAAGAATCGGATTGTGGGCAAAATGATATCTTCCCGGACGAGAGCAACAAAGAAAGCTCCCAAAGCCACCGCCAGCCTCCGAAACCATGACAGCCTTTTATCGATATTTCTCTTCACCTTTCATTACTTCAGTGATCCAGAAGTGTGTTGTCCACTAAAGTTGAAATAGAAACGTGAGCCATCAACACTCCATCTCCCTGGCATCAAGCTAATTGGAAACAGGCTTCCCCTGACATATATGAGATGCAGCCAGTCTTGAGTGTATGACTGAGGATAAAGAAAGGAATGTTCAGTTATTTATTAGCTGGAGGTCAAAGCATCATCATCATGGTGATTATTAATCTGAGAGAAAGGCTTTCGCACAGGGCTTGTTAAACCTTCATAATAAAAACTCACTCATAAAACAACAGTGGTAATGCAGCTTGTGATTCAGGAGGCGGAATGTAACCTCTGCTGTGACAACCTGACAACAAACAACGTCCTGATGTCACAGCTTTTACTGCGGCCGTGCACTACACAGCCGAAAATCAGTGGACACCGGCTAATTCATTGCATGACCATTATTTATAGCAAATGCTTTCATCCAAACTTATGGTAGCTCATTCAAAACGCAGGCGAACCTTCCCTGAGGTAATGTGAAGCCCCACACAAGGGCCCAACAGCTGTGCTAATTTCTGTGGGCTGTGCTGATTCTTGAACTACTAAACATTAATTCCCAGTGAAACACCTTAACCAGCGGGCTACAGAATGCCCCGTTCATTCAATTTCTCACTCCAAAATTATGTGTATTAGTGAGGAGTTGGTCCAACCCTGGGCTGTTTTAAAAGTTTCAGATCTCCTGGGGAGATTTTTCTCTAGATTTTAGAGAACTGCAGTTGGGCTGTGCTTCCATTGAAAAAACAGTCAGGACAGTAGAAATCCAGGAAAGAGGGATGAACAGGCTTGCTCTGGCTGTTGAATGAGGAGTGTGTCAGTGTGTTTCAAAAGCCCATGATTAGGTGCATCAGGTCTGCTTTAGGTGGAACACAAGTACCTGAATCTGGGTGGTGTGTCCTAGGGAGAGGCCTGGGCTGGTCAACACCGTGGTATGGGGTTGGACAGACCCGATCTGCCTGTTGAATGAGACTTGCACTGTTAGGATTAGGGTGAAAACCTGCTAGATGGTAGATCTACAGGAGCAGCGTTGGTTATTATTGGGGTAACCCGTGTAGTTTCTCCTGCTGGTGCCGGCTAGAAGGTGCTCTTCACCCTGACCCCTGTTGGAAAGCCCTGCCTAGGAACCGTCCTCTACTTGAGAGTAAAATAAGGGAATCTGTTTCATATGGAATACGGTTCCTTTCTAGGCATCTTCCCATCTGCAACTGAGGATTTTATCTTGCCATTGTAGCCTTGGGACTGATTTATACATTCAGAGTCATTCAACAGGAATTAAAGAGCCACCTGACATTTTGAATTTATGCTTTGGTGAGAGGCTTTAGTCGTCTCTGTGGTAAGGAGGTGCTGTCTGTATATCCTACCCAATCACATTGGGCAACAAAATATGGTGGTTTCCGTGACACTACTAAATTCTCCAGGTGTGCGACGTGACAGGAAAGTGTCAAGCAACAGTTTTTTTTTTCCAGCTGAAAATACATCATGTTTTTTCAAGTGACACTCATCAAAAGTGTAGAGCGCCCAGCCATAAATCAGGCTTTCGATCTCAGGGGGGTTTAGGCCTGACAATATCCTGTGAAATGCACTCCACAAATAAAGAAAGTTTGATTTCATTTTTTCATTTCCAAACACATACTGACACCCCTCATTTGTTTTATGCGCGTTCTGAGACGGGGTGAAAAATGTGATTCATCTGTGAAATTTTTGAAGTGACAGCGGACAAAATGGTCCTTTCACATGAATGGACAAGTCTTCTTTTTGAGTGTTCTTACGCTCTTGCTTTGAGTCACAGTGCTTTTATTTATGGTGTGCAGTGCTCAGTGTAGTCGAAGGACGGGTCTGAGGTTGGTCACTCCATTCTAGGGCAGGCTGAAGATGCAGTATATAAAAATGAGAGACAGAAAAGGCAGTATATCAGCAAATGGGGGTTGGAATTTTATGGGTTGTTTTGCTGGTTATGATGAAAACAAGAATTTAATATGATGCATTTCATCAGAAAAAAAGGTTATGGACGTGTTTAAGAAGATAAGCTGAAAAGGGACCATCGAGATGATCATTTTTTCAATTCCGGAACATTCTGATAGATTAGATTTTATGAGCATTTGTCTCTCTCCCTCCCCCTGTGCAGACTGCAGGGTGTGATGCTGTTATATGAGCTTTATGTTATTGTGTTAGTTAAATGGATGCTGTTTGTTCAATAAGGCTCTTTCTAAAATGATAAATCTTTCTCACACAATCTCTCCCTCCCTTTCAGTTTTGGTCATAAATGCATCCTCCTTCATTTTTTTCGTATCACGATGACTCAAACTTGCAGTAGTCTCTCTCTCTCTCTCTCTCTCTCTCTCTCTCTCTCTCTCTATCCAAAGACCAGGTCAGTAGCATAACTTCACCAGCACAACATTAATTTTCTCATAATAATTGAGGCATTTGGCGAGAATGAGCACATGAGCACACTTTCTTTTCAGTCATCCGAAGACCTTCCATGGATCAAGGCTCTTTATTAATGGACACATGCAGTTATGCACCATGAGCAATAACACACCCAAACACACATACATAACCACAAATATCTCACTATTTCCTTTGTTTTACAGTCAACAAGTCATTTGACAGAGTTAAAGATTGGTTAGTACTGACACAACTGATACCTCAATTAGGTTAACATATGCAATACAGACATTGATATCATTCATGGTCAACTTCTACAGTAGCCCCTTGCCCCCCTGTCGATCCACCCCTGCTGGGGTGGGTCGGTCTTGGTTAATAGTGAAGCGAGGCAGATCTGGGCTTTCTAAGTACTGAAGCTATGGAAAGCCAAGCTTGCTTGATGCTTCAGTTAAGTGGGGCTGGACTTGGTTAGCACTGAAGCTTATGCACATCTGTGCTTGTTCAGCACTGAAGCTACGCAGAGCTTGATTTGTTTAATTCTGACGCAAAGGTCAGGTGGTTTTGGTTGGCACTGAAACAAATCAGGGCTCGACTGACTTGGTTAGGACTGAAGCTAAGTAGGGTTTTACTTTGTGACTAGGCCTACTGAAACTGAGTTGGGCTGAACTTAGCCAGTAGCCTACTACAAGGTAAGCATGGTTTTGCTTTGTATGAGACTGTGAATGCATTTAAATCTATGTACATTGTATACCTGCTGATTTTTCAACCTGTCCTCCAACCATACGCTCAAATAGGTTGATTATTCTCATTAACTCTGATTTATGACCCATAGGAGTATCAGAAAATCATGAGTGACGCACTTGAGAACCATGAGAGCACTGTCAGTATCGATGGCAGAACAGTTAACAACCTTCACTTTGATGATGACATTGCCGGTCTGGCTGGCAAATAAGATGAGCTGAACAACCTGGTGAAGAGACTGCATGAAACATCCACAGACTATGGAATGGAAATAAACTCAAAAAAATTCAAGATCATGACAAAAATGCAGATGGCTTTATTCATGAAATCAAAGTGAAAGACTAACGTCTTGCTTTTAAATACCTCGGGTGCATAGCCTCAGATGACGGATCCAAACAAGAAGTGCTCGCACGTCTAGCGCAAGCAACATCAACTCTCATGAAACTAAGAGTCATATGGAGGGACAAAAACATCTTGAGTGAGCGCAACGTTTAAATCGTAGCGTACATGGACACTAGCTCTGCTGTGATTTATAATCCCTATGATATCTTTACCATAATCAAACTGTTTTTCTGAAAGCTGGGGGCGGGACTTTGACAAGCGATTTCGCTTCTCCCGCGACCCTTTCGGTCATGATACATGTTGTGTTGTGTTGTGTTGAAATTGTCATGTAACGACTATACAATCATGCCGAAATAAAAAAAAAAAAAAGAAAAGATCTGGCTTCTCCGCTCACTCATCATATCTACCTTCCTCTATGCCTGTGAATCATGGACCCTCACGGCTGACCTACAGAAAAAAAATACAAGCTTTTGAGATGAGGTGCAACTGAAAAATCTTCTGCATCTCATAAAAAAAGACCATGAAGTGAAGAAATGAAGAAGTTCCGAGCCGGGTCACTGCTGCCATTGGAAAACATGACGATCTCGTTTCAGTAATGAAACAACGCAAGCTGGAATGGTACGGTCACATTACAAGGTCCAGAGGACTTGCTAAAACCATCCTGCAAGGGACTGTGCCAGGAAGAAGGAGATGAGGAAAACAGAAAAAAGGGTGGGAAGACAACGTGAAGGAATGGACCAGCCTCCCCATTGCCACCACCTTGAGACTAGCAGAGGATCGGGATGGATGGAGGAGGGTTGTCAATTCGTCAGTGGTGCCCCAACAGCCCCAAACGGCCTTGGGATGAAGAAGAAGAAGAAGAAGGAACGTTTCCTAAAATTGCGCCCCTACCGGCAGCAGGAAGGTATTGCTAGAGTTACAGTTTCAGTTTCAGTCATATTTACATCATCATCATCATCATCATCTTCCCTCATCTGAGGATTAATCCTCGGAGGGTGCATCTCTCATATTCAGTAGACACTCAAGGTTCTCTTTATTCATCATCATCGCTCTTATTTGGGGGGGCAACCAGCCCTACCATTCTCTCCACCCTTGTCCATCTGGGGGAGCATTCATCAAACAGGATCTGTTTCCTGACATCAGCATTGTCCATTCTTCATATGTAACCAAGGTACTTTAAGTGCTGCTGTAAGCAAAAGATTATGATAGATCTTAGCGAATTCCAGGTATCCGAACCTTCTCACGTTCTTTATGCTGGTGTCTTTTATTTGGATAAGGCTCCCTTGATCTTTAATGGTTTCATCCACATTGAAGGCCATTGTCTCTATTTTGTGTAGGACATCTTCAGTCCAAATCGGATATGTGTCATCATAAATCTGGAGGATGGTTTAAAGTTCCTCGATCTACACTGTAAAGATGGTTTGATCATCTGCATAGCACAGCACTGTTATTCTATTCTCTCTTCGTGCTTTAGCATTTCTCCGGAATTCCCTTGGTGATACCCCGTTAGGAATACAATATCTGATTTTAAATCCTGTGTCTGGGAATAGTCTTTCAACTTCATGGCGAGCAACCCTAACCACAAGGTCCATATATATGGTAAAAAGACTGGGAGATTCGAGGGCTCCTTGCCTACATCCAACTCAGGTATCAAACCATCTTTTAGAACCTTTGATGTACGCCTTTGTATTAGGGTATAAAGCTCTAAGGACTGCTACTATCTGTGGACATCTTCGTCTGACCTCAAGGCATTTCATCAGGGCTTTGATCCAATCATATGCTGTATTTGCATCAATGAAGGTAATAAACATTAGAGTCTTTGATTTACTGGACTTCTCAATTACAAGGCGCAATATCAAGATAGCATCATCAGTAGACCTATTGGCACGAAACCCAAACTGTGATGAAAGCTGAATACATTCATAGGCATCCTGAAGTCTGTCTACGATAATCGCTGATATGATCTTTATCAGAGTTGCTATAATACTCAGTCCCCTGTAATTCTCAGCGCATGACTATGACCACATTTGTACAGGCAGGTAATACTTGACGTGAGCCATCGAGTTGGTATTTGAAGGCGTGTCCATATCAAGATCACTAGGACGAGGTACGTCAAGAGGCATTGCGACATTGAGAATTTCACGTGCTCGGAGTGTATTTTATCCGTTCCCATGCACTTCCCGTTCTCGAGACTCTTCATACTTGCATTGATTTCCAAACTGTTTGGGATTGATGTGTCAATTTCATGGAGATCATCTGGTGGTAATAGATATGGGTAGTTTTCCGGGTGATCTAATTTCGGTTGAGGCTCATATGTTCGTGGACCAAAATGTGTAGAGACGTGATCTTCTAGCTTAGATACAGGTATCACCAGCTTATTAGATCGTTCCAGTGATGTGTGTTCTTTCATTAATCTGAATTCCTCCTAAACATCTCGGTGCTCGCTTGCTAAATTGATCTTATCTGCCTTATCTGCCTAATAGGCATTTTAAAGTCAGATATTTAAGTCTTTTTATCTCATCTTCGAGGGTTCTTCTTTTCACAGGGTCATTTTCATAGTGTTGCTTTAGCAAAAGCTTTTGATATTTGTGATTCACCCATGGTTTGGAGATTTGGTTCTCCACTAATGAGGAGACTGTTTCCTTTGAGGCTTGTCTGATCGTATTGACGATAAGCTCCTCCACGTCGTCTGCGCACTACAAATCTGGTTCATTCTTGAGCAGCTCATCAAGTTTAGAGCTGTATTTCGCTTGTGCTGAAGGATCGTCTCTGAGATGCCGAACATCCTGGTTGTCTTCACGAGGGGATTTATTCAGGAACATCTGTTTCACTTTTTTCTTTGTAGGGAAATGAGCTTGCATTACAACCACTCGATGGTCAGACTCAAAAGGTTGGCTCTGCATGGGAAAGACCCTACAGTTTTCAGTCGATCGTTTTACGTACCACTCAGCTAGGATGTAATCTAATCTTCGTTTGTACCCCAGATTTGACAAAAATGACCATCTATGTGCATCTGACTTTTGGCATATTGTTCAGTTGGACAACAGCAGTTGAAGACAGACAACTTGACCCCATGCACCTTTACTCATATCATACTCATGCGCCCCTCGATGACATGGTTGACGTCTAATCGTGTGACGTGAGGAGCAAGAGCAAAAGCAATGCCTGCTTCAGCCATATTATGCCATTATAGAACAACCGCCATCCTTTAAGTACAGGATCATCCCAACAAATCACGCCCTCTCCTTTCTGTCGTAACTCCTGCATGCAGGATATATCATGAGATAGACTCCTAAACTGGACTACACAGTCAGCTAATTTACTTTTGCATTTCCCCGTCCTCATATATAGTGCCGAGCCGAAAATCATGGTGTTTTTTCTTAGGCCACGGCATCTGGTCGCACTTATTAACGTATTTCAAAACCTTTTTACAAACTTCCTCTGACTAATATGAATAATGACTAAGAAAGCTTTCTTTTGCCTTTTTCAAGATCTCTTCCAGAATGAAAGAGGCTACTTCACTGACTGGTGCCAGTGTTTTTGCTCATCCAGTCGCAGGACTGGGATCCCCGGGGTGTACCTGTCTTATTGACGGAGGTGGAGCTGGCTTGAGTGTGAGAGGCGATTAGACTTACCGGGACTTTTATAGATGCCTTGTAAGCCTAGCAGCAAACTAGCAGAAAACTGAAAGTTGCGCATCACACAATTTACACTTAAAATAACGGTTTGGGTAAGGATTAGGGATAGGGTAAGGGTTAGGATTAAGTTTAGGTTAGGGATTTACTGACGGCGACGCTGACGATGGAAATTAGATTGTAGTTATTTAAATGACCGCTAGAGATCACTTAACTCCTAATCGTAACTTTAGGTTGTATAAGCTGCTTGACTTGACGAGCTGCTTGTTGGAGGACAGGCCCTGATTTTTTGATCTGTTATAAATTTTTGAATTTTTAATTTTACTTAAAAAAATGTTTTTCAATTAAAAAACTATTTTAACCTAAGTAGTTTTTGTGAATGCTAATATAAATTATACTATATCATTCAGTCAGCCAACACTCATTTCAGCAGTTAATTTGATTGTTAACAAATAGATGGAATGACACTACGGCATCTAGGCTCAGACTCTGACACCCCCTGCAGGCTGCTGAGCCTGATGAAAAGAGAGCAGAATTGTCAGGATGACCCCCCCCCCCCCCCCAGAAGGGGGAGGAAGATTCAGGGGTCACAGGTGAATTCAGGGGTCGGGGTGGTTTGTCAGTTAGCAGCAGGAAAGAGAGATGCAGCTGCAGGCAATGTTAGTAGAAGCAGCAGAAACGGATGCAGCGTATAAGCAGGCAGAGGCATGTCTTTTTTTTCCTATAGAGGTGGGAGAGGAGAGTAGCTTAACCCCATTTGGCCCCTAGAGAGTTGGGAATTCAGAATTCAATGTTCAGAGCAATTATACTTGTGGTCAAGGAGTTTATGATCCCAGAAATGTATGGTTTTAAGACTTAGCCATTTTTCAGTTCTCAGCATAATTTTTTTACAACTTCAATTCTGAATTTTCATGAAGATATTTCTTTATGTTTGCAGCCCTTTTTCTCTGCCAAAATCTTGAAAATAAAGTGAAATACGGTGTAATTCTAAACACTTCAAGGGTCTTGACTCAGTGGAGCCGATCCCTTCCTCTCTGTGGAGCTGCAATCTTGAGTTATAAAGCTTTAAATAAGGTAACACATAAATAGCCAGATTTGGCTTCTGCACAAAGGGGTTAAATAGCCCGCCTCACAAAGGGGCGGGGCAATGACCGATATGCATAGAAGTATCTATGAGAATGAGAGCATGTCTCAAGTTGTCAGCCTGAATTAGCTCCACAAGCTATGCCTTCTTCATATTGTAAACTATGGTATAACGTAATCGTGTTATGATTCTGCCTTTTGTGAGTTGTCTCGTGCTTATTTGTGCTTGAGCTTAACTTTCGTTTTATATTTCAGCTTTCTTTTCTGCCATCTGATGATCCACTCCCACTCTGCATTCTCCAGTGATGTCGCGTGACTGCCTTCAGCATGCCTGCGTCTCGTCGTCCAATCACATTTCCTCTTTCGGTTCCGGCTCTGGTATTTCATTCATTGCTTCCACCTGTGTTTAATTCTGGGTCTCGTGAAACTCTGAGTGAATGCGTTCTCTGATAGTACGGGTTAGTAATATCCTAACCAGCACTTATTTGAGGGTGATTGTAAATATTTCGTCATGTAGTATTAACCTTAATTAACTCATTAGCGAGTGCTTGCATTTCCTAGCTTTCGTGCATTCTGCCTAAGCTGTCTCTGAATAACTGATTTAAAATCTGTGCTTTCTTTCACCTTTCTTGTGGTGCTTTTTCCTCGTCACGTTTAGATTACCTTAATTGATTGATGGTCTCAGCGTCTTGTCTCGAGTCATTATTGTTAACCCGGTTCTCGTGTAATTGTTTATTAATCCCATGTGTTTCTGTTCCTTCCGAGATTGCATTCCGAGTCCCCGCCTCCTCTCGTGACTATATGTGGCAGAGTTGGGAGAGCGGTCGTCAGACAGATCCTCGCACTGACTCTGTTCTACTTGGTGAAATCTCAGTTCTTTGTGCCTTCCGAGTTTCTCCTTGTATGATTCCCGAGTCTTATATCTTGCGGTGCCCTTGTCTTGTCTGCCCCATGTTTAAGTCTCCCAGTGTTTCCGTCAGTTTAGTTAGGTTCAGTTTATGTTTTCTTAGTTTATCCACTCTTGGAGTGTGTATTTCTGTTTCCCCCTGCCTTTGGCAGTGTACTTCAGTTCTCCCATTTTTCAGTACTTGTGCACGGTGTTTTGTTTCTGGCGTGTCTGCCAATTTTCTCTTAGTGTTTGGTGTTTAATAAACACTTCTGGATCCTGCAACTGCTGTTCCCCTGACCTCTCCTTGCAAATCCTTATTACTTCTATTAAAAAACAGAACTCCTACCAATACTACTAATATTACTTCTATTACTACAACTACTACTTCTTCTCCTATTATGACTATTACTGCTACTACAACAACTACAATGACTTGTAGTGATGATACATTCAATGATTTATTCATTTGTCAGGTCTAATCAATTGCTTCAGCCTTGCTGTTGCTACAAAAGTGTTTTTGATGAAAGGACAGGATCTGGTAAAGACAGCCCAGGAGCAGGCAGCACCTTCCCAGTATTCATTTTATCAGCCATCTTTATTCTTTGTGCCTCTTCTGTGAGATAATTATGAAGTTGTACTCATTTTTTTATGGTAAAGTTTTTCTCATATCACAACAAGAGGAGAAATATGAGATTGTTGCAGTTGCCAGAGTAAAACTGGTGGATTCTGTGAGAACTTTGACAGTAGCTTTTCTTAGTCCCCCCCCTCCTTCGGGGAAAAAGCCTGTAAGGGATTTAGCTCTTTCAGAACCTTGTTCTCTGAGGATAATAAAGGCCAGAGGGCAGCCTACACTTCACCATGCATTTTTCAAAATGACAACTGCCAAAAGGTATGTCTTATTAGAGCCCATAACAACCCATGGTGACAAGTGTCTCAAATCCTTTTCAGAACTGTGTTCCATGTGGTCCATTTGTCTTGTTTTATGTCCTCCATAAATTTTCCTTTAAGGAGAAATGGGTCTGGGTTATTAAGGGTTGAAGTCGTACAACCTGGGCAGTGGCTTTTGAACTTCAGTTAATAAGACAGTGATAAAAGGGAATCCACGGTTTTTCCAATTCCATTCATTTGGAATGTCCAATCAGCGAAGTATGTACAAGCATGCTCATAAGTGACTCATGCCATCTCGGGAGACTGCTGACAATTTGTGTTCCTCTTCCGAAACATGTGCCTGTCAGCCGCCGCTTCTTTACTCCCACAGCTTGAAACCTTGCAAGCTTGTAAGGACACCAGTGCATGTGCCTGCTTAGAAGTTTTCTGTCAAGCACCCTGATAGCCAGCAGGAGGTGCTTGAGCCACGAACAATGCTAACCAAAGCTGACTGTATCCCTCCCATATCCCTGAGCTGCGCAGAGCCAAATATACATGCTACTTTCAATAAGCCGCTAGCCGTAGGGGGCACTCACATGGCCTGAATTTGATCTGAGGCCAGTGGTGTCTCCTGCACCGCAGTGTGTCACCTTTACTGTACAAGTCAACTCAGCTGCTCCTAGGAATAAATTAATTATGTACCACGGCTCTGTTGAATACTCAATTTATGATTGGTTAAGGAATGGTATCAGGGTGAGCATTATATTCCAATAACTGCACACCTGAAGATATGTATAATGTGTGTTCTGCAAATAATTGCACTCTTAAGTAGTTCACAGCCCAATGCAAAAAGTGTGCAACTATTTTCATATAATGACCGGCATAGAGTTGCTTTTTGCTTACGCGGCGCAGTCTATAAATATTCAGACAACAATATTGCTTGAAAAATTGCGATGTGGTGCACACAGTACACTAATAAATACCCACAATACACTGTAATGCTAACAGTCTCTTGTTTTTTTTATTTTTATCTTCAAGTCTAATGTGCTTGAACGTGGAGCCAAAAAGCAAAAATACTCATGGAGCTCATTCAAAATCAATGGATGCACACTCAATATGTGTATTTTTGCGGACAGAGCGGGTTCCAGGTTTGTACAAAAGCCAGACAAACTTATCTGAATTGAATTTATTTGGCATTAGGAGAAGTAAATCAAACTTCGGGAATGGCTGATGTCACTCTGGCCCTGTCTCCGTACAATAATGGATAATATCTGGCATGAGAAGTCGCTCCTTCAGCGAGTTGGAGAGTAATTACTGACCTACATCTTTCCCGCACTCGCATCCAGCTCACAGACTGATATGAAGATTTACCGTCCACTCACAAAAGGACTCCAAGGATATTCATCAAATTCCTTGATAATTTAATAAAATGGAACTCTATTTTTCACTCTCTTTGAGTCTTTTCAGAAGTATTTAGCACAGGTACATTAACTGTATTGGGAAACACAGCTGATCCGTCTAGTGCGTGTCTGAATACGAGATCAAATAGTTACAACCTGTCTCCAAATAAATTTTTGGGTTTAGCCCTTGGGCCAATTGGGCCAATTGGCCCTGACTAATCTTTCCTGTTTTTCCCTTGCATCATTCACAATGGACATTATTGGATATTTTCAGTAAGAATGGAGTACAGGTATGAACTGGGCTCAGGTACAGAAACTGATATCAAATAAACGGATTATTCTAACCTTTTGATTTTGATTGTGATGTCACCTAGTGAACAGATCCAATTAAAAGTAGACTGAAGGAGGTGGGGAGCCAATGAGGATACAGAACCTCTCTGTTTAGAGCAGTTTGTGAAGCAGAAGTCTGGGCAGGATGGGCGATTCTGCCTTCACTGCCAGTCGCTGTTTGGCGCTGAAGGCGGCTGCAATTGTCTGGCCATCAGTGTGTCTACCTGACTGCCTCCAGCGTCAAGCACAAAATCAACTTGCAAAAAAAAAAAAAACAATTACATCCAGGCTGTGTGTCTCAGCCTTTCTCCAGAACAACATAATTTTTCTATTTATTCTGTTTTGGTGCTCACACTGAAAGTGCCGGTGAGGTCTCTCTCTGTAGATAAGGACTCTGTGTCGCACAGATGTGATGCCCCTATCACGATCAGGAAAACAGCGTCAATAAAATGAGCTTATTAAATATGATAAACACTGCCAGAGTCCAACATATCATTTTATTACCTGGCCCCCCTCTAGGGGGAGCCAAATTAAGCAATGACCATGTCTGTGTGTGTGTGTGTGTGTGTCTGTGTTTCTGTCACTCTGTCTGTCAGCCCGTGGCTGGGGCCAGGTCTGCTATCTCTGATTGCCTTGCTTTTAAAATGCAGCCAAAAATTTTCAATTATGAGGACTAGCTGTCCCAGCTGTGCTATAAACAAGACTTTTGTCTTAGATTGATTTTGACTACCCTCATTAATTCAAGACCTCTCTAATTCTCATCGTCAGTATCCTCATTAGTGCTGTTCATGCTAGGCGCTCTCAGCCCTGAAATCACACGATTTCTGCATAAATACATAATACTGATGTTTTTCAGGATTCTTTTCTCTTTTTAAAATCTCCAAATTAACTTCTGAAGTTCAGCTATATTTCTCATGTAGAACAGCTCAAAGATGAGCTGAAAACTGAAATCAAATTTTCTTTATTATGTCAATTTGGAACTGCCATATGGATAAATCTTAAAGTATATAGTCCAGAAAATATAGTCCTTAGAATATTTCAGTTGAAAAACTGTGCATTTTCCCTCAAAAGATCTTCATTCCACTTCCTCATAAATTGAATTTTTAATATGACATCATCGGGTACCAGCGGCCATGACTTTGATTGAGTATGTATCTCAAGCATCCGCACCCCTTCGATCAATTCCCTTTTCATCTGTTCCGAATACCTTGCATTTCATTATGTGCGTCAATTAACTCAACTTCTCTCTCTTAGTCGGAGATGCTGAAAGATTTTTATGAATTTGAGATATTGTGAGCACCATAATTTTCTGGACACTTTCTTTAATCAAAAATTTTTTAAGGATACAATGGCAATAAGGGTTGCCACTTTAAATTAAGGGTTTTATCATGTTTTCATCCAGATCAGATTAATCATGTAGAATTGGCAGTACATATTGTGCTTAGCTCTCTCTCACTCCCCCCCCCCCTTTTTTTTTGGGGGGGGGGGGAGGGGGGGGAGCGCACGAAAATATACTGGGCAGTTAAACATAATGTAGAATAAAATATTCATTTTTAGCATTTGGTTGTATAGCCTTTGGACGCAATGACTGAAATCTCTGACACAAAGACAACCAGACACTGGGTATCTTTCTTTCCAGGTGATGCTTTGCCAGACCTGCACTGCTGCCATCTTCAGTTCAACTGGATTGATATGCGGTAATTGACTCAGCAAACAGAACCACAATTACAAACACACATCACTGTACAATCACTAATGATTCTCGCTTTACTTTGTATCACTGAACTTTGTTCGGCTCTGGATTTCTAATTGTGGTATCTTTAAATACATCTTTGATGTTAATTCCGAAATGATTGACAGATACATCTAGATTGCTGCGAAAACAATGCAGCAGTGCTCCAGTATTGTAATCATTCCCTGATTACGCAAAATGTATATTGAATATTCATGATAAGGTAAAGCTTAACAACTTTTCAGAATGCAGAGTTTTGAATTCTTGCAATGGTCACGTTGGTATTGCATGATTGTAGCAGTAAACATTACTTACTGAACAGAAAAAGCATGAGGATGTTTTCTGTATTTGTGTCATTCCTTTGTAAATCTCGGCCATTAAATATGAAATAAATGTCCTATCTTGCCACTGGTTTTTGGCAAACACTTGACTATTTCAAGATTCAATGGTCAGATATTACCTTTGTCAATCTTTTTTGAGATGTTAACAGTCAATTGCTGTCTGTCAGATGACTGCACGTTGAAGGTTGTAGGTTGTATTTAACCACTTGATAGCTTCCTGTTAAAGGTGTATTAAGTGGCATGTAGACAAAAAAATGAAATGAGAAGACATATAAATTTATAATTACTGAAATGAATGTGTATAAATTTGTGTGCACTTGCTTGATATGAGGAGTCAAATTGCTTTATGTGATGGAAATGAGCTATTTTATTTATTTGTGATTCTATGAGACATGGGTTGCACTACTGTACATCAAGGCCTGCATGTTTGGAGGAACTAAGATGGTAACTTAACCTTTTGCAAGAGACAGCAAGTTTCCCAATCATTGGCTGGAGCCGCTACTGGCATATCCTGCCTGGTTTCCAGTGCCTAGACAGTGCTGTTTCTGCGCCAAGTATTCCAGATTTTCGTGTTGATTGGACAAAATACAAGGAAGATCCTCATCTGACGGCAGGGTCTGAAGTTGTCCGGCCTGAGAAGCGTAAGGGATGCATGGAGACAACTTAGAAACCTGAGAGGCCAGAGGACAAGGGTCAACAGGTTTCATAACATTGTGAACTCTTCTGCAAAACAAAAGGCTTCAACATGATGTTGATTGCTTGGTTTCTGCTAGACATGACAATAAAACATTAAAAAACGCCCCATTCGTTTGAAAATAGTTTTACTTGGGGGGTACGTACAACCCCAATTCGGAAGTAGTTAGGATAAAGTGCAAATTGTGAATAAAATCAAAACGCAATGACTTTCAAATTACACTAGCCGGTATTTTATTCATAATAGAACAGAGATAACATAGCACATGTTGAAACAGAGAAATTTTACAATTCTATGCACAAAATGAGCTCATTTCAAATTTGATGGCTGCTACAGGTCTCAAGAAGTTGGGACAGGGGCCTGTTTATCATGGTGTAAGATCCCCTCTTCTTTTTAACACAGAGTGGAGGCATCTGGGTTTGAAAAGACAAGTTTCTTGGGTTTAGCCATTGGAATTTGATCCCACTTTAATACAGGTTTCCAGCTGCTGGAGAATTTGGGTCTCCTTTGACGAACTTTTTGTTTAATTGTGCGCCAAATGTTCTCAATTGGTGAAAGATCAGGACTGCAGGCAGGCCAGTTCAGCACACAGACTCTTCTACTACGAAGCCATGCTGTTGTAATAGCTGCAGTATGTGGTTTTGCATTGTCCTGCTGAAATGCACAAGGCCTTCCTTGGAATAGATGTCGTCTGGAGGGGAGCATATGTTGCTCTAAAACCTTTATATACCTTTCAGCATTCATGGTGCTTTTTGAAACATGCAAGTGCCCCACACCATATGCACTAATGCATCCCCATACCATCAGAGATGCTGGCTTTTGAACTGAACGCTGATAACAGGAGGGGTGGTCTTTCTCCTCTTTAGCGTATTAGAGGACACAACGCCTATGATCTCCGACAAGAATTTTAAATTTGGACTCGTCTGACCATAGGACACTTTGCTACAGTCCATTTTAAATGAGCCTTGGCCCACAGAACATGGCGGCGCTTCTTAATCATGCTCAACAATGGCTTCCTTTTTGCATGATAGAACTTTAGGAGGCATCTGTGGATGGCACGGTGGACAGTATTTACTGACAGTGGTTTCTTGAAGTATTCCAGGGTCCATTTAGTAATGTCAATGACAAAATCATGCCAGTGAGTGATGCAGTTGTGTCTAAGGGCCCGAAGATCACGGGCATCCAGTAAAGGTCTTCGGCCTTGTCCCTTAGGCACAGAGACTTTTCAAGTTTCTCTGAATCTTTTGATGATGTTATGCACTGTCGATGATCAGACCTTCAAAGCCTTTGCAATTTGATGGTGAGGAACATTGTTTTTAAAGTATTCCACAGTTTTTTTATGCAGGCCTCCACAGGTTGGAGAGCCTCTGGCCATCTTTACTTCTGAGAGACTCAGCCTCTCTAAGACATCCCTTTTATAGCCAATCATGTTACACACCTGATGCCAGTTAACTCAATTACTTGCTAAATATTCTTTCAACTGATTCTCTTTTCTATTAATTTATTTCTCATCCCTTTTTTCGCCTGTGTCCCAACTTTTTTGAGACCTGTTGCAGCCATAAAATTTGAAATGAGCTCATTTTGTGGATGAAAATCTAAAATGTCTCAGTTTCAACATTTGAAATGATATCTATGTTCTACTGTAAACAACATTTTGGTTCATGTGATCTGAATCATTGTATTTTGATTTTATTTACAAATTACACTTTGTCTCAAAAATTTCGGAATTGGGGTTGTAATATTTATCAAAGTGCCATGATTCCCTCTTCCATCCTGTTATTTTCTGCCTCAGTCCACCTCACTTCCCCAGGCTCTTGTTTTTCTTCAAACCACCGGGTCTGCATTTCATTTGTTGATCCACTTCCCCTCATTCACTTCCCCTCACCCCTTAGCATCATGTAACAGGATATGTCACACGGAGGCCACATATAGGGCTTTTCCACTTGCACCGACTCGGCTCTACTCAACTCGACTCTATTCGGTTTTTAGTGTTTTCCATTAGGCGATAGTGCCTGGTCTTGATGTGCAGGGTGGCGCCTTGCATGGCAGCCTCCCACATCAGGGTGAATGTGAGGCAAAAAGTTGTAAAGCGCTTTGGGGTCATAACATGTGACTAGAAAGCACTATGTAAATGCAGTCCATTTACCATTTACCTGGTACGTACTTACTCGGCCAGGGCTCCAAGCTAGCTGAGTCAAGCTGAAAATGTGACGTCAACAGACTGCAGGCCACTGATTGGCCAGGGAGTGATGCTTGCTATGATGGCCCCATCAACGTTGAGGTGGTAGTCAATTGTTATGGAAAATGACCGAAACCGAGTAGAGTCGAGTCGTGCAAAAACTGTGTAATGGAAAAGCAGCATTAGCGAGCAGAGGGAAAGTGAACTCGGGAGGAGCAGCATTGAAATGAAACACGCAGGCCTTTGTTCACTTTCAGCCCAAACTATCATGGATCGACTGTCAACTGTAGACGGTAAGCACTGTAATGCTTTGCAAACTCATTTCCTTGGGGCCAAGGAGTCTTCTGGGGATAATTGCAATACATCGGGAGAGGTATCGAGCTGCATCAGTTCCTGATATGAAAATGTCTGTTTGTGATCTGTGTTATGCAGTGGCATACTTTCGGCGGTCTGAGAGGCCTGTGGGAACTTCACATTTCACACTTGATTACTCCTGTGTTTATTTATCAAATTAGTAATCAAACAATTTATTTGCGGAGTAAAGTAAACCAACAAGAATAATACAATCAACAGGAAATAATTATGATGAGGTGATTGCCTATTGGCTGCATTTATACTGCGTAATGGATATGATGTTGTAAGGATGGAAATAATTTGACTAATACCAAAATCCAAAACTTTCTGTGACTTCCAGCTCATCTTGGCATTTTTGTTTCAACAGCATAATCAGATTAATTCTATCAGAATGTTATTAGCTTTCAAAAGAGTACATCTGAGAAGGAATAAATTGTATCATATTGAACTTTCTGTTGAAAGGTTTTAATTACAGTGAGCCTTGCAAACTAATTTATGCAAATCTGTGCAGTTTCATGAGCTACATGAGCTCAGAGTCTTTTAAAGACATGAGAACATTTTATGTTGTCATTTATATGCATAGGTTAATGCCTATTAACTTTGTAATGTAATGTCTAATAATCCTATCTATAATAAATTGGCCAGTGATTCTACCAATTTCTTGTAGCAGTAGAGCGAATCAATATTTGATTATTAATCAGGCAAAGCAAACTGTGGCCGGTTTAGCGTAACTTATCACTGAAAGGTGAGGTTACGGCAGTCCTTTCATCCTGCCAACGGTTTTAGCAGCAGAGCGAATCAATATTTGGGTATTAATCAGGTAAAGTAAATTGCAGCAAGTTTAGTGTAACTACGCCCTGAAAGGTTGGCCTGCCTGGTTTTTTCCTGTTATCTTATTCCTGTCCTCTGCCCCTACTGACCTGCCTGCCTGCCCAATTCATGTAGGTCTGTTCACCATCGTGTTTATGAAAATCTCATCATTGCATCTGCCTGCCTCTGTTAGTGTCTGAATTGTGGTCCTTCATCCTGCTTCCTGGTATAGAAACGTGACTCTGTAGCATCTCTGCTATTTTAGTCTTGTCCATATTTGCATCTAACTAACTTTTCCCTGCGCTCTTCCGTGTCAGTAAATGTTCCCATGTCTTTTTCTTGCTGCCAATGCTCCATAAAAATGAGCAAAAGATAATACCAAACCCATGTAATTTAAATGCTTTTAACCCCTTTGCGCAGATATGGATGCCGGCGTCTGTAAAGTCCGGCATTTATTTCCTAAATGATTCTGTGACTGAATTTCCAAATGTCTTGTTTCACTGGAAAAATTTTCCACAGTCTCTGTGACATAAAGCTTAAATAGGCTCATGCACAACAAGAAAAAAAATGGTGTTATTTGTATTCTGTGCAAAGGGGTTAAAATATGACATCAATTACTTGACTTGCAAATGCATCAAAGAAGTCAAGTGATAGTGATGGAAACTTCATTCTGTTCAAATAGGGCTCTTTAAGACTTTTATGTGCTCTCTAGGGCTGACGGGAGCAACAGCGAGGTGTGATCCTGCCGTTCTCGTCGGTGCCAGTGGGTGTTAGTACAGAGATCAAGAGCAGGGTGCTTAATCTGAAGAAGTTTGGGGAAGATAACATTGTAGACCTTTAATTTGAGTCTTGATTTATAATCTCGCATCTAATAGGTAAAAAATGGACTTTCAAGCAATGAATGGAACTAAATTGGACTGACAGAAAAAAATGTTTAAAGACACCGTATTCTTGTATCCATGATGATATTATACTGCCTGTAAAAATATGAGTCTCAAAATGTAATTAGTGTGCTGCCTGATGTTGCTCTAGCGAAAAATTCACACATTTTAATATGACCATGATTATACAGCTCCCTGTAGTTTCAAAGACATGTTCAGGACATTTTAGGCCACTATAGGCATCCATCCACTTTACTGGTGAATTGCTGGTAATTATTTCCTGAAATTCATTCATCATGAGGATCACCATGAATCAAAACAGTTGATATGTTGAGAAACAGGAATTTTCAAATGTTCAGCGAAGCACAATTTGGAGAGAGATAGCCATTAGGATTACTTTGAATCGGGTGACAGCGGGTGGCTGCGAGCTTCATCTGCAATTCATACCTTTGAAAGCCACCCTCAGATGTAGCACATTTGTATGTCAAGGAGTAATCCCAGAAATGTTTTGTTTTACCTCCGAGCCATTTTTTTCATCATCCTTATTTCACTGTGAAATAAAGGATAAAAAACTCAATGTTGAATTTTTGTCATGTTTCATTTTTATATGCAGCACTTTTTGACCCAAATTATGGAAATAAAGTTTTTATTCTGAACTCTCCAAAGATCTTGCTTCGTTTAAGTCACAGTCCCAGTTTAACCTGAAATCCTGAGTGACATGTGGAACAATGCAAATACAGCAAGGATTGACCAGATTTGACATTTGCGCGAAGGTAATACTCTGCATCTGCGATGCCTATATTTGCACCAAAAATGTATGATTGACTGCTGATTTGCAAGAGATTTTTTTTAATGTTTCTCTGTTTCGGAGATACTGAGATTTATAAGAATTGAAGACAGCCTAGTCTGGGGTGTGCAGCCCGAAATCACAGATGCTAAACTTACAAAGTTGGAACCATTGAATGTGATTGGACGAACTATGTTAGTTGCTAACTTAGTTTGCAACTATGCTTTTGGGAAATGGACCCCTGACTGGGTCCATCGAGCCCACTGTGAGCTGCTCAGTGGCGAATGAGGCCAAATCATGGAGGCTGCCATGTTTGACAATGGGCCCTCTTGGCACCTTTCAGCTCTGTGCAGACCAAAATGGTGAGAGATGAATAGAATTAAAATTAAAATTAAATCCTCATTGACACTCGGGACCATTGAGCATGATTTCGTTCAGTGAATGGGTCAACAGCATATTGTGTCAATTTCAATGTCCAAAACAAATACATGTATATCGTATACAATGAGTATTTTAAAAATAGCACTGCATTGAATAAGTCGATTAATCTTTTTGAGTTCATTGATGTGATCTGTTATAAAGAGCAAAAGAAATTTAAGGAATTGTCACACTAAATAAGCAAATGTAAAAGGCAACTAGAATTCTTAAAAATTAAATTAAAACTGAAATCTCTCCCTTGGACATGGTTATATGAGTTTTTCCCATTCTTAAGTCAAATATTTTTGCCCTTGTTTAAAGACAACTTATTTTATAAAAATAAATACAACTACAATATAATATATAATTAATATATATAAATATATTATATATATAAAATATATAATTTAATATCCTGAGTGAGTTTATTTGTGCAGTATTTAATCATAAAATTAAAAAAATAAATAATTGAGTAATTGAGGAATTCATTACTGTTATCCCATATGACATTTTTCTGTGATTCTACATAAAGATATTTACATGAGCTGAAAGTTAGACTTTAGAAATGAGACAGTATCTTTCTAATCCAGTTAAGAGCAGCTTTTATTTGCGTTTTCAACCGATTAAAAATTTTTGTTTACTTAATCTCATTATTTGTCTTAGACCCAGATACAGATTTCATCATTGAAAGTATATTAAAATATTAAATTGTCAAACCTCAGTGAAGTAATCATTTTTAACTGACTTCAATGAGGAAATTTGTTGTTTGGCTACCAGAGGCTTAATAAGCGGCAGTACCACCAGTCAGCACTCGTTTATCAGCTCCGGAGGGAATGTTGACCTCCCCTTGATTGGTTGGGAGGCCGCATATTTGGAGTGACTTCAAGACATTGTGGGAGTGTCATGTTTTCTGTCATTGTCTGGGAGGACAAGGGGAGATTTCCGCTGAGAGCCTCCTGCATCCTGTCACCTGCCAGGTGGAGAATTTGTCAAAAGCGGACAGCAATCACAGCTGAAAGGGTAATCACAAACAGAGCTGAGGGCTGTCAGAGCTTTGGGTTTTCCTCAGATTGATGCTGGATCGGGGCGTTACTGACATGGGAATTCATCATAAACTACCAGTAAATTTCTTCCATTTCCAATCCTCAGTCATTCATGGCTGACCAATTTCAGACATCAGTGTACAATTTCAAAAATGGGCATTCCAGTGTCAGGTCCCCCCTCTATCTCCTGGAAAGTTCTGGATTGTCTTGAAGTTTCCTTTAAAGAAAATATAATAATAATTAATAATCATATAAATCCCATTTGGAAAGTACACCATGCAGAAATGTACAGTATGTTCATTGAAATCTTTGCCTTGTTGGTAAGTTTCAAAACTAAATTAATTTCAGATACTTCCTTCATCTGCCCCTTTACATTTTATTGTTTGATTCATTTAACTTTCTGACATAATTGCAATTTTTTGAAATAATACCTCTGTGTGAACGGATGTAATATTTATTCTCTGAGACTCGCTGCTTTTGTACTAAATGAATTAAAAGAAAAGGTTGATAAGAAAACAACTGACTGTTCCCTCCAGTGACTTAAAGGGCATCTAAATTCGATTCTCAGACGTGAAGTTGAACGTCCAAAGTTTACGAACAAATCACTTGCTTTTCTTGACATCTTGCATTGTCACATGTCCAATTTTATTCATCAACCAATGTGTTGTGTACACGAGTAGACAATCCTTCTGTTTTGGCTCATTTGCGCAGGTGCGGCTTGCTGATTGGCCAATAAACAAAAACAATGGAAACCGACTTTAGATGCCCTTTAATCAGCTGCAGTCAGTGGGAATGGCCATCTCTTTGGTAACTGTTGATTGGTTGTGATGTATGCATAAATGGGTAACACTTTAAGAAGGGTTCATCAATTAACATCAGCTAATGCAGTAATTATCAGTAAATTAATTATCAGTAAATTTACAGTAAACTAATAGGTCTACAAATCATTTACCAATGGTGTTCATGTTAACTAAGGTATTAATTAATACATTATTGAATAGTTTGATAGTTTGAGGTGTTACTTAAGGGATACTTAAGACATCCTTTAAACTTCATTAAAAAGGATGTCAAAGAGCATTAATAAATGGTAAGTTAAGTTTACCTAATGCTTATTTAGCTCTCTGATGCATTAGTTACCTGTCAATTAACTGGTAGTCAATGCTTATTACTGCATTAAATAATGTACCCTTCTAAATATTCAAAAGCGTCATGCTATCCAGCTGAACAGCAAATCAGCTTTTCACTTTCGACAGCTCTAGCCACAGGAATGCCTGAGAATCATTTGTCCTTTATTCTCTCTTTCCATCACCTCATAAAAAAGCAAGACCTTCAGGGATGAGGTGTTTATACGGAGTAATACTGCCTTTTCATTCCTGACAACTCACATCTACGCCAAGGACAGAGACCTTTTCATTTGAAGGTTCAGAATAACATATCAGTATTCTGTGCCACTGATGATTGCGGATGCGTTTAAATCTAATGCATTCACACGGAAAATGGAATTTCCTGCTTTGGGAAATTTGCATTTAGCTCCAAGCCAAAACATCTGATCCTCTTGGCCTTCCGAGATGACTGTACGGTCACTGGCGATTATGCAAATTTGACCCCCAAATCAGTGTTGCACCATGATATCATTTGAAACAGGCCTCCATGCCCAGTGAATCTCATATCATAGGCGAATGGTGCAGAGGGAGTGGAGAGCTGGGTTTTGCTGGGCCGTAGGGGCAGGGAGTGGGTTTGTGTTACACTATTATTATAATTTTTTTTGACAGGTATTTACTCTGACTTTGGGTCGTTTGGTTGTTTTATAATGTTTAATTTATTATTAGGGGTTCCAGCAGCAAAGCTGCTGTTTTTGTTCTGATTTTTATTTCATATTTTGTCTGTCAGCTGACACATACAGTATGTAGACCACTAGACGTTTTATTCACCAATAGATACAATGATAGTTTGGTGTCTAGGCTCTGACACTGACCCTCTCCGATGGCCTGCTGAGCTGAGGAGATGAGAGCAGGGGGGCATCAGAGTATCATCCTCAACCCTTTAGAGGAAATTCAGAGCCCACAAGTGGATGCTGGGATAGCGAGGGAGTGCAGCAGTCAAGAGTGATTCAGCAGCAGAGAGTAATGCAGTGTAGCAGAAGGGTCATGTTTTTCCGCAGAACTGGAGTAAGAGGGGTGAAGCAGTGTCTGGTACGCGTGGGTGTGTCTATGGGAGTGTGTGCATGGCTCATGTTGTCTGCCAGAACCAGCTGTGCAAGCTATGCTCCATTATTCTGTCCTAAAATGATTTGCACAGAAAAAGCCGGATATGCTAGAGATGAACCAAACTTTGCAGCTGGTTTCCTATGGTTACCCAGTACTTATGTCATGCAAGTTATCCCAATTGGCCACCTTGTGGCCATACAGCAAGCCAAAACACAGTTCAGTCTGTAAAGCCTGCCCCAGATGGTGCAACTTTGCCTGAGGCAAGTGACATGCATGTATACTGTATCAGGAAATGTTGCACCGTGTGGGGTTGGTTTTTGCTGCGCAACTTCCTCGGGTAACAGTGCAACAGCGTATCGAGCATGCTAGATATTTTTGCGTCACGCGAGGAAGTTACTCACCATGCAGGGGCTACCTGCTGCAATGTTACACATGCTCGACCAATCACAACATGCAGACCCGTCACATGACGTGCAGACAAGTCACGTGATACAGAAAATGGCGCCACTCATGCTAAATCCGTGACCAGGATGTCTGTTACAGTTTCAGAGGGTGCCGCCATTTTTCTGTATCACCTGGTTCGTCTGCACATTGTATGACGGTTATATTATAAAGCAATATGAAATATTCGCACATTTGCCAGCTCTGAACTTTCGATCCATTTGCCTTGGAGACATGGAACTATCATCTACCCACATGATGAATGAAAAAACCTCTCTGCCATTTCTCCTAAACTGATTCACTAAATTTTGCATAGGGAAGACTGGTGTCCGATGAGCCATGGGGACCAATGAGCCATATCACTAATTTGCGTTCAATCAATGCCAAAGGTGTTTAAAATAGGCAAAATAGTGATATGGTGAATAGTGAAATTATCTCCATGACTCATCAGTCAATGGTCAAATATTTGGCCCATTTTTAGCAGCTCTGTCATCGATTGATGGCAAAATAGTGATCTGGCTCATTGGTCCCCATGGCTCATCGGACCCCAGTCTCCCCTACTGAATCTTGGTCACAGGTTCTGATAAAGTCATCAAGGACAAGTTGATGACTCAGAAACAGTGACAGCCATCATCCATTCAATTTCTACAGATCTGCCTGGACCCCGTAATTGCTGCTTGTGGCCATATATAATATTTGGACTATGATGAAAAAGATATACTAGTGGACCTTGCCACAGGTATTTAGGAAATGAGGTTGGAAGAGAGTGCCCATCCATCTGTATATAATAGATCTGTCCAGTGAAGAAGTCTGTACAAAGCAATTCATCATGAGAAAGGAAGATATCTTCTGGAAGCGTTCTTACTCTGACCACAGTCTGGAATAAACCTGCTCAGTAAAATATGCTCTATTTTATCAGGGAAGAACTTGCTCAAATGGGTTCAGTAAATTGTGTTCAATTGTGTTCTGTGTCCAGTGCTGGGCGACCAACATTGTGTTCTTCATCCCCTTAATCCTGTTTATTGGAAGATGCTTACTGGGCTGAAACTCAAACCAGGGGCCATAAACAGCTGGTTATTCCCCATTTAGGTGGAAGATCCAATGTTCAGGGAGTTCTGCCTTGTTGTCATCCACCTATGAACTCTTGTAACCTGATTCTGCCACCTCCACACTCAAGGATTGTCTTAATTGGTAAATATTGGTGCTGGACTTCATGTATTTCTGACCCTAGATTCTACATCTCTGATATCCAGCATCACCAGGATGACTTGGCTCAGCTTGGCTTGGATCAGCTCAGCATGACCCAGCTTCTGCTCAGCTCGACCCCAACATAGCTCAGCCCAGCAAGTCAGCCCAAAATCAATGCCCGAGTCCTTTTCTGTTGTTTGTTTCAAGCGCCAAATTGTCGCCCAGAGTCCGAAGCCCCAAAATTAGAAGTCCTATCATGTTTTTTCTCTCTTTCGAACTCACTCAGCTGATAGTTTGACTAAAAACTTCTACCTTCTGCTTGAAGCTTTGGACTAAGTAAGCAAATCCAGGTGGTTGGAACAAAATACCCGTAGAATGATCTGACGCTGGGCTGCCGGATAGCTTACTCGGTTAAGGCACCACATTGCAGTAAAGAAGTAACTAACGCGTCGCGGGTTCGAGCCTCGGTCATGCCAACTGGCAGTGGTCGGCAGCTTTTTCAAAGTAGCGTACAATTGGCCATTGCGCTACAGGGTATCAAATTGGGAAGGGACTGCTGGGAAAGGGAAATAAATAAATAGCTTTGTTCATTGCTCAAGCGCCTCCTGTTGGCCAGACGGGAGCTCGTTAGCATACCATATTTGCATACCAAGCCACTCAGGGGTTTTTTTCTGAACCAGGAAGAAAGATATAAAAATATCGTCCACCACAGGTGTTACTTCTCTTTCTGGCATTTTTGAGTTCCTGCGCTCACCTGAGATTTCTCTCTTTTTAAGAATATGCCAAATAATTCAGTTATCCACTTCTAGTGGTTGTGTTTTTTTACCTATGGGTTTGTTATGATTTTTCAGCCTAATACTGGCCTGCTTTACAGGCAGTGACAGCTCTTTAGATTTCATTTTGAAAGTTAAAAGCATCAGATTCCAATTACTTGAAATCAGTTGTTGACCTTTGATATTTTCACGTTTACATTAAATTTTCAGGTAGAGAGAGAGAGAAAAAAAAAGCACACCTGGCCGTGGAACAGCTGAGCGGCCAATTTTCCTATTACTTTTGATCCCTTAGAGAGGGGAGACCTCTTTAAAATAAAAAGTTCACCCGATTTCAATGTGTACACCTTTAAATTGAGGCAAAATACAGCGCCCTTCATAATTATTGGCCCTGGTTAATGTGTTAAAAGCCTTAAAATAAATAAAATTTTTACTGCAGAAGCATAATCTCACACAGAAAATTATAGAAAAATGTAACCTTCAACTCAAATGAATTTTAAGGAAAAAAAAAACCCTGAATAAGAAATTATTATTTTTCATATAATAAACTGTTCCACAATTATTGGCACCCCTAACAATTCTTAGGAATAAAATGTAATTGAAGTATTTCTGTCATTTCTACAGTAGTTTACAAAGTTGATCAGAGTGTCTAAGAACATTTAATTAGTAATTCATCACTTCCTCTTTCCCTGGGGTATAAATATGACGTGACACAGAGGCTATTTCTCTTTTCCACTCTTCAACATGGGAAAGACAAAGGAACACACCATTCAAGTAAGGCAGATGTGTGTCAACCTTCACAAGTCAGGCAATGTCTGGAACAACTGGAACAGTGGTAAACAAGCCTGGACGAGGAGGCAAGGTTATTTTGCCACCATGCACAGTGAGGAGGATGGTAAGAGAAATAAAAAGTTCTTCAAAGCTCACTGTTAAAGAATTGCAACAAATGGTAGCATCTTGGGGTCACAAAGTCTCCAAAACAACCATCAGGCGCTATCTAGATGCCAGCAAGCTATTTGGGAGGCATGCACGGAAAAAACCTTTTCTCACTCACAATCATAAACGCAAACACCTGAAGTTCGCTAAGCGGTACCGGGACTTCAATTGGGATCGTGTGCTTTGGTCAGATGAGACCAAGATAGAGCTTTTTGGCAACAAACACTCTAAGTGGGTCTGGCGGAACACAAAAGATGAGTATGCAGAAAAGCACCTCATGCCTACTGTGAAGTATGGGGGAGGATCGGTAATGCTGTAGGTCTGTTTCTCTTTTAGAGGCCCTGGGAACCTTGTTAGGGTGCATGGCATCGTGAACGCCTTGAAATACCAGGAGATTTTAAATCAAAATTTGGTGGCCTCTGCCTGAAAACTGAAGATGGGTCCTTACTGGGTCTTTCAGCAAGATAATGACCCTAACATGTGGCCAAATCTACACAGAAATGGTTCACCAGACACAGAATCAAGCTCCTCCCATGGCCATCTCAGTCCCCTGACCTCAACCCCATTGAAAACCTGTGGAGTGACCTGAAAAGGAGAGTGCAGAAGAGAGGACCCAGGTCACTGGATGATTTAGAGAGATTGTGCAAAGAGGAATGGTCAAAAATCCCTCTTTCTGTATTTTCCCTTCTTGTGAAACATTATAGGAGAAGATTAGGTGCTGTTTTGTTGGCAAAGGGGGTAGTACAAAGTATTAACATCAGGGGTGCTAATAATTGTGGCACGCATGATTTGATGTAAAAGAATTATTTCTTAATGTGGGATTTTTTTTCCCAACTGAATAAATGCACTTGAATTAAATGCTGGATTTGTCTCTTTGTTTCATTGTGGTCCTTTATTATTTAGAAAAAAACTTAATTTATTAGAAGCTAAAGAACACATCTTAACCAGGGATACCAATAATTAAGAAGGGCACTGTATCTCTCTCTTATGCACTCGTGCACACACAAAATGTACCCAAGCAACACTATCTTGAAATTTTGCAAGTCTGTGGCCTTCACATCTTTTAAAATAATGAAACCAGGACAGCAACACAGTATCTGAGCATCGAAATATTACAGCATCAAAGCTTCAAAATAGGCCTGTTACAGATTCATAGCAATACTCCTGATGTGTTCTGATTAGGGTCAATGACAAGAGCACTGTAAAATATAGCCTCATAAAATTGCCAAAGAGCAACATAGATTTAGACAGCGAACATATCAGCTTCTAACAGGTTTAATATGATGGATGAGGAACTCCAGGGGTCTTATTGCCCCATAAATGTTAGGTCACTATACCTTTATCAACTATGTTATGATTAACAAATGCATGGGAGTGTTTATGCCTTGTATAGTCTATCCCAAGCTATCCGCCCTACAGTATGACTCTGTCAACTAAATTATTCTGCTTGTGGACTTGGCTGAGGTTGACAGATTTACTTACACGCTAATCAAAGCTCTTCTGCAGGCCACAGACAGACAGGGATGCGCTGATACAGAATATTACTGCGTTAATAAAACACAAACAACCAAACAAATAAACAAAAAAACAGTAAATACGAGTGAAATTCCTGTTGGAAATCTGGCATGTCTCCCTGTGCCCCAGGTGTGGTAATGTAAATTGTAAATTGTTTGCTATTGTGATGGTGAAAGCCTGTGTGCTTTGCCAATGATTAAACACTGAATAATTGTTCTTAGTTAGTCACTCTATTAGTCTGCTAAAAAGTAATGGAAACATATTTCCAATTAATAAAATTATTCGTAAATTTTTTATTGGCCTTTGCCTGAGTCCCAGGTAGCAAGCACCTCCACTCCCGATCTGGCCCGGTCCAAATATATTTTTTCATTTGATGTAGCATGTGTGAACTGCCAGGACACTGGGGGCCTTTTTGATAAAAATTTGTCTAGATTTCATACATACTGCATAGGCTACACTCAATAAAAGAAAAATTAAGCATGGTGAAAAATATCCTGATTTAGCCTACAAGTCTGTATGTCAGGTAAACTGCATTCAGTGCTGACTGAATTAATCAAGATTTACTTTAAATATTAAATATGCGCACAATCCGATTAATGTTGCATAGTTTTCATTAATTTTGTCCGATTTTTAAAAATGTCAAGTTTATTTTTATAAATGCGAAATCTGTAGAGAGAGTGGCGTACGCATGATTGCTGTGCTTATACACGCCGCGGTTTATGAGCAAGGCTCTAGGGGTGACCAGTGGATGTCCTCACGTCCGCGCTTTTATAAATATCATTACGGGAGCCCGCGTTGTGTTCGGCGGCGCAGGGGGAGAAGGAGGGGTCCGTCTCTCTAAAGCGGACTGATGAGAGGAGGCAGGCCAGTGCGGGTTCTCCCTTTATCGCGTCCCGCGAATGGCATCCTGTCTCTCGGATTCAGCGCAGTGCCTCTGATAGGCAGATTACAGCTGCGACTGTCGGATCGTTTCCTTGAAGCAACAAACTCCGCCTGGGGAGGCCGTCTTCTGTGATGCGCTCGAGTGATGTTGAAGAGCGGAAGATGGCACTGTTTCGGGTCTTTTTATATGGCTACTATGTACAGGAGACTTTTAAATGAAAAGCACGCAAGTTCAGCTCAGAAATGTCTCAGGACTCTGTTCCTGTTCCTTCTGTGCAGTCAGCCTCTTTATGACTGCTTTGTATTACAGTGCCGTGTGGCCGCAGCATTGAGATTTGCAATGCTCCTTAATGAACTGTTGAGTTTACTCGTGAACTTGAAATGTTGCAGTTTCATAGGTAGGGACATAGAGCTGTCACTTTAGAAGAATATGGATTTGCCCAGAGCCGATCCTCAGGATAAAGCCAGTACTAGCGCAAAACTGGTCCCCTCTCAGAACTGGTCCCAGTGTAAAACTGGTCCACCACAACACTGGTTGTCAGTGATAAACTGTTCCCCTTTCAGTCTCAGAGAGCCAGGTCTGATGCCAAGCAGGTCCTGGTTTGCGTCCCTTACGAAAAAGTTGTTTATTCAAGTGTGTCATGAGTATACTTCTTCTAAACTAAAAAATAAGAGAGTATACTTTCAGTTTACTTTTGATGTACTTATCAGAGATATACTTAGCATAGTAATACTGAAGTATTTTTAGCTTATACTGAAAAATACACAGAAAAGTCTTAGAATATTTGACTAATACTTGGAACTAAACTTTTTATTATTATACTTTTCTTGAGTATATCTCAAAGTATGTTCAAAGTATGTTGGACTAATGTTCAAGAATACCGGCTTGCAGTTAGGTTACTATCAAAAGAATAAGCACATTAAAATATTTTTACCACACATATTGGCCTCTGAAGTATATTGCACTATATTTTTACTCAGTTTTTACTATCTTATGGACTTACATATTCCACATGTACATTTACAGAAACAAGTCAGCTTTGGGGCAGCATAGCAGAGTAAATAGCACATGGGTGGAGTTGAACTTGATTTTTATGCAGTGTAATTAACTCACACAGAAACAGATAAACATTTGTCTGATTTTATTTGAGAACAAATTTGACAATTATTTCAGTATTGACAGACTTGTTAAATACTCTTATAAAAAAAGTATACTTCAAGGATAAGCAACATAAACTTAAAGTACCCATCTAGTTTACATCTGCAAACTACAAATGAACTTTTAAGTATACTGTGACTTAACCCCTTTGTGCAGAAGCCAAATTTGGCTATTTATGGGTTACCCACTTTAATGCTGTATAATTCAAGATTTAAGCTTCACAAAGAGGAAAAATGTGGCTCAATTCAGGAAAGACACTTACAGCATTTAGAATTACATTGTATTTCAGTTTATTTTCATGATTTTGGTAGAGAAAATGAGCAGCAAACATAAAAAATCTTCATGAGAATTCACCATTGAAATTGCAAAAAAAATAATTCTGACGATTGAAAAACTGCTGGGGCTTAAAACTATACATTTATGGTATCATAAACTCCTTGAGCACAAGTAGAATTCATCTTCAACATTACATTCTAGATTACCTACATGCTATTAGCCAAATTATACAGCTACCCAAGTGTCTCCCCAAAGTCTCAAAATGATTTGCTGTCAAATCATTAAAAAAATCATGTATTTAACACAATTAAAGCTTTAAGGCATGAAATTTAATATGAACGAATGATTTTCTGGTTGAGTTTAGTATGAATTTATCAATATCAGTGCAGTTGAATATCAGTGGTCACCAGTAATCTCTCCAAATACGAACGTGCCTTTTCTCCATAATAAAGTTTAGAGTTTTGGCCATTTCTCTTCAAAGCCAGCACAAACACGCATTAAATAAACTGCTAATTAAACGGTCAGAACATTCACCCTGTGATGAAAGCTACCAGTCCCCTCTTCAAAGCTCACGAACCCATTTCAACACTTATAAGGAGCAAGTACACCTCACGAACACAGTAATATCTGAATTCTGAAATATACCTTATTTTAACTGAACAGACACTCCACTTTCAGGGAATATCAAATCCATTGCGTCTCCCGATTCAAAAGAAACGTGCAATGAACGTACCGGGGGTCCACACCAAAATGCACGGGCAGTTCGCGTTTTAAACAGGAAAAAAACCTCGACATTCGACTTAGTTGAGTACATATACATTCCGAAACAGAAAAAACAAAAATAGCAGCCTGACCTTTTTCGTGAATCCCTCCTCCAGAGACATTGACTGTATAAAATAGAGACCGATGTACCCAGTAGCAAATACCCTCCGGTCCTGTTTCATTCGAAATAACTCCAATAGAGCATATCGTTCTCATTTAAATCCTGTAATGTAACTGAACACTTCAAGGCCAGTTTTGCGAACCGATTTTCTATAAATCCCGTCTATTTTAGCCGCGTAATGTGCATAACGTAGACAGGATACAACCGAGCCTGCTGATACGCATTGGTTTGAATGCTCTGTGTTTGTCCAATCAATGTGTTTCACTTACTCTAAAATGTTTAAACACTCGGGAATTGGATAAGAAACGAGCCATTCAATACATTGTTATCAGGGAAACTTCAGGAGGCCATGAAGTGTAACTCTACAATTACGCAGAAGAGCTTGAGTGTGTGGTTGAGTGATTGGCTATCAACGCCAGTACTCGGGTGGATATAAGGAAGCGCTGGATTTGGCAATGAAGGAATCTACGCGTAAATCCACGGTAGGGAACTACAATTTTTTTTGTATGGGACAACTGTAATAGGCAATAGAATGTGAGAGAATCAATACCATGTCGATTTTTTTGCCTCAGAAAACTGATTTGTATGAACTACTAATTGGAATACTGTTAGCTCACTGTGGCTAAACTGGTTGCTACTAAGGATAACGATTTTTTCTGTGTCAAGATATCGTTTTTTCAAACTGCTGAATCGACACCATGGGCAAGGATACTGACCAGTTTGCACATCAGGCTTAGCTGAGGAGTTTAATTCATGCAGCTCTCAAAAAACAGGGAGTGGAGTGAACTTCACCGTATTCAGAACCGCGTTCGAGGTCTGCTTGCTTGTGAACATTCAATAACTGATCCGGGGGTGCTATCTAGTGATCGAGTACAGTAACAGCGTACTTCCAATGTGCAGGTCTATAGACGCGGGCATCTACATCTGCAGAAAGGGGTTAACTGGTTGTATACCTTTAGCATACTTTTCAATTTATGAAAGTGTACAATTAAGTATCCTGCAAGTAAACCTTCAGATATACTGCCAGTTTATTAGTTGTATACTTCTAGTAATCTTTTCAGCTCATGAAAGTATACTGTGAAGTATACTGCTAGGAAACATAAAGATGAACTATTAGTTCCCAAGTTATATATTTTTAGTACAATTTCTAGTTTATAAAAGTATAATTTGCAGTATACTGCAAGTAAACTTACAGATATACTGCTAGTTTATTAGTTATTTACTTCTAGTAAATGTTTCAGTTCATGAAAGTATACTGTGAAGTACACTGCTAGTTAAACTTAAAGATGAACTATTAGTTCACTAGTTATATACTTCTAGCACTTCTAGTCTAATTTATAAAAGTATACTTTACAGATGTACTACAATATTCAGATGTACTACAACTTTACTTGTTACAAACTTAAAGCCAACTTTTTAGTTCATGCACATTTGAAGTATACTACCAGTAAACTTATAGGGAGACAACTAGCTCAATACTTCAAGCCCTCTATAGTTTAAATTTAGTTTTAAACTTTCAGGGAGCCAAAAGTGTTTTGTTTTTTTAAATGCAAGTATACTTCAAAGTCTTCTTTCAGCTAACTTAACAACATACTCACAGCTTATGATTATTGCAATATAAAATATATTACTGTTGCTATTCAGATATTATTTAATGTAAGTAGACGAGAGGTTACTAGTAGACAATGCTAAAGTGCATTCTGCTTTAATTTACAGAAGAAGGTACTTATAAGAATTTACAATGAAACACATACTCAGGATTGAGAACAAAATTGATTCCTTTATAAATTAAATTTTCAAACATAATATTGTATTGGACGCCGAAGTACAAGAACACAACAATGGCAACTCTTATTGAAATCCCAATTCAAAACAAAGAAAATACCTCTTTCTCTCATATGGAACCAGAAGTATGCATAAAATATTAATCAGCAATGCCTTCAGCCTGACCAGTAAGCTGAAGGACTCAAGCAAAGGCTGATGAAATATTCCGAATGAGTACACCGATGAGATGTTTTTCAGTTAATGGAGTTCTGTATCACACTCAAAAATATGACCGACTAAAGAAAAGATGGAGCAGTGCTGTAATACTTGTAAGATGATACATTCTTTTTAATAAATGATTTAATCATTTTTAAAACAAAGAGTGTGGACATCGAAGCCCTGAATATTGTACCTGTACCAAACATTGCTGTGTTTAAGTTGAGATATCAGTTCAATCTAGCTGGCCATTATGTGCAGATTCACAGATAAAAGATCAGAGTATTTTCAAACGTGAGGTTAAGAAGACTGGAACTTCAGTGCTCTCTGACATAGTGACAATGAAGTGTCTGTACTAGTCTTAAAACTAGTAACCATACCACAGCTTGATCTGCACCAGCTGTGTGGTTGAAGTTAAGTGGGTGTAGGCTTGGTTTGTGCTTGGATGGGAGATCACCTGGGAAAAGGAGGTGTTGGTGGGTAAGTAGGTGGCAATCTTTCCTCTGGTGGAAAAATACACAATACTCCAATGTAGTAATGAGGATGTTGTCTGTCTGATGAGATGTGAACCTGATGTCCTGACTCACTGTGGTCATTAAACATCCAATAATATTTTTTTTTAAGTTTGCTGGAAGTATACTACTAATAAACTAGCAGCATATCTGTAAGTTTACTTGCAGACAGTATACTTAAATGAACACTTTCATAAATTGAAAAATATTCTAGAAGTATACAACTATTTCACTCACAGTATACTAAAACGTTCACTTGTAGGGTACTTGCAGTATAGAATAAAACTTAGATGTAAACTAGATGGGTACTTTCAGTTTACTTTGCTTAAACTTGAAGTATACTTAAAGGGGTAAACTTATAAATGTTCCAATTTAGTCCGAAGACGTATTAAATTGGTATAGTTTCTAGTACACTACAAGTACATGGTCCGTAGTATACTTGCTTTACTTATACTCAAGTATACTTAATAAAATGAACTTCAAGTGTACTACTTTTGGCTAAGGGGTGCAATGAAAGTACTTGCACAAATCAGCTCTACATTGAAAGCTGGTCTCCTTGCAAAGCTGTCTTATGGGCAGTAAGATTGTGCAGCCCTGTTGCTGAACCACAGAGCCAATAGCAACAGCATGGTCCAGACATAACCACAGCAGTGTAATATAATGGTTGGGAGAGCAGGGCTCATAACACCGAGGTTGCTGTAGAACTCAGGTTCTGAGTGGGACCCAGCCATTGTGCCCCAAAGTAATGGCCCTTTACCTGAATAGCTTCAGTACCCAGCTGCGATCAAAGGGGCATGTCTGAAAGTTTCAGCTGTTACACTGCTTGCTTAAAAAGCAACTTATTGGTAAAGTCAAGCATAGGCCACTCTTGATGCATAACGAAAAAGTAACAAGATGCCCTCTATTGTGCAGATGAATATTCATTTATTTATTTTGGTGTGTGTGTGTGTGTGTGTGTGTTTGTGTGTCGCTTCTAGTACGAGATAGAGAACATTGTATTGGACATCGCTGACAAGAACAGTTTAGAAAAAGGCTAAGACATAAAATCTTATGAAGTGTAAAAAATTACTGAAAAAATATTCTCAGCTTCTGCTGTTCAGCCTGTAAACCATGACAGATCTCTCAGTGTGTTAGTTTTGGCAATGACTGTCCCTCAGACATGGCTATCAGGCAGAAAGTAGCTGCTCTTATTTAAGGAGTAATATGACTGTAATTTATCCAAACAATCCTGTTTCCAGGCCTCACTGTAATCTCAGGACAGAAAACCTGATTGGACAGCCAGATCTGACCATATCTGACCTTCACGTTTTCTGTTTAGAACCTGGTCTTGCACGCATTTGAAAACTTTCTGTCCAGATCTGACCTTGCTGGATTGTGTAGAACCAGCTCAGGTTATATAACGGAATGCAGCACTCAATGCTTAGTAGTAATCATCACTGAGGACTTCAAATTCCTGATGAAAAGAAAGAGCAAGAGATGCATTGTGACTGAGAGTGAGTGAGAGAGAGAGAGAGAGAGTTGGGGTGGGGGGTTCATTAAAGTGCAAAACCACACCACATCCCCATTTAGTCTCCTCCCCTCTTGGAAAGTGTGTCATAAAATGTTTATCTCAGCTGTAAGTGCGGTCTGGATTTTAAAAGGCGACATTCAGTCTAATCACTGCAGTGTTCCGTACCAAACAGAGCACTAAAGTCATAAAACCAGAGGAGAAGGTTAAATTAGTTCAGGACTGAATTGTCATTAACAGCCAGTTGGGAATAATGAAACGGCATAGACCACTTGTCAGTTTTTGCATAGAAACCAATGAGGTGCTTGGCCAATCAGGAAGCATGTTGATAAGAACAACCAGGGGCACACAGGCGACGTCACTTCCTGGCTTCTCTTCCCTTAAGGTGTGTAGGGCAGCACAGACAGGCCATGGCTCCATTCAGATAATCAGGAAATAACGTCCTGTCATCTAATGTCTGACCAGTTTTCCTTAACCTCAGTAGAAAACATCAAGAGGTTATGGTTAAATGCGAAAGATAATCAATAAGGACTTTAGCAAAAAAACAATTGTGGTGCAATGAGAATTCAACTGCTCTGACATGTGGCAACATTATCATCCGTTTCTCGCCTGTTCTGCTTGTTTGTTTTCGAGAATGGCCAGATGGACAGTGCATCGCTTTAAATATTGCAGCCACTAAGATTTGTGGGAAGACGTTGTCTCCTTTACTTCGTAAAGAAGGATCCAGAGTACCCTTTGTTAAAGGAAATAAATAATGAAGGATTGAGGCAACTTTCCTTTGCATTTGGGTAATTTGAACAGTACTTTTCATGGCTACCATGTGAATAGTTCCAGCTCATTTTTCAAAGCAAAAAAGACTATCCAGATGTAGCAAAAGTACACCAGTCCTGATATTCACTTCTGTCCATCTTTCTGTTTGGAAAGATGTGTTCTGTGATTGGAGTGAGAATTTCACTGTTGTTTTCTGTGCAGGAAGGGATGACCTAACTACAATATCCTGGAACCCTCCAGAAAAAGGAAATGAACATCTACCCATAGTGCCTCAGGTTGTCTTGTCTTTGCTAAACCATGACAGCAGTTGTTGTGTCCGTGCATCTGATTGAAAGATTAAAAGTCACAGAATGGTCCGAAACCCCTGTCACCCTGCCGGCAGATGATTATCCATGCCGAAATCTGATTGGATAACATTACCTCTCAACCATTGTTTCTGTGTAAACCATTGCTGAAGATGGAATTTGCCTGGGAGGCCATTTTGTGAATGACATCCTCACAATTCAAAAGGGGGTTGGTGAGGGTGTGCGCTACTGGCTTATATTGCTGCCTCACCGCAAAAGGGTCATGGGTTCAGATTTGGCCAGGGGCCTTCCTGTGTCGATGTTGCATGTTCTTCTCATGTTGGCGCAAGCTTCCTCAGGGTACTCCTGTTTCCTACCACAGTCCAAAGACATGCATGATAGGCTAACTGAAGACTCTAAATTGCCCACTGGTATGAATGACTTGTACTTTGACATGAGATAGCTGAAAAACTGTTTTAAGTGTCATAAGACAATAAAGAATCAAAGAGTTCAAAATAGAGTTCTAACCCACTTGCTCGCAGTTAGAAGCAAAGCACCCAACAAGGTTTAGACTGAATGATTCTTTTTGATGGAGGGGGAAAGTCAAGGATGTCAAAATTCCTCTGAATTAATAATAAAAAGCTGAGGGGTAGCAGTTGTGTGGTGTTAATGTGAAAACGGCCACACTGGAAAACTGGTTGCAGTGGTGTGCGGCGGCTGTTTAAAGTGAGGAAGTTGGGCAAATTGACTGAGAGGCTGCAGAAGCTGTGCTTGTTTCAATCATGTCTTTCACTGAAATGTAATATTTTCCTTAGGTGCTTAGAGACCACAGTCACATGAGAGCTGCAATGTTTCTCTCAAGCTGCGTCGCTCTGTGTCTGTCAATGAAGAGATACAGGCTCATAAACTGCCTGTTATTGATGCTTTTCTTTAAGTGTGTGCGCGCATGTGGGTGTGGTCCATGTTTACCTTCCCTTGTGGGGACAAATGGAATTCCAGATATGAAGAAACTGAGATATTTTAGGGTTAGGGGTTAAGGTTATGGCTGGCGTTTGTATGAGTAGCACAGCCAGAGCTGAAAATCGGGTGGGCAAAAAACAGCCCTTTAAACTGATAAAAGTCCTCACCTGTTCTCAGTCATTTTCCTTTATTAACACGCTTTTCGAGAATATCCCACAGGCAATTAAAAGCACATCACCTTTCTTCTTTTTCTGCCAGATAAGGCACCATATTAATGTTAATGGCGATTCTGGGAAAACACTGCCATCTGGTGGTTAAAGGACACTACTGAAAACCCCCGAAAAGGAACAACCGGAAGTCACTTCAAATTAAAGAACAAAGGCAGAGACCCACTGATGTCAGAGTAAATTAACTTGGTGAACTGTAACAGCAATACAGTGTCTACAGGTTTTACTGCAGTCCTGAAGGGCCACAGTTTCTACAGGTTTAACTACAGTCCAGGGGGACACACTGTCTTCAGGTTTAACTCCAGTCCTGAAAGGCCTCAGTGTCTGCAAGTTTAACCCCAGTCCTGGAGGGCCACAGTATCTGCAGGCTTATTTCTAGTCCTGGAGGGCCACAGTATCTGCAGGTTTAACTCTAGTCCTGAAGGGCCACAGTATCTGCAGGTTTAACTCTAGTCCTGGAGAGCCACAGTATCTGCAGGTTTAACTCTAGTCCTGGAGAGCCACAGTATCTGCAGGTTTAACTCTAGTCCTGAAGGGCCACAGTATCTGCAGGTTTACCTGTAGTCCTGAAGGGCTACAGTATCTGCAGGTTTAACTCTAGTCCTGAAGGGCCACAGTATCTGCAGGTTTAACTCTAGTCCTGAAGGGCCACAGTATCTGCAGGTTTAACTCTAGTCCTGGAGAGCCACAGTATCTGCAGGTTTACCTGTAGTCCTGAAGGGCCACAGTATCTGCAGGTTTAACTCTAGTCCTGAAGGGCCACAGTATCTGCAGGTTTAACTCTCGTCCTGGAGGGCCATAGTATCTGCAGGTTTAATTCTCGTCCTGGAGAGCCACAGTATCTGCAGGTTTAATTCTAGTCCTGGAGAGCCACAGTATCAGCAGGTTTAACTCTAGTCCTGGAGAGCCACAGTATCTGCAGGTTTAACTCTAGTCCTGAAGGGCCACAGTATCTGCAGGTTTAACTCTAGTCCTGGAGAGCCACAGTATCTGCAGGTTTACCTGTAGTCCTGAAGGGCCACAGTATCTGCAGGTTTAACTCTAGTCCTGAAGGGCCACAGTATCTGCAGGTTTAACTCTAGTCCTGGAGAGCCACAGTATCTGCAGGTTTAATTCTCGTCCTGGAGAGCCACAGTATCTGCAGGTTTAATTCTAGTCCTGGAGAGCCACAGTATCTGCAGGTTTAACTCTAGTCCTGAAGGGCCACAGTATCTGCAGGTTTAACTCTAGTCCTGGAGAGCCACAGTATCTGCAGGTTTACCTGTAGTCCTGAAGGGCCACAGTATCTGCAGGTTTAACTCTAGTCCTGAAGGGCCACAGTATCTGCAGGTTTAACTCTAGTCCTGGAGAGCCACAGTATCTGCAGGTTTAATTCTCGTCCTGGAGAGCCACAGTATCTGCAGGTTTAATTCTAGTCCTGGAGAGCCACAGTATCTGCAGGTTTAACTCTAGTCCTGAAGGGCCACAGTATCTGCAGGTTTAACTCTAGTCCTGGAGAGCCACAGTATCTGCAGGTTTACCTGTAGTCCTGAAGGGCCACAGTATCTGCAGGTTTAACTCTAGTCCTGAAGGGCCACAGTATCTGCAGGTTTAACTCTAGTCCTGGAGAGCCACAGTATCTGCAGGTTTACCTGTAGTCCTGAAGGGCCACAGTATCTGCAGGTTTACCTGTAGTCCTGAAGGGCCACAGTATCTGCAGGTTTAATTCTCGTCCTGGATAGCCACAGTATCTGCAGGTTTAATTCTAGTCCTGGAGAGCCACAGTATCTGCAGGTTTAACTCTAGTCCTGGAGAGCCACAGTATCTGCAGGTTTAACTCTAGTCCTGAAAGGCCACAGTATCTGCAGGTTTAACTCTAGTCCTGGAGAGCCACAGTATCTGCAGGTTTACCTGTAGTCCTGAAGGGCCACAGTATCTGCAGGTTTAACTCTAGTCCTGAAGGGCCACAGTATCTGCAGGTTTAACTCTAGTCCTGGAGGGCCATAGTATCTGCAGGTTTAACTATAGTCCTGGAGAGCCACAGTATCTGCAGGTTTAATTCTCGTCCTGGAGAGCCACAGTATCTGCAGGTTTAATTCTAGTCCTGGAGAGCCACAGTATCTGCAGGTTTAACTCTAGTCCTGGAGAGCCACAGTATCTGCAGGTTTAACTCTAGTCCTGAAGGGCCACAGTATCTGCAGGTTTAACTCTAGTCCTGAAGGGCCACAGTATCTGCAGGTTTAACTCTAGTCCTGAAGGGCCACAGTATCTGCAGGTTTACCTGTAGTCCTGAAGGGCCACAGTATCTGCAGGTTTACCTGTAGTCCTGAAGGGCCACAGTATCTGCAGGTTTAACTCTGGTCCTGAAGGGCCACAGTATCTGCAGGTTTAACTCTAGTCCTGGAGAGCCACAGTATCTGCTGGTTTAATTCTCGTCCTGGAGAGCCACAGTATGTGCAGGTTTAACTCTAGTCCTGAAGGGCCACAGTATCTGCAGGTTTAACTCTAGTCCTGAAGGGCCACAGTATCTGCAGGTTTAACTCTAGTCCTGAAGGGCCACAGTATCTGCAGGTTTAACTCTAGTCCTGAAGGGCCACAGTATCTGCAGGTTTCCCTGTAGTCCTGAAGGGCCACAGTATCTGCAGGTTTAACTCTAGTCCTGAAGGGCCACAGTATCTGCAGGTTTAACTCTAGTCCTGAAGGGCCACAGTATCTGCAGGTTTACCTGTAGTCCTGAAGGGCCACAGTGTCTGCAGGTTTAACTCTAGTCCTGAAGGGCCACAGTGTCTGCAGGTTTAACTCTAGTCCTGAAGGGCCACAGTATCTGCAGGTTTAACTCTAGTCCTGAAGGGCCACAGTGTCTGCAGGTTTAACTCTAGTCCTGAAGGGCCACAGTATCTGCAGGTTTAACTCTAGTCCTGAAGGGCCACAGTATCTGCAGGTTTCCCTGTAGTCCTGAAGGGCCACAGTATCTGCAGGTTTAACTCTAGTCCTGAAGGGCCACAGTATCTGCAGGTTTACCTGTAGTCCTGAAGGGCCACAGTATCTGCAGGTTTAACTCTAGTCCTGAAGGGCCACAGTATCTGCAGGTTTAACTCTAGTCCTAGACAGCTACATAGGTAGCACTGCCAAGTTAGTAATAAGATGTCCAGACTCTGGGCAATCAGTGACTTAAATAAGAACTGAAAAGCAGGAAAGCACAAAATCCGCAGAAAAAAACCGCTCACCCACATTTGACTCTGAGATACAAGTTTATGTGAGATTCAGATGCCAATTCTCCCAGGAACATGCAGGGCCAAATTAAGCGCATCGGTCGGCATAAAGTGCATAAACATAGGAAAGAATATGTGGAAAGAACACTTTTTTATTTAAAAATATCCATTTTCTTTTTCATAATCCAAGAATAGATCATCATTACATAAGAGGTAAAAAAGTTTTCTGTGACAATCTGCTTCCACTGTTGCAGTTTCACACTTTAAAGGCACAATTAGCTCTGGTACAAAAAGGAAAACAAAATCAAAGCTGAAAATTAGTTTCACCTTCTTCAGACAGGAAGTAATACATCATATGTAATGTCATCCCATGAGTGTACAGGACAGTGTGTGTACACAACTTTGTGTACTTACCTGACCTGGGTACTGCTAGAATCTGGGAGCATAAGTGTAGTGTGTGTGTGTGTGTGTGTGTGTGTGTGTGTATGTATGTGTGTATGCGTGCGTGTGTGTGTGTGTGTGTGTGTGTGTATGTATGTGTGCGTGTGTGTGTGTGTGTATGTGTATCCATGTCTGTGTCTATCCATGCATGTGTAGAGCACAAATATACAGTCTGGGTACGTGGCATGCGAATGTATGCATACACAATATTTATGGCTGTGTACACCTGAGTGCATGGTAATGCATGTGTGCGCGCACCCGTGTGTGTGTGTGTGTGTGTGTGTATAGTGTTCAAGAACACAGGCACAGTTTGCATAAATCCTAATTGAGCTCTTCAAGCTCTCTCCGTCGCTGATTTTTTGCTTTCAACTTCAACTGCCGCTCAATCATCCGGTCAAACTCCGCCTTCTCCCTGAAGCAGACCAATAGACTCGCTTTATTACAACTGACCAATCCTCCTTAAAGCCCTACCTCTAAGTACTCCCGCCACACATACATGCATGCGGACACGGAGCAGCACAAACTGTTTTTTCTGGGATACAGGAGTAATATCTTACTATATATTAACATCCACAGTGTATAACTTTTTGTTTCTTTTCCGGGCGACTCCTCTCTCTCTTGCCCTATGAGGCGGAGAGTCCAAGGATGACTGCAGCCTTGCTCCTCGCACCTACGCCTGATCTCACACCCTGGACCTGCAGACGGACCGCCCCAGCCACCAACCGCTAACACCACCTTTCCCTTGAAATTTATTTTTACGTCCACTCCTTGGTTATTAATCTGTTCTATAATCATTTTAATATGTGTAATGGGCTTCTAATGGGCTTTCCCTGACTTAAATAACTTAGACCCGCAAACACTCACTCGCCCTGCGAAGGATGGGCTCTCCCACTATAGCCAGCTCTTCCTGACATTTTTTTCTCACAACTGTTAGAGGATTTTCTCCATATTGAAAGTTGTTTTCCAACTCATAAGCCATTCTGGGGACATTCGCTCTTTTCTTGTTCTGTAAAGCGTCTTACTGACAAGTGCATCTGTAAAAAGCGCTATAGAAATAAAGTGGAATGGTACTGAACTACCTTTTGCTTCGGCAGGCTCCCTTTAGGTATTTACTCTCTGCCGCCTTCGCAGATAAGCGCTCAACTGCAGACATGGCACGGATAAGAGCCTAGAAGGAGGGAGATGGGGAGCGAGACAGAGGAGGACAAGGGAGGGACAGAAAGAGAAGAGGGAGCGGGGGAGAAAGAGAGAGAGAAAGAGGATGGAAAAGGATCAAAGACCTAATAATTATTAAAGCTGTCCATTCTGCAAGCCCACATGCCCTCGCATGCTCAGTGCAGACTCACGCTTACCTCGGGCAGCAGCACGTCCGTAATCAGCCTGACCTCGTCCACATACATCAGACAGGAAGCCACCCGGGGGGCAGTCTTGTACACCTTTAACAGGTACTGATACACCTGGTCCACCTGTCCGTCATCCTCCAGGTACAGTACCCTCACGGAGCACCTGCCGTTCAGGAAGTAGCGGACCCACCTGGACCGCTTGACTCCGCTAATAACTGCCTGTGAGGGGCAGGAAAGATCCCAACATCAGAGCACACATACATCTGTTTGCTACAAACCTTTGAGAACTTTAGCGGACGTTTGTCAATATAGTTTTTTGCGTATGCCAAAAACACGAGCCGATGTGTGCCAACATTCAGCAACATGCACCAATTTATTTCTTTTAGCCACAAACACAGGGCCGGCATTAAGCAAAAATAATGGTAAAGCAAAAACGCTACGCAGTCTCTAGAAGTTCAGCGTTTTTCCAGAATTGTGCAGCAAAAATATAACTTAGGAAAAAAAGTTCTGAATATGCTTTTTGACTTACTTTCAACTCTTTGAACCCTAGGCTAACAGTACTAACAGGAATCAACATGGCCAAATAACGACCGAGGCAGATGAGTAACAGTAGCATTTCAGTATTAACACTACTTGGACTCACCAACTGGGTCCCACTTACACATAACAAGTAGTAACTCAGTAAGTGAATTAGAATTAGTAAGTATTAGTTGGTTCTACCCAAAACGCTCACCTGGCTCAGGCTATGAATGTGTAACTATTCAGGGCTCATTTTTATCATACATAATATTTTTACTGTGAAAGAAATAAATACTGGTAATTATTATGAACCAAGATGAACATTTAATTACTAAAATAAAAATGGTCATAATCTAGAATAAAGAGCACTACGGGAATTCAAGGTACAAATACAAATGTACATGTGTTCAAAATATGAAAACTGCATTCCTTAGACATAAATACACAACTTTTTCATATATATTTACAATTTAAATTAATTTTTTTTTGTTTTAACTATTAACAATTTCCTGACAACAAACACCCGTAAACAAAATAATAATTTATTACATAATGGTCATGCTTGTAGGCTGATGTGTGACACCATATTTCTTTTCTTTTTATCTAGTCGCATATACAGTGGGGTGCAAAAATTTGGGCACCCCTGGTTTAAATGTTTGTTACAATTAATCTCCAAGTTATTGAAAGCAAACCTGAACACTAAATGCTACAAAGTTAGACATGACACCTTTTTGCAAATTTTTATTTTTTTATTTTTATTTTTTTATTTTAAATTTTTATTGATAATAAATGAAAAACGGCCCTGTGCAAAATTTTGGGAACCCTATTGGATTATTCTTCGCTACCTTTTGAGAAAATGATTACCAAGGCCCAGACCCAGGTGATTTATTTTTTACGGCTTCAGTGAGTCATATGAATATGATTCAAGGGTTGAAATATATATTCTGAAGTAACTCCATGCCTTCTAAAGTATCTGACTGTGGTGGCTGTTGTGTCTGGTGTTTAAACCCATGTGCTCCTCTAAACCAGGGATGGGCAACGAGGGCCGTGTCTGTCCCTGGTTTTCACACCAACCTCGGACCTTTAATTAGTTAGTTATCTAAGTTAGCCAAACTATTCATGAAATCTGACATTTCATTGAATTATCATGAATTACCACCAAAGACTGTTCTTGTCTCCCAACATAAAACATTTTTCTTTGATCAAACCTTTGCAAAAATCTATATTTATGTATGCAGCCAATTAAGTCAATTAGTCAGGGTAATTGATAGAAATAAAAACCTGCATACACACCGGCCCTCCAGGACTGGAGTCGCCCATCCCTGCTCTAAACAGTTGTCCAAGGATGTCAAAATCAAGATAATTCACTTCCACCAACAAGAAGAGGGCTACAAAAAACTCTCACAATGTTTCAAACAACCACTTTCTACTGTCAGAACCATCGTAAGAAAATGGAAAATAAATGGAACAACTGAAGAAGTCAAAGCAGGATCTGGAAGACAATGAAAAAAGAGGAGCAGAAACAGGTCTAGTTGTTCACAGGACTGCAATACAGCGTACCTGAAACAACAAAGACTTACAAGGCAGAGTGGCAAGAAAGAAGCCTTTCCTACGACCCCAACACAAAACTAGAAAAGCACTCAGAGAGCGCAGACCTCCGCCAGGGGGCAGCAAAACCCAAAAGCACGGCGATTGGAACTCCGGCCTACTGGGAAGACTTGAAATCTTGAACTTTGGCATATATCTCAGCAGTACTTTGGCCTAGATATGCCAAAATTTAATCACCTGTTCCTTGACTTAATACCCACCTTCTCTGAAAATTTCATCAAAATCTGTCCATAAGTTTTTGAGTTATTTTGGAAACCAACAGACAAACAAACAAACCCAGGCAAAAACATAACCTCCTTGGCGGAGGTAATTAAGCGTCTGAAGTATGCAAAAGAAAGGCTTGAGATTTATCAAGGTTATTGGAACAATGCGCTTTGGACTGATGAAACCAAAACTGGCCACTTTTTGGGCACAACCAAAGAAGGTATGTTTGGAGAAAAAAGAGTGAAGCATTTGTACAGAAGAACACATTGCCAACAGTTAAGCATGGAGGTGGATCCATTATTCTTCGGGGTTGTGTAGCAGCTGGGGAGCCACAGGCAATATTGTGCGGGTGGAAGGAAGAATGGATTCCATCAAATATAAAGACATTCTAGAGGCTAATGTTCAAAGCTCAGTCCAGAAATTGAAGATGAAGAGACGTTGGGTATTCCATCAAGACAATGACATGAAGCATACCTCAAAATCCACCATGAAGTAACTCCAGGAAAGACAGATGAAGGCTTTGGAATGGCCATCACAGTCCCCAGACTTGAATTTTATTGATTATCTGAGGAGAGACCTCAAACATGCCGCGCATGCAAGAAGGCTGAAATATATTTCTGAGCTAGAGGTGTCCTGTCAGGAAGAATGGGGAAAAATTCCAAAGCTGTAACAGCTACCCGAGGAGGAGTTACAAAGCACTAGCTGACAGGGTTCCCAAACTTTTGCACAAGGCCTTCTTCCTTGTTTTATTATTTTGAAACTGTAAAAAGTTAAAAATAAAAATTATTCTTGCTTTAAAATGTGATGAAATGTGTCATGTTTAACTTCGTAGCATTTAGTGTTCATGTTTGCTTTCAATAACTTGGAGAGTAATTGTAACAAACATTTAAACCAGGGGTGCCCAAATCTTTGCACCCCACTGTATATGCGACTTGATAAAAAGAAATGTGGTGTCACACATCAGCCTACAAGCATGACCATTATTTAATAAATTATTATTTTGTTTTTAAGGGTGTTTGTTGTCAGGAAATTGTTAATAGTTAAAACTATTTAGTTTGATTTGCGTTTGATTTGCGCAATTCCCCCGCCGATTCCTTTCACAAGATGGCAGACGCATCTCAGGTTTTGCGGTTGGTTCAGCCAGTGACATTGTCCACTCTATTGTTTTCTTTAGTTCTGTGGGCAGGACTGGCACAGAGATAGGAAAATAATGGGGTCGTTCCACTCGCTACCATGGTTTCAGAGTCGCGTCATTAGGTTATCCATTCTGCGGTGGCGGAGGCTGATCAGGACAATATTAATAGACTGTAGGAGCCCGTTTTTGTTCAAAACTGGAAGAGAACTTTTATTCACATTTTCCGAAGACCGTATCGCAAAATATGCAATGGGGATTTTAAAAGTACGTCGCAGATTGGCACATTTAAAAAAAACTGATCCCATTTCGCGATGCAATACCGCTTATCACCAGAGCTGATACACCATTTATTGTTAGCTGACAATCTAACAGGTACTGTGTGGTGATGAGAAATGGCTACTGACAAGAAAAGATACAAAACAATCTTGAGAGCATATCGACCAGGGCTGTACGAAATTCAGAATTGAATTGAGAATGACCCCTAAATTCCAATTCAATTCTTGCATTTGAATTTGAATTGAGGTTGCAAACAGGAAGCAGAATTGCAATTCAAATTCAAATTGCAGGAAGTAGAATTGAAATTCATGATGCAAAATTATGGTGTATTTAACGATGAAGCTTTGGAGTATATAGGCCTATTTACAACATGAATTTCATACAAATATTATTGTTAGGACTTTATACACACAATTCTTTGTTATAGTAAATAGTAAAGTGTAGTAATTGTTTTTATTAAAATTGAAAGCCTACTCAGATAAAACAGATCACTAAAATTGTAAAAACTCTCAAATTGTTTGATAGGATGATAGAACAGCACTTCATTTCACAGAATACCTTACTTTATCCAAGTCTTTAAAATGGCTGTCCAAACATTTTGGTCATTTTGTTTGGAGCACATTACTGAAATAAACTGATAATAACCATAAATAATTGAAGGCCAGAGCTGGTTTATACTTTGACTTTTGTAATTACAGCAATATGCAAAATAATAACACAGGTAAAAGGACATCTGTCCTCGTTCATTTTGGTGAACCAATTCCCACAACAAATGGAAATCACAGCGCAGTCTGCAATTACTGCAGTTCTCCAGTCCGCGGTTCCATAAAAGTTACCTCAAATTTCAAACGGCACCTCCAGGTAAGTTTACAGATTTGTAATCTGTAATGTATTTTGAGCTTTTATTTTGATGACAATGGCATGTATTTGCATTGGGAACTGTGAATCAATCAGTAGTAACACATGACATTTTACTCACCACTTGAAACATGTAGACTAATGTATTATTTCCCACCTGACTCTCAATGTCTATCTAATCACTATGTCTCATTTGTTTGCGCAAGTCCAAATCATGAATCTTGGCGTATCATGTGAAAGCAAAGTAGCCTTGTAGGCAGGACTCTGGGCACAGCATTGCAGAGAGCCAGAAAATCCAAAAATTTTTGCAGTACAAATGTGTCTGTAGTATAACATAAAAACTTGCAGACACTTTTATTAAGAAGAGTCTTAAGGAGAATATTGATTGGCTTTTCTGCTTGCAGAAGAAACACCCTGAAATGTTGATGGACTCTGCCGCCAGCAGTGGCCCGAGCCAACCAGATCAAGATGAAGACAGTCATCCTTCAACTTCAACTTCTCAGTGGTCACCAACCAATACACATCAAGTGGCTCTGACAGATAGTACTGTGACACTCGTTTCAAATGGTCTCCTTCCTCTCTCTACTGTTGAAAATAAGGATTTCATTAATGTCTTGGAACTGGCCCAACCCTCATTCACAATGCCCACCCGAAGAGCTCTCAGAGAGACCCTCATTCCACAGCGCTCTGATACAGTGAAAGCATATCAAGCAAATCTGATGGCAGAAACTGTCCATATTTGTCTGACTATTGATTTATGGTCAAATCGATCAATGAGATCCTTTTTTGGGATGACTAGCAATTTCCTAGTGGAGTTCAAATTGCAGAGCATAATGCTGAGCTGTCAGTGCGCTTTAAAGGGAGACATACAGCAGAAAATATTTGCCAGGTCTATGACGATGTTCTGGACAAGTACAATATTCAGAAGGTTTCACGCATTGTAACTGACAATGCATCCAACATGATAAAGGCTTTTACTCCGTTTCCACCAGTTCATGTTAACAGTGAGAGTGAGGATGTAGAGGATGACACCTGTGGTCTTGATGTGGTGAATGTGGAAGAGGAGATTATGTATTTTCCACCAGAGAGAATATCTTGCTTCGCGCATAGTCTCCAGCTGGTAATGCGTGATTCCTTAGATGATGCTGGCTCAATAAACAGCCTCCTGGGCAAGGTGCAGAAACTTGTCGCTTTTTTCCAAAAATCTACCCATGCTACAGAGTTCCTGGAGGGAAGGCACAAACTTCAACCTGCTAATGTCACTCGCTGGAATAGCCAGTTGAAGATGCTGAGGTTAGTCCTTAAAGTTCCTAATGATGTCCTTGCTGAGCTCCACTGCCCAATTCAGCTATCTGCATATGAACTGAAAATCATTCAGGAACTTTGTGAGGTGTTAGAACCCTTTGAAAAAGTCACAGACCATTGTCAGGCAGAGAAAGCTGTCAGATAAAGCTATGTTATTCCTTGAGTCAGAGGACAGAGGCATGCAATCAAAAATGCAAAGATGACTGGGAACAAGAAGTTTGTGTCCACCTTACAAACCTCATTCGAGAGACGACTAGGAAAATTTGAGGACATGGAATGCTTTCAGATGGCTGCAACGCTTGACCCAAGATTTAAATTAGACTGGTGTAATGGTGAAGAACAGATCATTATCAAAAATTGCTGCAAAAGTTGAGTCTATCTGTCCAAAAGTCAGTGCCACCTCTGACATTAGTACTCAACCAAGGAAAGGGCCCAGACTCTTTTCCTACATGGAGTCTCAAACAGCTGCTCTCCCAACTGACACAGCCTCACATGAGCTCCCAGTTTACTTGAGCACACCATGTTTGCCTGAGGATGCCAATCCGTTATTGTTCTGGAAAGAAAATCAAAACTGTTTCCCAAACCTAGCTGTACTTGCATGTAAATATCTACCCATACCTGCTTCCTCTGCACCTGTTGAGTGGATATTTAGTGTTGCAGGCAAGATATTCAGACCAGAACGATGCTGCCTCAATGACAAAACGTTTGAGGAACTGTTGACCATTAGATGCAACAACTTTACGCTGTAAAGTACTTAAATAAATGATAACTGCATTTACAAAAACAATGTTTCATTTTATTAGTTTGAAATGAAGACATATAGCAAAGCTTTCCAACATTAAGAAAATGTATGCTCAATGTTAGTGTCTGTACTTCCATTTAGAAGGAAAATGTATGTTAAAAGTCTCATTCTCACTGATATGTTATGAGAAAGAATTTCCCTGAATTGCATTGCATATCAATTCCACTTCCTGTAATTCAAATTCAATTCAACATCCTGTGGGTGGAGTCAAATTGTATGTAAGGGTTCTACTGCAATGAAACACGTCAATGGCTTCTACTCCAATGAGGCGGGAGCTAGCTGATTTGTTACTTGTTAATATCCTCATTCAAATGTACAGAATTGGCACGCCCTCAGCCAACGATGTCCTCTATAAATTTCTTGTCACAGAATTCCAGACTCTCTTAGCAGACGTAAAAGTCTGCCAGCGGCTCATGTATTAGATCTCCTTGCTATAATCAATTATAAGTAATCATAACTGTCATTGACAGAACAAAAAAAAAAATCCGCATAATGATTTGTCACGCCCGATTATTATTTTTTGAGAAGACAAAACGCATCATACGGTAAATTAAGGGGAAAGAATCCTAAGGAGCCGTGGATCACTTGGTCTTTAACAGATGACATTTTCACAAATATACCATCAAAACTGCCCTTTAGGACTTAAATAAAAGGCCTGTTTACTGTGAACAAGCTAATACCAGACGATGTGAGAAATGTATTTTTCGTTGTCATTTTTGACTTTTCATAGAATGAGTGGTATGAAATTATGTGAGCTGACAGGCACAAAAGAAAGTAGTTCTCTGGTTTCAGTAGAAGTGTAGCTGCTGTTTCTTGTTCATTCTTGGTAAAGTACACATTTTTAAAATCACAACTTACCAGTCTATAATCAGAGAGAATGCAGTAATGTACAACAGTAAGATTTGTTTAATTCCGTCATGTGGTATTCAAGCTTGTAGAAAATCACTTGAGTTAAATGTTATGCACGTTATGTAGGACAATGTGCGTAAGCACAATTGTATATGAGCGTTAGCTGGAGGTGGTCTTAATGCAGACATGACGTCAAATGATTACTCGATAGCTTATTCTTGGTTCCAATTAAATTTGCTTATTAAACATAATAAAGCTATCTTCAAACCACTGTAAATGTATAGAAAATACTTCCTTACCCATGTATTTATAAACAAAGCACAATTCAGTCTTGTTGGGTTGTAATTAATGATCATTTTCTCTCTAGTAAACACTTGTCAGAGGGAGTTCCATGTTTTTCTGAGGCCATTTTCATTTGTTTTTGCTGTTTCGTATCATCATTTGAATATTGTTGGTATAAACGGTGCCAAACAAGATGTGGTTCGTTTGCATCAATAATCATTTCTGAAATTGTAAATATCGTAGATATTTTCATACAGCTCTCTCTCTCTTTGCGAGTTTAGGTAGCGATGGAATTTTCCGCCATATGTAATGATCCAATAATACTAAATTTAATCTGCTACAGCTTAAATGGTAGCACGACTGAAAACTATTTGCCGTGCAGATATAAAAGACTGCTTGCCGTGGTTTGGTGTCACTGCAAAGAAAAACCTTTAAAGCGATACAAATTTTGTCATTGAGTTCTCAATAGAATTCATGCAATTAGTGTCTGATCGGAAAGTGATCCACTACTCCTAAAAACACTATAAGATATGGGAAATTAAACAATAAAACGCATCAGTCCAAGTCCCTGAGTGCTCAATAATGTAAATGAGCATACCGTCAAAACAAGAATTAAGATATTACCGTAGAGGATATGGATCATTCCAGCTCAAATCAACAATTGGCTCCCAGGTCACCCCTTCAGATTCTTCTGAAAAAAATTCACAAGTTCTCCTCTACCATATTTATGCGGGACCCAAAATAATAGCCGTGTATCTCAAATAGTTTTGATGTTACAGCCCCTAGAAATTTTGTTTCATTTTTTCCATTTTACCAAACTTGCCTCTTGGTGCAACTTCAAGCAAGAATATCTCCAATTGTTTCCAATGTACAGCTTTGAAATCAAGTGTCTTGGGCTAACTTTTCTCTGTAGATTATGAAAATGCTATCAGATTTGCTGTAGCTTGTACCCTTTTCTTCTCACAAGGCTCTAAAAATAGCCGAAAATCTAAAACGTAAAAAGTCACTGCCTCCTTCAAGCTCTAATAACTCAAAGGGTATGCCTAGATAAAGCAATGACATTTTTCTGCTGTAATTTTTGACATATTGGGCCACATCTTGAGGACAACCACATTTATCAATACACTGGTAGAGCCAGAACCATTTTTATAATTTTGGTTGAGTTTGAAATTTTCTAAAAATTGCTTATTTTCACATACTTATTTGGGCATGTGGCCAGTTATGTAACAATACCATATTTTTACCATGAATTTCTATATAACTAAAGATGATGAAAATATGATGTTATGAGGAAATTTCTCAGAAACTGGTTGATTTGAGCTGGAATGACCCATAGATATTGCACATCCCAAACAGATGCTCACTCCAACAGCATTTGAGTTGGAGCAGCTGCCTGCCAAAATACAGCGACAAATCTTTAAAATTCACCACCACATTTCTTGCACGATTATAACTTATGCACATTGAATTTATACAGCGACTGCAAGCAGTCTGCCTCAGGTGATGTCAAAGGCAAAACTGACTGCGGTGCTCTTGCCTAGTTTAAAATGCAAATTTCTAAAAAAGTAGTGATTAGATACAGGTGGGGTCAAAGTTATTCTGACCTAAAAGTGACTCACTTTTTATATATAATTTGTATCCTAGGCCATTGGGGTATACCATTAAGATAACAGCATGTGTTTTTTCTTGAAATTAACAGTTAAGCTGTTTCACCTTATACCTCAATCAGAAATGTTCAAAGCCTTTGAGCAGATAATGAAATCTCTATGGAGAAAAAAAAAATAGCAATGGAAAAAACTGCCTTCCAGGTGTAGGGACTGCAAACTGCAGCACTCCATTCAGTGGCAGTTGGCTGTCAGTGCAACATCAAGTTGTTTCATTTTATTAATTGATTTGCTTTTTTGGGGGGAGAGGGGTGCATTCACCTGCAGGTGAGCCTCAAGGCCCTGATTCTCCACGATAAAGTCCACCAGCCTCTGGTTGGCCTTATCGCGGGCGGCCCTCTCGCGGTCGGGCATCAGTTTTGTCTCCCCCTGGTGGTCTTCCTCAGTTGAGCTGGCCCCATCCTGCTCATCCATGTCCTCGCCCTCCACATCCTCATCTTCCTCACCCAGCTGGACGGGGAAGGTGAGCTCTCCTCCCCCCAGCACGCACCTCCTACGAACAGGACCGCCTGGGCCATCGCAGTTCATGGAAAACAGGAAAAAAAACAAGATCTAGTCACAAATGACATGCATTTTGGATTCAACTACTTCTTCTGTGCTCTGTTGATCACGCCTGTTAAGAATAACAGATGGGCGGGACTAATAATTTTTGAATCATTTCATTCATTACAACGCATCAGGCAAGAATAGTCAAATGCAGAAAAATACTAAGGTCAGTTCAGACCAATGATTTTCAACGAGACAAGTTGAGATGCGCAACCACTTGCAAAAGAACCTGAATGTGATAAGTCTGCAACTTTCTGAAAACCTGCCGGTTTACACCAATGTGATGAGAGGAGACAGTATCGTTTCCGTAGCAACGGTTCTCTTAACTTCCATGCCACTTCCCGCTGGCTTTTCTGGTCCTTGGTAGCTGAATAATTCAATGCGTCATAAACAATGAATGAGGATAATGACAGTGAGTATATTTTAAGGCTTGTGTCATACAGACATTGCTATACCTCAAACAAATTGAGAAGACATACTTCTCTTTCTTCCATACTAAACCGCCATTTCGTCCAGCTGACAGTATGCATCTGACTCGAACAGCTAACTTCACCGTGCACTGACAGACTATTGAAACAAGTGGTGTACCTAATGTTCTTAAAGCAGTCACTTGCGATTTAACCAGCTGAACTGCTGGCGATGCCGTGTCAGTTCACACTGCGGGCACTTTTTCCAACAACATTCTAAAACGATTCAGTCGAGTTGCAAATCATTGGTCTAAGCTAGCCTTTAGAATGCATACAACTATTTGAACAAGAAATGATGCTGTTTAAAGATACATCAGCTAAATGAGATACAATAGAAAACCACACATAGACATCCATCCACGCTAGCACAGCACACACTGCGCAAGATAAACAATGTTTCAGTTGTTTACTTCAGGGATGCGGACACCGAGGCCAACAAGAAAACTCACTGATGTCACTTGCAAAATATTCCAGGAACGATCCGTGGAATTCATTGCCTGGAAGAGAAAATTAAACAATTAAATGAAAAAGGCATCTCTTTCTCTTTTAATTATTTCATTCATCTTGTTAGGCAAATTAATTGACTTGAAACCAGGAACAAACGTGCTGCTACTCTGTAAACTTTGAAAGAACAAAATGTTGAGAATTTAGGTATGAATTTCATGAATGTCTCATGAGGTCAAACATTTTAGAGAATTACACTTCTTTGCAGCAAACATACTAAGACTTATCCTGGTGTTAAAGCGAATTGGGCTTAATTATAGGGCAACAAAATTGTTTGTAGGAAAGCACACTTTACAGTGCATTCAGAAGGTATTCAAACCCCTTCACTTTTTTTAGTTTTAGACATTTTAGCGAATTTCATAAAAAGGAAAAATGAAGACATCACAACAACACAAGTATTCACAGCCTTTGCTATGACACTTAAAATTTAGCGCAAGTGCTTTTCGTTTCTCTTGATCATCTTTGAGATGTTTCCAAACCTTAATCGGAGTCCACCTATGGCAAATTCAACTGATTGGATGTAATTTGGAAAGACACACACTTACTTATATGAGGAGAACATCAGACCAAAAACAAGCCATGAGGTTGAAGGAATTGCCTGCAGAGCTCAAAGACATGTTTCTGCCGAGGCAAAGATCTGGGGAAGGCAAGAAAAAAAAAAATATGGCTCTGAAGTGCACAGTTGCCTCCATAATTCTTAAGGAAGAAGTTTGGAACAACCAGCACTCTTCCTATCCGGGGAGAAGGGCCTTGGTAAGAGAGGTGACAAAGAACCTGATGGCTGAGCTCCAGAGGTCCTGTTTGAAGATGAGAGAAACTTGCAGAAGGACAGCCATCACCATAGCGCTCCACCAATCTGGGCTTTATGGCAGACTGGCACGAAGGAAGCCTCTTCTCAGCGAAAAACCCATGAAAGCCTGCTTGGGGTTGGCAAAAAAGCACTTAAACGACTCTCAGACTATGAGAAACAAGATTCTCTGGTCTGATGAAACCAAGATTGAACCATTAAGACACAATTCTAAGAGTCATGTTTCCAGGAAACCAGGCACCTGCTCATCAGCTGCCCAATACCATCCCAACGGTGAAGTGTGGTGGTGGCAGCATCATGCTGTGGGGGTGTTTTTCGGTGGCAGGGACTTGGGGACTGGTCAGGGTTGAGGGGAAGCTGACTGGAGCAAAGTACAGAGCTATCATTAATGAAAACCTGTTCCAGGGTGCTCAGGACTTCAGACTGGGCCAAAGGCTCACCTTTTAACCAGACAATTGCCCTAAGCACACAGCAGGAGTGGCTTGGGGACAATTCTGTGCAAGTCCTTGAGCGGTCCACCCAGAGCTCGGACATGAACTAAAGTGAAAATCTCTGGAAATACCTGAAAATGGTTGTCCACTAACGGTCTCCATCCAACTTGACAGAGCTTGAAAGGATCCACAGGGAAGAATGGCAGAGAATGCCCAAATCCAGGAATGCAAAGCCTGTGGCCTCATATTCAAGAAGACTCAAGGCTGTAATTGCTGCCAAAGGTGCTTCAAATAAGTACGGAGTACAGGGTCTGCGCGCTTATGTTATTGTGATATTTCTGATTTTCCTTTTTAATAAATCTGCCAAAAAATCTGTTTTCGTTTCATCATTATGGGGTATTGAGAGTAGACTGATGTGGGAAAAATAAATTTAAACACTTTTAAGCATTAGGCTGCAACATAATGTAAAAAGAGAAGGAATCTGAATACTTTCTGAATGCACTGGGTATCAGGCTATTTGTGTTTAACTCTTACAAATTTGAAATCTGCAGTGAAGAATATTCTTACCTATCCTTATTTTGTAGTCATTAATGAGATTCAGGCACCAGCCAATAGCAGTATCGTACTTTTCTCTCGCTTTGATCTAAGAGAGAGAGAACAAAAGTAAAACATGGCCAGAAATAAAACATAACAATCAAACAAACAAAAAAAAACCCCAAAATAAAAAATACTTCAGTGGAACACAAGTGATTACAGATGCTTGAACCCCAGCTCTGCATTTTTAAGCACAGCTCTCAGATTATCCAAGTTCCTAAGAGTCTCTCTCAAGACTAGCAGTGTGTCTGCTGCTGCATAATATGAATATTTATTGCACTACCATAATTACTAATGGTAGAGTCTTAATACTGGATAGTGAAAGAATATAAAATATAATAAATAAAAAACTGGGCTCTCTGCACAGGCTGAAACGTTGCAAATAAAGCAGACCACTTTAATAATCACAGCCATAAGCACTCACCTCCAGCTCATTCATCTCCTCGCAATCGAAGGGCTTCAACATACGTAAAGAAATGCAAATTCTGAAAGAGAGATATCACGCCATAACAAAGCAGCAAATACACAACATCATCATTAAACTACAGCCAAACACAACATGAGTGTACGCCAGCCAAGGCCTAACATTGCCACCACACAACAACCAAGACTTAACAACACCATCACACTGCACTCAAGTCACAAAAACCATTACTCTACAACCAAGACACAACAATGCCATTACACAACAACTGAGACACAACACTATTACACAACAACCAAAACACAAAAACAACCATTACTCTGCAACCAAGATACAACAAAAACATTACAAGAGAGCCAAGTGACCAAAACATCACTCTGTAACCGAGAAAACACCATGACACTACAGCCAAGTCACAAAAAACCATTACTCTACAACGATGACACAACAACACCAGTAAACTTCAGCCATGTCACAACAAAAACATTTTGCAACAGCCGACACACAAAATCTTTTCAGCTAAGAAATTAACACCATGAATGAGACACAACAACACCTTTACACAACGCCATTAAACTACAGCAGAGACATAATACCATCACACCACAGCCAAGATTAATCATGGTTACTCTACGGCTGAGGGACGAAAAAACCATTACACTGCAGCCACCACTAAACAGCATAATTACACAACGGCTAGAACACAAAATCACCATTACCCAAATTCTGTAATGCCAGAACGAAAAGAGTCGGCATTATACAAAAGCGGCAACTCATCACCATTGCAGAGCAAATAAACTCTTTAAACAAAGGCATCGCACTGAAGTGTGTCTGCCAGCACGATTATCCAGTCAGACTATTCTCTGGCAATGACTTAAAAACAAAACAACGAAATAAATCAGCAAATTGATATCTCAGCCTCCTCCAACCCGAACAGACTTCCCAGCTTACACTGCAGCCGTAACGGGAACCACACCATGAGACATTGATGCATAATTTATACAGACAACTCAGTCTGGCCCCACTCCAGCACCAGATAACACTGGGCCTAAGAGAGCAGCCAGGAAGGAAGGCTGCGGTGCTATTGAATACTAATCAAGCAGTATCGGCCATTGCGGTTGGTGCGTGTTGCCATACTCGGCAGAAACCATTGCGATTTGTTGCGAATGATGTTGCAATTTGCCATGTTCTGCTGGATTTTTGGCGAGTGTTCAGTGCAGCTCAACAGTGAAACACATTTGTACACAGGTGAGTAGTTAAGGTGGCGGTGCTTATAGCCACGATGGAATTTGAAATTTTGCATGCCTTTTTGTGAAACGTTGATAATGACAAAAGCCAAAGAATCCAACCAGTTGTTTCGTTTACATCAGGAGGGTGTTGCGATTTCAATATTACTCGAGTGAATTTCCCACATCGTTTTTTTCCTTCAAACATTTACCATTTTGTTGTGTAGTCTAGCGGCAGACATGGCACCAACCTGTGAACCAATTCTCAATGTCAAGTGAATCTATAGTTTCAAGTTCATACATGACGTCACAGAAAAAGGTATTCTGCTTAGATCAAGACATTTTAAAATGACGTTCTTGCACGTAGAAAGCCATCGGCTGCAATGATTCTATTATTACTCGGGAGAATTCCTTTCGAATTTACCAGTCCGTAGGACACTTTATATAATAGCAGACTATGTAAGACTAAACATTAATATATCGCTTTAACACTGCTGTTTGTAAGAGTAATGAAGTCAAAATTTATGAGGAGGCTTACATCATTGTTCCACCGGTTATAAGCAGTTTGCTCAGAGGATACCAAGAACAAAGAATAAATGCGGCAACAATAGGTTTCAGCATTAAGATTCATGGTGACTATATGCGCTGCTTATATTCCATTGAATACTGCCCAAAGGAAATTACATCATAAGAGTAAAGATCTAGTTGACTCCCAGTTGTGATTTTGCTTGATTAAAAGGTATACTGTGGAGCTAACGGAGTCAACTCGGGGATAGATCATAATGCTGTTTTATACAAACAATTAGTAAATAAATATTGTAAAATACAAAAATATGGAATTTTTGTTATCAAATATGAGATAAATGAGGTTTTATTCCCCCTAATTAGTTGTCGTCTGCTTCAATGGTCACGTGATAATGATGTAACGTCGCCCGAGAATGACGAAACGTCGCCCTTCGCCCAGAGGTATGCACTGTTATTGTGTTGGATAGTGTGATTGTCCTGGTCCATTATTTTATGACAAAAGATTGTTCAATATGGCCCATTGGCTAGTTGCATGAGATGGTGTTAAGTACTTTCTGAAATACGTGGGGTTGCTTCAATATTAACGGTTTGCTCCAGTCACTTATCCGTCTATATCAGATGCTGAGCAGATGACAGGTATATAATCCCGGATATGCGATTTTAGCTATTGCCGATATTCCCAGGATTTGGTTTAATTGTTTCAGTTGTATAGTGAATTTACTTCCGACATTTTCTGATGCAACTACCTAGCTAGTTCTGCTACATCATAATGGTTTTCTTAGATGTACTCAGCTAACCATAGCTACAGAAGTGATGGTCCTGAGAGTGCATCTGACACCGAGTGGGAAGGTAAATAAAGTATCGACAATATAAAAATATGCATTGATCGAATGTTAGATTTATGAAACAGCATTTCGACGAAATGGAATGTTTGCACATTAATTACCAGATATTTTCACATTTGTTGTCTGTCGATTAAAGCCAGTTCATTAGTCATCAGTGTGAACGGCAGGAAATGTGATGCTAGTTAAAAACCCTCTCGTTTCTCAGTGGAGCAGCTGATGTCTCATTAAGAGGGCCAACGAACAAACATTAGTCGAGACAAATCTTGCGAACATCATTTGTGGTTAAGACAAATCCTGGGAATATAGGCGAACATTCAGCGTATAATAAAACGAAAAGTCCGTCCGTCTTAGTCCCCCAATGGCTAAACTCAAGAAACTTGTCTCCTCAATGCCCAGATGCCTCCACTCAGCATTAAAAAGAAGAGGAGATGCTTCACCATGGTAAACTTCCCAACTTTTTTGAGACCTGTGGCAGCCATCAACTTTGAAATGAGCTCATTTTGTGGATAAAATTGTAAAATTTCTCGATTTCAAAATTTGCTATGTTATCTCTGTTCTATTGTGAATAAAATACTGGCTGGTGTGATTTGAAAGTCATTGCATTTTGATTTTATTCACAATTTACACTTCCTTCCAACTATTTTGGAATTGGGGTTGCATTTTGGAATTGGGGTAGTATTATGGAATTGGGGTTGTATTTTGGAATTGGGGTTGTATTTTGGGGAATTGGGGTTGTATTTTGGGGAATTGGGGTTGTATTTCATTTGGATCCATGGTTTCTGGACATGGGAGTACAAGTTGTTTGCCATTTCATCATCACAGTTTATGACGACTGTAATCAAGTTTCGAGAGGCTTTCATACCATGACATGCGTCACAAGACTGTGAAAATCCATGTATTTCATTCATTCATCCATCACTTTTACTGCCAGACTTGGGGTCCAAGTTAGTAAAAAACGCACAAGCTATACAAACATGGAATACATACATATACATACACATACACATGCATACATATACATACACATATACATACACATCCACATACATACATATACATACACATACACATGCATACATATACATACACATCCACATACATACATATACATACACATCCACATACATACATATACATCCACATACATACATATACATACACATACACATACATACATATACATACACATCCACATACATACATATACATACACATCCACATACATACATATACATAAACATCCACATACAAACATATACATTATAAAAGACACCAATACCAGCGACTCCAAATTGGTGACTGGTCTCGTATGGCACTATAAATGGGATCCGAATAATATTGTTCCGGGGCCATTCGGGCGACAGATAAGTTTTCCTTCTTTTTTCTTTGCTTTTACACTGAAACACTGCCATTGGTTTCCTCACTTCAGAATACACATATAGGTTGCGGTGCGAGTGTTTGTAGCGGATTGGAATTTCGGAATGAGTTGGGCCGCGGAGGGATTTTTACCACCTAAGACTGAAGGTCGAGTAAACATCCCTCCGCGGCCCAACTCGTTCCAAAATTCCCCAGACGCTACAAACACGAGCACGCTAAACTGTGTATTATATGCGCCATTTTTTGTATTCATTTATGAGGCAAAATAAGTTCTAATTAGACATTTCATATAGATTAATTTGGTTTGTTAAAATCTACATCACACGAGATGCACTATTTTTTACATGTATTCTCAGCTTCGAAACCGTCCGTGGTGCCACGGAAACATCCGACTTGAAAGTAGTTCCGACCATTTCAGCCGCGTATGGCACCCGTGCCATGCACCGAACATTATGGCCTGGGTGTACTGGTACTGTCAGCGAGACACGGACACACTGACATTAACAGACCAAATGTGAGACCTTCTCAGGCCTTTCAAGAACTTTGTGAAGATAAACAGTGCTTCCAAAGTGCCAGATTTCAAAAGCCCAAATCACAGAACCAAAAGTCCAAATTTGAAAAAAAAAAAGCACCATTTTCTCTCTTCCTGGTCAAATTCCTTACATGGACACAGACACAATCGATTCGAATTGCAGTGGCATAATGAAATCGGGGAAGGGAGCCACTGATTATGTCAGGGGAGGGAGGTAATCTTCCTCCTGAAGGGGAACTTATTTTCAGTGATACCGGAACTTTCCTCACCCCTTGTGCCTGCTCTTCTCAACCATCAGCAGATGGTCGATGAAAACAACACTGGCCTTCTTCAGCTTCCGATTGACACGTTTCACCTGAGGAGCAGCGGAGGGAAGGGAGGGGAAGAGAGGAGATAGAGTGGGTGAGAGGAGATGGAGTGAGGAGAAGTGGAGAAGAGAAGAAAGAAGAGGATGAGGGAGGAGCTGGGAGGAAGGAAGAGAAGATGCACTGGGGAGGTGAAGAGGAGAGGACAGAGAAAATAAACATGAGAGGATAGGTAGAAAAGAGAAAAAGGCAGAGAAGAAAAAAAGAGAGAAGGGGCAGGAAAGGAGAAACAAAGGGAGGGATGAAAAGCGAGGGAGAGGAGAAACGAGAGAGGAGAGAAGCAATAAGCAAAGAGCGGAGAAAAGAGGAGATGAGAGGAGGAGAGAGTGAGGGAAGAGGACTGAGAGAAGAGGCGAGGGTGCACTTACCACGGCTGGCCAGAAGGGGAAGTTCCTGAGCTTACACCACACAAACATCCCCTCGGTTATGGACATCGGCTCTAAGCAAAGGATCAGTGACCAAAAGGATAGGAGGAAGAGTCAGTAAGAGAAGAATCTTTCCCGGTGAATCACTCACACTGACTAACTCACACAGTCATTCACATATCAGTGAATCACTCACTCACATGGACACACTCACTCTAGCACATTGAACAGGCTCATCCCAAGTGCTCATTTTTCATGACATTCCTCCATTTTCCTTCCTCCTGTTCTTGCTCTTAGCTCCACCTATCAAGGGTGAGGAAGGGGTGCATAAAAAGTGAAGATTTGTGGAGATACAATAAGGGCGGACCCTGATTGATTTCCAGGTGGGTGATGGAGGAAGGCGGTGGAAAAATAACAGATTGGAATGAGCTTCTGCACTGCCACAAGGTGAATCACAGAATCATGAATCATTCATTCAGGGAGAAACACTCAATCTATTCAATTTATGTAGTCTCAAACTGAATGACTCTCTCACCTTGAATCATTCACTCAAGCGTTGAATCTATCACACTAATTCACTCACTTTCTCCAAAGGTGAATTGCACGCTCCCCCCTAACTCAGTCAATTGCACACTTACTCACTGACCAGACCCTGGGCACGAACAGTACCTGCTATGGATTCAAATACTCTTCTGCATTCGAAAAGACTAGTCTGGAACACTAACAAATGAGGTAATCCAGGAAGTGTACAACCCGCCCATCTGCGCCTCGTAACAGCTTCAAATGCACCAAGTAAGATCAGTGGAGCCCACAAGAGTATTTGTCTCAAAAACAAATATTGTTCCAACATAGAATCGTCCCAGACGCAGATTCAATCGCAGCCTGGCCGGGAGTGGGGACTCACTCTTCTCCTTCTCCAGGAAGCTGGGAAGCTCCTCTTCCTCCTCCTCATCTTCATCATCCCCCTCGTCCTGGAGGAAGGAGTCCAAGGGGGCGGAGTATTCCGGAAAACTGAGCTTGATTAACAGGTCTGAGGACATGGAGGTCTCAGCTGGGTGGATACACACAGATCGATATGGACAGATAAACAGGTTAGGCATGGTAAAGAAAAGCAGTGGGCTAAAATTCTTCATAATCCCCAAAATGCTCCCTTTAAGGCAGGAGGGTAGAATTGCCAACTGAGGGCTTTTGAAGTAATTTTTCTTTATATTGTCAATCATCCACAAGGCAGGGTGCCTGTCACATAAATAATGCCTAATGTCAAGTAACCGTAATGGTAGCTTCGTTGAAAACCACATCATTGCTACCTTACAATCATTTTGTTTATACCATCTTGATTTCTACAAAGCAAAAATGACAAGTTGTTACATGACACCATTCCTTTTGAAAAACTACTGGCTACTCAAAGAAAACATCTTTTAGATGACTGCTATATAATTTGACTGAGACCCTGACATTTTTTTTTTTCATTTAAATTCTGTACCAGTAGTACATTTTATGTTTCCCGTTATCTAGACAGCTTTTGCCGCTAAATCTCTGGGTGAAAAAATTACAACCTCTGGGTGCATAATAGTTCCTTGGTTGTTCTGATTTTAAATAGCACAAACAAAAGTTGTGCAGAATTTCAAAGAGGACACTGCTCACAAGACAGTTCTGCTTAACAGAATCTAAAAATTACGAGGTTATTTTGGTTTAGAAACTAACAGATGTCTGCATGGTTGAAGACGTTTGCATCAGAATGAATACATGAACAGACCCACTGAAGTGACAGCTATGTCAGCAATGAGGCAATCTAAGGGGGCAAGACCAACATCATTGGTACGCCTTGTGTACATGTGCTTGTAACAATGGTTGTCAGTTATTCAGTAAGAGACACTGGCTATTAAGGACAAGAACTCTACCTTTAAGTACTGCAAATACAATTCTGTCCCAGGAACCTGGATTATGTGCCACAGGCTTTTAGAATATTGCATTAATCACATCATTGCTTTCAACCTCTGGAAGAAAGTTTTCATTATGTTCATGCTTTGAAAACTAAATATATTCATCACCATTCAAAAGGTTGCATATCCATCTACCAAACTCATTAGCTGCCACAGTGATTTTTTTTTCTGGCATAGCTCACTGAAGTTCATAAAGCCTATGCCAGAGTTTACATGGACTGTATTTTCTATGGGAAAGCTGTATGGTTGACACGTTGACTGCATGAAAATTGGGGGACTTTCAAGCATTCTCAAGAAAGATCTGAAACCAAACAAACCATGAAATTCTGGATTAAATTATGCACAAGTCAAAAGTGGGGGAAAAGAGTGGCCATTTTGACTCAGCGTTCATCCAGCCCTGTTCATCAAGACATTTGGGTTCAGTGTTCATCTCACTCATGGGATGAAGCAAAGAAATTCAATCTCTGAGCTCACCCGGGTCCTCCGACTCCTCCGCAGGCTCAAACCTGGCTCTGTGGCGAGCAGGAGGCCGAACGCCACAGCCATTAGACTGGGCAGGGATGGAAGCCTCCACACAAACCCTCTTCCTGCGTTTTGTGACTGGGGGAGTGTCTGAAGAACTGCCATTGCTTTGGCACCTGCTTCCCTTTGTGACCTTCAACAACTCAGCTCGGGTCTTGCTCTTCCTACGGCGTGGCTTCACCACCAAATCCACCTCCTGCTGACGGAACATTTCAGATTGAAAATCAAAGCCATGATGTCACCGAATAGCTCAGTTACAGAGCACCCAGTCACATTGCAGGAAAAAAATGCAGCCACGAGGTAAGCAATCGAAGAGTTTTAATACTTCCTTTGTAAGGAGACTAATGAGGCAGTGACCAGCGCTGAGTAGTGCTGTAATTACAAACAGTTGTTCTACCCCAAGGACATTTTGAAATAATCATTGTGGTGAATAAAAGTAACCAACTCTCTGCCATGTAAAGATGTGTTACTTTTGTTCAGCCACCAATAAATGAAGTTGGGAACTTACAATTATCTGAAAATGAATACCCACTTCCTATTTAATGATTCAGTAGAACCCAGTGGCAAAATTAGCAATTTGGCCATTAGCTAACAAAAGAACTTCTCCACTTGGATGAGTTCCTCATGTCAATGTGACTGATGGGGGACCATTTTGTTTTACCTTACAAACATCACGCATAGACTAAATTATTTGTGAGGGAGGCCAAAGTTTTTGATTATAAATGACCCACAGACAAGAACATGCATAAACACAAAAGGCCCACCATCCTGTGATAATACATTCCTGGTAATCTTCAAATGTTGCCCAGATTGCTCTTTTTCTGTTCATAAAAATTAAGAGATCTGAGGACATTCCAGGTAAATAAAATGCGCCTTAAAGTTGAATCATGCAATAAAACAAAGAATCTCAGTGTATTTATGCAAGTATAGGTGGCCTTCACATATCTCAACATCTATTTATCCGATCAACCTCAAACTTGGTGGATGTTTTGCTGAGGTCCCGAAGAAGTACAGTGCCAACTTTGAAGTTGTTTGGTTGAGCAGCTTTCGAGAAGTCAAGAAAGCTGCAAGCACCAATATCGCACAAGCAGCGACTGAACAGGCACTGCACTATACTGTGAGAGCAGCAAGTGAATGGACACTGAACCTGCAATTCCAAAGTTGCTTAGAGAAGGTTCAAGAATCACTCGCTCAGAACCAATTTACAGTGTTCAAAAGTGCAAATAGAGTCGGTATTCATCAAATGTGTTGCGCTCTCATTGCGTGCACTTCAAAGGAAACTGCCTCGATGAATCCCACACACTCTAAACCTGTGTACTAGTGCATAGAGGGGTGTCATTTGCGTGAGGACCTGTGGTAAATAACCTTTTATGTTCACAATCCTTCCCTTTCAGAGCTGCAAGAGGGCGATTCCGTGTGGTACCATTTAATCCGTGTACTATGAATAAATTAACCTACATTTTTCAACATAGAAACCAGGAAAACATAAGTTTAAACATTCAAAAACTATACAAAGTTGTTTGTTGCAGAGCAAGAAATGGAGGTCGCCCGGAGTGGGAGCAATTATCCTGTAACCTTTGACCCAGGTTAACCTAGCATGGACATCCCTGAAGAATGAAGCATTTGTGCCAAGTGGCTGCTGAGATCTCCTCTGCAAAATATAAAACTTAATTTCATATCCAGAGACCTTGACCTTTGACCCAGGTGAACCTAGCATGGAGGATGCACAACTAAATACTGGTATAAACTACGCCCAAAGTATAAAACCTTTGTGCGAAGCGGTTGCCGAAATCTCATTCGCGCAAAATAAAACACGTTTCATGTCCAGTGATCTTGTCCTTAAATCCAGATGAATCCAACTTAGTTGATGCACATCTACACATTCAATATATGCCGAGAGTATGAAATCATTACGCCAAGCAGAAATGGAGATCTCATGCACATGTTACAGCACGACGCTAATACTAACGTTGATGGTAATCCGTATCGGCACGCCCTTTGCCAACCTAAATAACGTCTTGGGTATTTCTACATTTGACGGTTTCTTGGCTGAAGATTTGAGAGACATGATTAAAAATACAAGGTAGAGGTTTCAGAATAGAGTCACCAACGAGGAGACACATCACAGATCTATTTCTAACGACAGGTGTGTCGGGCTAGGATAAACAGTTCAAACAGTTCAATAACTTTGTTATTGGCCTCCAGTTTTCATCCCACGCCTTTAAAAAAAAGGACTACCCGTCAGTCAATTTTACAGGCTAAGAAGAATTTGTTATTCCACAGATGATTTTACTGAGAAATCCGTGGATATGAAAGATAGATTTTTAGAGCGGGTATATCCTATAACATGGATTAATCATGCTTATGAAATTGCATGATTTTATTATTGAAATTATTGAAAATTATTGGAAAAGATGACTAAGAAACAGAAGGAATATTCAGTGACGTGTATCACTCAGTATTCTTCCCATTTTTCTGCAATCAGATCGGTTTTTAAGAAGTTCTGGCATATTATAAAATCTGATCTCGAATTGTATTCTACCTTCAAAACCTTGCCCCTGTTTGCCAACAAAAGGGGAAGAAACCTGAGGGATTATTTGGTTCGCGCTGATGCGCTTTCAAAAAGACCCAGTGGATCCACCCAAACACTCTTACGCCCCCCACCAAAATGAAACTACCGGTGCGGTAGTTGCGCTCAATGCAACAATACCACTAAAACCAATAATTTTCCCCACCCACACACTGGTAAAGCTGTTTCTATCAATAGTGTTATCACGTGTGCGTCTACACATGTAATATACATGATTCGTTGTCCCTGTGGTCTGGTGTATGTAGGGAAAACCATCAGAAAATTAAAACAAAGGATTAGTGAGCATAAAAGCGCAATTCGCCGAAATGATCGGGATTACCCAGCAGCGGTACATTTTAATGATGCCCACCATGACATCTCCTCCCTTCGGTTCTGTGGCATTGAACAGGTCTCTTTATCTCCCAGAGGGGGCGACCAGGATAAACTTTTGAAGCAGCGGGAGGTGTACTGGATTTACACCCTCCAAACTTTGTCTCCCAAAGGACTTAATGATGAATTATCATTTAATCTATTTTTGTAATGCTTTGTGTGTTACTGTTCTGATGCCAGTCTGTCTCCTGCCCCCAAAAATTTGATTGTAATGGATTTTTTTTGCTCATATTTCTTGTAATCAAACTATAGATTAGCTTTTATAATGACATGTAAAACTGTGATATATGGGCGATGTGATAGGGATCCTCTGAATATAATCCCCTATAAATAACTCTGTGGGATATGGTGATTTTTTTTTCTGGTTTTTATGCATGTTTAGCGGTGTTATTCAGGAAATAATGGGTGCCACGTGATTCCATAAAACTATGGGATGGATTAGCGTGTATACAGTTGTATGAAAAAGTTTGGGCACCCCAGATCAAAATTTCTTTTACTGTGAATAGCAAAGTGAGTAAAAGATGACTGCTGTCCAAAAGGCATGAAGTTAAAGAGGACACATTTCCATTATATTTTGAACAAGCTTACTTTTTAATTTCCATCCTTTCACAGTTTCAAAATAACACAAAAGGAAAAGGGTCCAATGCAAAAGTTTGGAAACCCTGCATGGTCAGTTCTTAGTAACACTCCCTTTGGCAAGCATCACAGCTTGTGAAGCTGTATTTTTGGTGCCAGCCAAGAGTTTTTAAATTCTGGTTTGGGAGATTTTGTCCATTATTCTTTCCAAAAGGCGTCTACCTCTGTGAGATTCTTTGGCTGCCTTGCATGCACAGCACTTTTGAGGTCCATCCACAGATTTTCAATGATGCTGAGGTAGGAGACCTTGAGGGCGATGGTAAAACCTTCAGCTCGCACCTGTTGAAGTAGTCAGTTGTGGATTTTGGAGTGTGTTTAGGATCATTATCGTGTTGTGGAAGCCATCCCTCTTTTCATCTTCAGCTTTTTTGCAGATGGTTTGATGTTTGCTTCCAGAATTTGCTGTAATTTAATTGAATCCATTCTTCCCCGTGCCACTGGCTGCAACACAAGCCTAAAGCAAGATTGATCCAACCACGTGCTTGATAGTTGGAGAGGTGTTCTTTTCATTAAATTCCACATTCTTTTTTCTCCAAACATACCTCTGCTCATTGCAGCCAGTGTGTTCTATTTTAACTTCATCAGTCCACATGACTTGTTCCTGAAATGCACCAGTCTTGTTCAAATGTTCCTTAGTAACCATCTGGTGCTGAATTTCATGGTGAGGATGCAAGAAAGGTTACCCTCTCGTGGCTCTTCCATGAAGGTCATATTTAAGCAAGTGTCGTTGAACCGTAGGGCAGTGCACCTTGACTCCACGGTGTGCTAAATCTTGCTGAAGATCTTTTGTTAAACGGGTGTTTTGATTTACCTTTCTCGCAATACGATGAGCAGTTTTCTCGCAAAGTTTTCTTGGTCTTCCAGACCTCAATTTGACCTTCACTGTTTCTGTTGACTGCCATTTCTTAATTATATTATGAACTGAGGAAATCTCAACCTAGAAACGTTTTGCCATCTTCTTATAGCCTTCTCCTGCTTTGTGGGCATTAATTATTTTCATTTTCAGAGAGAAAGACTGCTGCTTAAAGGACCGTATGGTTTCTGATTGTTGGGCCAAGGTTAGAGGAGTCTGCGTCTTTAAAAACTTTGAAATTTGCATCACTGATCTTTTTTAACGATGGTTGTGAACAAGCCATAACCCTAAAAAGCTAAATATGGTCTGAGACCATGTCAAAGTTACTTGAGAGCTCAAACGAGGTGCCCAAACTTTTGCACAGTGCTCATTTCCTTTTTTCAGTCTAGAATTATACAGAACAAAAGTAACATACTAATACTGCTTAAAATGTTAAAATGAGTGTTTTATCTTTAAATTTATGCCATTCGGGGATCAGTTCATCTTCTTCTTGCTTAACTATTCTCAATAACAGGAAGTTAGATCAAGGGCGCCCAAATTTTTGCATACAACTGTACATACGGGTGACGGGTCGAGACTCTCCACCACACCCTATTTAAGATGGCTTCTTTCAATGTGGTTTGTATTTGTCTGATGAAGGTTTAAGTACCGAAACGTCATAATAAAACTTTTGCTATTTGCAAGACAGTGTGCGGGACTCCTTAGAATAGAATCCCCAAAAATACAAAATGTGGATGCAGAATGCTATGGTAATGCTATGTGAACAATGAGAACATTCTGATGTATTTTAAAGTAATATCATTTATTCTTCCCATGACCTTTGTTAAACTTAAATCATATAGCTTCCTGCTGACTTTTGAAATAAATTAAATGAATAAAATAGCAAAACAAAATGAATTACATAGGACACAACTAAATTACACATTTTTTTTTACAATGAATTCCTCATGAAAGATGATGTTTTAAACACAAGACGTGTAATAGACTCGCAATATTAACGTCTTTTAAACATTTGGAGCTTTTTATGAGCTAAAGTCTTGCTATAAAGTGCAAGAACTGTGTTGTTAAGTAGATAGGTTTGATTCTTATCTGAAACTTGCACCCAGGTTGTTGTCCAGTCTTCCCTTAACATCCAGCAACTTTCCAGGTCCAAGAACCTTAGCCCATTAAGCCACCCATTAGGATACACAAAGCTTAACGCTTATTTGCCAAGTGACTTACCTTGCTTAGTTCCTCTGCAGGTGGAGAACCGGGTGACTCGGTGAGGCGGGAAGAGGGTCCTTTCGAGGGATCTGGTGTGGAACTGAGCAGGTGTCTTCGGCGCGAACTGGGTGTCGGCCGCCTGGGAGTGCTGGATACCGAGTCCTGGCCACAGTAGATGGGGGTAGGAACAGCGGCCATCGTCTCCGCAGCAGGGTCAGTGCTAGAGGCCAGCCTACTCCTGCCCCTTCTGACGGTACAGCTCTTCCTTGACGTGGGCATGTCAGAGGGGGCGGTTCCAGGTGTGGTTACTGGTGTACTTGTAGGTATGGATGTGGCAGAAGATGTGGCTTTGGCAGTGTCACAGCCCAGCAGTTCGCTGGGTCGCTCTGTCACACCCCCTGCACACCACAGCCCATTCCTCCGCGGGGTGCCCCGGGGGTGCTGCCCTTTCCTCTTTCCCTGCTTCCTGTTCCTGTGCAAGTCCTGCCCACTTTTATCCTGAGCAAGACGTGCGGAGGCTTTTCCTCCCTCTGTCCGAGGTTGCTTCCTTGCTTTGCTCCTCCCTGTGTCTGAGGCAGCCGAGTCGCTGCTCGCTGCAGGGCCCTGCTGGTCCCCTGTTGAACTGCGCACCTTCTGTGGAACACTTTCAGCGCGCACCTTCTGCGTGCTCGGCTGGTGGGGCGGTGTCATGGTTGGGGTCGGGTTAAGCCGGTAGGATCTCCGCGGAGACCCATCATCAGAGGGCGACAGAGAGCTGGAGAGAACATTCATCGCCAAACGCAGGGCCTTGCGGTATGTCAGCTCCTCCTCTGGCTGAGTCACTTTCTGAGCTATGCAGGATCAACCAAACGGAAGACCTTATAATCACATCTTTTAATGTACTAATAAAAATGGACAAAGTAGACTCCTTATGAATTCAATTCACCAAAATGAAAGATTGAAAAAATGAGTAGTTATAATATTGCAGCTGTATATAAAGGTACCAGGTACCTTTCACCACCAAGTTTATCTGTTAAATGACACCATTAACCCCTTAAACTAAATTTTTTCACTTAAAGGGGACCTACTTTGCTATATTAACAAGGTTATATTTTGATCTTGGACTCCCCTAGAGTACTCGTTCAAAGTCCAAATCAGGGTCCTCAGTTAGCTCATACTGCCATCCTCAGAAAACCCCAATTGTATTCCATTGTAGTCTCTGCCTGAAACGCCTCATTGGGGTGGCTCTTCCGCTATGCCCCCCGCTCCCCGTGTGCCGACTTTCTTCTGACTGGCCAGCTCTGTGGAGGGCGGAGTTGGGTGGGACGAGGCCGCAGAATGCAGTTTCCAGGTCCGCCTCTCCAGAGTGAAACGTGAGACACGGCTGCCATCCTTACTTTTAGCTAGTGAGCCGTGCAGCCGTAATTTGCAGGGCTAATTTTCGAAAAACAGGCCAAAAAAACTGTGCACGGCTTGACCAAAGCCGTGCAAAATATGCATTATAAAACATGTGCTTCCCATTCTTAAATGTGATTGGCTGAGCCGCGTTCCATGCCGGTATGAAATTACTGTAACCCACTGTGGTAGGCCGCAGCACAAAATATCCCTGAGCGCAACAAACTTCTCTGCACTCAACTGACTTGTTAGGTTACGTTTGTTTCAAGACTTTTAGCTCGCTATTTCAGTGTCAGCGATGTTTAGCCTTTAAACCCAATAACCAGTTAGCCATCTACCTAGCTAGCTATTGCATTACAGAGTTCGATATCGCTTTTGCGTTGCAAGCTATGTTGCTAATTTGCTCGCTATTTCAGTAGCCTACTAGCGATAAATTGTTGACTTTTTCTTGTGTGTTTATTTTATGCGCTATGCAGTGCTTGAAATGGGCCGGTTCTCACCGGTACGCAGTACCACCACCTCTGATTTTTAACGCTCTGCACACCGTAACTTCTTACGGCACCCTACAGCGTACCGTCACCTTTTGACACGCCTAGGCACGCATATTGTTGCTGCAAATTGCGGTCTGTGCGGTATTTTTTTGTTTTTTTTTAAGCAGCGTTTCATTTATTTTTATATGCACAAGACAACCATACAGTCTTCCGAACGAGTGCATTCCAATATTTAAAAAAACCCATTTCCGTTGTAGTTCTGATGTAGTTCATAAGAACTGCAAGTGAAATTCAAGCCAATTATACATAATTTTATTAAGACACGTCTACTCAAAATGCAACATTTTACAGCATCGTGCGAATTCACTTGCATACAAAGCGTTCCAAAATCTTTATTTAGCCAGTCGTCACTTGTAACTATAAACAGTACGATTTAGAGGATGATGGTTTGGCTTAATCGTGCGAACACTGCGAAACGAAAGCGATTTTCCCCGGACAATGACCCAAATTTATTTCTGTAAGAACAACGACTGGCTCGTCAAACAATGCTTCTAGTGGGGTGGGCACGGTTTTTTCCACTCGTGACTGTTTTTGATACACTTAGTTGTACAGCCACCACCACACGTAACCTATGAACCTGTGTGAAACACTAATGTATTGTCCATTATTCAGTTGGTTTATATTCTACATTATTGACCTGTGTAGGCTTGCCTGTCAACATCGGACTTGTTTTTAATTTGTCCTGCCATGTTACATGTGTCATTCTGCCAGGTAATTTAAATGTCCACTCAGTCCATAATTGATATTGGTGCATATATATATATATATATATAGGTGCATATATATGCATATTGGTTCACTTCCTAAAATTGGCTTGCATGGAAATGGCCTTATTTCTGTAAAAAACAAACTAAAAATAAAATGATTCTATTGAGTGGAATATTCTCATACCATGTACCATTTTGACAACCGTTTTGAGAAAGCTGTAGTTCTGTTGTAGCTAGTCTGTTTTTTTCTGCAAAATTTTGTCAATATCACCAATATAATATTTAACATGAATGTTAGTTATTTGGTATTAAATTCATAATTTATCATGACATTATCAAAGAAATTGAGAATGTGGGAGCTCAAGTAATACTAGTTAAGATATGCAGTGGTGTCTGCTGGGTTAGGGCGGAGTGTAATGCGGTTCTACAGCAAGGTTTTTGGTTCAGTTTTGGTTTTTTGGAGCTGCTGATTCAGAGTACTGGCACCTTTTTTATTCCAATTCAAGCACCGGCTATGTGTAGGGTAACCACATCCACTGTAGTGAACCCTAGCTAGTTGACAAGCTGGCTAGCACCTAATGCACAATTCAACATATTTTCCTGGACATTGGCAAGTGTGGAAAACAAAAGTCAATCTTTCCCTACTCTCGCTGCTGGTTGTAATGATTTGGCCGATCGGCACAAGTTGAGAGCAAGGAAACTCCAAAACCGAAACGAACGTAATTATTTAACGGGGTCTTCGGGAGAGCGGATCGCCCCTCCGCCGTGATAAAATCACTGTAACCCACTGCTTCTCGGGACTTATTCCTTTATTTAATAATTTGTCTGACCTTGTCAGTTGCTAATTTTGGCTAAATCCATCTTTTTTTCGCCAAAGCTAGAAAAGGTGTGGAATGCATTGACAACAACAGAAAATATAACAATATAACAATGTAATGAAGAAAAATCTAAGCCAATGTCTTGTGCTGAAATGTAATATTTTGCCTTCAGAATGCTCTAGAATGCACCATTTAGGCCCTGTTTTTAAAAAATTTTTCCCCTGTGGAAAGTAAAATTATCAGCACACCCAAAACTTAGCGCACAATTGGCTATAGCGCTACAGGGTTTCAAACTGGGAAGGGACTGCCGGGAATGGGAAATAAAATAAATAGCTTTGTTCGTTGCTCAAGCGCCTCCTGTTGGCCAGACAGGCGCTCGTCAGGAAGACTCTAAGCCTGGTCATGTCCGGGTGTCCTCCGCCCTCGTTCTAAACTTGCGAAGATTCAACCAATGAGTATATAAGCAGCGGAGGCTGACAGGCACGTGCTTCGGAGGAGAACTGTCTTCACTCTCCTGAATTGGCAACAAGGGGTCGCAAAAGAGCAAGCCTTGTTCACAGTTCACTAATTGGGCTCCCAGATTCAGGTGGGATTGGAGATGCCAAATTAAGCCGCTACTAAGGCATAGTAAGATCTGCCGTTGGTAGTCCCTGCTAGAATAGTTTCCAGAGTGGGCAGGTCCAGCGCTGTGATTGGCTCTGGCTAGGATTGAATTAAATGGACGGCACAATGTGACGTCAGGTTTTGGCCAGTTCAGAGAGGAAATCACATTCACGAAATCACATTCTTGGATTATGGCAAAACCTCTATCTTATGTTTAGAAACTTTTCAGAGGTTGAGTATGGTCAAACAACATTAGAGCATTACAAATATGTATTAAAAGAAGGATCAGCATAATAGGTCCCCTTAAAGTGAGAAAAAGCTTTTTTTTCATATTGTAGGACAATATAACATGCATATTATGCATCTGCTGTTTGCAGCACTTCACTAAAGCGACATCACACTTATATTGAGAGAAATGTCCAAAGCCAGGATATCATGTTTTTACGGCCACAGCATTACACCAAATGGAAAATATCTAGCTCCTGGATATCATATACTTCTCTTTAATTCAGCAGGACATATTAGTAATTTTTGAAAACCTTCAGATCTTGCGATATGCAAGATGTGCAGTGGTCAAGTAGGCTCGACTTGCGATTGTAAGGACTTCAGTTCAAGCTCCGGCCACAACCTTCTCGGTGTGTTCTCGGGCAAAAAACTTCACTCCCACACACCATGCCTCACTCCACCGGGGTGTATAAGTGGGTACCAGCAAATAGTTAGGGAAACTTGACTAAGAGTTAAGGGAGTACCTGCGATGAGCTGGCATCCCATCCAGGGGGAGTTGTAATATTCCTATTCGCTTCATGCCATGGAAACCAGGTTTAAGCACCGGCCCGATGGGCCACTAGGCTCGTAACAGGCTTACTCTCCAACTCTCTCTTCTGATCTCCACTAGAATTCAAAATAGCCCTAAAGGTCTGCAGGTTTGCTGCATCCAAATAGTTAAATTACGGCCTAGGCACTAATTCCTAACCACTTTTCTTTAACCTTTGTAGAAACCACCATAAGGTAAAAGGAATGTGTAAAAGGGAATTCCTAACTGCTTCGGAAGACAGCCGCTCTAATAAGAGAATCCGAATGCACCTACACTCAGCACAGTGATCGCTCACCTCCTGCCTGTCAGGTATGTTTGTTTTCGTGATTGGCCGGATGGACGGTCTTCGCGGAATTGCAGGATAGCACTTCCTCCTTTCTTTTCAAAAAGGATGGTTCAGTGTACCTTATGCTAAAGGCGACAAATTAGGAAGCATTGCGGCACCTTTCCTTTAGATTTAAAGAATCCGAACACACTTATCATGGCTGCCACGTAAATACTCCCGGATCGTTTTCCAGGAGTTAGGAGCTTTCCTAGGCAAGAAAGACTATTCAGATGCAGCCCTTGTTTGAATTTGAGGGCCCCATACATGGGTCCATAGGTTTTATGGAATTAAAGAAAGAAACCAGCTAAGACAAGCAGAGAGACGAAAAAAAGACAACGAGAGAGACATCTCTCACCCATCTGGAGACAAACAGCGTCAAGCCCTCGCCGAGTCAGAGGGCATGTGTCCGACTCAGCAATCTGCACTCTGATCAAACACAAAGAGCAAGGATGAGCCCCATAAAAAACAGGTTATGGCATGCCGCAAACAGCTACCTCAAAAATGTCAATTTAGAAAGCTATTACCATTTACCAGTGCATATGCTTACCTCCGCTCATCACCCAGTATTTCCACACTGATGTCCTTTCTTCTTCTGAAATTCCGGTCATGGGCATCCTTTGGCAAAACCTTATACAAAGACAAAGAGAATAACACAATAAAGTTTTCTGAAAGATTTCGGCAAGTCATTTTCACTTTGGTTACCATATGAAGGATCTTTGTGACAGTGCCTCTGTAAAATGCACGCCACAGATATAATTGAATTCATCAAAAAAAGCTGACACAGCGACTTGGAATAAAGTATAGGAAATACTCTAAAAATATTAAAAATTCCATACAACTTCATACAATTACAGCAAAAGGTTGAATGCAAGGCCGCGCGATTATGCCATTTATAGAATAGCTCGAAGAAAGAATGAAAACAAGAATTGCTGCCACGCCCTGACTAAGTTAAGAAATCAGTTGGACCAAATGAAAACACTGACTGCTAAGAGCGTAGCCGACAAATTAAAATGAGTATTTGAGAGTTCATGTTGGTACCTTTGCTGGCCACAGTCGCCCTTTCCAGGAACAGAGGACGTGTGAAAATTCCTCCATATTTCATTAGGGTTAGCTGCAGGGGTTTCACAGAGATCCTGCACACGTGTACAAACCACAGATAATTATTAAAAAAAAATAGATAAAGTGGCGAATATATAGCCATTTTTAGGCGTCACGATTTTCGTAATGAGTGCCACAGGTTTGTTGAACACACGATCGTGTCTGTATGTTGGATGCTCCAAGTGCGCGCATTATTTTCCGATAAATGCGGGCACCTTTGAAGTGATTCCAAACACGCAAGCCTTTTGACACTTCTTAATTAATTCGCAACGCTTTAACGTTAATTCCACGCTAAATGTAACTGACACTTTGAGCAACGAAGTTCCAAACAAAGAAAGGTCTGCATGAGGTACCCCCTGAGTTTATTAAACAAGTCATACTAAAAACTTGCATTATTTACCCAAGAATATTTCATTCCAATTCCACCGAACACAATAAATCAGTGCCTTTACTAACGTTACATGTCTAGAGGCATGTGCGATGGGTTCAATTTTGTAAAGAAACCGCGTGCACAGCAACGAAATACAGCATCTAGCAGCCAACACCAGTGGGATTTTCAACCTCTGACAAGTTAACTAACGTTAGTTCCACTAGCTTCATACTGTAAGCATTATGTTGATCGCAATGTAACGCATGTCTTATCTTACAGGGTCACAAATGGACTATGAATAATCTAGTACACTAATTAGCAAGTCCATGAAAAAAAAGTTTATCGTCAAACAATCTGAAAATCGTTAACTCGCCAACCAGCCAAATAAACTTCGCAATTATGGTATTTGTAAGTAACTTAGCTAGCTACCAACTGATAGATAGTTAGCTAAATTAGCTTAAAGCGGATAGCCACGCATTTCAAATTTTTGCAAGCAGCCATTTAGCTTAGAGATCAAACCTACTCGTGGGCCCTGCAGCTGGTTATCTTTCTTTTTGTTTGTTTGTTTTTTTTTTTTTTAGCTAATTTTTCAATACAAGTTTCTATCGCTAACAACACCTCCAACAGTGTAGCCAATCTTTCCCAGAGTGTGCTTTGCGCTTCCTAGCAAACAAGCAAGCAGGGGCTGGGAAAACTAGAACACTTCCGGTCAAAGTTCTTTCACAATAAAAGCTCACGGTCGCAAAACCACCCGCTTCCAATTTCTCATGTTTCTGAACATTTTGTATTAGCATCATAATGAGCAATTGTTGCGCAATATTAGACCCGGGAATGTGCAGTTTAACTTAATTCACAACATTGCAATCGAAGGGGATGTTTCTTCTATATTCAGACACAGTAGGATAGCATCACCTGTTCAACACATGCACACCACTTTTTAAGCAATCCAATACTTCTGAGTTGACTTTTTTGTTGCAGGCATTGCATTCAGACTAAACATGAATTTCAAAAAACCATTCAATTCAGGAATTCAAAGTTAAAATATTTTTATTGAACTGTTTTATGTTTAATTCGAGCCAATGATGATTTATAAATCACTGCTTCCTTTCAAACTTACATTTTCCATACCCTTATGACTTTTAAAAAAAAAATAGGATCATATTTACATGCAGTGCTTACCGGAGGGACTCCCAGATCTGGATTGATGGCCTCCATCGATGGCTCAACCAGATTAATTGGGCACTGCTGCCTCACAGTGGGTTCAAATTTGGCCTGGGGCCTTTCTGTGTGGAGTCTCAAAGAACCTCACAGTGGTGATGGATCTTAGTCCATCACTCTCTGAAAACATCTCAGCAGTGAGTTGCATGGGTATGATAGTTTCTGCTCATATAACATCAGGAAAATCCGCCTCTTTTCTCTCCAACTATTTATCCCCACTACTGGTTCAGGCATTGGTACTGTCCTGCCTGGACAACTGCGACTCACTTTTAGTTAGCCCTCTGGCATCCACCATCAGACCCCTGCAGTTGATCCAGAATGCCGCAGCTCGTCTGATTGACAACCATTCCAGACACTCACTCTTCTTCTTGTTGCCCTCAACCTGTTGCCCATCATGGCTCACATCAAGTTTAAGTATTACATTGTCAGCAATCCAGGCAACAAACGGGACCATCGGCCCATCCTCAGGAGATAATTAGACCCTACAAACCAGCCAGACCTCTCCATTCTAACACTGCGGGTCAACTGGCCAACCCCAAGTGCTGCTTGGTCACGTCTCTGTTCTATTTTGGCTTTTTTGTGGTGGAAGAACGTTCCAACAGAGGTCAGAACAGCTGCAAAACTGACTGCCTACAAATGTAGAAGACTCACCTATTCAGACTTTACCTTTCCCCTCCTACCTATTGAACTGGTACTGGTACTGGTAAAACTGTTAATAGTTTTAGCCTTTTTTCAAGAAATGGAAAAAACCTACACACTGTTTAGAGACCCATTTTGGACAGGAGGTGGCTCTATGGAGAAGTAGAGTCTTATGCATTTTTCAGCATTCTGCTAAATGCAATGGCTGAGTGGAGAAAATTATTTTAGAAAATGAATAAATTCTGCTAATCAATAAATGTATGGCATTGAAAATTACAAAATAAAAAGTGCATATGACAAACAACAATGAGTAGGACATCTCTCATGGTATTAAGATGACCAATTTCACATAATAATCATCCAACTTTCTGCCAGCAGCCAGCTATCCTAAGATCAACCTGGTCATGCAGTCTGCAGCTGTATCAATATTGTTTTTTGACACCATTTTCCAATCTCAGTGACAGCTAGCAAAGGGACCAATACAAATATGGAAGTATGGTTTGCGTTTCCCAATGAGCAACAATGGCTGGGCAAACTAAAGTACTTCCTGTAAAAGAAATTCCATAATAAAAGTTGCTTGCAGTTACTGGAAGCAGTGCATTCACTGTGACATTTTAGAGTCTAATTTATCATAAGGATAAGTTATTCTGTTTCAGACTATAACTAACTTTTATTTCTTGGAACTTGGCGTTTCAAAGCATTTGAGACTTTTGATAGTAAATTTAAAAAAAAAATTGTAGTTTTTAGTTTTTCTTTAACATTCACACAAAAAGCATGCATTTTTCCCCTCAGAGCTAGTTTACTGATTTATATTAAACAAGTCCCGAAAGGTAAGAGGCCCAAATAGAACTCTTTTAAAAATGTTTTATGATGTTTGTTTACAGTTGTATGAACCTGTAGGGTCCTGGCCTGAAATAAACAATTGTAGGTTGTATGAACTAGGAACTTTTCGAAGTGGGACTGTCGCTTTGTTCAAACCTACCTTATGCACAGAAAGTAGACAGATCATGCCTATTAGATTTGCGTCATTGCATATTCTGCTTTGCGAATTTAATGTTCGAAAACTGTCCAGTCCCTCAGACTCATTCAATCGCAGGGGATACATCAAATCCAACAATCAAGTTGACTTTCTGAATAACCGAGCCGATGCCGTTTTCAGATAGTACTGAGCGCAATGCATATGGAAGGGATAACGCAGCTTTACTTTGCTCCGCTGTGATCAGACACTCGAGAAAATAATGGAAATTAAACGTGACTGAAAGTCGTGAGAAATTCAACTTTTAGTTGCTTTACGCTGAATCCAAAAGTATTCTTCCAGACAATATTGAAGGGGACAGACGTAAAGCGAAGGGCGTGTTTTTGATGAATAGTATTTTTTCGCATTCAGGTACGTCCAGGTCGGGTAATCCTTACATAGGAGTTCTGGAGTTCTGCATTCATCCACAGGGGTCAAACGCGCGCACTGTGCGTGCTATTGGAACCGAGTTAATGGATGATTAGTCTTCACGAGGCGAAATTTTAAAAAGATGGTTTAATCACAGGTGTGCATTGACGCCCCGGTTGATAACCCTGGGGACGGTATCAAAGTCAATGATCTTCCAAAGGATGTTATTTGTCTTCTGTCCCTCAGCTAATTAATTTCGCAAGCACTCTCTCATATAGCCATTCAGGTTAATGCTTAGTCTGTGTAATTTTCATTTATCGACGTCTCGTTGGTTGTGCCTAACCACTGACAATTTTGTATTTATTTAGGCTTTAAAAAAAGCTGAAAAAGCGCGCCATATTATCGGGGTAATTTGTGCAAGAAGAGCGAGAACATCCACGCGGTGTGCGACGATGCCTCCTGATAGTTCTCAGATTTTCTTGTTTAAAAATAGGCTGTTGCAACGGGTACGGCAGTTTTCTAATGCATTTCAATGGCGAGAGGTATGGCAGTCCCAATTTCAAACCCTGCCCTAACCTAACCCTGACCCCTAACCCTAAACATAATCCCTACCCTTAGCAAAAATAAGTAGCATACTTGAAGTTCATTTTATTAAGTATACTTGAGTATAAGTATAGCAAGTATACTATGGACTATGTACTTGTAGTTTACGAGAAAGAACCCTAATTTAATACTTCTTCAGACTAAATTGGAACATTTTAAGTTCATAAAAGCATACTTTTAAGTATACTTCAAGTTTAAGCAAAGTAAACTGAAAGTATCTATCTAGTTTACATCGAAGCTTTATTCTATCCTGCAAGTACACTACAAGTGAACTTTTTAGTATACTGTGAGTGGACTAGTTTTATACTTCTAAAATACTTTTCAATTTATGAAAGTATACATTTAAGTATACTGCAAGTAAACTTACAGATATACTACTAGTTTATTAGTTGTATACCTCTAGCAAACTTTTCAGTTCATGAAAGTATACTGTGAGTATACTGCTAGGAAACTTGAAAAGAGTGTCATTGGATGTTTATTGACTACAGTGAGACAGGACTTCAGTTACAGATCTCATCTGAAAGACATCACTGCACTATTGTGTATCATTCCATCAGTGGGAGGATCCCAACCTACTGGCATGCCAACACCTCCTGCAGCAGCCACTTACTTTCCTTAGACGGTCTCCCATCCAAGCACAAACCAAGCCTATAGCTACTTAGCTTTAACCACACAGTTGGTGCAGATCAAGTCGTGGTATGGTTGCTTGTTCTAAAACAAGCACAGATATTTCATTGCCACTTTGTCTGATAGCACTAAAGTTACAGTCTTCTTCATCTCATGTTTGAAAATACTGTGTACATTTATCTATGAATCTGCAGATAATGGCCGGCTAGATTGAACTGATATCTCAACTTAAAAACAGCAATGTTTGCTACAGGTTCAATATGCAGGGCTTTGATGTCCAAACTCTTGTTTAAAAATGATTAAATCATTGATAAAAAGAATGTACCATCTTTCAAGTATTACAGCACTGCTGCATATTTTCTTTAGTCGGTCATATTTTTGAGTGTGATACAGAACTCCATTAACTGATGAAAAACATCTCATCGGTGTACTCATTTGGAATATTTCATCAGCCTTTGCTTGAGTCCTTCAGCCTACTGGTCAGGCTGAAGGCATTGATAATGAATATTTTATACGTATTTCTGGTTCCATATGAGAGAAAGAGGTACTTTTGTTTTGAATTGGGATTTCAATAAGAGTTGCCATTGCTGTGTTCTTGTACTTCGGCATCCAATACAACATATTGTTTGAAATTTTCATTTATAAGGGAAACAATTTTGTTCTCAATCCTGAGTATGTGTTCCACTGTAAATTCTTATAAGTACCTTCATCTGTAAATTAAAGCAGAATGCACTGAAGCATTGTCTACTCGTAGAGTACATGAGGTAACCTCTCGTCTACTTACGTTAAAAAATATCTCAATTGCAACAGTAATATATTTTAGATTGCAATAATCATAAGCTGTGAGTATTATGTTAAGTTAGCTTAAAGAAGGCTTTGAAGTATACTTGCAGTAAAAAAACAAACTTTTAGCTCCCTGAAATTTTAAAACTAAATTTGAACTATAGAGGGCTTAAAGTATAGAACTAGTGGACTTGTGGTCTACCTATAAGTTTACTTGCAATATACCTCAAAGTGTACTTTCATGAACTAAAAGGTTGGCTGAAGTGTAGTTGTAGTACATCTGAGTTTACTTTCAGTATACTTCAAAGTATACTTTTATAAATTAGACATTGTTCTAGGAGTATATAACTAGTGAACAAAAAGTTCATTTTTAAGTTTACTAGCAGTATACTTCACAGTATACTTTCATGACCTGAAAAGTTATACTAGAAGTATACAACTAATAAACCAGCAGAATATCTGTAAGTTTACTTGCAGTATACTTAAATGTATACTTTCATAAATTGAAGAGTATTCTAGAGGTATACAACTAGTTAAGTCACTTGTAGTGTACTAGCAGTACAAAATAAAACTTAGATGTAAACTAGATGGGTACTTTAAGTTTATGTTGCTTAAACTTGAAGTATACTTTTTTGTGAGGGTATGTATCAAGTCTGTCAATACTGCAATAATTGTCAAATCTGTTCTCAAATAAAATCAGACAAATGTTTATTTATTTCTTTGTGGGTTAATAACACTGCATAAAAATCGAGTTCAGCTCCACCCATGTGCTATTTACTCTGCTATGTTGCCCCAAAGCTGACTTGTTACTGCAAATGTACATGTGGAATATGTTAAGTCCATGAGATAGTAAAAACTGAGTAAAAATATAGTGCAGTATACTTCAAAGAAGCCAATATATATGGTAAAAATATTTTAATGTGCTTATGCTTTTGATAGTAGCCTAACTGCAAGCCAGTATACTTGAACATTAGGCATGAATATTTTAATACTTAGATATGCTCAAGAAAAGTATGATAATCAAAAGTTTGGGTACAAGTATGAGCCAAATATACTTAGACTTTTCTGTGTACTTTTCAGTATACGTAAGTATACGTAAGTATTACTTGGCTAAGTATATCTCTGATAAGTACATCTAAAGTAAACTGAAAGTATACTCTCTTATTTCTTGTTCAGAAGAAGTATACTAATAGCACACTTGAATAAACTGATTAGCTCGTTCGCGGACTCCCGAGTTTTTAAGCAAACAAACGTTAGCTTAGATGCCTGGCTAGGCGCGTCGTTTGACCTGAAAATTCCGGGGCTAATATCCCTCCCTTTATTGAAATTAATTAGTCCTGGCTAATTCTGGACGGTTGTCCTTAATTAACACGTTTTCAAATTCAAGAGTAATCAAGTGGCAATTGAAGACACGGCTTCTCTCCCCCATGCGATCTAAAAGCGCAAAAATAATGGGCTACATTCAGTACCGAAAAAAAGAAAGGATTATAATTAGGTTTATGCACCATCACCATGCACGGCCTTTCATAACTGTTCGTTGAATGAAGGTAATTTCGGCGGCAAGTAGCCTACGTAGGCTAGGCCTACACCTGTTTTTGCAGCACGGTCACTCAGCTAGCTGTAAAAAATAGAGAGCAGTCCGACTGGAAAATGTAAACGGACGAACCCACGTAGGCCTACTATAGTCACCAAATTACCTTCATTTGCTGAAGAGTTCTGAAATGCCGTCGCTGAGTGACGGTGCATAATATACATAATATTTTTCTGTGCTGAATGTAGTCCATTATGAAGATAAATAGTTACGTTTTGAAATTTCCGGGATTCATTGGAATTCAACGCCCGCAAATTTAGTTTAAAACCGACGACGTCAGTCGGAGGTTTTATACGTTTAAATTCCCGGGCGTTGAATTCCAATGAATCCCGGGAAATTTCACAAACGCAACGATTTATCGATATTGTAAACCATAAGCAAGAAAGAAACGTTTTTTGCACGGACTCTTTCGTATGGCGACGTGATCCGTCACAATTAGGTCATCGAGTCACGCGCTAGAATTCCGCAACCTGTCAAGTTGAACTGATGGGCTGAATGAGCGAAAGTAGGTCCGTTTTCGTGCTAACAGAGGTGTATAATCCAGGTTCAGAAGTAAAAGTCCATCCCAGGATATTGTTCCAGCCACAAAAGACCTGGCAGCTGACACTATTCTTCAGCTGGGTGGTAAAACTAACAAGTCAAATCTGCTGACAGGAGTTTACGGTTGGAATGAAAACATGGTAGGATTTTTACTTTCTGACCCCTGGATTATACACCTCTGCATGCTAATGTATTCATGAGCAGGTGAAAAGGTCCTGTCATTTCAGGGATGCCGAACACTATTCGACAAGGGTAATTAACCAATCAGATTGCGGAAAACACCCACTATTGGTTTACAATATTTTGTCGCTTTTAGATCGCATGGGGGAGAGAAGCCGTGTCTTCAATTGCCACTTGATTATTCTTGAATTGGAAAACGTGTTAATGAAGGAAACCCATCAAGAATTAGCCAGCACTTATTATTTTCAATAAAGGGAGGGATATTAGCCCCGGAATTTTCAGGTCAGATGACGCGCCTGTGCCTGGCTATTGAAGTAAGATGGCACTAATTGTAAAACTTCATATCTAGCAAGGAAACCGCAACCACATAGAACACAGAGTGGCCATCTAATTAAATTGGAGACGGGAGATTCTAACGTTTAGAACTCCGTCAGCCAGGGAATCAAAGGGATCATGTGACCTTTAGTTTTTAGACTATACGGAGGATTCGCATGGTGGCGAAAAATTAAAATGATTTGAAATATAGCTGATTACGGTAAAAAAAAAAAAAGTTTTTAGTGGAAAATATAAGGTAAAATTTCGAAAAAGACAGTGGCTTGAAAACAATGGAAACTGATTTAAAAGTGAATTGAAAAAACAGTATGGGTAAAATAAATGGGAAATTTTACCTCCAACACCACGTCATCACTTTAGTAAACTATTGTTCACTGAATAAAATAAGTTGCAATAACAAAAATTCTTGACAGAATAAGCTGCAAATTCAATCAGGTTGGCACCATAGTTTTAAGGTGTAATTGTGTGAGTGTCAAGTCATTAGGAGCATTTTGTCAAGAGTTATTGCATGACAACTGAAATTAGGTGTTACTCTGACAACAGGAAAAATGCTAGAGCTTTTAAATTTGTGTGAGAAAAAATTCCCAAAGTCTAAATATTATCTGGTGCGAACGGCAAATCTCAGATCCAAATACTTTTTCTCGGTCAGATTGAAAATGTGGTGGCGGCGGAGATGGACATTAAACTCTGCATACAACAATATACCCCTGGTTCAGTCACCGAGATATATCATTAAGAGCAACAAAAGACTAGCCAACTATTAGCTTCATTTTGCATGAAATGCCTTCACTTATTTGGCAGCCACATCTCATTTGCTCTCATTCTCTTGTGTCAAACCAGTGATTCATCCTGAGTAGCAGAGTAGGACTGGCAGCTTGTTACAATCTGGATTATTTGTCAGAAAATGGCTAGCTATATATTGTCTCTCAATTCAGTTGGACTGAGACAATCCCTCACTAGGTCTAAGATCATTGGAATCAAGAGGAATAGGAGTGGTTATCTACAGTCCGTTTAAAAAAAAAAGTATTGAATTCCACAGGTCCAGTCTGCGCTGGATAGAGGTCTGAGTGGTGAGTATTTTAAAGATGGGCTTTAGGTTAATCACTGGAAGTTGCTTCACAACATGCAGCAATTTTTGCGTTTGAACTTCACCATGTTAATGTGCACATATACCCACTACTGGTCATGTTGCCATTACTGAGATGCAGCCAGGCGCCTTACCAACCTGGCTATACACTGCTTTATTTTCAACTGTTTTACAGTGGGATGCAAAAAATTTGGGCACCCCTGATTTAAATGTGTTACAATCAATCTCCAAGTGATTGAAAACAAACCTGAACACTAAGGGCTCTAAATTCGTTGACCAGGCGCAGGCGCGGCAAATTGGGGGAGCGCCGCGCCAACGGGGTGTATCCAGGCGTATTTTGCTATTTCGTGCTAAGTGCAAGTACTCCTCTGTCCTGCCTCTGTCCCTCCTGCCGGTGCAAGTGGGAGGAGAGAAGGCCTGAGTGAGTTTAACACAGCCGAGTCAATGAGTAAATCATTGGGGTCTAGGCTAGGGTTGCCAACTCTGAGAAGACAAATAAGCGACCGCAGCTTCAAAAACAAGCCCAATATAAATTAGAAAATACTAAGACGGTGTAGACCTGGGATGGAATCTCTTTTGTTTTGTTGAGCGGGAGGGTGGGGGATTATCTTTAATTTAGTTGAGCAAGGAATAAGGAGCGAGGAGGGAGGGTGAGCTCTCTCACATTGCTCGAGAGGCTGCGAGCAGACAGAGTCAATCGATGAATCAGGGGGAAATAGCAACCATAAATGTAACAATTAGGTCGCTTGTTAGACTTCTCTAACAAGCAATCATATTTTTAAAAACAAGCCCAATAAAAGCCGCAACCCTCGACTGGTCATTTTTTCAAGCAACTACAGGAGAAAAGAAGCCCAAAGTTGTGTATTATAAGCGGATTTGGCTACTCTGGTTGGGACGTGCAGGCGACCTCCTCCTTAGTGCGTCTGCACCCTGACAGTTCAACTCGGCACATGATGGCTGCAGCATGACTGCAACAAGAAGCAAGACTGGTGCGATGAATAGATCTATTAGCAAAAGTAAGTGAAATCCTAAGCTCACAATATCTGCTGTGAGACTTACCCTGCTATGCATATGCAGTTAGCGGTTAGGATGTAGTACCCAAGATCCCTGTGCACGTACACCCAGGCATCATAAGGTTTTGTCTTTAGTCCCTGTCTCTGGCTGGCTCCAAGCGCAAGAACCCTGAATCCGTGTCCTAAAACTTTAAGTTTTGCACATGACTACAAAGTGTGTGTAGTGTAACGTATGTTTACAGCAACATTGGCGGGTTTTTTTTTTCCTTCAAAAAGTTGGCAGGCCGTCAAGTAGCCTTGTCGTTAACAATTTTATTTTGACTCTGTTAGCGGTCACGAACGTAATCGCCATGCCCCTGGTGTTGTAGAAATGCAAGACAACCATCACAACCTGGTAGGTTGAGTGAAATTCATGGACATTTCAGCAAGTGTTCTCATTTACGGTGCAATGAAAAACAAACAAATTTTCACTGAAATTACATTTCATTGCAATTGAGTCAGCGAGAACTTAAACAATACGGCATCTACATTGATATCAGTTCACTCCGAAGCAGTCTTTTGCCCCTGGTTGCACGCGCACTGAGTATTGTTTGTACACAAGAAACCCATCTATTTAAGTAAGGAAGTAAGCTCAAGAATTAGCACCTGCTGCCACCTACAGAACCTCACTGTGAACATGGATTCCTAACATGCATATCCAGACATGTTTATCACATTAAGTGTAATAAAAGAGCACCGTGATTTTATTTTTTTTAAATTTTTTTTCATTTAGTTATTTCTTTTGTGTGAAATTGCTGCGGGTTTCAGTGTTACATCGTGTTGTCTAGAATGTGTTGATTGTATTTGGAGCATGTCTGTAAGGTGTTGTGTTGTTTGTATTTACAGCGCGTTTCTGTGGTGCATTTAGTTGCCTGTGATGTTTTCTATTATCTGAATTTAAAGCAAGTTTTCCAAACTCTCTGCATGTGTTGACAAATAGATGAAGATTCTTTCTGAATTTTTGTTTTGTCTATTTGCATGTGTTTTCTTACGTTGAAGTGTGTTAAGCTTTGAGAGCCACCATAGGCCCCTGTGACACATATGAGGAAGAAGTGGTTTGGATACTGGATTTATTCTTTAAGAAATAGACTGACTGCAACAAAATTCCTGTTCAGTAAAATTAAACAAACATGAAGAACGAGACTGCCGTTCAACTGCCAGTATCAACCACGCTAAAACCTCAGCAGTGCAATGCTGCCCTCTGCAGGAAAATGTGTGATAACCAGGTAGAACAGATTCCCACCGGTGGGCGAATACACCAGGGATGAAATGTTATCACAATCTATAATTTCAGAAATGATTTTTTTTTTTTTTTTTCAATGGAGGTGCAAAGTCAGAAAGGGAAACATCGAGATTTGAGGCTCATGTTTAGGACCTGCAGTTTTACCAGCAGCTTGTGCAACAACAGTACTTAGGGGTTCATCTAAACAAGGAGTAGGGAACTTCCACCAGAAAGAGCCACTGTGGGTGCAGGCTTTCATACCAACCAAGCTGCTACACACCTGATTCTACTAATCAACATCTGGAATGTCTGTTAAGGGCCTTGATTAGTAGAATCAGGTGTGCAGCAGCCTGGTTGGTATGAAAGCCTGCACCTACAGTGGCTTTTTCTGGAGAAGGTTCCCTACCCCTGATCTAAACTGAAGATTTAGTTGAGACTGTGACTGTGCTTTGAAAATAGTGAGGCAAAATGCCATCTGAGCTTTAATGGAAAAGAAGCTTTTCTGTCCTTTGGGCTCAGAAATTCAGGCATCCTTCAGGGATTTGGCTGGGAGCATGGGAGATTTTCTGTAGAATTTCCTCCTTCCCCGCCTCCAGGACAATATCTGTGAGGTGTATAATAGGAGAGAATACAGAGAACTTAGGCAGGATTTGAAGAATTCCACATAAGGCGAAACTTAAACTCTTCTGTTTTATTGTCTCAAATAGTCATCTGCTTTGTTCGTTTAACATAAAAAAACAAATGCAAATTGCAGCCAATTCAAGAGGCCACAGAGGAACAAAATGGAACCGGTACAAATATTGGAGTCGGAAATACTGAATACTCAAGTTTCATATCACAACGGGACTGTGATAAGCAAAGGAGCCATTTTATTGGGGAAATTGCCGAGTACTAATAAAACCAGAATTGACTACATGCAAGTCTGCAAGACGTTAAACATTTCCTTCAAACTTACTAAAATTGACTGGATAAAAATGCAAACATTAAAAGAAAATTGAATTCATCGTAATGTTCAGGATTTGAGAAACTGGTATCTCAAATTAATTAATTGTATTTGACAGGGCTGGAGCCAAAATGTCATTGGAATATAATATGTGAAATTTTATCTCCTGGACCTGAGCACCTGGGGAGTGACGTGTCACCCAGGTTTCCTATTGGTCCACGGATTTGGCGGGGTGTATTTCCCACCACTTTTAAAACACACTCCAGTCTTATTGGATGGTGTAGCCATTACGTCATACAGTAATCTTTAAACCAGGCTTTTTCAGTATTAAAAGGATTTGAGCACACGTTGGTGTCGCGCACGTAGTATAAAAACCAGCCGTTTTATGAGGAAAACCATACTGCAAAGTTATGTTTCCTTTTTATGAGTAAGAATGTCTCGCTATTTTACCCAATCCTGATTCTTGGGAAACAAATGACTAGTTAAAGTAGTTAGTTGAGTAGCGATGTGATTTATCTCTGAACCAACGGTGCTGCGGAGGAGACGGAAGTTGGATTCCGTGGACTTTAATCCTTGTACCTTATCTTTTCAACTGGAGGACGCCGTTTCCTCACAAAGAAGCTTGCAAGATTCTTTTTTTCTTCTGGGACTGCAGTTGCTAACGTTGGCAAGCAAGCCAACCTGGTTACCCGCTGAAAACATGGAATACAGCACGGATGCGCATCGGATCATGAGCATTTCCGTGAGAAAGATTTACAATTCCCATGTACAGCGCGGCGGAATCAAGCTCCACAAAAACCTTCTGGTGTCCCTGGTTCTCCGGAGTGCTCGGGAGGCGTGCCTCTCCGACTACTGCGGTGGAGTATGTCTTGACGCTTCGCATCAGACAGGGAATGAGCAGGGAGAACCGGCCTCGGCGGAGGAGCAAACCCAACTTATTAGTGAGTCGAAAGACTTTGAGGACGCACACTGTTACTCCGCTTCAGACACTAACGGGGACGATTCGGCTTTGATCACAGATAATACCGTTCATTCTGCATCCCTGTCGACACCGGAGACTGGAGTGGTCAGCGTTCGTGCCTTCACCAGCAGGGAAAGCTCGGTTCTAAGTTGTTGTTGCCGGGCGCCCCAGGTAAAGAGCGAGGGGCGCGAATCGGACTCCTTAGTCCAATGCGAGACTTGCCCAGCCGTCTGCAGGGCGTCAGGGGACTCTTGGGCTCCTACTTCAATTGAAACTCGGGAGGAAGGCGGCCCCGGGGAAGTTAGTCCTCAATGTGAATTCCCCGAGCCAATTAAGAAAACCCTCTCGGCCCTGACTGCGTATCGCAAGGGTAACCGAAAAAGGGACTCTGACGTTGAATCGCCTCAAGAGGAATCCCCGACGAAGAAAAACAAGCATTGTCTGCCTGCAAGCGATAAGGACGAGGAAGGAGACGAAATGGACACGACTAACGTTTCCAGCCTAATTAATGTATTCGGGACTAGTTTTAGTGGACTACTAAGTAAAGAGCCGAGCAATACAGACCCGGGAGCGGATGGTTGCGACTCGAGTTCCGGGCATGTGTGTGGTGAACTCCCGCTAGAGACTTTGACTCCCTGGGGAGCCGCTATTGAGGCATTTTAACTGAACCGAAGTAAAATTTAGGGATCCAGTTGATGTTTTCTATTATGCTATGGTACACAGTAACTATGTGGGCTATAAAATGCTTGTCTAGCCAGGAGTTCGACCACGTGGTGAAAGAGTGAGTGCTGCTTGGTGTTCAGACTTCCGCTTCACCAATAGAGACGTGGTAGAGTGCATCTCGTGTTACTTTGATTTTAAAGTTGGGTTCCCGCAACAGTTTATCTGCCTGTTCATGCGCATTGGTCATTTCGAGGCTGGTCAAAGTTTATTGCAAAATGTTGGGTCTGGCGCTAGTTACTGAATGCAAGACGGGATTTGGAGCGCTTCCGCTAGGTAACCATGGCTACAGGGCTACAAGTTTGTTCTTGGGGGGGATGGGTACTTTGGGCTCGAGCGAGTAGGGTTCCAGCGTTGATTGAGGTTCCACAAAGCCCATGCTGGTTATTTTAGACAGCGAGGGCACAACATTATCCAGTTCTGCCTTCATTTTACAAAGTCATGCTGCGAATATTTTTGTACGGATTTTATGGATGTTGTATTCTAAGTCTTGATTTTAAACATGTTATTTGCGTGTTCACCCCGCGAAAATAAACTCTTTTACGAAATGACTCTGCCTCATTTCTGCGGACTAGTTTTGCGTGGTCTGAGGGACCCCTGCGTTTTGGAATGTTGAGAATGTGGCTAGCCTTGCGCTGCTTTTATTCCCGGCGGTCAAAGGTCATATCGTTAGCGACAGAAAAGCAGGGCTTTAGGTCATCCGATTTCGACAGCCAGAATGCGTTCGATTCAGATTTATGCTGACCTATGGTTACAGGCAACATTTCTGGTATGCGCCAATGCTTCATCTCCGTCGTTTGGCACCGTTTGTTATTCACTGCCATCACAATGCAACCTCATTGTTAAATTTTCTAATTTGGTTGCTTTCCATGTTCCAATTAATTATTTATCCTATTAAGCAATCCAATGAAAAATACGACTGGAAGATTCATATTGATTCATTTTGCAATATTTCTGGTGACAATATTCAAGAATTATTTTTTGTTTTAATTGACCAAATTCATGACCGCATTTAAACAAATAAGCTACTAATTAGGCCTCTAGACACCATTAAATATGATTGTCAGAGGCGTGCAGCCAGGGTTTGGTCATTTCATACTTTGATGTCATCTCTGAATTAATGAGAAATTAATTACAGTGAATGCTACCTCAAGTGTGCCATTTGTAATTTTAATGAGGGTCTAGGTATAAAAATATGCCCCAGCCAACATCTGGTTTTATGGAAAAATGGTTGCCTTTTGCCACTGAGAGAGCAGGTAATGAAGACACACAATGCTTAAAGAACAGCAAGTGTTTAGTGTGTACCTCAGCCACGTGGCATATAATCGGAGTAAGATTCTGTCCATTATTTGAGCTGTAATGCCCAGGACACTTTTCAGGAAGAGGTGGTTTGTTGACTTTTTTTTTTTTCCTCCCATCTGAAAGTGCCCCAAAAATGGTCTAAATCAGTGCTTCTCAAACCTCTCCTGGAGGACCACCTGTCCTGCAGGTTTTAGATCTTTCCCTGTTTTGGCACAGGTGATTAAAATGATCAGCTCGTTACTGACCCTCTAAAGCTGATTGATAACATCCTGATTATTTGAATCACCTGTGCTGGGGCAGGGAAAGATCTAAAACAGGCAGGACAGGTGGTCCTCCAGGAGAGGTTTGAGAAACACTGGTCTAAATCCATTTGCTTACTCAATCCCAATCATTTCCACCCACTTTGATCCTCAAAATACAGGATTTTGCTGGACAAAGATTATGTAGATATTTCCTTTATTTAAACAGACAGGGCCAAATGCATCAGGCCTCGTCACAAGAAGTGTTTCAGTTCTTTTGTGTTGGCTCAGTTTTAACAAAAATTTTGTGATTTTGTTTCCCACCTGCCGTAACTGAAGTATTTTGATTCCAGGGAATAATGTCCTATTGCTTGTGGAGGGCATTTTTTATTTTTTTTTTGCATGGAAACCAGGAGTTAATGGGCTTATTCCCTCAGTATGAGATTAACTATAAGATACTTTGTCAGAAGATGCCACACATCAAATTTTAACATAATCAGATGAAGATTGACGATTCTATGGATATTTGACATTTTTTGCCTTGCCCCCAATATTTATCCCTTCCTCGAAGGGGGAGGGGTACCCCCACGAGACAGTCTCTCATATCCGGGGATGTAGAATTGAAATTTGCACCTTTTGAGCTTTGTTTGAACTCAATTCGACCGTTATATTAGAAATTATGGTGAAATAAAACATCTCAACTTTGGCCTATTTTCTCCAAAATGACTTGTAATTTTGTGTAAAATGCACTTTTACACTGTAAGGCAAAATTGAGCATACTACCTGCTACAACAGAGGATCACCATTCCTGGCTGATGGTTAGAATAATATGGTGGACAGACAAAAGAATGCCAAAAAAGTGTTTTTTTTTTTCTCCCCCCTTGGTGTACTTTCACTGCTGGGGGGTACATTCCCTGAAAACATAGTTGCTAACTATGCTGGCAACTTGCATAGTTCTGTCTTCATGGTTACGGTTCAAACAATGTAAGTTAGCAACTAAGTAAGCAATGTTAGCTTTAACAACTGTGTTTTGGGAGCCCATCCCCAGGTGGATGAAGTACTTAATGTTAGTACAGCAGTTAGCATGTATATCGCAGCTGGAACCGATTACTCAATGAATTATTACCTCTTATTAAATAGTGAAATCATCATATCAGTGACATTTTAAACACTTGTTACAAGCCTATCGCATTAAAAAAGTAGGTTGTCAGTAAGGTTTAACCTGAATAATCCCAGCAGCATCAGGTATTTATCATCAGGGGACTATATCTGCTTATTATCCAAATCTCTTCTTCCGCATCAGAGTCCCGGGGAAGCTAGAGCCTGTCCCACCCAGAGTTGTATAATCCAGGGGTCAGAAAGAAAAATCCTACCATGTTTTCATTCCACCCATAAACTCCTGTCAGCAGATGTCACTTGTTAGTTTTACCTCCCAGCTGAAGTATAGGGCCAACTGACAGGTCTTTTGTGGCTGGAACAATATCCTGGGATGGACTTTTACTTTCTGAACCTGGATTACAGCACACTCTCCTTCACATCTCACATCAATAACATAACCCGCTCCGCTTACTTTCACCTCCGTAACATCAACCACCTTCGTCCCTCTCTCTCGCCTCACACTGCTGCTATCCTGGTACACAGTCTCGTCACTTCACGACTTGACTACTGCAATTCCCTGTTATTTGGCCTTCCCCACAAATCTCTCCGTAAACTACAGCTAGTTCAAAACGCTGCAGCACGCATCATCACAAGGACCCCATTCACTCACCACATCACACCGGTATTGCAGCAGCTCCACTGGCTTCCCATCACACACCGCATACACTACAAAATACTGCTCCTGACATTCAAAGTCATTCACAACCTTGCCCCTCCTTATTTGTCCAACCTAATTCACCTTGTAACACCAGCCCGCTCACTCCGATCCTCCTCCTCCATCCATCTCACTGTTCCTTCCGTCCGCCTCGTCACTATGGGGAGCAGAGCATTCAGCTGCTCTGCTCCCCAGCTCTGGAATTCACTCCCTCCTGACCTCCGCAACACCAAGTCACTCCCCTTGTTTAAATCTGGTCTTAAAACTCATCTCTTTCGTAGTGCATACTCCCTCTGATTACATAGTCCCATGCTTGTTGTATATTATTGCATTATTATTTATTTATTTTTATTTTATTTTTAGTGATTTTATTGCTGCTCATTTAATGTATGTTTTAATTATGTGTTGTAAGGTGACCTTGAGTTTCTTGAAAGGCGCCCTTAAATAAAATGTATTATTATTATTATTATTATTATACACCTCTGGTCCCACCAAGGGCGGAGGGCAGAAACACATGCTTGACAACGTGGGGAGCTAACGAATCACATTAAGAAGTATTATTTCTTCAGTTCTGATGACATTTTACTTTATCAGATGAATGCCTGGTGTTTATGAATGACCTAAAATGCAGTAAAATAAGATACAGCAGAGTGCAAATTTCTTGGATAGTGACATATTTTTATTCTGTATTGTGAGTTTGAGTTATAAAAAGGTGAATTTAAAGCCTGGAATGTCAACTTTACAAAAGAAGGTGGTTTGGTGGGGAATAAATGTCCAATGACCCCTCAGCAGAGTCAGAACCTGGCCAACCACTTTAGTGCGTCTACTGGGTTAGTGGGGAAGCAAATTTGTTTCCAGCAAAATCACACTGGCTGAAAAAAATACATACATATTGCAAACATATTACAATATTTTTGTTCAATGTACATATAGACGCCCCATGTCAAATTTTTGAGCTTTTGTTAACAAAAAACAGGAACCGGGATTCGTCTGTGAATAGCACTCTTCTCCAGTGTGCCAGCAGCCATCGAATGTCTGCGTTTGCCCATGTGAGTCCGTTCCGACGCTAGACAGCTGTGAAATCCAGACCACGGTGGGGACGCCGAGCGTGAAGTTGGCTTCTCGCAGGTGGTTACGGACTGTCTGTGGTGTGATGCGTCTGTTGTGCAAACCAACGGTCTCATTCACTGTGTGTGTCGCTGATCTGAGCCGATCCCGCAGGTGGACAAGCCGGATGTAGTGATCTTGTGCTGGTGTGGTCACACGTGGCCGACGTGGATGAGGTCGATTTGCAGTCCAGCCCATCTGTCGGAAATGAACTCACAAACGGCCTATCGTCCGATAGTTAACATTCAGCTGCACAGCGACCTCTCTGGTGGACATCCCTGCATCCAGCATGCCAATGGCACGTTCCCACATGACCTGAAACATCTGAGGCATGATGACTTTAGACAAAATTTGACATTTTGGGGTGGCCTTTTATTGTCCCCAGTAAATGGGAGTGTCTAAGTACTGCTCATTCTGTCTGATCACCGTCTGGAAATACCACACCCATGTACTGAGTGAAATCACTGCATCACTGAGCAAATGCTCACTGACAGAGAGATGGATTAGAAAATGGAACACAAATCAAGAGAAATATCCCTATTGTACAAGTAATAGTCAGCATATGCTCACTTAAGAGTTGTTAACTCCATGTGGCATCAATATTTGACTTGGGACGTTTATATTTTTTGTTCAGGGTAGTTGCACTGTATTTTGAAATTATTGGGATGATTGTAATTGCTGCAGCAGTGATTCTCAGCATTGATCCTAAGGACCCATTGTGTATGCTGGTGTTTGCTCCTGTTATAACTGCAATCAAGATTTTAAATTTTAATTTTGCTTAATTTGGTCCACTTCATGTTTAAAGGGTTATTTACCCAGTTTAGCCAATCAGGTACAGCAGTATGGAATGAATGATTTAAACTGAACCTTTTCGCAAACATTGTCAAAAAAGAGTTATTTTTAAACCAGCAAATCAAATTTAATGGCAAATCAATGGGGGCCTAATCACTTGCTGAACGTGCCGCCTTCCCTTTTACACAATAAAGGGTTAGCTCAGTATTATTTGTCCTCTCTTTTCATTTGTCATTAACTACCAAATGGCTCATTTTCACTGACCATGTGTCCACAATATCACTAGTTAGAAGCCAATTTATTTCTAAATTTTATTTATTTCATACAATCCCAATTCCGAAATAGTTTGGACAAAGTGTAAATTGTGAATAAAATCAAAACGCAATGACTTTCAAATCTCACCAGCCAGTATTTTATTCACAATAGAACAGAGATAACATAGCAAATCTTGAAACTGTGAAATTTCATAATTTTATCTACAAAATTATCTCGTTTCAAATTTGATGGCTGCTACAGGTCTCAGAAAAGTTGGAACAGGGGCCTGTTTATCATGGTGGAAGATCCCCCTTCTTTTTAACACAGAGTGGAGGCGTCTGGGCATTGAGGAGACAAGTTTCTTGGGTTTATCTATTGGAATTTGATCCCACTCTTGTTTAATACAGGCTTCCAGCTGCTGGGGAGGTTTTGGTCTCCTTTAACAGACCTTTAGTTTAATTATGTGCCAAATGTTCTCACTCGGTGGAAAGATCAGGACTGTAGGTAGGCCAGTTCAGCACACGGACACTTCTATGAAGCCATGCTGTTGTAATAGCTTTAGCATATGGTTTTGCATTGTCCTGTTGAAATACACAAGGCCTTCCCTGGAATAGATGTTGTCTGTAGGGGAGCATATGTTGCTCCAAAACCTTTATATACCTTTCAGCATTCATGGTGCTTTTTAAAACATGCAAGTGTCCCACACCATATTCACTAATGCATCCCCGTACCATCAGAGATGCTGGCTTTTGAACTGAACGCTGATAGCAGGAGGGGTGGTCTTTCTCCTTTTCAGCCCAGAGGACATGACATCCATGATTTCCAACAAGAATGTCAAATTTTAGACTTGGCTGACCACAGGACACTTTGCCACTTTGCTACAGTCGATTTTCAATGAGCCTTGGCCCACAGAACACGGCGGTGCTTCTGGATCATGCTCAACAATGGGTTCCTTTTTGCATAATAGAGTTTTGGGAGGCATCTGGGGTGGCACGGCGGACTGTGTTTACAGACAGTGGTTTTTTTAAGTATTCCTGGGCCCATTTAGTAATGTCAATGACAGAATCATGCCAGTGAGTGATGCAGCGGCGTCTGAGGGCCCAAAGATCACAGGCATCCAGTAAAGGTTTTCGGCCTTGTCCCTTATGCACAGAGATTTTTCCAGTTTCTTTGAATCTTTTGATGAAGTTATGTACTGTCGATGATGAGACCGTCAAAGCCTTAGCAAGTTGATGTTGAGGAACATTGTTTCTAAAGTATTCCACATTTTTTACGCAAGCCTTCACGGATTGGAAAGCCTCTGGCCATCTTTACTTCTGAGAGACTCAGCCTCTCTAAGACATCCCTTTTATAGCCAATCATGTAACATACCTGATGCCAGTTAATGTAATTACTTGCTAAATATTTTTTCAGCTGATATTAATTGCTTTTTTTAGCCCTTTTTTTTTTTTTTTTTTTTTGCCTGTGTCCCAACTTTTTTGAGACGGGTTGCAATTTGAAATGAGCTCATTTTGTGGATAAAAACGTAAAATGTCTCAGTTTCAACATTTGAAATGTTATCTATGTTCTATTGTAAATAACATACTGCCTTGTGATCTGAAAGTCATTGTATTCTGATTTTATTCACAATTTACACTTCCTTTCAACCATTCTGGAATTGGGGTTGTACATTTATTTACAACATTTTAAAACAATAGCAGAACAGTTGCAATATAGTAGAATATGAATATACAGTATAACTCTTCAGGGCTTGCCTACATATTTCTGACAAAGCAAATAAGAAAAAATGAACACATATTTGGGATTGAAACTGGTTGGAATAAAAAACAAAATAAGCATGGATTCCCAGGACTGACTATTCTGCAATATGTTTGATAAATGCAGGGTAAATTTACCACACCTTTCATAGACTTTGGAAAAGCATTTCTGTTTGACATGCATCGGGTATATAAAATAAAATGTATTTGACTGAATACGTATGCATAGTATTTGAAAGTATTTCTTTTCAACATGTGTTGTAAAAAGACCCACACTTAGCATTAAAATGGCAGCAAGCCCAGTTTTAGTGCTTAATTTACAAGGTCACAAGCAATTTAGTTCTGGGAGTGAAAACAATGTTTGTTAGTTGGTCTACAGGCAGTGAAACTTCTTGTATATCCAACGAACTGTGAAAAGGAGTGAGTATGGCATCCCTAGGAATGCTGGTAGTATTAATGCCCAGCTCAAAATGGCCACCAACCTAAAAGAAACCACTCCCGTGATGTTGCGGAAATTTTCAATCAATTTTATGACTGCCTCCTCATGGAAGCAACAATGTGGGGAAGTTTTTTCTTTTTTCTCTGATAAAGAGATGTGATTCAACTTATCAAGTCTTATTCAAAGACCAAGATTAGCTAAATAATTAAATTATGAGTAGTGCTAAAACCATGATATGCAGTGCCGAAAAAACATTCTGCACCCTCTATTCAGTTTGGTTCAGCTAATCAAACTCACCTTAGACATACTGTTTCAAAACTCTACTCAATATCATCAAAATTTAGAGTGCAGGCTGATTTTAGTGAACCCTCCAGGGTAGACAATGTTGTATACAACATCAAATTGCACCACACATTAAATATTGAACATCTCCAGAACACTGCAAGCATCTGACTTAATTTTTTTAGCCGATACCTTTCTGAAGAATTTATTTAAATTCATAATGGTCAGTCCAACATTGAACTGATTACTTGATTATTTATCCAATTTCCCATGCTGAACACAGTTATTGTTGCCCACTAACAATTCAATGTTCGCTTGGAATGAGTCTGTAGACCAATCAAAGGCTGTGTTCTTGCCTTTTGAGCAATCAGAGGTCGTGTTTTGACTGGCAGCCACGCTTGTTTGTGGCACTGATCTGTAACAAATTGTGCTATAGAATAACATAATGCTATCTTGTTTCTACCATACATAACATATAGCGCAAGTGCTCAAAACAAAAAACACAATGGCATAAATGTTGATTCTTCTCTGCACAATTGAATAGTCTTGTAAGGCACACGCTATGTGCACATGGACATACAGTTACTGTGTTAACATATTTTATTTGGCTTCTTGACATAAAAATGGGCCTTAGGTGATATCAGATGTTAGATTTACTTATTTGTAAATTTGATGTTTATTTGTTTTTTTTAGTGGAAGCCTGTTTCATACTGTGGGGTGGGTTGGAGGAGAGGTTTTTTTTGGGGGGGGGGTTGGTCTCCACTGTCTTCAGACGGGCTGTTACACTTCAGATACAGTGTGGAGGTTGGGGCTACAAACAGAATGTATACAATAGGCTTGCATATAGGTTTGAGTATGGAGGGCAATGCACAGCTAAATGGATAAAAACCAATGGAAAACTGAATGGACTTCTTGGAAAAATTGAAAGATTTTCTTATCTTTGCATCATTTTCTTACTTTTCCCCCCTCCCCTTCCTGATAGGTGGAGCTAAGAGCAAGATAAGGATGGGAAGGACTTGGCAAATGAGATTTGAATGAACGTCAGCCTCTCCCTAAGTTAACTTTTGACCTTTTCAGAACCTCAGCAAAAAGGCTCATTCCAAATGCTAATTTGCCATACTTGAATCTCCTCCACCAGGCCATTCCTCAGTCCTTAGCTTTAACTGATGTAGCACAAGGAAAAGAGATGCAAGGATGAAACACATGGATGGAGTAATCAACGGAACATGTATTTTGCAAATAGAGCATTCCTACTCAGTCGAGCATCAGTTCTAAGCAGTGTCAATTTCATGTTTCAAATCTAAATAGGAGGGTTTTTTGTATCACCGACATGGAAAAAAAAAAATTCTGCAAATGATCTACTCGTATCATTTCTGAAGCGAGCATCAGGTACCCTCTTTCTACAAAGGAACATTTAATGAAAATAAATTCCCTTAAAGATAATGGCATTATGGCCCTGCAAATTCTAAGCTGTGCAAGTACAGAAAAGATTAGGCCAGATTCAGTTAACATCTGGACTGATGGAGATCACCCTGCTGGCTGCAACTTACTTGGTGACAGGATGGCTTCACACAATCAGAACTGGATTTCCAACCATATTGCTACACCAGAAACCAAAGCTTCAAGGAAGTAAACAAATGTGCTACTTGCCTGGGGTAGACATAGCTTTTATCTGGCGCACTATTGTTCAGTGTCACATTCTCAGAAATGAGTAAACTTGTTCTGCCACCGTACAGCTGCAAGCTGTAGATAAAAAGTAGTAATAATCAAATTTTCTTAGCTAAACAGAATTATTTATCTTCCAGGGACTGTTGAGTTTTGATATTGATATGCACATACCGATACTTTAAAACGCACCAAATATATATTTTGTTTATGCTAGCAATAAGAGCTATGAACGCTTAATTGTGTGGATTATGTGCAGAAAAAAACGCAATGAGCCACATACTTGAATTGGGCATCCAGTAAACGGCCATCAGTTTTTTTTTTTTTTTGCCAAACCACGCACCTTCGCCTAATGACTACTATCTCCGTATATCCTATAACAAGGACAATCTGCGATGGCAACTCATTGTGCCTTAAACAAATGTTCGAAGGAAACCCCAGTTTATCAATGTGTAACCTGACTAATATTATCAGATACGTAAGGCTGCTGTTTGCTTGGCAGCGAGGCTTGATTCAGTTGTCGTTATCAGCCCAGATACTAATTAGGGTGGGCAGTTATCCACACAGCCTTTCTCAGATTCCATTACCCTGATACTCAATTACACATGGAGCCGGACATTCCGTTAGTTAATAAACGGTAACTGGTGGTTAACGTCACCGGGTCTACCAACCTTGTTATCTTCCTCATTTCAACACACGTCATTCGCTATTTCGGCCAATCAGATATTGGTATATTTTTCTGTAAAAAATTTTAGCCAATCGCATTACCGCTTCTTGGAATCGCCCATTGCAGTCCGACTGCCGAGTATGGGGACTTCCATGTCCTGACATCAACAAGGAAGGTATGAGTTACTTTACCGAGGGGCACTTTAAGTTTTAATCGAGGTCTTTCAAACTCTTTTACGAATAGAATCTAGCTTTGACAGGTTGTATATTTTGGCTGTAATTCCGGTTTATTTTAAATAGCAACATCCCTGGGATCAAATTGACGGCAGCGCACATGCGAGCCATTTTATTAACGCCAGTTAGCCTAATGCGATGCATGCAGTCAGTCGGGCTTGAGGCTGCAGTGACGAGCTAAAACTCACGCGGGTCTCAACTTCACCATCTCGTGTCATTTTGTTACTGCTAACTGACTGTCACGCATACTGTAGTGAGCCATCAATGCATTTAATTCACTGCTAACTGTAGTTTGTTGCGAGGGCTGCTTTGTGTAACGTTACAGCCCTGGTCACATATGGGAAGTCTTCCAACTTGGCCAGCTAGCATTTGCTAACCTGGTTGTCTCGTTAACGTACATTGTTCAGCGAGTTAAGTTTGCTGTGTTTGTAATTGAGTTGAAGCAACAGCCTTTGCGAAGTAGGTTACAGCCCGTTTGTGATTGGCGCTGAAATAGACATTGTCAACTGGTTCCTCTTCATATAAGTAATTAAGTGTTTAATCCGCGCGACTGTTTCCTCCTCATAATTATTGCAGTGTTACGGTCCACGCGAGGTATTGCCGAGCTCGTAAGCAGAGCTGCGAGGCATCACGCTGCATGTCACCGCTTGGTGTTGTTGAAGCACAGCGCACGCCTGCACAAGATGCCCGTGACGAATAAGTCCAAGAGCGATGCTGGCGCTGCCGGACAGCCGCCTGGTGCTGATTCGGGTGATCCGAACCTGTCCGTCGATGCCCGCTTTGGAGGCGACGAGGATAACATGGGAGATCCCGAAATAATCAAATCCCCAAGTGACCCGAAGCAATACAGGTAACCTCGTATTTTACTCATCGCCACTGGTCTTGTTGCTGTTGAGGCACGTCGAGCTGTATCATCGAGGCATATTTGTCTTTGTGCGTTGCTGCATTTTTGTTAGTTTCATCTGTTTTAATGGGACTGTGGTTTGAAATGTTTCAATTACAATGAAGAATTTGCCACAGTTTTGATGTCGGCGCGCAGCTACGCGTGCTTTACTGTCAGCTGTGTCTGCAAGTGCCCGGGCCGATGGAACCGGAGAGCCCCCGCGCCGTCTCTTCCTGTTAAAGTAGTATTCGGGTTACTGACTGTTATTTTGCTCTTTTTGCTGTTTGTGGAAGTGAAAGAGAAACACGCGGTGTTCAGTTTCTGTGGGCGTTCAGGTCTATGAACTCTCTTTTAACCCCTTAAACTCTAAATTTTCACTTGCTAGTTGCAGCTCTTTACTGAAGATATATCACACTTATATTGAGACAAATATTCAAGCCTAGGACACCATGTTTTTCATGGCCGCAGCTTTACTTCAGATGGAAGTTGTCTAGATCTCGTACATCATTTTACACAAATTTCCCTGTAATTCAGCAGGACATATAGCGCTCTCCATAATTATTGGCACGACTGGTTAAGATGCATTAAAAGCCTTAAAATAAATTCACTCTTTATTGCAGAAGCATGCTCCCACTCTGAAAATTGTTGAAAAATGTAACCTTCAACTCAAGTGAATTTTAAGGGAAAAAAAATCCTTTACAAAGAAATAATTATTTTTCATAAAATCACCTGTTACACAATTATTGGCACCCCTAACAATTCGTAGGAAATAAATGTAATTGAAGTATTTCTGTCATTTCTACTGTAGTTTACAAAGTTGATCAGAGTATCTAGGAACATTTAATTAGTAATTCATCACTTCCTGTTTCCCTGTGGTATAAATATGACGTGACATAGAGGCCATTTCTCTTATCCACTCTTCAACATGGGTAAGACAAAGGAACATACTATTCAAGTAAGGCAGATGTGTGTCGACCTTCACAATTTAGGCAATGGCAACAAGAAAATAGCCATTCGCCTGCACCTGCCCAAATCTACTGTCAGAGGAATCATTAACAAGTGTAAAACAACTGGAACAGTGGTATACAAGCCTGGACGAGGACGCAGGGTTATTTTGCCACCACACACAGTGAGCAGGATGGTAAGAGAAATAAAAAGTTCACCAAAGCTCTCTGTTAAAGAATTGCAACAAATGGTAGCATCTTGGGGTCACAAAGTTTCCAAAACAACCATCAGGCGCTATCAACATGCCAACAAGCTATTTGGGAGGCATGCATGGAAAAAGCCTTTTCTCACTCACAGTCATAAACGCAAACGTCTGGAGTTCGCTAAGCGGAACTGGGACTTCAACTAGGACCGTGTGCTTTGGTCAGATGAGACCAAAATAGTGCCTTTTGGCAACAAACACTCTAAGTGGGTCTGGCGGAACACGAAAGATGAGTATGCAGAAAAGCACCTCATGCCCACTGTGAAGTAAGGGGGAGAATCGGTGATGCTGTGGGCCTGTTTCTCTTCTGGAGGCCTTGGAAACCTTGTTTGGGTGCATGGCATCATGAATGCTTTGAAATACCAGGAGATTTTACAAAAGTAAATCAAAATCTGGTGGCCTCTGCCTGAAAGCTGAAGATGGGCCGTCACTGGGTCTTTCAATAAGATAATGACCCTAAACATGTGGCCAAATCGACACAGAAATGGTTCAGTCCCCAGACCTCAACCCCATTGAAAACCTGTGGAGTGAGCTGAAGAGAGTGCAGAGGAGAGAACCCAGGTCGCTGGATGATTTAGAGAGATTGGGCAAAGAGGAATGGTCGGAAATCCCTCTTTTTGTAGTCTCCCATCTTGTGAAACATTATAGGAGAAGATTAGGTGCTGTTTTGTTGGCAAAAGGGGGTTGTACAAAATATTAACATCAGGGGTGCTAATAATTGTGGCACACATGATTTTATAAGAATTATTTTTTTAATGTGGGTTTTTTTCCCATTGAATAAATGCACTTAAATTAAAGGTTGGATTTTCCTCTTTTTTCCATTGTGGTCCTATATGATTTAGAAAAAAAACTGAATTTATTTGAAGCTAAAGAACACATCTTAACCAGGGGTGCCAATAATTATGGAGGGCACTGTATTTGGGATCGTTGGAAACCTTGGGATTCCACGTGTTAAATAGAAGACCTGAATAGAAGTTTCACAGGTCTGAGAACAGCAGCTGCATTTAAATCGATCCATAGGTTCTTTGGGGTCAAAGATGGCTATTTGGAAATGTAGTATCTTTCCTGAATAGTTATTAATAAACCCACATTTTTGCACTGTTGCTCCTGAAAAATTTAAGCCAAATTTCACCCTTCAGCTCACCTTAGTCACCAATTTTGACATGAAATTGTTCGTTTTAAAACATTTTTCTGAAAGTTCTATTTGGAACATGTTTTTCTCTTTCAGTGATGCCATAGGAGAAATGCTGCGGTAAAAACTTGCTAATAAGGAAAAAAACAAGAGAACAGTGTACTGGCAGGGGAGAAGTTTTGGGCTTAAAGGCCCTCCTGTTGGGCCCAAAGGCAGATTTTTTTTTTTCCCCAACCTCATCTCTCCAGTTGCTGGTCAAAATTGCAAGCACAACCCGCTGCTTGACCCTGAAGCTCCTCAGTAGCCAGGGAAACAGCCAGTTGGCTATCGTGCTGCTCCTTGCAGCAGTGCTAGCATTAATGTAGCTACTGGGTCCAGTTAGTTTTTATGCATATCCCTGTGCACACCTGGGCATTTTTAGCTTTATTTAAGGTAGCGATCCCGAGGGGTGCATTCTGTTATGAGTTGATTTTATTTGTAGTCCTTTGTTACATTCGCCAGCGACTTCGCTGACGAAGGTAATGTTTTGATCCCCGTGTATTTATTTGTTTGTGTGTCTGTCTGTCTGTCTGTCTGTGTGTATGTATGTGTATCGAATAACTCAAAAAGTACTAAACGGAATTTCATAAAATTTGGTGGGTTGATTTGGCATGACCTGAGGATCAATCGATTAGATTTTGGGAGTGATCGGGTCAAAGGTCAAGGTCAAGGCCACGAAAAGGTCAAAACCGACCTGTGATGTGAAACACGGTACAATGGGGTCAATACCCTTCTTAGCGGTTGGGGGTCAAAGGTCAAGGGGGTCATTACCTTTCGAACTTAAAGGCGTATTGATGTAAAAAAAAATATATCGTACTCTTGTCATTCATCGATCATTTAAAAAAATAAAAATTGGTCCTCAGAGTTATGTGGCGAGGGATTCAGTGGCGTCGGCGAAGGTATGCGCTCTACCGAGTGCCCGTTCTAGTTTAATATGGATTTTTTTTTTTGGTCTCCATCTACAAAATCCCTATTCCTAAAATTGCGGTCTTCAAGGGCTGAAAGATCCTTGTTTTTGCCCGTTCCTTTACCTTGGAGTCTGTCCAATCAGTTGCTGTGATTGTGCACTTAATTGCCTGGAAGGAGAGGAGACCAGGGCAGGATGTGGATTTGAGGGCCAGATTTGTGAAACTAGACTACAGTTGGTGTCAGTGTTTTTGAAATGATTGGACAGCTGAGCCCTGATCACATCTTTGCTCCACCCCTCAGGTACATTGAATTGGCCAATGGGCTAAGAGCGCTCCTGATCTCAGACTTCAGCTGCGCAGACGGGGCGGCGGCCGGCGACGAAGACGATTCTGAAGAGGAGGGGAGCGAAGAGGAGGAGGCGGAGGAGGAAGAGGACGAAGAGGACTCTGGGGAGGGCAGTGATGAAGATGAGGAGGTGGCGGAGGAAGAGCAGGATAGCGATTTCGAGGAGCTGGATGAGGAAGGCGAAGGACAGCTAAAGAAAGGAAAATCGGAAAAGCAGGTGCGTCAGCTTTAGAGTGCAGTGTTTGTATGTTTGTTTACGCTTTTTTATATGTTTGAATATTCTCACTCTTCCTGCATTCACTCATTTTCATTATTATCCCTCTGTCACACAATGGGCGGCAGACATACTATCTTCTGGTTGTACATTCTTACATGCGTTCGTTACGCGGTCTGTGCCAAATATCTTATCCTCACTGCATCTGCTGAAGCAGGGGAGTTATTTTCACTAAAATTGACCCGTCAACTCCCCACGAAGGATAGCTGAACAGATTAGGTTTTGGAGGTCAATGGAACAAAGGTCATGGTCAAATAAGTTCCATTTTATTTTGTGGCTGAAGATCAACTTTAGGGCGTACGAAGCAAAGGCAGGTGGAGACATAGCAGTCTACACTTTTGTTGAGTTGTACCTTGTTTTCTTTCCATTTCTGTTATTCTCTCTTGTGATATCTCTCATTATCCTCATGTCTTTTGCGCTTTCTCTCTCTCTCTCTCTCTCGCAGTCTGCAGCAGCTCTGTGTGTTGGTGTAGGGAGCTTCAGCGATCCTGATGATCTACCTGGTCTGGCTCATTTCCTGGAACACAGTAAGTTTAACCTTCTCTTTCCCTTGATAAAGCCTTTCGCTTTGTTAAAGGGAGAGTTCATATTAGAAAGACTCAGGTTTGCTGAACTTATCACCATGATTAATTTAAAAAAATATTAATGATAAGTACCAGAATTTGTCCGGCTCAAAGTATCCCTGCTTGTAGCTTGATAAGTTTATTTTGTCTGTCACTACATTTGTTGGCCAAATGGCATTGATTTATGAGCTTCCATCAGACTAGGTTATTGCACTGGGAAGGCTAATGGCCGACACAGAACGGGCTGTCGAAGGCAGATCTAAGGGTTCTTTCAACCCCACTGTTACCGAAATGAATCACGGTGGGAAACTCATCCTTGAAACCTTGGGCAAAAAAATTTGATTTGTTCCTTTGAATTGGAGGGTTGTTATTTGCTTGGATGTATGGAGGGAGGGGTTCAAAAGGAGTATTGCAGTTAACTTGTAGCTGAAAGATGCCTAATTTTATGTTGGGGGGGGAGGGGGGGGGTTCTATGGGTAGTTTGCATGTTCTTCCCTTGTCTGTAGTGGTTCCTTCGAGTTACTCCGTTTTTGACATAGTTTGTCATTAAATGCAAGTTCAGGTAATTGGACTGTCTGCCATCAATCTTTTTTTTTTGGGCAGTAGTGGGCGTGATGGTGGTTTATTGCCCCCTATACAGGGTATATCCCAGCTTTCTGCCCAGTGAAGTCTGGTATAGGCCCCTGCTTCCTCGCGTCCTTGACCCAGGAGTAAGTGGGTTAGGTGTCAGGAGGGTGACTTGTCTCTCTCTGTGGTCAGTTGGCTGATGGGCTTGTTTCTCTCAGTGGTGTTTATGGGGAGTGAGAAGTACCCGGCGGAGAACGGCTTCGACGTTTTCTTGAAGAAACACGGCGGCAGTGACAACGCCTCCACCGACTGCGAGAGGACCATCTTCCAGTTCGATGTGCAAAGGAAGCGCTTCCGCGAGGCACTGGACAGGTGTGTGTGTGTGTGTGTGTGTGTGTGTGTGTGTGTGTGTGTGTGTGTGTGCGCATCTCTTACACGATGATAGTTAATATACCCCAGACCTGTGATTGAAAGCTTCTCTTTCACCTCTTTACAGGTGGGCTCAGTTCTTCATCTGTCCCCTGATGATCAAGGATGCCATAGACCGGGAGGTGGAGGCTGTCGACAGCGGTGAGTCTGAAAATTAATGTTAGCTTGCCGAGGCAGAGTATGAAAATGTACTCTGTAAGCTGATATGTAATGCACGCATGGACAAGGCTCATGGGATAAGCAAACACCAGAAATTAGCAATGCCAGTGCACACAAATATAAGCAATATACTAATTGACTGGAGTAAAATGAATAGGTCTTTTGGGTGATGTATCTGACTGAGTGACTGAAAGTGTATTTGTGGCTGTCCTAAACAGAGTACCAGCTGGCCAAGCCCTCAGACTCTCACCGAAAGGAGATGCTGTTCGGCAGCCTGGCTAAGCCAGGTCACCCGATGGGCAAGTTCTGCTGGGGTGAGAGAACTGAGTTCCTGTTACCTCTGCGTGCTACCTGTGTCAGCATAGGCTTCCCTGTCTGAGCTGCCTTAATGAGAGATTGCCGTTTGAGGCACGATTAGCTGATTTCTACCTAGTGAAAATCATGAGATTTTCGGTGCCGGCGTACAGGTGTAAGTGCGCAGTTGCACGTGCGAAGTGCCAGTGTGTGGTTTTCGCAGCTGTGTCCTCGTGCTTGTGTGGTTGCAAATGTGTGGTACCAGTATGCTGTCATACTGGTGTGTATTTGTAAATATTTGACACAAAGTGCGTTATACTGATGTGTGGTTGTTAAGGTGAGCGCAGAGCATGTGTGAGGTTGTGAATTTGAGTGTGGTACTGGTGTGTAGTTGTATATATGCGATACTGGTCTTTGGTAGTATGGATGTGAGATTTTAAGCATGCGTGGGATGTGTGCGGTTATGCAGGTGTATTGTAGTTGAAAGATACTGGTGTGCTTTAGTTCTGATGTGTGATTGCAGGGCTGTGGGTGTGTGTGGGGGTGTGTAGCTCGTTGTAAAAGTGTGAGGGTGTGTGTGTGTGTGGGGGGGGGGGGAGTGGGGGAGTGGGGGAGATGATGTGTGTGTGGTTGTAAAGTTGTAGTACAGGTGCACTCCTCTGTGTGATTAGGAAATGCCCAGACACTCAAGCATGAGCCCCGGGAGAAGGACATCGACACGTATAAACGTCTGCGGGAATTCTGGGAACGGCACTACTCCGCCCAGTACATGACCCTCGCTGTGCAGTCCAGAGGTGTGAGCCCCTCACTTGAGCATCTGGAAACAATTTATGCTTTTCTATTCTATTCTCTTTAATCATTGTTATGCATGTTCTCTTTACCGCACCCTGGTGGATGATGATGGTAATGCAGTGCTCACTGTTCCTCTGCAGAGAGCCTGGACACACTGGAGGAGTGGGTGAGGGAAATCTTCAGCAAGATTCCCAACAAGTGAGAGTTTGGATCTCGTCCTACCGCACACGCGTGCTTATACATGCGAGTGCGAACATACGCGCATGTTATGTACACGTATGCACTCAGTCTCTCATGCTGTTGTCTTGGTTTCAGCGGCCTGCCAAAGCCTGATTTTTCTGACCAGCTCGACCCATTTGACACCCCTGCTTTCAACAAGCTGTACCTTGGTAAGGTCCAGTTGATGGCTCTGCTTTGCTCTCACTGATCTGGTTGCCAGTAAAAATTTTGCTCTGACTGGCTGGCTTATTGCTCATTGTAAGTGTGTTTGATGTTTGTTTGTGTGTTTGTAAAAACCTTGCTCTGTGATTGGCTGGCTTATGAGTTATTCTTTTGCTGTGATTAATCTATTTGTTTAAACCTGCTCTGATTAGTCGAGCCATTAATTACCACCTGGCTATGACTGGGCGGGTCGTTAGTGAAAGTCCCTCTCAGATTGGCTCTTGCTGGTCGGTGATTTTGCGTGTGCTGTGCATTACAGTGATGCCTGTTCGTAAGGTGCATGCCCTCACCATCAGCTGGGCCCTGCCCCCCCAGGAGAAGTACTACAGGTGAGAACACCTGCCTTGCATCCATATTCAGACTGTTACATGCCAATACACTGCATCGTAGTGCATTTTCTATTCTGGAAACTTACTATGTTATGCGTGTGATTGTTTTTTTTAGGGTGAAGCCGCTGCACTATATCTCATGGCTGATTGGTCACGAGGGCACTGGCAGCATTCTTTCCCTCCTGAGGAAGAAGTGAGTGGACTACAAATCCCATTGTCCATCAGCACATCAGCTGTGCCAAGTTTCCAACAATGCTCCTGCCTTGTGATGTTTGTGGCTGTTTGTAACTGTAACTGTTTCATGTTCTCTGGAGGTGTTGGGCCTTGGCTCTGTTTGGAGGGAACAGCGAGACGGGCTTTGACCAGAACACCACCTACTCCATCTTCAGCATCTCCATAACGCTGACAGACGAGGGCTTCCAGAACTACTACCAGGTCAGAGGTTGCACAGACACACTTGAGAACACGCGTGAAGTCTGCGCTCCATTAAGCCAGCTTCTGGTCTTCTGCACATGTATACACACACCACACACACACATACACTAGCAGACACAAGCAGACACTGGCAGACATACCTTTCCAGTGCCTCGCGGAAGCGCTTCCTTTGCACATCGAACCGGAAGATGGTCCTCTCGCAGACACACACACTCATTTGCACAGCTGCACTCATGTCCACTCCAGCAAAGCACAAGGGTGTGCACTCGTACCGGAAAGCAGACTCGCACGCTTTCACACTCCTCTGCACATACGCACGCACACCCACATGGAGGCATAGACACACCAGCATGCACAAAGACTTGCACACCCAAGAACTTGCATACATATACCTGCACACACACTCAGAAATACCAGCAAGCGCATCCAGACCTGCTAACGGTTCGCTGTCTCTGTGCAGGTGGCTGACCTGGTGTTCCAGTACCTGAAGATGTTGCAGACTCTGGGTCCCCAGCAGAGGTGGCTTTTAACGAAGATTTTATTTTTATGTCAGCCTTAATGGTTCCATTCACTTACGGGCGAAAGTGTGTGGACATTCTGTTGTCTGAGTCTTTGGTCCACCATGGTACTGTTGGGCCCTATAATTTTACCGAATGAGAATGTTGGCTGTCTAGCAGACTGTGACATTTATAATGATTTCTTCCTCTCAACAGTTAGGGAAAGGACCTTTCCTGTTTCAAGTGTAACAGTGCCCCCTTGAGTGAAGTCTATGCATGTTTGACATTGTAATGGACCCTGAATTCAGTCCCATCAAACACTATTGATATCAGCTGGAAAGTGGACTCTTGAGTCAGGCCTAATTGCTCGATATCACTGACTGATTTCTCAAATGCTTTTCTCAATGAAACCTGTGCAAATCCACACTGTAGTCTTGTAAAATGTAATCGAAATCCCCCCCCCCGAAGTTGCGACAGGGGGGACCACGTCATCTTCACGGCTATGATTTTGGCTTGAGCTGGTGGATGAGCATCTGTCCAAAAACCTTTGTCCACGTACCGTGTCTTTGCGTCTGATCTGGTTCTGACCTCTGTGTGATCCCCATACCTCTGTTTCTGCAGGATATATGAAGAAATTCAGAAGATTGAAGCCAACGAGTTTCGCTACCAAGAGCAGGTGAGAATGAGGGTTTAATGAAGCATCAAAATGAGCTCATTCTCTTGACCGTGAGTGTGACGCTCCGGAGCCAGAAAACCGTTAAATATGCCTTCAAAGAATTGGGGATGTAAGAGCAGGAAACTTCCAAGGAAGTCTGAGTGCATCCTGTATGGAAGTAATGTTTTGGATTTGCCAGTACCCATCAGCCACACCTGTAACTGATGGTGCTTCAAGCTGACATTTTAAGGAGCAAGGACATTCCATTCCCCAATCAATATTTCATCGATTTTTAACATTTTAACCACTTTTTTGCATTTTGTTTCCTTGCCCGTGGATTGGTGGAGCTAAACGCAAGGAAATGAGGAGAGAAAAGGAAGGAGGGGAAAAGTAGGGCATTTCAATGAGCCTGTGGAGTTTGTGAGCTCATGGCTTTAGTTTTGAATGGGGATGTGATTAGGTAGTTCATGTTCACTTGGAGCTCTCTTGCAGACGGACCCTATCGAGTATGTGGAGGACATCTGTGAGAACCTGCAGCTGTTTCCTAAGGCCGACTTCCTCACCGGAGACCAGCTCCTGTTTGAGTACAACCCAGAGGTGCGGTATCTGTACTGATGGTACTACGCTGGGGTGTGGTATCTCTTCAGATGGTACAGCTCAGAGATTCAGTATCTGTAGAGATGATCTAAACTAGAAGTGCGGTATCCATACTGATAGTATTATCTATTGGTGTGGTGTTTGTACTGACGGTATAACCCAGCAATGCAGTATCTGTACTGATGGTATAATGTAGATGTGTGTTGTTTGTACCAATGGTATGACCCAGAGGCCAAAGTGCAATTCAGAGCCGTAGAGTCAGTCTTTATTGTATACCTCAGCGGTGCAATATCTGTTTAAATGGAACAACCCACTGGGGATCGGAGCACCTGGATTTATCATATACATAAATGCCATACTACCAACTGGTGTGATATATGTAGAAATGGAGAATTCTGACTTGCAAAGCATAATGCACTGGTTTCTGTTGGCAATTATTCGAATTTTAGCAAGTAAAATACTATAAAATTTTTTTTTGACTTGCACTGGTTTATCTAACCCCATCTCCAGGTGATCTCAGCAGCTCTCGCACTCCTGACCCCGGACAGGGCCAACCTGATGATGCTGTCCCCTGAGCAGGAGGGGGCCTGTGACCTGCGGGAGCCCTGGTTTGGGACCCAGTACAGTGTGCGGGGTGAGGAGGCTTGGCCTGCAGCCAAAGTAACAACACTTATGCATTAGTTAAATGCAGCTGCTGTATTTAAAGCTGTGAAACTTCAGGTCTGTTTTTATTTATCACACTTGTATTGCTAGAAATATTCCAACCTAGGAAGGCATTTCTATGGCCTCAGCATTGCATCAAATGGAAAATCCCTAGATTTTGTCCTTCATTTTATTCACATTTTGCTGTAATTCAACACGATATATTTGGGATCATTGGAAACCTTCGGATCTCCACTGAAATTTAAAATGGGCCTGAAGTTCCACAGGTTTGAATACAACAATGGAGAGACATGGGGCTGCCGGATAGCTCTCTCGGTAAAGCATCGCATGGCGAAGCAGAAGTGACCATCACGTTGCGGGTTCGATCCCCGCCTCGTACCAGCCGGCAGTGTTCGGCAGCTTTTTCAGAGTAGCGCACAATTGGCTATTGCGCTACAAGGTTGCAAATTGGGAAGGAACTGTCGGGGAGGGAAAATAATAGTTGCCTTGTTTGTTGCTCAAGCGCCTCCTGTTGGCCAGACGGGCGTTCGTCAGGAAGATTCTAAGCCTGTTCATGTCCGGGTATCCTCCGCCCTCATTCTGAACTTGAGAGGATTCTACCAATGAGTGTATAAGAAGCAGTGGCTGACAGGCGTGTGCTTTGGAGGAGAGCCGTGAACTGTCTACCTTCTCCTGAATTGGCAGCAAGGGGTTGTTTCAGAGCGATTACATTACAAAAGTTGTGGATGGTACCTTTGGAACCAGTCCTAACTGTTCCCATTTTTCGTCACCCCTCTGTTACCAAGGGTTACCATCCAATACTAATGAGGCGGAGCTAAAATACGCTTTGGTCGGGAATATTGGTGGGGAATCGTCATCACTGCCGTTTGTTGATTGGCCAACAGAATTTTCACTCAAGCGCGACTTCCATAAGGAAACGGCCGGAAAACGCCCGTCTCGCCTGCCGTTTTGAGAAAAACATTTTTGGAAATGTCTGTTCGCGACAACGCGCCGTGGAGCAATGAGGTGCAGATGTATATTTCATGCATTTAAATTTTGTCAATTTAAAATGCGTATAGCCAATATTATCCAAAGTAATTTGGCTGGAGTCGTACCGCAAGCATTTACCTCGCTAGCTGTCATGAAAATGCACCGAATTAAAAGGTTGCCAGCTAAAGCCGCTTTCACACCGGACTCAAAACAAATTTTTCGCAAGACAGATTCCATTCAAAGTCAATGCGTTTCACGTGTAATCGCCTGTTTGCATTGCATTTTACCATCCAGTAAAAAAAAAAAAAAACTCTACCTACATTTAAGGGTACTGTCTGCAGTGGAAACGCAAACCAGATCTAGGGGTTTGGTACCAAAAGTTTGGTTCCAAGGGTATTATACCAAAAGCACCCCAATGGAAACGCGGCTTTACTCAATGCTAACATCACTTCGACTTGATGCTCAGCAGAAATATCACTGACCCTGTGCTAATATCTCTGACTTCATCCCAGTGTCGCTGACTTGGTGCCAGCATCGATGACTTGATGATAATGTCGCTGACTCGGTGCCAGTATTGTTGACTTGAGGCTAATATTGCTGACTTGGTGTTAATATTGCTGACTCGTGCCAACATTGTTGACTTGATGCTAATATTGCTGACTCTGTGCCAATATTGCTAACTGGATGCAAGTATTGCTGACTGGATGCCGATATCGCTGACTGTTTTCATGGAAAACAATAATTCTGCGTCAGTGTACCCCTGACTCGATTCTAATGCCACTCTGTCTCAGTGCTTTCATATTTCTGACTCTATAATGATCTCTCTGTGACCCTGCAGACGTGCCGCAGCACTGGAGAGAGCGCTGGGCGGGAGATTTCCCTCTAAACTGTGACCTGCACCTTCCCGCTGAGAACAAGTTCATCGGTGAGTCTGTGCTCCTCTGCTGAAGAGCTCTGTTCTGCGGACTCACCGGCCTGTTCAAAGCTTATTTTCTCTCTCTCTCTCGCCATCCCTCTTTCATTCCTCTTCGATCCGCAGCCACCGATTTCACCCTCAAAACGTCTGACTGCCCGGACACAGAGTTCCCCGTCAGAATTCTCAACACGGACCGAGGCTGTCTGTGGTTCAGGAAGGACAATAAGTTCAAGATCCCAAAAGGTGTGTTTGTGTGAGGGAATCCCATAGTGCTTTGAGCTGTCTTCAGTGTTATCCATTTTTTTGTGGATGTTCTGGCCCAGAATTAGAAATGTTTTATTTTGCAAAATGAATCTATAAAAATGCCTTTGGATGTGATGATGATGATGATGATGATGATGATGATGATGATGATGATGATGATGTTTATTATTATTATTCAGTACTGTGTAACTTCACTTTACTGTAAGGCTAGGTCTCTTCCATTTAATGAATCTTTTCCTGTGTCTCCCCAGCTTATATCCGCTTTCACCTCATTTCTCCTGTCATTCAGAAATCGCCTGAGAAGTAAGTATATTGCTGTCCATAGCGGTTCTGCTAATGATGACGGTCACGGCCTCCATGATGCAGATGGCATTTGGCTCTTTCTGTTTTCAGGGTCATGTGATGCATAGACCCCTCATTTGACAAAATGCAAAGTAGATGCATTTGATTAGCTTATTCGCCCATGACCTGTGCAGTATATTCTTACCCATGATTAGCCAATGGACTAAAGCAGCCGTCATGGCTCTGCAAACTTGGAGGTTAGCCAGCTGTCTCAAGTTGCTATCATGGCTACAGTTGGCATTATGAAAATATTATGAGTAAACCGGTAAATATGAATTGAAAGTGAGACTCGGGGAATCTCTGACTTAACCGAAAATAATGCGGTTTCGTCGTCTCATTGGCTTGCTTCTAGCCTCGCTTGTCTAGTTGCATTTATAGCTAAAACAGGTATATGTGGTGTTATGGCCCCAATTTGTTATGACCTATCGGACAGCAAGGGATGACAGACAGAATTTTAAAACTTAAACAAATTTAATTAACAAACCACTGACCAAGAACAAACAAACAAAAAAAAAAAAAGATATTTACAGTCCCTTGAGATGGGGTTGCTTTGCGATGTTCTGGAACAGGAAAATGCTCCAACACAGGCAAAAATCCACAAAAAGCTTCACAGGTCTTGTAAAGAGTGACAGGTCTGGTCAAATGTATCCTTCCACTATTTCTCCTTGCAATTTCTCCTACTAATTAACTCTCTCAATTTTTCTCCTTATATACTCTTATGCAGACCCCTCCCACCTTTTAGACTTTTTTTTTTTTTTAGTTCTCTGGGACTTTCCCCTCTGAGGCATGCCCAGGACCTGCCCAAAAACCTAGCTCCAAACTGCGCTTAACAAAATAAAATGTCAATACTGCCATCTAGTGGCTTTTTTTCCCCCACATTACAGTGGATACTAAGTCGGATAACTTCGCAGTAGTCCTGTGAAATAAGGTGGATATGCATAATCATATCATGCTGTTGCATCCAGTGGAGGACTGATGCGTTAAGTGACCCCGGAACCAGAAATATTGCAGTTTCCATAAAAATTGCTACACTGTAATGGAGCTTCTGGGCTGGTTGTAAGTCTCTTTCTCTTTCTCTTTCACTCTCTCTCTCTCTCTCTCTCTCTCTCTCTCTCTTTCTCGCTCTCTCTTTCTCCCTCGCTTCTGGATGCAGTCTGGTTTTGTTCGACCTCTTCGTTAACATCCTGACTCACAGCCTGGCAGAGCCGGCATACGAGGCCGACGTCGCCCAGCTGGAGTACAAGCTGGTGGCCGGAGAGCACGGCCTGGTCATCAAGGTCAAGGGCTTCAACCACAAACTGCCTGTGAGTGGAACGCGCTCAGCCGCATTCGTAGGCACATATTATTCGTGAACAGGTTAGTATACACATGTCCAAACACTCTCACACACAAGCACGCACACACACTCATTGGTGCCTGTGATTCTGACTCTCTTCCAGTTGCTGTTTAACCTGATTGTGGACTACCTTGCGGATTTTTCCGCCAGCCCAGACGTCTTTGCTATGTTCTCAGAGCAGCTAAAGAAATCCTACTTCAATATCCTCATCAAACCAGAAAAGCTGAGCAAGTACGTCCCTAGCTGTCCAGACTCTTGTCTTACTCTCGTCTCACTCACTGCATGTTTTATGTGGAGCCGGGATCGTCAAATCACGTCATACAGACAATCTGGCCAATCAGTAGCACTAACCGTGTGGGTAATTACCTGGGCTGGATTTAGATTCGCGGGCCTGATTTGATGATCCCAGAGTTATTATGTATGCACCTCTGACAGCTATCTGCAGTTTACTGAAATGACTGCACTATTTGTGCTGGCTATTATTTGGTTAATTTAATGTGTTGAAAGAATAGTACATTTCCTGCTATGCTTGTCTGTGGTAGAAGCCCAACTACAGACTGGTGAACCCCAGTGTACCCACAATAAGATCGTGGCTGACTTTTACGGGGCGTGACTGGCCTGTTTTTGCGGTTATAAATCATAAAGGCCGTTTTATACTTGTAAGACGTGTCTACAAACATCTTAAGAATAATGTGGGTCGACACCGATGCTATTATGCATAGATTGTGTCGTTTGACGTCTGCAGCGGCAATCTTTTGTCTTAATGGTCATTCTGTATTTATTGTTTAATAACCAACCCATCTTCTTGCTAAAGCTACTGTATCGACTTTTTAACTCCATGTTGACCGCAAAACTCTTGGCCCATCCAGATAATTAAACTATAAGACGACCGAAAACCGTATCTGGGATGTTACAGTTATTTGACAGGTGCAAGATGTCGTTGGGTGGATCTTATTTCTGTCTGTCTGATATCATTTTTTTCATCCGACAGTGGTAATCGGACACATCTTACAAGTATAAAAAATCCTTATGTTGCTTTTGTGCCTATTGTCAGCTGTAATGCTGTAATGAATGATTGATGTGGTTATGGTGCGGTAGAGACGTACGGTTGCTGATCCTGGAGACGGCTCGCTGGTCTGTGGTGCAGAAGTACCAGGCTATAATGAAGGGGCTCTCTGTGGAGGACCTCATGGAGTTCAGCCGGAACTTCAAATCTGAGCTCTACGCCGAGGGGCTGGTTCAGGGCAACTTCATCAGCACAGTGAGTGTCCCCTACACCCTTAAACATCATGAGGACACTCCCTAAACCTTAAATCTTACAAACACTGTGTCCGCTACACCCTTAAACATCATGAGGACACTCCCTAAACCTTAAATCTTACAAACACTGTGTCCGCTACACCCTTAAACATCATGAGGACTCTCCCTAAAAACCTTTAAATCTTACAAACACTGTGTCCCTTACATCCTTAAACATTATGAGGACTCTCCCCTAAACTCTAACATTTTATAAACAGAATGTCCCCTGCACCCTTAAACATTTTGAGGACTTTCCCTTAAACTCTAATATAAAAAAAAAACAGCATGTCCCCTACACCCGAAAGGATTATGAGGACTCTTCAAGGAGAAGTACTGTTTTTACAGTTTTTACAGTCTTTGTGGCATAGAATACAATAATTTACTCACCCATATAACTTTTCTGTCACTAGCAGTCCTTAGGAAGATATTTAGATCAAAAGAGAGCCGCGTGTATCCGTATAATGGGAGTGAACGGGGCACCGAGAGCGCAGCCTCTAATGCTGCATTATCTGTTGCGAAACTCACTCATTTCACCAATATTTTTACCCTCGACCCGTCTTCAGGCTGAAGGGTATTGTCATCAGTTCGTCGTCTGTCTGTCCGTCTGTCTGTCTGTCCGTGTGTGCACCGTCAGGCCGAGGGTGTTCAAACGCGGGCGTTTCTGGTTTATTATTCGCTAGTGTTGTTCCCGCATTGAGTCCGGGGCTGCCTATTATCGTCATTAGGCGTCTGTAGCTTGACTTACTAACCTCTGAACTGGCCGAAGTGTGCACTGCAAACCCGAAGATCCGCATGTTCTGCTTCCACTTGAGTATTCGGGTCTATTTTCAGCGCAACTAGCCAGAGCTTTAGCAATTCCAAATTGTGTGAAGGTAGCCTATAGAAGCTAAACGTTGTCCATGTTTTACCAGCACGTAAGGCAGCCGACCGTCACTGAGCTAATTAGGGTTGCCAACTCTGATAAGACAGATAAGCGACCGCAGCTTCCAAAACAAGCCCAATATATGTAAATTAGACAAAACTAAGATGATGTTGACCTAGGGTGGAATAGCTTTAATTTTGTTGAGCAGGGGTGCGGGGAATTAGACCAAATCCATCAAGAAATGGTTAGTGGACAACAAAGTCAATGTTTTGGCAACAGCCCTGGCCTCAGTCCTTTTGAGAATCTGTGGAGGGAACTGATGACCAAGGTCATGGCAAGGAAACCCTTAAATCTTAAGGACCTGGAGAAGTGTGCCAAAGAGGAGACCGCCAAAATCCCTGTGGAAACATGTAGAAACCTTGTGATTAACCACAGGAAGCGTTTGGAGGCTGTAATCCTGAATAAAGGCTTTTGCCATCAAGTCCTGAGAAAAGGGTATGAATAATTCTGGACATGGCATTTTTTGTAAATCTGTCAAATAAAATACAAAAAAATATTGTATTTCTCGAAAAATTGTTTACTGTACTTCTTGCAGCCTTATGGCAACTTACTGAGTCATTTGTGCAAGAAATTTTTTGACAAGTCAAATTTAATCTCGAAAAAACCCAAAAATTGGTTGGGGGATGAATAATATTGGGCATGACTATATGTGTGTGTGCGTGTGTGTGTGTGTGTGTATATATATATATATATATATGAGATCCTAGAAATATCGGTCAATTTCACAACCTGTCTGAAGTGGTTGTCTGGAGGGAAGGGTTAAACATCACCAGCACTGTGGCCTACTCCCTTCAGTTTCACTAACACTGTGTCCACTACACCCTTAAATATCTCCAGCACTGTCCCTTAGACCCTGTTACTTCAGCAGCTATGTGGCCCTCACACCTTTGACCTCATCAACATCGTGTCACTGCACCCTTAATCCTGACAATGTGAACCCAACGCCTCTAAACATCATTGTCTCTCCGACACCCTTAACATACTTGGCATGCTTTATATGTGGATGTGACTAGTTCCTGCAACCTTATTGTGTTTCTTTACTCTCTTAGGAGTCCATGCAGTTTCTGAAGTATGTCACAGAGTAAGTGAGAACACCGCGCCTCTGCAAATTCAGACTCTTTCTTGCCCATCTCCAGCTCTGACCCCTCATACCAGGAAGTAGTTACTGAAAGGCCAATGTGTGGAATAGATTCCTGAGTCATGTAGCAGAAACCAAGACCCACAGAGACATTTGTCTAAAACAAAAAAAGTATTGGAAATCTGAGGGGTGAACCAGAGTAGAGAATTGCTAACTTCTTGGGTTTAGGACTGAAAACTGTAACTATTGAACTGGTTGTATGAGCTTTTTAGGAAGATAACAGACCTTGACAAGCTGAATGGCCTGTCTGTCTCGTCTTTCTTCGTTGGTTTCACCACCCCACAAATTTATTTTCCAGTAAGCTGCAGTTCCGGCCTCTACCAGCAGAGGTCCCTGTTCTTTTCCGTGTAGCAGAGCTGCCAGAAAAAATCCACCTCTGTAAAGTCAAGTCCCTTAACAAAGGAGACGCCAACTCTGAGGTCACTGTGTACTACCAGGTGAGTACACCAAGGTTTACTCACTCGAAGGTCTTCAGCTTTTACAGTCAAGTGACATGGCTGTTATTGTACACTTATTAGGGGCCTGATTTAGTAAGACCTTTAGCACATGCAAAATCTTTTTCCCGTGCAAAACCAGAAACCTTGCCACTGATTGTTGCAAGGCAAGTACCCTGGCCAATCATGGGCAATATTATTGGTTTTGCACAGGCGAAAACATTTGTAAATCAGGCCCTTAGAGTAAAAATGTCCAAAGTCTATATCTAACCATGAGGAGCTTGGTGGGTTTTACTGAAAAAAGAGAACTGGTTTATCCCATGTCTGCTGTACTCTATTCAGGGTTCCTACAGGTGCTAGAAATACTTGGAAATGCTTGAATTTTAATCTCTTGATTTCAAGGTTTGAAAAGTGCTTGGGGCAATTTCTTGAATCTGACTTGGGGGGGGGGGGGGGGGGCAACTTGAGAACTTGAGAACTCGATCTATATTTCCACCAGAGACTCTGGTGATTATTATAATGTCATGTCCAATTGACATAACTCTACGATGTGGTTACTCTGTTTAGCCTAGTCCTGTAAAATGAGATGCAATATGTGAGCTGACCCAATCGAATTTTGACATATGCTCTCACCACCCCCCCCCCAGTCAGGACCCAAGTCTTTGAGGGAGCACACACTGATGGAGCTGCTAGTGGTGAGCAACACCTCCACCCCTAAGCCCTCACATCTTCACCTCTAAACTCTGTTAACCCCACACTCTTAAAAATCCCTACACGGGCAGTTTTGGGGTCTGTGGTGGGCAGTATTTGGGATAACTGTCTCCCTGCTGGATTACAGATGCACATGGAGGAGCCCTGCTTCGACTTCCTGCGGACCAAGGAGACTCTGGGGTGAGGGGCAGCTTCCTGTTCAACTTCCTGTCCAAATTCCACAGCATCACCTCTGAGATTTTGAAGATGACATGCTATTTTGTTCCGCATTGGTTGCATTGATTTAATTTTCAAGATTGTCCGTTTTAGTTCTGTGTTTTGATCTTATCTCTCTCTCTCTATTGGGCTTCTTGCGCAGGTATAACGCCTACCCCACCTGCAGGAATACCTCTGGCATCCTGGGCTTCTCTGTTACCGTGGAAACGCAGGCCACAAAGTTCAAGTGAGTGTTGGTCTGCTACCCATGCAACCCCATGTCTTTTTTTTTTTTTCCTCCACACAGCAGAACACATTAACAACATACACTACTGTGTCCCATTGAAATACCTCTCCCCGTTCTTGAGCAGGCTAACGTGCTAATGGCATGCTTCTGTAATGCTGCGACATCGTCTGACGATACCACGTTGTGTGTGCATCAGTCTAATAATACTGTGTATGCTGTCGTTATGCTGACATGCCAAGGGCATTTTCCAACATTGCACTAGTGGCATGTGGCTAAGTGTCGTGCTTATTTGCTGATGGAATGTGTGCTTTATGTCATGCTAACATGTTATCTTTATACTGTGCCAATGTGTATGAATGTGATGCGCTAATGTGCTCTCAGCCTGTGTTCCTGCGCTTCATAAACTCTCCTGCGGTATCGCCTTGACATTTGGCGTGCCTGCTTTTCATCATCTCGCTAATAGTAGGCTAACTTGTGCTATTCGCTGACATAATGTGTGCCCGCACAGTACTAACGTTGGCTGCGCTAGCATGATATTAGGTGCGTGCATGCTCTACTAACGTGCTACTAGCATGTAAGTGCGTGATGGCATTGATATAGTGAGTGCCTGCGCTGCATTGTGGTCACAACATCAGCCCGCATTCCATGGATGTGCTAACCTTGTGGGTGCCTGTTTTGCGCTTCTCGGCTAACGTGCTAACAGCTCCTGTTGCTCCTGTTCTGCGCAGCTCAGAGCTGGTTGAGCAGAAGATAGAGGAGTTCTTGGACAGCTTCGGTCGGAAGATGAGCTCTCTGACAGAAGAGGCCTTCAGGACCCAGGTTACAGCCCTCATTAAGCTGAAAGAGTGTGAGGACACACACTTAGGCGAGGAGGTCGAACGCAACTGGTTTGAGGTGCTCTCCCAGCAGTACGTCTTCGACCGGCTCAACAGAGAGGCGAGTTTCCCTGCGTTTTGTGCGTACTCTGTGAAGATGTGTACAGAACTGGTGACTGTTTCTGTGTAAGAGCTCTTGTGGGATTTGGTCAGCGGTACGAGACACTAATTTATCAAGGTTGTCTTGTTTTACTGTGGGGCTTTTTTTTTTTTTTGGCTGGTCTGCCGATTATGGGGTCTATCCAATAAACGCTGAAGTCTGTTAGTGACTGAATGATGAGTGATGAACTCACACTATTGGTCAGTTGAGTGTTGGAGTTTCCCCATTGGCTATTTTTCTGTCAGTGCAAATAACTGCAAAGTCATCAGTTATATCATGAGGAGGCTTTTACAGTGGGACGCAACTGCAGACGATCCTGAAAGAAGTCCTCACAATCTGGCCATATGTTCTTGTTACTCGTTGTGGTACCTATTGGGAGCTTGTTGTTGAATTGGGAGGAAAATCTGCTCAGAATCTTCTTCTGTGCCACTCGTAAAAATAAAAATCAGACCCTGGAGAGCAAGAAATTTTTCAAATTTGAAAATACTGTCAAAAAGAGGAATTTCGCCATTGCGAAGGCATAATTTTGAGTTGGTTTCCATGGAATAATGTGTTTTTTTTTTTTTTTTACAGTTGATGTTTAGTAAGCTGCAATACCACCTGTAATCACTGGAGTTTGTGAGATTCTGCAGGGGCTGGAGCTGAGAGTGTATTGTACATTTGGGGCAGCCTTGAGCTACCCTTGAATGACCTCTGCAGGCATTTTCCGGGGGCCCTTGGCCCCTCATTGCTGTAAGGGGATTGGTGGTATCACAGAAGTCATTTTTGGACAAAAATGAAACTGAGAAACGTGTGGGTGGTGAATTGTTTGCCATCTCTATGTCGCCCCCTGCAGGTGGTTGCGCTGAAGCAGATGACCAAAGCTGAGCTGCTGTCCTGGTATCTGGAGCACCGCGGAGCCCGCTCTCGCAAGCTCAGCATCCACGTACGTGTGTGTGCGTGTGTGCATTTGTGTGCTCTGTGAATGCAGTTATGGGTTTGATGTGCGGTATCTGAGGACTAAACACCGGATGGTCCATCTGCAGTGAAGATGTAAATGTGATTGATGTTTTAGAGCCTTGAATTTCAGTGCGTGTATATTTTTATACCCTGATCATTATGTAAGCTGCTTGTGTGTGTGCATTCTCAAATTTTTAAGTGTGTGTGTGTGTGTGTGGGTGTTTCCCTTCCTAGGTTGTCGGTTTTGGGGAGGAGGAGGGAGACGTTGCCATGGAGGATGGAGATCGGGAGGGGGCGGGGCCACAATGCTCCATCCACGGGGAGGTGTCCAAGCTTACCTTCCTCCCAGCCACGCCCAGAATGGCGAACGCCAACGTCATCACCGACATTCGAGCCTTTACGTCCACTCTTAACCTCTATCCCTATCACAAAGTCCTCAAATAAGCCCCCAAACCTTTTCCCTACCACAAAATCCTCAAATAACCCCCAACTCAACCTCTATCCCTACCCCAAAATCCTCAAATAATACCCCTGCTCAGTCTCTATCCCTACCCCAAACTCCTCAGATAATGCCCCTACTCACCTCTATCCCTACCACGAAATCCTCAGTAATGCCCTTACTCACCTCTATCCCCACTTCAAAATCTTCAAATAAACCTCCAAGCTTGATCCCTGCCATAAATTGAGGATTTTATGTCCCTACTCGACCTCTATCCCTTCCACAGAATCTTCAAATGACCTCCAACTCATCCCCTGTCCCTGCCACAAAGTCCTTAAATTTCCCACCCTACTTAGCCTATATCCCTGCCACAAAATGCTCTAGTAAAGCCCCTACTCAACTGCTATCCCCTAATATTCTCCCTCCTCGACCACAGAATCCTCAAATTACACCCTACTCAACTTCTGTACCTACTTGTATCCTCAAATACCCCTCCCCACTCCACCTCTATCTCTACTTCGGTCCTCAAATAATTCCCCATTTATACTCCCGACTTTTTCCCGTGTCTCTTGGGTAGCTGGTGCGTCCACATGATAAACTCCCCCTTATTGGAGAGGTCTGTGTCTAAGCAGCAGGTAGCTATTAGGTCTTAAAAAAGGGAAGTGACCTCACTGGTAGCCATAACAACAGCTCAGGTTGTGGGGTCTAGAGGGGATGTTGGGGGGAGGGGAGGCATTTTCATGGTGATTCTTAGTTTAGGATTGAATTGTGATCTTTAGATGATTGAGGTTGTGTTTCCAATGACCAACAGTTGAAACAGACAAATTGAGGTGTATGTGTGTGTGTGTGTATGTGTGTGTGTATGTGTGTGTGTATGTGTGTGTGTATGTGTGTGTGTATGTGTGTGTGTGTGTGTGTGTGTGTGTGTGTGTGTGTGTGTGTGTGTGTGTGTGTGTAAAAATACAATCTCCAGATTTCAGTGGGAGTTTGTGCGTGGTTAGGGGAAGAGACAGGGGTTTGGATATTTATACTTGTGAGAACCAACTCTTGGGAAAACACAGATTTCAGAAAGGGCTGTACAGAATGAATGTGAGTCAATACAAGTATAGCTATACAAATATGTGCGTGTGTGTGTGTGTGCGCGCGCGCTTGTTTAGGGTCATGAGTGATGATCAGACTGGAGACTGCAGTGTGAGCTTGTTTATGATGGATGCACACAAATCGGTGAATGAAGTGTGTGTTTGTGATGGATACATGCAGTGGAGACTATTTAATTAATTATGGATAAAGTGTGAACTAATTGCAGTGATACAATTTTACTCTCCTGTTTTGACTGAGATTTCAGCGAAGGGGGTGGGGCAGAGGATCGGGGACAACCAATTGGGTGTGAGACACTGTGGAAGCCTCTCTTCACCACCATTCACCATAATGTGCCCCTGTCTGCAGCCTAAGTGACTGTGTTAACCAGCCTGTTTGAGCTGAGACTACTCGTGTATTTATTAATTTTGCAGACACATGCCCAGACAATGTCTCGCTGACTTTGACTTTCTGTGTGTGTGTGTGTGTGTGTGTGTGTGTGTGTGTGTGTGTGTGCGTGTGTGTGCGTGTGTGTGTGTGTGTGTGTGTGTGTGTGTGTGTGTGTGTGTGTGTGTGTGTGTGTGTGTGTGTATGTGTGTGGGCTTGTATAGCTATAATTGTGAAAACCAACTCTAGAGGACCCGCAGTTGTTGTGTGGACATTTTGGACGGTCCACTCAGAACATTATGGATGATTACGGCTTATCGGTTAAAGTTCAGGATATGGAGTCTGAGACGGTTAGGGTTAGGCTTAATTTGTTTGTGGTTGGGGTTTGTGACAGGATGTACAGAATGAATCTCAGTGAATGCAACGTCCCCTCTTGTAAAGGTATACAAATGTGTGTGTGAGTGTGCTTGTGTGCGTATGTGCGCGAGAGAGATTTTTCGCCTGCTCATTGCTGCCGACACACGTATGGTTTAATAATCCCAGGTAAACCAAACTCGTCTTTTCAATGTGTGTGTGCTCGTTGGCTGGAGTGTGTTTATGTTATGAGTGCATCTGTGCACGCGCGTGTGAGCATTGCCTTTCTATTAATGGAATGAGGGACTTTAACAGTTGAGATGAACATGGACGCTGTGAGAAACTTATGTTACATTTGAATTCAAATACTCGTGGTGGCAGCATTCATTTTCTCGCCACCTGAGGGGCACATTAGCATGATATGGAGGCATGTGTGCCATTTAGGCTAATATGATGGGTATGCTGTACTCTGCGGTGGGACAAATTAACTTTACTGTGTGATTCTAGAAAAATAAAGTGTGTTAACCATACATCACTCAAAGATGCAGTCTGTTAAATGTTTTTTTTTTTTTCTTTATTTTTATTTTATGTCTACACTGTTCAAAAGGTAGCTCTTTATCCTCTGAGCCCAGCCCTGAAATTCAGGCAAGAAATCAAACTAAATCAGTTCAAACCTACATCAGAGAGCCAGGAGAGGGCACTTCCTGGTTTTCTCTCACTTTTTTTGTGATCAGAATGAACTCCTCGTAACAGAACAGGAGTGAACGACCTTCTTTATGACATCACAGATGGAGTTTTAGTGAAGGCCAAATCAAACCTAGAGACGTTAAGAATTATTCTTGACAATTCCGATCCAACTGCTCTGTCCGCACATTCAACTTCCATGTTTAGAGATGATGCATGGATCAGATCACTATGATATCACCTTACCCTGAAAGGAGATTGAAAGTGAGGCAATTCATTAATTTCCCACTGCTGGTTGAGTTCCAATGAATTACATCGGGGTCCTGTTGGTATTTTATTATCACAGACCGATAGTTATACATTAGCAGAAGAATGAACCTATGCGAGTGGTCACACTATTTCATAAACATTCAAAGATTAGTCTGATTGTATCGCTTTGGCTGCAGAGGAACAGGCCGATTGTGCCCATAGTGCAGACTTGAGGGTCATACTCAAATCTTGGAGAAGCGCACTGTCTGCTGGTTGTTCTGTTGCTGCTCTGAAGTGCTTAATTCAGGTCACTGATTGGTCAAACGGTTTGCACACCTTGCATTCAGGGTCTAAATTAGCTGCTGATTGAATGGAAATCCCAACAACCAGTGAAGACTCTGGTTCTCCTGGGCTGGAGTTTCAAACTCCTGCTCTGCAGCATCTGGTCTAGCAGCTCTAGGATTTGTACATCCCATGGAAGGTGACAGGTATAATGGTCTCCACCTCAGCACGGGCGATCTCAGACAGGTCCTTGGCGTTGAGGATGAGGAGATAACCGGGGCGCTGGGCAGCGCCAGGGTTCACCACGATGGTCAGCAGGATGCCTGACGGACAGAAACTTCACTTTACTTCACTTTATTGTTTTATACAGCCCCTTTCCACCACCCACAGCTGAACCAAAGTGCTTTACAATAGATGGTAAATAAAGCAATAAAATCGAGTAACAAAATGAAATCAAAGTGCCACCACACTATTGGGTATTTAAACGCCATCCTAAATAAATACTTTTTCAATTTGAATTTGGAAAGGCCCAGGTCAGAGATGAGACAGAATTTGGTAACAAGTTATTCCAGAGCCTGGGTGCAGTGACGGAAAAGGCTCGGTCACCCCAGTGTTTGTACTTTGACCTGGGCACTTCCCACAAAAGTTGGTTAGAGGACCTCAAAGCTCTGCCATGCTCACGAACTGCTAAGGTCTCAGATAAATAAGATGGGGCCAAGCCATTTAGAGCTTTAAAAAACAAACATTAAAAGTTTAGAATGAATAAAATGAACTGGAAGCCAATGGGGAGAATTAAGAACTGGAGTAATGTGCTCTCATCTGTTGGTGTGAGTTAAAAGACAGGCGGCAGCATTTTGCTCAAGTTGGAGGCAACTAAGAGCAGACTGGGAGACACCAACATGAAGTACATTGCAGTAATCCAATCTTGAGCTTATAAGAGCATGGATGGCTTCCTCAAGGTCGTGTCGGCTTAAAAACATTTTAACTTTGGCCAGCAGTCGTAATCGTAAAAAAGCTTGTCCGAACAACATTACCAATTTGTTCATCAAATTTCAAATCCCTGTCAAAAATCACCCTCAGATTTTGGACAGTTGGACTGAGCTTAGAAGTAAAGGCACCAAAGCCAGCCATCACAGCATCCCCGAAAACAATACATTCAGTTTTGTCACCATTTAAATGCAGAAAATTTAGGGACAACCACTGCTTAATATCAGCAATACAATCAAACAATGAACTTTTTGCATTATCATTATTAGGCTTCACCGGCAGAAATATTTGTAAATTTTCTGCATAACAATGAAAAGAGGGCTTGTACCTGGCTATAACTGACCCAACCGACAAAGTATACAGTGAGAAGAGTATAGGGCCAAGAATAGAACCTTGTGGGACCCCACAGGAGAGAGGAGCACTGGAAGAGGACAGGTCACCAACCATAACAGAGAAAGTTCTACTGGACAAATAGGATGTAAATCATTTCAATGCAGTGCCATGGATGCCAACATAATTACTCAGGCATGACAGGAGGACTGAATGGTCCACTGTGTCAAAGGCTGCTTTGAGGTCAAGCAGAATAAGGATAACAGGGCACTTAAACTGAGTTCTGCCATGCAACATGGGGCTACACAAACAACACAGAACTGCACCCTACATACAAGTCGTCCTGAACTGACTTGTACGTCCAAATTTTCTTAAATAGGCAGCATTTTTCCTCTCCCCTCCACTTTTTAGTATCCTTTATAGAAAATGTCACACAGGTCAAGGTATAGTTGTGGGGAGATAGTACTGATACCTCAAGTCACGTTTTAGGAAAATGAGACGTCCTTTCCTTCAATATGTCATGAGCTTGACAGTGAGTATAACCTTTGCAATTAATCGGAAAGCTTAATGACACAAATGAAGTGTCTAATCATTACAGCTGCAAAGGATTGTGGTCCATATTTGATCTTTCTTGCATGGTTGATCCTGTGTCCTTGCTAGAAGGAAGCCATGTTGATGATTGCCTTTTTTCTTTCATAAAATTGACAATGTAGATGTTCTTTGTGATGGTTTCCAGCCAAAGTATTTCTGGTTCATGTCTGTTGTCGAGGAAGGTTTCTAACTAATTAGTGAATAGGGATTTGCCCTTTAACACTGGGGTCCTTTACTCAGAGCTGTAGGGTCTGCTTGGGTCTTTAACCCTGGTCCTCTAACCAATCACTACTCAACTACAACTGGATTGTTCTCAAATCTAATTAGAATTTTAAGGAAACTCTTATGAAATGATATTAAGCCCAGCTAGCTTTTCGAACCTTCCTGAGGTTTTTTGTAGATGGCATTATTGCTTGCCATGTGTTTTTAAACTCATACATTAAAAAAAATTCTCAGTCCCATTGCTGAAGTTTTCCCAAGGTTAGTTATCAAGTATGTCAGGGAACAATTAGGCAGTAGACACCATTCAGTGTTAAGGAGCAATAAATGCTTTGGAAAAATTGCTTGCTGAGAAGAATATAATACTTCACTGCTGCCTAATATGTAAACATACTTCACAGCACTGCTGCTTACCATCGTCCTCATCGACGCTGTCTGGGGTCTGCACGAAAATGGGCTCCGATGGGTATGAGTCTGGTTCTTGCCACACCCATGTCTCCTTGGTTCGCACATTCAGCTTGCAGATCTGGGATCAGACGAAAGACCTTTTGATTGTGTCCTAAACAACTGAGCCTGCTGTCATACTATTGAGTACATAGGTCCATTAAATCAGAGAGTGATTTAGGGTGAAATTTAGAAATTTTCTCAAAATATTGTGCCAGAAAAACCAGGATGAAAGGATTTTTACTTTTTTTTTCTCAGATTTACTTCCTTGGTGGGGAAGTGCCCAGGTTTCACACGTGTGCTTCAGGCCAGTGATTGAAAAACTCAGTCCTGGAGGACACCTAGGCATGCTGGTTTTGAAGAATAAATGTTCCATATTTACGTCATTTTACTTTGCTTTATAAAATATTTAAAAACAAGAAAACTGATATTGTTAATATCAGGGTCGAGTTTGAGAATCACAGCATTACGTTACTTGAAAGCTCATCAGAGCCCTAATCCTGTCTGCATAGCTTTTAAATCTAAAAAAAAAATTAAGGAGAGGGAGTTTCTAAAATTCAACAGCAGAGCAGGAGAAACACTAGGACACTTCTACAATACTGATGGAAATTCTTCTGCCTTCTGAGGAGAGCAGTCGCACTCCATCTCTGCTCCTGCCTGTGTCTTCTGTCTTTGTCCTGTTACCCCCTCTTTTTTCCTTCCTTTGGACCCTCCGTCTGCTTCTGAGGCTCTTCAAGTAAAGATGGAATTAATTAGCTGGTCTCTGAATGCGACTGACAAAATTTTTTCACCAAGAACCGGAGCACCTTGGCGAGCCGCGCTGCCCGGACGCGACTTTTGCTGCTGGCTACGTTCGGGACGTGTGAACGAAATGGCAAGTTGGTCTGGCGGTACTATCCTTTGATTCATAGTGACGGGATTTCTCCTAATTGGCATGGGAGTTGCTCTGATCTACCGCAAAGTACACGAGCCAGGAGCGAGGAGAATGCCCAACGCACTGCCTAGCACCAAAATTATTATGGAGCGCCTCAGTGGAGTATCAGAGAATGGTGAGCTGCCCAAGAAGACTCTGGGATCATCTGCAGAAATGCACAGAAAGATGGACGCTGTCTCGAGTCAGTGTGGGGAGTTTGTGCGTTTGACTGTGCACTTGGGCAAGAGGCAGGACGAGATGATGGGAGAACTGGTGGCCCTGAAGCGTGAAGTAAAAAATTTACAAAATGAATAGCGGATCAATCGAAATTGCTTGTTCCACCAGAAATTGAATGGACTTCGCTGCCGCCCCCCCACTCCGCGTCTCCCCTCTGTCTGCCTCAGTCTCACACGGACCATCAACAACATTCCCTTATCCCTCTGACAAGGACAGGACATTCTGCCCCTGATAAGAACTTCTGGACTCTGCATTCAACCCCCCCCCACCATAGGCTGCCTCCTGCATATTTCATTAACCCCTTCTTCCCCCACCTCTCATCCACCCCCCCCCCCCCCAAAAAAAAATTCCTACGCATTTCCAGCGTGTCGTGTTATAAACCTGATGTGTATTATTATGTCTGATGTCATCAATATGTTTTTCCTCTGTGTTAACTGCAACCTTTAATTCTCGAAGTGGAGTTGGCAGCGCAACACACGTTGCAGTGGCCCGGAGCACTTTCTCCCCAAATGAGATCTCGTTATTCTGTAACAATGACAATAAATTCATCTGAGTCTGAATGCAGTTTTTTTTTTTTCTTTTTTCAATGTACTGCAGCACAAACAGGAACTGGACGTAGTATTTATTTAAAAATTTATGCATTCTAGCTATTATGTATACTAAATTTGCGCTAAAAAGCCGGAAGTGTGTTTAGGGCACAGTATCTTGAGGAGCCAGTATTTCAGTGGTTGAGATCGAAGTGGTCATAAAGCAGAATGTGCGGGACTATTGTGATGCAGTCCTGCTTCGTGTTGCTCCAAATGAAGAGATAAACATGCAGTTCAATAACCACTTACACTCACTATCAAGTCTATTATTTCACAACTGGTCTGCTGCCCAAAGCTTGGTTAAGGTGCTTAAATAAACTGATGGTCATACTGATGAACTAGCTAATTACGCATTTAGGCTGGCTGAATAAATTAGTCAAAAACACTTAAAAATAAGTTTTATTATTATTAGCTTGGCATAGGCTGGTTTGAACTGGATTTTTTCAGCTGGACAATGCATTTGAATCATTAGCATTATGTAGGTAGAGAGCACATATTTTTTGCTAGTGGTGTACCAACCCTGTCTGGGATGAAGTGGTTCAGTCCGAGGCCGTAGGCATAGGTGTAGTCTTTCCCACTGCATAGTGCGTAGTTGATCTGGGGGAACTCAAATGCTGCGAAATTTGAGATGGGAAGACATCTTAAAAAGCAGCTACTCAAATTATATAAGTCTGAAACTCTGCTACTCCTTGCTGACTGTCATTGTTCAAAGGCCAATCCATGTGGTCGTAAGAGCTGTGGATAAAGTTAGTGCTGTGGTCGCTAATGCGCAAACAGGGAAAGTCCATGAGTCAGAGAATTACATATTTTCATCACTTGTACACCCAGAGACAAGCTAATTTCACAAATCAGTTTTACTCCGTTGGTAAAAAGTGTTGCTAATTAATAAATTGAGGACATTGGAACAAAATTCAATGATGGACTTCTGTGGATGGGAATTTTCACCCGCTCCCTATGGGAATGGATGATATACTCATGTTTCGCTTGTGACTGTGGGGGGCGGGGTGTTGCAGAAAGATCTATGCTTGACTGAGCTCACCTTGACGGGGGCCGGAGAAGAGAATCTCGGGCTCCAGCCAGACAGTTCCATCGGTGCGCATGACGGCTGTCGCCGTGGTATACGGCAGTGCGATCAGGTTCTTTCCCTGCTCCTCCTGCGAAGCCATGGACAGCACAGACAGGTAAGGGCACACCTATACACGCCTTTATACAGCTCAGCATAACTTTCTATGCCTTTATAGACCAAAATATACCTCAACACACATTTACACTGATGAGCCAAAACATTAAAAACACTCATAGATGTCGCTGATAACATTGATTTTCTTGTAACAACAATAAGCAAACTTAATTCTCCTAGTCGACACTTTGGATGCTGCAGAAATCGGACCTGAGCAACAGTTACAAGAGCCAAATCGTTATGGCCAGATGAGGGGGTCCGAGCATCTTTGATCGGGTGCAAAGCTTTTAGGCTGCTCCGAGTGAACTGTTAGTGCCTACCAATGGTGGTCCAAGGAGGGAAAACTATGAACCAGCGACAGGGTTTTGGGCGTCCATGGCTCATCGATGCACAAGAGTAAGGCAATTCCTGTCTTATCCGCACTAACGCAAAACTACTGCGGCACAAGTCACAGAAAATTCTAATGACACGCATGTGAGGAATGTGTCGAAACACAAAGTGCTTGGCATCCAGCTGCAAGTAGCTATCTGTATCTGTTTGCCGGTCGAAGTGCCCATCCCAACCCCAGTACACTGCCAAAATTGCCTACAAAAGCCATGCGATCGTCAGAACCAGACCTTGGAGCAATTAAAGACGGTCGCCCAGTCTAGGGAGTCCCATTTTATTTCACATCATGTTCAACGACTGGATATGTGTGCTCCATTCACGTGGGGGATAGATTGCACCAGGATGCACTGTGGGTCGAAGACAAGCTAGTGAAGGGAGTGTGATGCTCTGAGAAATGTTCTGTGCGAAACCCATCGGTGTGGGAACTGATGTGGATGTCAGTTTCAAGGAGTTATTTTTGCTGCAGGAGTGAGACTTTCACAATATTTGGCCGGGGGTTTCAATGTTGTTGCTGATTGGTGTATACTCCTGAACTCACACAACTTTGTACACCTGAACCGACCTTATCACATCTGCACATAGATTAACCCATTTATGCCTAGCGTCCTCACATGAGGACTGTTAAGAAAAAGTGTCCAGTTTGAATGACTATTAGAGTGGTATTTTGAAGTATAATAACATAAAAAAGTTATTTTTTTTAATTCAGGCATAAATGGGTTAATAAACCTGAACCTACTTTTACACATATTAAAACACCTGTACAAATCTTGATTCGCCTGAACACACCTGAGATTCCAAAAAGACAGGTGAACTGCAGGCAGAGTGAGACCTAACACGGGATGGTGGGTTTCACTGCATGGAGGCGAGTTTTTATGCGGAGAAGTGCGGTTAGGTGGGGTACTTACGCGGTACACATCCATAGGAAGCACATATCGCCGCACCTCCGGCTGTGGAGCTATCATGGCCGCCTTCTTCACTTCCTCCCAATTCTCCCGCAAGTTTGCCAGGTATAAATAGTTATACACAAACTCAAACCTGAGATACAGGTGGTTACTCACAAACTCAAACCTGAGACACAGGTGGTTACTCACAAACTCAAACCTGAGACACAGGTGGCTATACACAAATGTAAACTTGAGGTTCTAGTAGTTATAAGCAAACTCACTTGGGACACAGGTAGTTACACATAAACTTAAACTTTAGAAACAGGAAGTTATACACAAACTGAACCCCAGTGCCAAGTTCCTATTTACATATTCAAACCTTAGACACTGGTAGTTACATACTTAATCAAACATGTGGCACTTGTAGTTATATACAAACTCAAACCAGAAAGACTAGCATCTATGGACGAACCCAAACCTTAGCCAAAAGTAGTTAACAACCTACTCAAACCTGACACACGTACTTATACAAAAACTTAAAATGGAGTAGCTAGTGTTTGCAAACTCAATACTTAGATGCAGGTAGCTGCATGTAGACTCAAAAATAAGACACAGGCAGTTATTTGCTAACTCAAACCAGAGACACTGGAAATTACACACAGACTCAAACCTCACAAACTGGAATTTACCCACAAACTCAGACCTGAGACACTGGACTTTAAAAGACAAACTCAAACCTGAGACGCAGGTAGTTAAAAGCAAAAGCAGAACTTTAGAGAAATTTTTATGATACCTACCCTTTCCACGTGCACAAGTCGACCACGACAAAGCCTTGGTCTTCATACGCATTGATGTGGTGGAAGAGGTTCATGGATGACGTTCTGAATTTAACATCCACGTACTCATCGGGGTTCCGGGTTGCCAGGTGGAACCAGGTCTACAGACGCAAAGAAAAAGAAAAAAAGTTTATTTGAGTTTAAATGCTATCTATCTTTTTACTGCAACTCTTTGACAGGAATGCATTGCAAAAGAAACAAGAGGGAAAAATGGGCCTAAATCAGTCCTGAAGGTCAGAGAAGTGAGGGAATTCAAAAGAAAAAGGCTCTAACAGTGGCAATTGTTTGTCATGCCGCCCAGGATTTCTCTTTATGTCATCTCAATTTCTCGCTTCTCATCAGTTCAGGAGTGCACTGACCTGCATATTTCATCAAAGTGTTTTATAAGTGTACGATCAGCAGACAAGAGGGACAAGCTGTTGCTATGACCAGGGAGCCACTAGACAGATAGTTATACGTAAGAACAAGAAATAACTGGAGTGTTACTAAACTTTCTGCACGCAAGTGAGTAACAATATGTATGAACATGAGGTTATTTACATTATTCCACTTTTATTTTTGAACAACCTAATGTGAATTCATACATATGCATTTAGCTACCTAGCAATTATGTCTGCCCACGCTCAAATGGTTCTGACACACACTTGTGGGTCTCAGAGGGATACAGTCTCACACTGTGTGTGTGCGTGTGTGTGTGTGTGTGTGTGAGGAACTGTTTGTGTTCTCAGACACAAAGTCTTATGGATACTGTAACCCCTCTCTCACACACTCACTTCCTCACACGCAAAATTTAACCAATGAGCCATAATCCTCCAGAAAACACTGTGAGGAACGCCCCAAATGTCCTCACAACATTGTGGTTTCGTGAGAGTTGGTTCTCACAAGTATAGCAAACCCTCCCATGCACACACATGTGCACACATCCATCCTTGTATTTACATCTTTGTGAGTACATTACATTGAAGTCCATTCATTTTTTCTGTGTCTACACAGCTGTTCCCTAATCCTAAAAATAAGCAATGTATGCCTCACTCAACCCTTATCATAACCTTAACCATCCTTAATTTTAACCTTACCCATAACCTTAACTGCTAAGTCACAATTTTCCATTATTGTTGTGATCCCATAATGTACTCACTTTGTAGGAAAAAAAAAACATATTTTAGTTCTCATGTTATAGCACGTACAAGAACTCATTCACACACAGACATGCACATTTGCACACAAATGCAGTACCACACTCACTCTCTCTCACACTCTTTCACACATGCCCAATTTCTCTCTCGGACACACAATGCCTCACTCACTCAAACCGCCCCACTCTTACCCCCATGGTCTCATTGGACTCGAAGCAGTCCATGTAGTTGGAGCCTCGAATGCTCCAAGCGCTCAGGAATTTCAGCAAGTTGATCTTGACGGGAGTCTCAACAAAGATGAAATAGTTCGGTGTGATTCCAAAACTAAAGGAAGAGAACAAGTTAAGACCAATGAATCATCACACTACAGGTACCCAGACAGGCATAGAGTGTAAGGAGTCGTACTGAACTGTGAATTGTATTGAGTCACAACAGGGGTATGGTATTACTGATGGAGCATGGCCTCACAAGTTGCATTGTTTTTAATACGAGAAACCATAACAACACAAAGAAATTATGGCATACAATTAGCTGTTTTGTGGTATTATTTTCTAGCATTGTTGTGAGTATTACCATGTACAAACAGCCCGTTTGAGTAACTGTTACTTTATCACAATTATACTCTTGTCAGAGCAAGATCTCAGCAAATTTGCATCTGTCAATTCTTTCTGCATTAGATTAATTCTGGTCCCGCCCTGGCTCAACCACAATAATAATAATAATAATGACAAACCTATGGACGTAAGATGGTTTGAATCTCTCACTGCTGGGGATCTGGACCAGCACTTTGGCCTTTTCAACAGGATCCGATTTATCTACACAAAAGGAGTCGGTGTGCCACTCAGTCTGGTGCTCAGTCACTCAGTCAGTGTGGCAGTCATTCAGAAATTATACAATAAACAGGCGCAAGTTTAATTGCATGCTTGAAAGTATTTTAGATGAACATGTGTTAAGTGAAGCTGGGTAATGCAGATGTACAGGTGTGTAATGTCAGTGTGCAAGCATGTAATGCTATTATATAAAGTGGGAGTATATTGTTGGCGTATACGGCGTGTACTGTAGATGTGTAATGTCGTTTTACAGGTGTTTGATTCTGTTTGACACATAGATTGTCACAGCAAGTATACAATTTTAGTACAGCATGTATAGAGGTATATAGTGTTGGTGTGTAATGCAGCTATGCACATGTATAATACAGGTGTGCATGACAGGTATACAGGTAATTGAGATGAAATGGCTCACCCTTCTGTGTTGGCGGGATGCTGACGATGTTGTAGGCCAGTGTTGCGCCTTTCCCAAAGCAGTTTCCTATGTTATACACGGTGCCGTCTGCCTCAATGTGTGGGTGCGCTGTCACTCCATTGATGTTCATGTAGTTGCAGAGGTCCACCTGAGGGGGGCACAGGTGAGCAGGGCTAAATCAGGAGATGGGGGGGTTTACTACTCGGGAGCCCCCCTGCGATTTCAGCTTGAAAGTAACCTTGGGTGAGTTGGGCGCCATCTTGTGTATTGCACCATGGGTACATATGGAGCCGGTGCTACTTTGTCAGGTCATTCAAGATGGCGTCTTTTGACAAAATCTGTTGCTTAATATTGATTCGTTGAGAAATTACCTCATTACATCAAATTACGTGATTCACTTTCCCACTTCAAACATTTCTTTTAATCTCAGACATCGGATAGATATAATGGTTCACTCACTGCCTCGCTACATAGTCACATGTCTTCATGTATCATGACGCCAGTATGGAGCTCAAATCATCCGAGGTTAATTTTTAATAGTGGAAATGGCCTGAAATGGCTAAGGGAGTCACGATTTATATTCCACCAGTTACTTGCAAGCGCCTGCAGTTACCAGCGGCATCGCAGTTTATTATTTCTGGTCCAGGAGAAGCACTTTTCTCCATTGACGTCTATTCTTTATTCTACTTTGGATAGCACACATATAAATAATAAAATTTCATCAAACTGAACACATGCAAAGTAACTCTCCCAGGGCCAGTCATTATCTATGCAGCACGGTGGAAGAGATGGTTTATTCATGCATATTCATACATTCTCTTTCAGGAACAGTGCACGTGTTTTGCTACCTAGAGGCCTTTAAGACAGATAGAGCAGCCTTCATGAATTGACTCCTTGAACCATTGAGTAGCTTCCAAAGGAATCTATGCAGCTGGGGGCAGAGGCAATCTCAGGTGTCCAAATCTTAAATTTGCATGGAGTGTCTCTGACACAAGCCTCACCTTCTTCAGTGTTTCCAATGTGTCAGGGTTGACCTTGGTGATATAGTTAGTCTCAGTGCAAGCATAGAAGTCCTCACCAATGGGATAGACATTCACCAGGCAGTTATCAGTGATCTCCACTCCTTTAAAGTAGGAGAAAAACCTATGGAAACACACACACATCAGCCATTCTGCTCCAGACCCCTCGTTTCCTTGAGGCTCCAGAGTTGATTCCCAAACAATATAGTTGTTAAAGTCCCCCTATTATGTCAACTGGAGCACAGCCAATTAGCCATTACAAGCCATTGCAAAATCTATTCTTTTATGACATCACATTGAGAGAGACCACCCCAGAATAATAAAGGAACTGATTTACAGGTTGGCTGAAGTTGATCAGTCCTACTTGCCTCAGGGCAGTACCTTCTCCGTGTGACATCACAAGGGAATAGATCTTGAAATGGTTTGTCATGGGTAGCTTGTTATCCACCTGGTGACATAGTGAGGAACCTTGAACTATACGGGGCTCCAGAAACCAGACCTTGAGAAGATGTTCTTGCAAGGGTCCGGGAAAGCAAAGGTGCCAAACTCGGTGATGACGATGCGTTTCTCCGTCATGGCTCTCACGTAAGCATCCGTTCGGGCAAACCTGAGAAAAACAAATCATTGATGCATTGATTCCTGCTATACTGTTCAAAGCCTGGGATACACTTCACCAGCAGCATGAGATTTTTCCCATCCCGCTAATATTGCTGTCTTCAAGGCTACACAAGCATAACAGCGTATTTATTAAATTCGGAATCAGAATATTCTGAATCAAAAGCATACAGATCCATTCAAAATCAAAAAGGACCAAAATCATGATCATTTCAGCTTAATAAATCCCCTAGTTTAGAATTTTGGCAAAGGCAATCAATGATTTTATTTGCATACGAGGCTAATTTGAAAAGCTAACACTCTAAGACCTAAAACAACAAAAACCGACAACAAAATTCGAGCGACAACTCAACTAACTTATATGGCTTTTCCTTAGCACCTACTCGGTTCTACTCGACTGGACTGTGCTCGGTTTTTAGGGTTTTTCATTTGGTGATAGTACCTAGTACTAGGTACTTTTTTAGTACCTTTTCAGCCGGGGTTCCAAGTGAGCTGAGTCGAGCCGAAAATGTGACGTCAACAGACTGCAGGCCACTGATTGGCCAGCGAGTGATGCTTGCTATGATGACCCCATCCACCTTGAGGTGGTAGTCAATCGTGATGGAAAATGACCGAAACCGAGTAGAGTCGAGTAGAGGTGAGTAGAGGCGAGTAGTGGTAAAACTGTGTAATGGAAAAGCGGCATTAGCGGTGCCTGCTGATACCGGAAGCCTCATCTTGGAAGAAAATTATGGAAATTTGACTTGTGATTATTTTAGCACTATGCTGACGTTCTCACTTGCGGTAGTAGGTGACCTGTCCGTCCTTGAAATCGAACTTGTGCATGAGCGCTTGTCCATCGAACAGGTGGTAAAAGGGCTCGTCGCCCACCTCAAACAGCCCTGGTCCCAACCGTAGCAGGCTGCCCCGCAGCCATGAGGGAATCCGACCTGAGGGCACACGATAAGTCAGCCCCTTTGCCACTGTATCACCTAACCACCATTCCACTCGCCACTTTTTTTGCGATCTTTCTGATTTTGATGCCTCCAAACTTTCAAAAAAGTTGGGACGTTGGAAACACGAGGAAAGTCGTTGAATGTTAACCCAATAGGTCCCAATAAACCCAATGTGATGTTAACCCACCTGTTGCATCTTCAAAAAGAATCCATTGTCCACACTTGTGATTCCGTTGAGTTGTTCAATGAAGTGGCTTGCCGATGGCACACAGTTTAGCTCTCACGCATGGCTTTTTTTTTTCATTACCACAATACTTCCCCCCTGACTTCTTCTACATTCTTAACATTAACCGTAACCTCTCTAACAAGGTCAGTTCGCTCTCAAATGAACTCTCAGGCACTGTAGCATAATATGCATTATAGTCAACTCAATGTAACAAACAAGGAAATAATAATGGTTATACCTGAAGCAGGGAGTACCATCTGTAGCCAATATGTAAATATGTAAATTACTGAAAATATGTAAATAACAAGCAATTGACTGCAATACCACACAACCCAAATGAGGTGCAATTTCTTGATGGCACTCTGGGGACTTAATGGAGCAAAAAGGGCAAAATAAGTTTTTTGCTGTGGTATAAAACGCACACTCCTTTTCAGCCGAGAATAAGTTGATACCCACCACTTTCCAGAAAAAAAAAAAAATCAATCAAACAAACAGGAAAAAAATCTGCTTGATTGAATAAAACAGCCGTTTGAGAACATTTGTCAATGTGTGATTGCAAGGATTTAAGGGATTTTGCCCTCTACAGTGCATAATATTGTTGGTATTATGATAATAAAATTATGAAAAGACAATGTTGCACAGTGTTAAACCCATGTTTCAACCTCTTTGGAACACATCACTAGCAACAAATTTGGAATCTACAGCTTGCTATGAACTGTTTTCAGTGACATTTTGCAGATTGAATCTGCAAATCACTTTTTTCTATTTCATATGCATTTTTAACTTTTTTTTTTTAAATGAGGCTTTCTATAAATACTGTATGATATCAAATGTGTGCAAGATGCACTTTCAATACATTTTCCAAGATCAATGTTGAGAGGGCTCTCCCTGTCCATTGGTGCAAATGCAAATTTCCCTTGTGACATCACAGTGATGAAATGCTTGACCTACCAGTGACCTGTGCTGGGATTGGCTGTGCCAACTCCTCACATGTCTCAAAGATCTTCTTATAGCCTCCAGCAGGATGCTCCACTCTAAATACAAAAAAAAAAAAAGAAAAAGTGTAGTGGACTGGATTATCCTCAGCATTTAAACACCAGAGGACTGATCAGGAGACTGGATTATCACTGGGATTAAAACACCAGAGAAAAAGTGTGGGATAATCAGTATTTAAAAACCAGTGGAAAGTTTGGAGATTAAATGAAATGAGCATAATATAAAACCAAAAAAGAGCCATTGAAATTGATAATAAAACATTGGCTACATTGCTGGGAAAAAAAATTGGCAAAAATGTTTAATGGTCTTCCCAACAAATAATTGGTCAGAAAATGTGCAAGGATGAAAAAAAGCTTTCCTGATACTTTCAGTGGCACTATTTGCTGGATACGTCTTGGTGCAGTGAACTGCCTGGGGAAAAGCTGGCAACTACATTACTATGAAGCTGAGCCGCTTCACTGTGAAGGTAAATGAGTGATTTGGAGTACAAGAAAATATTGCAGATTTGCAGAATATTTCTTCTGCCAAGAATATTTCTTCTGCCAATTAAGAAGTTATTTTATGTAGAGGAACACTCAGATGTTATTTTTCAACTCTTATTTCTTGTCATGGATTTGCCCCTGCCGGCAAAAGACCAGAAACTGGCGGGGACTGGGACCATGTACCCAAAAGCAAGCTCAGGGACCCAACGCACAGGCTGAGTAAAAATATAAAATTCTTTAATTTAAATATAGAATAAACTCCTGAGGGGAGCAGCAGTACAAATGACCACAAACATACGACTCCAGAAAACAGAATACTGCTGCAAAGAACAAAACTGCAGCGAGCCCTTAAATAGGGAGCCTTCACCTCCACCTTCACAAGCCACACCTGTTGCCCGTTAAGATGGAGGCGAAGAATGCAGCTGGGAGGAAGGGCCTGCAGGCCAACACCAAGACATTTCTGTAAAAAGCTGTCTGCAAGTTTACCCACAAGGCTCAGACACTTTTAAGAATCAATGTGAAAAGCTATTCTGGTCTAAGTTACTTTATGTACTTTCTAAATCTTGCTAATTTGCTTGCCAATATTTTGTAGTTTAAAAGTTTCATGTAAAGTTTAATATTTTGGACTAGGCCAATTTTAAAAATGTATTTATTTATTTATTTATTCGGCTCAGGACTGTATCTAAAGAAATATACACAGATGAAAAATTGCTTTGAAATGAAATGTTAATTTTCAACATTTTTTCACAGGTGCATTTTTCAAACCCTGTGACTGGCAGTGACATCTATCCCGTTAGAAACATTTGGAGAGAAGACCTTTTGATAATGTCTTCTGAGGGAGTCATAAATTTGAATTTTTCTGCTAAACAAGGGTAGATCATCCGCGCCCCAGCTCCCCATGGGTGTACCTCCAACCACTGATAAATAAACTGCTCACATACTGCAAATTTTTAGTTGTGGTCTGCAGATATGTCTCAGACATCATCTCAACTTCCTCTAACTACTTCTCTGCTGGAGCTCGCCCTTGTCAACTCATCAGCTCTGCGGTTGATTTGATGTCTTTGCTATTGTTGTCATTGTTTTTTTGAACAAATCTTTTGCAATCATTCCAATATTCCATTTTGACTAATTGCCTTGGATTCCAGTTCCCATGTAACATTCTTGATGCTCTTGGTGATTCATTATCTGGCACTTTAGATGGTTTTTTCCAAATCAATTCTTCAAGTTGGTTTTCCAGTGTTCTGCAAAATTTTAAATAGAGATTTCACTGCAAAGATTTGAAGGAACTCAGAAGGAATTGATTGCATAGGAGAGCTGGTGTCAGTTAGAGCTAATGGAGATTTATGAAACCACACCCCTCGACAAATCTTATGCATTCAAGATATCGCCTTGCCAAGAAAATCCAGACATGCCATTCTTTACCTATACATGGAGTTATTTTGACACTACACCAGAGCTGCATTGTCAGCATTTTGAGAATTGTTGAATTTACACTGCAAAGATTTGGACAAAATTAACACCAGCATGTTGTTAAATTAACTCTTTCAGAGTTGATTTAATACCATAAAATTTGCGGCGTATGGTGTTGTTTATGGTATGTCTCGGGACAAAAGCATCTGCCAGATAAATCTAATGCAATGGCAGCCAAGATAGAGAAAGAGCACAGTGTCACTCACCTGCTAACCATTGTGTTCTTGTTGCTACTGCAGCTCACGCAGCCTTTGGTCAGAATAAATGGTCACAGCACCAAACACATGTGGCCTGAGGTATTTATACCCCAGACACCCCGGGTGACTGTCTGCACCACATCAGCCAATCACAGAGCTCGGAAACAAAAAGGTTATTGTAACGATACCCGGCCTCCAACACAATACCTTTCTGTACTGACGTGATCACCACTACACTCCGAGAAGTGTTGCAAAATTATAAGACCGTTCCTGCAATCCTCAAAATGATCCCTAATCTTTAATAATCTGAAAGTTTTTTTTTTTTTTTTCCCCTGACTGGCCTAAATTCAAAATTAGAACATATCTCTCACGATTCTAATCATTTTCAGCTTTGCAGTTATTGCTTATACCCCGTGTTTCGTCTCAGACACCTCTGTAGCTGAAGAGTCTGAAGTTTGGAGGTTGCGTTTTAAACTCTAAAGCCATTTATTGACACTTTGAGATAAAAGCCTACCTCCTTCTCTCCTGCACACAAGCAGCTCTGCAAGAGAGACTTGGAGCTGCAGAGCATTATTGCAAATCAATGCATTGTCTGCCAGCCTTACCAACATTAAGTGCCTGAAAATGCAATGAACTCACTTATATGGTGTTAATTAAAACAGTACACAATCTTTATTCAGCATGGCTTGTTATCGAGTTGCATTTTCTAGGATCAACACTGGACAAATCCCAACATCAGGCATGGAGGCAGAGGGAATTCTGGGATGTCTTCTGTTCTGTTTCCCATGTCTGGCAGCTGTGCCGTCCTATAATCCAGCAGTGTGTTTGGGTGACGCCAGACCTGGACAACAGCCGTATTGTTCAGTCAAGTATTGAGAAACTGGCATTCAAGTGGAGTTCAGATAAAAGGCCTTGAAATGATTTTTAAAGTTGTGACATTTTTCGACTAATGCTCGGTACTGAGTGAAAGGCGTGCCTTTGTTCTTTTCAAAAAAAAAAATCTGCAGACCATGGATCAAAACTACATCAGCTTGAGGTGCTACAAGCCAGCTAACCAATCAATTCCAAGCCCATTCTCAGAAAATGGTCCCCTACTCGGAAGCAATTCCTTCAACCCTTGAATTTCTTTTCCCTTGAGTTGGCAGTGTGGTGCTCAGATTACTGTGTCCCTCTATGCTCAGAAATTATTTAGAGGAACAGACTTCGCAATGTAATTAATTATTATTTATCATATTATTTTTCCTTAAATTCATGTTAGTTTGAGGCTTGAGTAAGTGCCACTGCCCGATTGGTGAGCATGACAGACTGTGGAAGCGTGATTTGTCGGTGGGACTGACTGGAGGATCCTGATTAGTCAGAGGGACAGACAGTAGGAGCCTGATTGGTCAGAAGAACTGGCCAACCATAAAAGCCCAATTGGGGCATAACAGTGACCAATACGATATCATCCACATTCAACACTAGACCACGAGGCCTTAGCAGGATCAGCTACCTTTAGAGGTCCCAGAAAACTTTGGTCTTGGCTCAGAGCTGAGGCAGGGATTTGCAGTACACAAGCTTTAGCGAACACAATCATAGCAATAATGTTGAAATATAAAAGCAAATTTATACTAAAAGCCCCCTCCTCAACTGCAACCCATATATTCAGAGCTTGATTGGGAAAGGAATAGAAGAGCACGTCCTTGGATAAATTGGGTACATGTCGCAGTTTGAGCCAAAATGAAAGCCTTGTCTCAAATCTGCTTTGACATTATAATGCAGTTACAGATACAGGGAGAGTAACAGTATGAAAACAGTAGGACCTGCGTAGGGAATATACTGTATAAAAACATTTGTGTTCCTTTGGCACAAAGGAGGATTTTACTCTACGTCGCATTCCTGCCCAGATTACTGGCAGCTACACAAACAATCAGATCAGCTATAGTGAAAAAAAAAGGGAGCCATACCACCGAATTCTAATTCCAAGGCCATTGCCACTGCTCATCTACACGGAAAAAAAACTTGGCAGTCTTAAAGGTTTTTTCGTCTTATGCTCTTATGGAATTTAAAACCTTTTTTTCTCTCTCTAAAGTAGACAATCTGTGCTTATTCAGTGAAATTCTCTTTTTCCTGGGCCAAATCTCGAAATGAATCAAGTTATCCATCCTCTTCCGTAGATAGTTCCTTACTGAACAAAAAATAGATGAAAAATTTAATTATTGTTGGTTTTTGCAGTGCAGCCCAATACCTTTGACCCATCCCCCCTCCCCCTCCCAACTCCAACGCCATACCCAATATAATCACTTAGATTTGAGAAGCAGTTCCCCTGGCAACTTTTTGAGGCTGCAACATAATTGAAATATTTTTGTGAACTGCAAAGCGGCGGCCTTGACTGTAAACATTAAGGTCTCTGACTGAGGGTCTGTGAGTCAGTGATGAAGTTACACCACTGGTTGCCTGAGCGTTGGATTGGCTGTTGCTCTTAAAAAAAAAGAGAGAGAAGAAGAAGTCTGCCAATGGTAATCAAATAGTTATCATCAACAGGCTTTTATCAAGAAGAAGAAGAGGAGGAGGAGCAGTTTTTTCGGTGTAACACAGACTGGCCTTATACTTGGGCTCTGTCACAAAACCTATACACTGCCTATATTGACAGCATATTATGTAAGTCTTAAAATACATGATCTCGAGACTTAGGTGGTCTCAATTCTTACACACCTTAAATATACAGGCAGTTTCAGATATTTTGGTTGTGTTATTACAGTTTTAATTCATCAAAATTATTACACTAGCATGTCATCTAAATTTGGCTACGTCGACTCAGACTGGTTTCAAACGGCAAGTTAACGACAAAGTTAATTAATCTTGGCTACTGTCATTTGCAGCGACTAAATGAGTGAACAAGTTCCCGTGCCGTTTAACTATCATATTAATCCATTAAAGTCAGTTGGCTTGCTGATAACGTAGCCAGGATAACTTGCAGCATTTGCCGTTAAGGTATTGCTTTGAAAATTATTAATGTTGGCCAGCTGCTTGTCCAATGAATTAATAAGATGATGTTAACGTTTGCAAGACAGTGCTTTGCAGGCTGAGGCATTCACGACTGCTGTGCTCATGTCAGATTTCCATCTGGCTAGTTAAATGGGTGGGGTTAAATTTACATTATCATATTAGGTAAGTGAAAGTGAGCAGGCTAAGTTAAGAACTCAACTATTTTTGGTTTATATCAATACGTGCATCTAAATCTACGAAACAAGTTGTTAATTGTTGCTATGCTTACTGCACACATTAAAAATAACTTTGTTCCAAACGTTGTAATAAACCAATGACAATAATCAGCATTCGCTGGATAAATAATTTGTTTTTGTAGTGTTCATATTTTTTTCTGAAACCCAGCAAGTCGGGGGCCAGCCCAGTAAAACACATAGGGGCAGTCTGTCGGCAGTTATATAGGCCTTCAGAAACCTTATGTTTCAGTATTTAGTAACCTAAACCTCTCGCAGTTTTTTTTCCTGATGAGTGACAGTTGCTCACTCTAATTGATAGAACCGAGGACAGTCTAATTTATTTTTGATAGCATTGTTATACATTGCACCACAAAATTATAAAGCGTTTTCTTCCGCACATAAATGACTACATAAAATACCAATATGTCTTTATAATTTATGCACGACGTAGCGAGTGAAACACCACAAAAATCCGTTCCATATTCTGAATGTAGTCTCTGCTAAAGGGCGTTGTTAAGCGTGATGCACAGCTGACCGATGGCAGAAATAAACACTGCAAATTAAGCAAAAGTTTAGATTTTTTTGCATTTATATTGCGATCCTTACAATGTCATATCAATTTATATAAATGTAGGCAATAGGCATTCAGTTTTTCATTATCATTTCTTATTATGGATCATGGATTGGTCTTGATCATTCAGTCAATAAATTGTATGATTGTTAATCAGGTGAACTTGAGCAAGAACAGCTAGCGGACAATCGAGCGGTAAAGGGTGAGGTTACTGAAGACCTTCTGAACATTTGATGGCAGGCCGCTGGAAACATGAAAGCCTGTGACTGATTGAAGGACTCAGTTGAGTGCTGGAGTTTCCCTTTTGGCATTGCTGTTCCAATGTAAATAGCCGCGATATACAGACACATGCTAGGTGTTGACCTAGTCTTGTTATCAATGTGACCCGGATTCAGTCAAAATTCATCCTGACCTTAGTCTTAAAAATCAAATAATGGGGGCTGCCGGGTGGCTCACACGGTTAAGGCACTGCGCTGCAGTGCAGAGGTGATCACCACGTCGCGGGTTCGAGCCTCGGCGTACCCACCGGCAGGGGTCGGCAGCCTTCTCAGAGTAGCGCACAATTGGCTATCGCGCTACAGGGTTACAAATTGGGAAGGGACTGCCGGACTTGGGTATTCGATAACAGCTTTGTTCATTGCTCCAGCGCCTCCTGTTGGCTAGACGGGCGCTCGTCAGGAAGACTCCGGCTTGGTTCATGTCCGGGTATCCTCCGCCCTCGCTCTGAACTTGCGAAGATTCAACCAGCGAGTGTATAAGAATCAGTGGCTGACAGGCATGTGCTTCGAAGGAGAGCCGTGAACTGTCTTCACTATCCTGAGTTGGCAGCAAGGGGTCGCATACGAGCAAGCTTTGTACATAGTTCCCCAATTGGGCATTCCAAATTCGGGTGGGATTGGAGATGCCAAATTTAAATTAAAAAAAAAAAAAAAAAAAATCAAATATTGGATTGCTCTTTCCATAAAAAAAACTTCAAAAAAAAAAAAAAATCACTGAACAGCCCAAACTGTGTAGTCAAAGTAAAAAAAAAAAAAAAACTAAATGGAGACACTCAGTGAAATATCAAAATCTATTTCTGAGAGATTTTTATATTCACTGGAAGAGAATTGCATGGTCAGAAGTACAGCCTCAGGACTAGAAAACAAGCCACCAAAATCACAAATTGCATTATCTTGGAAAACAGCACAGCCTCAATCGCATTTGAGTATTTACAGAACATTGCATTTACAGTTCTCTGAGGCAGGTTTGATCACTATTGGAGTTTATTTAAAGCACAGCGACCTGGTTAGATTGAAGCGTATTTTATGTGAAAATCAAATGTGGTTAAATGCATGCAGCTCTCACTTCACATTTCGCTTGTAAAAGCGATGTGAACAGTTGTCTCATGTCTCAAGGGAAAAGACTTGTGCACTCTTTCAACAATTGGACTGAAAATATGCTACCACTTGGCCTTCTGTTGTACATAGTGAGAGCCACTGCCTTTCAGTGAAATGGTGATATTTGGATGGGAATATCGGCCAAATGCATGTCAATGATTGAAAAACAAATCTGAAGGGCTTCAACAATTACATTTGATGATTTTCATTTTGGACCATCTGCTCAATGAAGGAGGCAAAGTATCAGAAGACCAGTCTCCTCCTTCACTGAATCCTTTATGAATGAATGTATTCATATGGCATGTGTGCTACCGAGAAATCCAGAGAAATTAAAAAAAGGATTCCACATCTTAGTGAAATCTGATTTACTACCGGCGTTTCCAAGCTGATGGGAAAAAGGAAAGATCTAGTCGATTGAAATTAAAGTTTTATTTGACCTGGAATCACAGGGGAAGTCTTTCTCCAGAGCGGTATCATAATGAGGCTTTTTGTCGTGCTTAAAACGGCCCAGCATTGACAAGCTGTCACACAGCTCTAAAACAAGCACGAAGCAAACATAAAACCACTCATCCCCCAAACACGCACGCACACGCACACACACACACACACACACACACACGCACACACACACACACACGCACACGCACACACACACACACACACACACACACACACACACACACACGCATGCAGACACACACGCATTCACACACGCACGCACACACACGCATGCACACCCATACACACACACACACACACATGCAAAATTGTGCACTCAAATAGAGCCATCTACAAGCATCAACAATCTCATCTCTCTGCCATTAACACACACACACAATGTACACAAACACACAACCATACACACACAGCATATACTAACAGTTGTCCTCAAAAAACACTCTCACACACATAAAGCCAAATACATACAGCCATGCACAGTCTCACAAGCATACACACATACAGCGTACTCATCCACACATGTGCACACACAGGCACAGAAAAATTCCAGAGGCAAAGAAATGAAAAAACAAATCTGGAAACTCCATCATTTCGATTTTATTTCGGACAGGAAAGGTCCCCATCAGTTTAAAAACATAAACAAACACATATGACAAAGAAAGATTGAAAAGCTCCCTCAGCAGTCCACATATACAGTAATACATAACCTCCACCATTGAGGAGGTTAAGTTTCAGTTTGGTCTGTTGCTTTCTGAAATTTTCAATTCCAACATGTGTATTACGTCTATGGAGTTTAAGTATTTGCTTACTTACTATCTTGCCTGCATTTACTTTATTGCCTTCAGTTCAATACTAATCCTCAGTTAACTTCATACACAATTAGGCCTTGGTCTAAAGCAGTGGTTCTCAAATTCGGTCCTGGCGCCCCCCTGTGTATGCTGGTTTTTGTTCCAGCCACAACTGCACAACTGGGGGGGGGGGGGGGGGTGACGTACAGTTTTATGAGTAAAAAGACATTCTAGTTTTACATTCTCTTTGAAAAAAAAAAATGGCTTGTCTGTCAGTTTGACCGATTCATTAGTTAGTCAGCGAGATTGTGCACAAAGTACTTGCTTAATTTTCATGTAGCTCGGTGGAAGACTGCAGGGGAAAACCCATTCAATTTCAGGGTGGATTCTAATCAAGGGGAAGATACACCATTTATTTTCCATCTTTGTTATCATCACGAGACAGGGTTTGGCAGAATGAATACCATGCATGTGTGAGGCTGCGATCAGGAACCAGTCACAAGAACCAAGTAATGCAGTAGATCTGATTTTATTAATAAAGGGGGAAAACCTCCGCAGGGCAGAAGGCAAAGGTACAAAGTCCACACTCCAAAAATCACAATCCAGTTGGGCAAAAATAGAGACAAAAACCAGGGCAGCAATCACAGTACTCGTGGTCGGACAAAAATGGCTTTGGTAAACAGGCACAGATATATCAGAGAAGCAAAGCCAAAATTCCAGTGGGCGTAATCCAAACCGTAACCAGGGCAGCAATCGTAGATCTCGTGGTCGGGCAGAAAAGGGTCAAAAAGCACAGATGCAACAATAAATCCAAAATCACAAAGCCAAAAATCGAAAAGTCGGACGGTCCAGTCAGAAAGGTATCACTGAGAGAACAAGGTGAGAGAAACGTGGCACAAGCAAACTGAGAGAAAAGATCTGACAAGAAAGTGCTGTGAAAAGACTCCTAATATGCACTCCAGGGGAATCACATGCTACGCAGAACACAGGTGCTGGAAATGAGACTAATTACAAAGGAGGAAACAAGAGAGAGAACCTAATCGCATAAAATAGGCAAAAGCCAAAACGCAGACAGGGATCACGAGACAATCCTATAGACAAACATACAGCTCCAGTCAAGGAGTTCTAACGTGCATAGATAACGAGAGAAAGGACAGCGCGAGCAGGTGTGGAGAATCCACAAAAACGCAGCAGAGAAGATTAGGGAAAGACAAGAGGCGGAGACTAGAACAGGGCGAGTACTGAGAGCTTGTTAATCAATTACTAAGTGCAGCTATACAATCCCTTAGTGCTTGTTAGTAAGTTAGTATTATATTCAATGTTAGTTTGTGTTAGTAACTCTAGCATAATAACAAACTGTTAGTATGGGTTAGTAAAATAGAAGAGCAAGATGAAGGAAGTAAACGAGATTGGAAGGAAGGCTGAAATCCAGAAACCATTAAATCACCCGAAGAGTGGTACGCAATACCGGGGCTGTGAGCAATGACAAGACAAGAGACCAGACAGGGGGAGACAAAGTTCAATGCATGGGAGAAAGCAAAACATGGACTGGAATAAACTATGGTAAAAAAAAAAAACATGGAAAGACTAAACTAAGACAATACATGAATAAATCAAAGTAACCAAATCCCAATACACAATTCAAAGAATAGTCAGACATAGCAAAAATTCAAATATGAACATGGTAAACAGATTGTGGGCAAAGCAGACATGGACATGGCAAGGCAGGGCAGAGACATGGCAGACAAGCAGAATCACAGCAGCATGTTAACATCCTGTGGATGGATGCTGGTAAAGTTCAACAGTGGTAAAACGTAGCCAAACTAGGAGTGTGGACTATTGGCCTTGGTGGAGGTCTGTGTTCTCTGAGTGCTCTTCATATTTCCAAAGGCATAAATTAAATCTTATAATCAGATGAATCAGACCCATTATAATTTCATTTGTTGAATCACTTAAACAACACAAACTATGTGAATGAAAATGTTCAATACGCAGTCAAGGGCAGGTACATTCCAACTATAAAAACATTTGACAAGCACTAATCCTTCTTGAAGGTTGAGTAGGATTCTGAACATGTCATTTTAAGTGACCAATTTCATAAAGCACACTGCTTATTCAGGATAATATTCACACAGCTGTTAATTTTAACATCATACATGTATGTCACACAAATCTGTCTTTAAAATGATAAAGTTTTGCCTCTCTTATTCAAATAAAGTATCAAAATAAAGCCATCAGAACATAAAAAAATGCCACGAGAGCGAGTAACTCGTTGAGCGTTGTGACCGTCGAATTTTGGCAGACCAGTGTGCGTCAATAGAGCGAGAAAAAGCGAATCACTACACAGCGACATCTACTGGTGCGAATGGGGACTCGCAGCCGTGTGTGCAAGATGAGAACTAATGAAACAATTTCTCTGAGCGGCCAACCGGGTGTGCAATCCCGTCAGCTGTGTTGTCATGCTTTGATCATAGGCTAAGACTTAATAGTGTGTAAATCAGGCCCACAGATTCCAATGTTTTATGTATTTTTTAATTCAATTTCCCCCATATTTGGTCACTGAAAAATGTCATGAGATTCCGAGCCTAGATATGGCTTTATGAGAAATTGAAGGAAAGCTGAAGATCATGGAACATGTTTAGACAAAGAGAAATCATGGAAAATTATGAAGAAGGATGATTGGAAATAAAAATTCAGCCACGGGCTCATTTCTATCGCTTGATTTTCACATCCTTCCTTTCTTCTGTTCCACCCTTCTTTCAACTCATTGGGAAAGGTAAGAAAAGAGGTGAAAAATGAAGAGAGGAGAGAGAGCTGAGGGAAGTCAAAGAAACATGAGGTCATGAACAGAAATATCTCTGCTCATTAAAACCCGATAAAGCAGGGTAAGCATGTGCTTCCGCCTCCTACCCAGAAAGTCTCAGGCAGGACCCAGAGGTTGTTTGGGGGTGACACATTGTACTGGTATCTACACTGTCCTGGTTTTACCTGAGGCTGGGTACTGTGTAAAGGAGCCGTTCTCCGGTGGCCAATCAGATTTAAGTGGGTCCCGGGGCTGTCCCATATTCAGAAGGTAGGAGCTCTCCTCAGCACTGTGTCCAAACTTCAGTTAAAGCTAGCTCTACATCCTCAAACGGTTTGCTACATAAAGTTCTTCGCTCTCAGCCTCTCTCTATCAGCTACCATAGCAGCTGAAATAAAGTTTCACAATATTTCAGAGTTTTGTATCATTCCTGTTGTATAATGGTAACTTTGTGTTGTGTTTTTCTGTTTTGTGAGCCCAATATTCACAATACTGAAACTCCATTTTTGGAAAAATCGATAAAAACATTGACACACATCTTTTAACTGTCTGCTTACCACATATACTGGAATGGCTATCTAATACTGTTGTACTGTCGTTGACTGATTTTTTTCTGGCATGTGCTCAATTCAGTCAGAAATTCATGGTGCTGAAAACAATCTGAACTGTGTTCTTTGTGACAAGGAACCAGTCACACTCTTCCCAATGTAAGCTTTTGTCCACACAATGAATGATGTAAGCTCTCGGCAACAGCCCAGTGCCATCAGAGTAAAGACTGTCTGACTGACAAGAAAACTTCCTAGGCAACAGCACACCTTCTCAACACCACATGATACATATTTTAATGGGCTAGCCATTCACTAAACCCTGCTTTCCAGGCTGTTATTTCTTATGAACGTGGTTAGTCAGAGACACTTTGAGGCAGTCTACATTATATTAAAACTGATGTTGATGTTTTTGTATTTAACATATTCACATTGTGACAATATCTTTCTATCTCTGCCAGCTACTGATGATGCAATTGAAGGAAAACATTGTTTTTTTTTTCTCAGATAAATTGTCCATTGGTTTGATCCAAATGATCTTTCTTGCAATCCAAGCATCCAGTTACATCTACTCTCAGCAATTAATTCATTCAAAACGGGATCTAAGATGACAAAATGAGGCCTTTCACATAATTTTTCCCGTTCTGACTTTACGTTATCCAGTGACCAGAGCTGCAGTCCACAATGGCCAATTCAGACACTACCTGTTGTGCTGTCCGTTAAATCTACACTGACATCTCTTTCCTCCAAGCACGCGACCTGACGCTTGGAGAGCGTCGCGGTGTTTACCTCGAGTTATTTGGGGCGGAGAAAATGCGCTGTCCTTGGTCCTGCTTGCACGACCATACAAGTCAAGCCATGCGTCTCATCTGCGGTCCAGAGGCACTGATGCAAAAGCTAAGTGAGGGTTTTAAAATTGCCGACCTGCCGCCGTCCAATGCATGCCGAGCGGCGCGGCTCTCCGCTCTGCCTCTGCGTCGCGAGAAGCCGCGTTTAAACAGAATCGGCGTAATGTGGTAAAAGGCGACGGAAAGGAGGGGTTCGCGAGTTTATCTTCGCCTTCCTCACACGCGCACGCCTCCTCACGCGTAAACCACTCCTCTTCTGGCGTTCCATTATCTGTCTCCAGCCCTCCGCTTCTCCCATCTTCTAAACCATACTGAAGGCAGAGGGAGAGCGACGCTTATCGTATCCGTGGGAAGGGAAGCCAATGGTTAACGTCCTTGGCATCCTGCTCTGTTACGGACCACCGTGGGGAAAGGTAGCCAATATCTGGGATGATCGGCAAACGCACGCACCATCCCCTCTTGATCTACAGCGGAGTACAAGATAACGGATTCGAGACTTGCGTCCTCCCCGCGGGATTTGGAATTATATATTTTTGAATCATATGCTATAGTCGTGATCAGTGGCGACTGATTGGAAACCGCTTGTATCAGTGCGTTTCTATGGGGTTCGCGTTTCAGGACAGCGGGAGAGCTCTTTGCTCTTGAAACAGTCCAATTATGCGCAAGCAACAGCAGAAAGGTCCCTGTTTTTCTCATGACTAACGGCTCGGTTTGGAATTACAGTTGGATTCTGATTGATTGGCGCTTGCGTACCATCGATGGATAATCATTCAACGATTCAATGTAAGTAGCCCACAAATGCAATTTGCTGGTGAAGATTTCATCTCATTAATCGCAGAAGACACTGAAAAAGGACCCATGTCGTTGATTGTAGCGTAATACCATATGTGCCTGCTTATTTAAGTGAAAATAAGCCATATCGTATAAAAGAGGCCCTCCTCCAGGTCTGATATAATAGCAATTTGCTTTTTCACAGCTGCCTAGGGTCCGTTATAAACCAATTGATGGCGTGCATTCGTCCCTTTGGCGTGTTTTATTTGACCCTCTTATTTCCTAGTTCTGTGCCGCAATATAATTCACTCATTAATTCAAAGTGAATTAGCGAATTAGGCTTTACTGCCAGCGGAGAAGGATGTTCAATAGGCTTTCTTTCCCTCTTCCCTGAATTACGTGGCCCATTTCAGCTGTCGGGCCCAAATAATTGTCTAACATATGCTGAAGAGAGAGAGAGAGAGAGAGAGAGAGATGCACGGCTCAGCTGGAGCTGTCGGCGCTAATACGCGCGACATCTGGACTTCTGTCGGATTTATCTCAGTTCATCTCGTTAAAGCATGAACGCTGACAGCTCGAGAATTGGCTGTGCTGACCGCACCAGGGACACCAGTATTATTGCCGACCTGCCGTCTATGTGATATGGTCGAAGAACGTCTATGGTTTTTCAGGAAGGTTGTAATTGCGATCTGGTAGTATGCTACCAGTCTTCAGGGACGACAAGTTGGGAAAGAATGTCATTTTTTTACCCTGTTCCAAACAGTATGACGTTTAGGTAGTTCCACATGAGCTAAAATGCGGAGAGGGTAAGTCAGGTTTCCTGTTACATCAAAGCCTTATTAGCTAGAAATAGCTAGGCCTACAGGTGCTGTTAACATTGCTGTAAAATTGGACATAATCTGGGCCATTCCAAGCCAGCGCTCCATAATATTTCAGAATCCATGACCCACTTAACAGCAAATGGAGTTTATATGATGGTAGACATATCTGAAACATCCATTCAAGATCTTACCTTCTTATTTCGGTTCAGGATAGTAGGGTGGCTATCCCAGCATGCACTGTGTTAGAGGTAGGAATACACAGTTGAAAGGCCACTAATCCATAACACAAACCAATTACTCAAAACAGTCTCTTCAATGGACTGTTTATATTGACCAATGGACCCAAGTTAGATCTACTGTACATGGACTATTGGAAGAAGCCAGTGTCCCTAGAGGGGACACAAACGGATCAAGGGAGAGCACGCCTACTGAGCGTGGAGAGGCTGCAGCCAAGATTTAAATCTATGTGGTCTTACCGCTATCAGACAACATTCTTTCTATTCTTCCTCATGACCATTTCACCCCATGACCATCTCACACTTAAATTCACATTCTTTGTAAATTAGTATGAGGAATAGAATTAGAAGTTTTTCCGAGCATATATTTGGGAAGAACATTTAATTTTTTTGTAATCTGTTTCAGATGCTTAGTGCCTTCCTTGTGAAGCCACAGGGCTGTGATAATGCTTCCAATCAGACTTGTATGTCACTGTTCCCTTTTAAAGGGGAACAATATGTTGTTAAGCAGAATATCTCCACAAGAGCATCCATTTTGGTTAACCTAAATTGACCCTAAACTTGTTCATTTTAATGTGTCTGTAAAAATCTCAGAACTCTTTGTTTACTTTTCCTAATTGTAATTAATATTTACTGCTAATATTTACTGTGCGATGCTGCAGTGAAATTACTGACTGCAGTCTTCCAGTGAAATGTTCCCCTGCAGTGTCCCAGTGAAATATTTCATCAAAGAGATGTTCCAGTAAGATGTTCCACTGCAGTGTTCCAAACAAATTAGTAATTTCTCTCTTCTTGTACAGTGTCCACTATGCTGTTTTAGTGACGCTCCAATGTAGAGTTCTACTTTTAATATTTTCACTGCACTCTCTAACTGCAGTTTTCCAGTTGAATATTAAACTGCAGTGTTCCAGGGCAATAATCTGCTGCAGTGCTCCAGTGCAATGTTCCACTCCATTGTTCCAGTGCAATGCCTTGCTCCTGTGTCCCAGTGAAATGTTCCACTGCAGTGTTCCCAGGCAGTATTTTAATGCAGTAATGAAGCGCAGTGTTCCACTGCAGTGCTCGAGTTTGATTTTTTCCTCAGTTGTTCCAGAGAAATAGTTCACTGCAGTGTTCTAGTGCAGTGTTCCTCTCCAGTGTGTGTCAGTCTATGGCACTGGGCTCCACTGTAGTCTGAGATGAGGTCAACCCAATCATTTACACTCACTGTTTTTTTTGTTTGTTTTTATTTAATGTTTAAGCTAAACAAATGTGCATTCGCTTTAAGGTAAGAGCAAAAGTGTTCGTAAGCCTGGGAAAAATAGGTCATTTCCAGAAGATGAAGTGAGCAGCCTTGTCAGCTAAGTAGTCCCTGTGGAGAGGCTTCAATTGTCTTAGCTGACGTAATTCAATTGGAAATCAAGATTGTTTTTATCTATTTAAATTCCTCGAAAATGTCTTTGTCTTTGATCATTATTATAGAGACACCATTGAAAGATGTGTAATAGGGCTCAGTCTTAAAATAGATATTTTATTTTTCTGCTAATACCACCCATGGCTGATGTAATATTTCATGAAATGTCAGCGTGCTTCTCTCATTCATTTTCATTTATATGTTTGAGGAAATGTAATTATCAATAATTTTCCTCTGTCAAGTGTATAAATACATTGCAAGTTTCCTTTCAAAAGACATTCATTCTGATATAATTTTTTCCTCCCAAAAGCTCGGTCAGATTTTATGATTTTCCTTTAAAAATCACTCAGCCGTTATGATTCACCCCTAAAAAGTAATTAAGACACCATGCTATTATAAGGTCATTCAGAAATCACGCATTTTCTTTTAAAAGAATCATCTGAATATTAGTATTTACAGTGAGTAAAGCCATTCAGACATTATACCATTCGGAAGGCATTCAGATATCATGAAAAGTGCACAGTGTAAACATAGCTTGAGCAAGAACTCCGTGTCTCAATGAAAATCTGCCCCCATTTTGACAAAGAAAAAAAGAACAGACTGGAAAACAGGCAGACGAAAAAGGGCTCAAAGGGCAATGCATAGAAATCAACAATGGAAAAACTTGCATTAAAATCTCGACCTGAGAGAAAAAAATGGACACAGACTTATAATGAATAACAGCTTATGGAAAGAGTGTGAGGAATTCAGGGAAGGGAGGGGCAAGATAACAAGACAGTAATTCAACTAAGGAAGATGGGTGAGGTGACATACGGAGGGGAAAGGTGAAAGGTGAACAGAAGCACGTTGACATGAAAGATGTAAACGAACACAGAGATGAACACAGAAACATAGCAAAACAGGAAAAACTGAAACCAAACATGGTCTTAACCCTTAGAGCGCTGAATGCAACGATTGTTACTCAATTATGTAATATATCACAATCAAAGCTGTTGAAAACCTACTTTAAACAAGCTCTTTTAACCAAGTTGCCATGTGATAGGTTTTCAACAGCACAAGATAATACATTTTTTATATTTTTAAAATTTATCTAAGCACTCTAAGGGTTAAAGAAAGTACCTTGCAGATTACAGATTCCTCACAGGGAGGGGCATGTCTCAGTGGGCGTGTCTCCACAGAGTCATCCTCCCCATTATATGACTACTGTTTGGCCTCTTGCTCTAGTTCCATCCACCATCCAGTCGTTCATAGTCTAACCCTATTATTCCTGGTTAGTGCTGCAGGGAGGGTGGTAGTTATCTACAATGCATTGACTGAGAGGCATAAATTTGACCAGGGCAGGTCGGCAGACCACCGCAGGGCACATTCCCTGGGTCTGTTTGCATAAGTGCTGCAAACAGAGCAGTGCTGCTCGATGGCGAGTGCTGCTTTTGAAGTAGTGCTGCCTACCTCCTCCTCTTCCCTGCTGTTTGGCAGATGTGTGCTGTGGAACTGGGCTCGTAGCCCACAGATTACAGGTTTGATTTCCAGGCAGGACTCTGCTGAGGTACCCTTGAGAAAGGCAGTCGACCTGAATATTTTTAGTATGCATCCAGCTGTACGAATGGATAACATGTAATATCTTGAAAGTTTTATAAGTTGTCCTAGATAAGAGGCTTTCCTCAGTGCCAGTATAGACCATTAAAGGTTAATGTTAGTGATGCTATGACTGTGGCATAGGGTAGGGAAGAAGATTGATTCCACATCCACGGTGAAGCGATAGGAGCATTATGCATGGGTACCGCATAGGAGTGATGCTGTATCCATGGCGATGGGAAGGGAACATCAGCGACGCTGCTTGTTGCATCCATGACAACAGGAGGGGAATGTGAGTGAGGCTGGATATTGTATTTAGGATGACAGGATTAAAACATGATAAATGCTGAACACTGCTTCCATGCTGATGGGAATGGGACATGAATGATGCTGGATGCTGTTTCCATGGCGATTGAGTTTCATGTTAGGTATGATGTGCCCCAGGTTCGGGAGGTTAGGAAGCTGCAATAAGACTACTCATTCTGAGGGTCAGCATTTCTTCTATGGTGCTGCTGAGCAACCTGGGCTTTGGAAACAGTGGATGCATAAGTGCTTTCCACAAAATAGTTCAGGAGACACACTCCTGGGTGAATTATCTCCCACAAACAAATATACTTCCTCCCTCTGGGAGAGAAAACAGAATAAATGTGAAAAGAGCAGAAAATGATTTAATTTGTATTGACATGTAGGGGCAGCTTTCAGAGTGAATACGGTAACTAATAAAAATGATTTATAATGTGTGGTCATGATTTTAGGATGAATATGGTAACAGCTGGAAAGGTTTTACACAGGGCTACATTTCATTACTGCAATAGTCGAAAAGTATTTACTCAGTATGCACATGTAGGGGGTGAATATGGTAATAGCTGACCAAGATTATGGGGTTGCTCACAGGTAAATATTGCTGAAAAAGAACATCTCAGAAGCTATTTTTTTGTTGAATACAGTGAAAACTGAAATGCTTGGCACTGTATACACATTACAGCGCTGCAGTCAGGTTGAATTTGATATTAATCTCAAAGGATTTGCACTGAATGGTACATATTGGAGCTGCTTTTACCGTGAATATGGTAATGACTGAAAGTATTGACACTATGTGAACTAGTATGGGTTGGTTTTTGAGTGAACTCATTGGCAGCTGAAAGATGTTTGTATGCAAATGTAGGGGCTGCTGTTTGGGTGAATATGGTAATAGTTGTAAAGTATTTGCTGCGTATCCACATGTATAGGCTACTATCATGGTGAATACGGTAACAGCTGAAGAGGATTTGCATTACAGAAGGCGACTCACTTGCCTCCGTCTGTCTCTTGCCTCCATCTTTCCTCTTTTAGCAGAGAAGGGCATGGGGCAGATCTGTGTGACAGCTTCAAGGTTACGCAGTCTGGGCTGCTGGGAATTTCTATCCACCACAGAAGGATTATCAGAGTTGCACACAGTCTGGAGGGATGGGAGTTGCTGCATTCCCTAATTTCACGGTGCTGTGTTCAAACCTTCAGCAACTCAGCGGTGTAGCAACTGTCCAGTGCATAGTGCAGTCAGCAGTGGGGGAAAGAAGATTCTTCTTCTTGTATAATATTTAGTGGCAGTTGGCCAAACTGCTTACATTCTTCATATCATTCAGCTAAAGCGCTAAAATAGCTCTTTGAATCCTCGTATTTCCATAGAAACTCCAGAATATTAAAAAAACATATAGGCTGAGTAACTAAAATATATAACTGCAATGCTAAACGATGATAGATTTGCAATGATGGAATCAGATTTTGACTTGCAGTCGGGTAGATTCACTTTGTTTGATTTCTTGCTAGGCTGAACAGTTTTCAAAGTCCTGAGCATGTGCAGTAATCATGACACAGCTCCTTTAATTGTAGAGAGTTTATTACACTTACTTGGTAAGGTGGAGATCAGTCACATTCTTGAGGCATTCTTCATGAAAAAGTGTTCAAACTCACTCATTACACTCACTTTGTGAGGAGGTGCTCAAACACACTCATATATGCTCCCATATTGGGGTTTACAGACTCATTCATAGCCCTTTTTTTGTGAGGATGTGCACAAGTACATTCATTATGCTACCATAGTGAAGAGGTTTATTTACACATTTATTATACTCATTTAGTGAGGAGGTGCTCAAACTCATTCATTATGCTCCCTAAGTGAGGAGGTGTTCTCTGTCGTTCATTAAGCTCCATTAGAGTGGAGGTGTTCAAATGTATTCATTTCACTTTTTTAACGAGGAGGTGTTCAAACACCGTCAATATGCTCCCTCAGTAAGGAGGTTCTCAAACCCATTCATTACAGTCCCTGAAATGATGAGGCGATCAGACTCATGCATTACACTCCATTAGCGAGATGCTAAGAGGAATTAAGCTCCCTTAAGTTTAGAGGTGTTCAAATTCATTCATTATGCTCCCTTAATGTGAGGAATTCATTACATTCTCTTAATGAGAAGGTGCTCAAATTTATTCATTACTTCATCTTTGTGAGGAGGTTTTCAAACTCGCTCATTACATTACATTTAGGCGGTCCTCAAACTTATACATGACAAACACTTAGTGAGAGATTTCTCGAATTCGCTCGTAATGCTCCCTTAGTTAAAAGGGGCTAAACCTCATTCATTGTGCTTCCTTAAAATGAGGAGATGTTCAAACTCATTCATTACACTCCATTACTGAGATGCTTAAATTCATTCCTTAACCTCCCATAAGACAGGAGGCATTCACAGTCGTTCATTACGCTCCCTCAGTGCACAGAATTCATTACACTCACTTATTGAGGAGGTAATCGATCTTATTCATTGTGGTCTCTAAATGAGGAGGATTTCAAACTCATTCTTTACTCTCACTTAGTGAGGATGTGCTTAAACCCATTGATTATGTCTCCTTAGCAAGGAGGTGCACAAACTCATTTATTATGTTCCCTTAAATGAGATGATTAGACTCATGCATTACATTATTTTAGCCAGGTGCTCAATCTCATCTCTTATGCGAGGAGATGTTCAAAATAATTCATTATGTTTCTTTAATGTGGAGGTCCACAAACTGATTCATTGGGCTCCCTAAATGAGGAGGTTCTCAGACATCACAGTCACTTTCTGAAGCGGTGCTTGAACTGACTCATTACAGGCCGATTTTGAGATTCCAATTTCATTCATTACGCACCCTAGTTAGGAGGTGCCCAAACTCATTTATTACACTGAAGACCTGAAACTGATTCATTACATTCCCTTATTCACTCCATTATATGCTTAAACTGATTCCTAAAGCTCACTTAGGTGAGGACACTTTTCAAGACATGTTGCAGATAAGTTTTTTTTTTTTTTTAATGGTAGCATACTGCGGAGTCAATTGCTGTTTCCAGGAGCCATTGAGAGCTGACAAACCTTTTTTTGTGGAAAAATACTCATATATTACAAAGTATTAGTATTGGACTTAAGTACTTTTTCTGCTTAATATACCTGGACTTTACCACTAAATGGCTGGACTTGTACTTTAAACCGATGAAGCCAACTTTCTGGCCTCCATGGTTGCCATTTTCACAATTAGTCATGTGACACATTTTAGGATTTTGATTCCAGTTTGCTCAAAAGGTAGAGAACCTACAATTACCAGAAAACTCTCAAGCAAACTATAATTGTAACATTGGGTACCTGGGGCAGTGTATGTACAAAGATAGTTTGGCTCAGGATTTAGTGCTATAATACAGCCATTTTCAAAACATAACACTGCAGTTGCGCTCACTCTACCAGAGACATTATAGGAGTCTGTTTTGCCCTGCTGGCTTTGGTTGTTTATTACAGTTTTTTTTTTCAGGTTCCTGAAGAACACTTACTTAGTGAGGAGGTGCTCAAACTGATTCATTATGTTTGCTCAGTGAGGAGGTGTTCAAACCCTTTCATTATGCTCTCCTAGTAAGGAGGTGCTCAAACTCAGTCATTTGACTCATTTAGTGAGGTGTTTAAACTCATTCGGTATGTTCCCGTTGTGAGGAGGTGCACAAACTGATTCATTATGCTCCTGAAGTGAGGAGATTTTCTAACCCATTCATTATGCTCCCCTGCTGAGGAGGTTCTCAACTTCATTCCTTATGCTCCCTAAGTCAGGTTTTTAAACTCATTCATTGCACTCCCTCTGTGAGAAGACATTCAATCTCAGTCATTACATGCACTGACTGAGGAGGAGCTCAAGCTCGTTCATTATGCTCCCTTCATGAGGAGGTTTTCAAGCCTAGTCATTACACTCCCTTAGTGAGGTAGTGCTCAACTTGATTCATTATGCTCCTTTAGTGAGGTTTTCAGACTCATTCGTAGCGCTTTCTTAGTGAGGAGGTGCGCAGTCATTCATTACATTCCCATGGGGAAGAGGTGCTCAAGCGAACTCATTACGCTTGCTTGGTGAGGAGGTGCAAAAATTTACTCATTAATCCCCTCAGTGAGGAGGTGCTCAAACTCATTAATCGCACTCGTTTAGTGAGGAGGCGCTCAAACTCATTCAATACATTTCCTCAGTGAGGCTTTGCTCAAACACACTCATTACGCTCAATTAGAGAGGTGGTGTTCAGACCCATTCCTTACACTCACTTACTGAAGAGGTGTCCAAACCCATGAGGAGGTGCTCAAACTTAATCATTAGACACACTTAGTGAGGAGGTGTTCAAACTCATTCGTTATATGACCTTTGTGAGAAGATGCTCAAATTCACTCAATACGCTCCCTTAGAAAGGAGGTACTCAAACTCATTCATTATACTCATGCAGGAGGTGCTTAACCTCTTAAACTCCAGGTTCCCCCAATTGGGGGACCCTGAGACTCACCGCAGCAAAATACCTACAACGCCGTGCTAATTAAGTAGCAATATTTTCATATTGCGCATCAAATGAAACAGGAGAGCCTCTGCTACAAGCACATATAAGTTATTTTTACATACACCAAGCACACTCAAACACTCAACACTCAACACACTCAAACGCCAAGCATATTAATGTTCAAATATCAAAATCCGAGTAGCGTCAGAAAATCAACCCTCTCTCCACATTTCCATGTCTCCCTCTCTGATACTTCATGCCACACAAACAGAGATATACTCTATTCATTTTGGGTATGTCCTTTTCAAACAGAAACCTAAAAAAAGAGGCTGGGGCTTTAGAGGTTAAACTCATTAATTACGCTCCCTTAGTTAGATTTTCAGACTAATTTTATTGCACTTTCTTATTATGACACAGTATTCCCCCTCAGCAGTGACGTGCCATCGGAGGTCAGTTAGGGGAGGCAGAATCCTCACCGATAAATAAACGATAACTCTATTACTTTGCTTGATTAGCAATCTGAGGATTGATTAACTAATTTACAAGACTAAATGGCAGAATGGCGGGCCAGTTCCATCCACGACATTATTGCTCAGTGCATCGAACTTAAAATGCTCACGAGACAGCAAGTTTGTTCATATTTGCTTAGAGGAAGCTAACGCAATGCCATTAACGAATATTAAAACCTTTCTTATGCAGCGTTCAATGTGTAGTCAATATGTTTATGATAATATTTCCCCCCTTAAACACGTACTTTTTAATGTCATTTTTTAAAAATAGGGAATTTATTTTCTGTCTTCTTTCATAATCCGATAAACGAAAGATCAAAACAATATATGGAAATACCGAGAGAGTTGAGTTTTTTTTCTTAATTAGTTATAAATATTTACTTCCTTGCAGTCTCGAATCAAAGCATAAAGGTAAATTAATATTTTTGTCACCATTACCTCATAATCATTCCAGGCTTAATTGACCAGAAAAAAGGTCAAATTGGTTGATTGACAATCAGGCTAAGTACGTGGAAACAGATTGAAAAAAATCTAGCCATAAAAAAGAAGAAGTCACTGCCTACCATGACCGCACCTCCCTGCCCCTCAGTGAGGAGGTTTTTGAGTCTTTCATCACACACACCGAGTGAGGAGGTTTTCGATCCCAATCATTACACTCCCTTTTTGAGGAGGTGCTCAGACTCATTCATTACGCTCCCTTGGTGAGGAGGCACGCAAATGTACTCATTAATCTCCTCAGTGTGGAGGTGCTCAAACCTATTATTCACACTCATTTAGTGAGGAGGCGCTCAAACACAATCTATACACTTCCTTAGTGAGGAGGTGCTCAAACCTAGTCATTAGACACACTGAGTAGGGAGGTGTTCAAATGCACTCATTACACTCCCTTAGTGAGAAGGTGCTCAAACTCACTCATTACGCTCCCTAATTATATTGACCTATCAAGGGTATCAGACTCAATAATTATGCTCCATGAGAGAGGAGGTGCTAAAACTCATTCATTATGTTTCTCAAGTGAAGAGGTTTTCAAAAGCACCCATTAAACTTGCATTGGGAGGAAATGCTCAAACTCATGCTTTACACTTCCTTAGCAAAGAGGTGCTCATTCATTCATTACATTCCCTTAGTGAGCTGTTAAAACTCATTCATTCCACTTTCATAGTGACGTGCTCAAACTCATCTCTTACACTCCATATGTTGGTATTTCCGCCTCCCCAACTTGATGTTGTGCAGATGATGTGTTTACAGCAAGCAGTGATTTGTAATGATCAAGTCCTACACAGTAGTGCTGCTCGCTATAGAATATTTCTCATTCAGGCTCCATTCCTTGGAATATTCTCTTCAGTTCCGGCTACTCTTCCCTCTCTTCCACAGGAGCAGGCTCAGCAATGGGAGGTTTGCTCGATTTGCGCCGACTGCGTTTTGCATCGTTGTGCGTGCGTGAGAGAGGCAAGGAAAAATAGTCGTTATTCTGTGAGTACCAAGTTCTTTTACGGTCAGGTTCTTCCTGCTCTGTTGCTTTAAAAAAGATCTTCTGTGAAGGATTGGGTGTTCTGTCTAGGTTTCTATGGCCAGAGTAACATCATCATTAAGGAAAGTTTTTTGGGACTTTAAAAATAGGAGGAATTTTCCCACAGTACCTTTTTTTTCTGATGTTAATGGTTGGAGAATCTAGGCTATGTCCCCCGGGCAGATAGCTCATATCTGAGAAAGTCACATTATCTACAGAAACATACTGTTCTGAACAGATGTTATTATGTGTACATAAGCGCATGAATATGTACCTGTACTTGTGTGCTTGTGTGCATGTCTCAATTTACATGTATGTGCCTGTGTATGTGCCAGCAAGTGTGCATACATGACCGCCAGTATGCTGCGTGTTTATCTGTGTGTGGTTGTGTGCTTGAGCGCACACACAACAAAAAGCTAAAAATGCAGTGTCTGTCCAAGAATTTAAACAGCTCAACGACACACCCTCTCTCTGTCTCTCGTCATCCCTCCATTCATTTGTTTTGTAGAAATCCTTCTCTTTCATTTCATTCATCACGATGGCTGTTATAGTTTTCATACAATGCTGTTGCTAGGTAACAAGATGGTTACTTAATGGAACGGGCAATCTTACAACCAGAAAACTTGAAAATGACAAAAAAAAAAAGAACGTCTTAACAATTGTAAAATACACCAAATATATCCATCATGTTGTAAACTTTTGACTTATGTTGCTTATAAATCAGCCCGTTCTACTCCTGCAGGCTGTCTAGGGCATTATTTGTCCAATTGTTTGAGGACATCCATTGGTCTATAGCTGTTTTTCTTGGTTTGGCCAAAGTCCTTTTGTTCCACTGAAGGAAAATCTTGATACTACAGCGTATTCTACAGCATGACATTCCAGATACAACTCCATTTCCAAAAAAGTTGGGACACTGTGTAAAATTTGAACTGAGAATAGTATAAAGACAGCATATCAAGAGGTTGAAAATAAGAAATTTTATTGTTTTTTGAAAATATGCTAATTTCTATTTTGATGCCAACAAGTGAGGAGACGGATTGCTGCATTTTTTAAAGCAGTGTTTTCCCATCCTTGCTTGATGTAGGATTTCAGCTGCTCAACACTTTGAGCCATTCGTTATCATATTTTTTGTTCCATAATGCACAAAATGTTTTCAGTGGGTGACAGGTCTAGACTGCAAGTAGGCCAGTTTAGCACCGAGACTTTTTTTACTATGGACCCATGCTGTCGTAATACATGCAGAATGCGTCGTTTAGCATCAACTTGCTGAGATAAGCGAGGCCTTCCCTGACAAAGATGTCCAGATGGCAGTTTATGTTGCTCCAAAACCTGTTAATTTCAGCATTAATGGTGTCTTCACAGGTGTGCAAGTTAACTGCATTATGTGCACTAATGCTCCCCATACCATGATGGATGCTGGCTTTTGATCTTTGCACTAATAACCAGTCAGATGGTCGCTCTCCCCTTTAGTCCAGGGGGACATGGCATCCATGATTTCCAAAAAGAATTTTATATTTTGATTGACTACGGGACAGTTTTCCACTTCACCTCAGTCCATGTTAAATGACTTTGGGCCCAGAGAAGGCGGCAGCATTCTGTGCAATTTTGCTTTAAAAAACATCATTCTTAATATGTTGAACTATTTGCCATGCACTTTTTCACGTAGTGATGTAGCCCACGCCATTTGTACCTCTGAAAGACTTCTTATAACTTATCATGTTACTGACCTGTTGCCAATGAACCTAACTAGCAGTGATATATTCCACCAGGGGTTTTTTGTTTAGCATCATACAACTTTTGCCATTGTTTGTTGTCTCTTTCCAAACTTTATTGAAATTCGTTGCTGGCATCAAATTCAAAATGAGCTGATATTTAAAAAAAAAAATTAAAATTTCTCAGTTTCATCATTTGATAAGTTATCTTTTGTACTATCTTTTACTACTACTTTTTGATTTGCAAATCATTGCATTCTGTTTTTATTTACATTTTACTCAGCATCCCAACTTTTTTGGAGATAGTCTAGTAATTTTGTGCTTCTAAATGTTTTGAAAAGGCCCTTCCTTTTGTCAGCCCTGAAAAAGACCCCATGTGCTGAGTCAAGTAGACACATACGACTATCGAGATAAACATCAAAGAACATTGAACTGATGTGTGCTAACCCCTGACATCTTCCCCATCAAATACCTTTGGGATCACCTGGCTGACCAACTTTGAGCCAAGCCTAATCACTTCATATTACAGCCCAGCCTAACTAATGATAATCTGGGTAGAATGGAAGCAAACCTCTGCAGCAATGCTCTTACTTTGAAGAGGTGTTGGTGGGCCACTAGCGATCATCCCTCAGGTGGAACAATCCCCAATGCCCCAGTGCAGTGATGGGGACGCTGCACTGAAGGAGACGCCCTCTTTCAGATGAGAAGTTAAACCGAGGTCCTGATTCACTGTGGTCATTATAGATCCTATGACACTCTTCGACAAGAGTAGGGGGTTCCCAAGAGTCATGGCTAAATTCTCAACCTGGCTCTTTCAACCTGCCACCTAATCATCCCTTGATCTAATTGGCTATGCAACTGCCCTCTCCCTCTCCACCTTAACCCCCAGGGCTCCGTTGAAAATGAGATTTCAATCTGAATGGGAATTCCCTGATAAAATGAAGGTTAATAATAAAAAATACATCTGGTAGAAAGCCATTTCAGAAGAGTGGAGGCTACTGTAACACCGAAGAGAGAGGACAAATATGGTTAATGCCTCTGATTTATGCCAGTGGTATGAAATTTTGGATGTGTTGTTGACCTGGTAGGCCTTGTAGTGCAGTTTGACCCTGATCTACACATTTTTACCACTGAATGGTTGGCCTACTGTATTTGGAATGCTCCAGTCTTTGATTCCATCACCGCTTGGCAGTGGTGGGTTAGTATTAGAAAGCAGCGGTAGGTTTTGAGATAGCCAATGACCTGAAGGTTTTTCAGTCCATTGTTGGACTCTCAAGCTCGCTCTTATGGGGGGATTGGCCTTAGTTTCTGTGTAATGGGTGTTGTGACACAACTTTGCGAAATCAGCTGAGTGCATAAAAGTTGTTTTGAAAATTTTATTCGAGAGCGAGAATGGAGGAAAATGGAGTTGGTGCTTAGAATGAGGTCTTGCCCTGAGTGTGTTCTCAAAGTGAGCGTGTGTGTGTGTGTGTGTATGTGGGGGATTTTGTTTACCCCACAGTGGCTCACAGCTAAATTATCAACATCAGACCATAATGTGCTCTTCCAGAGCAGGTTTCCATGGAAACTAATTGAGTATGTTAAGGAACTCTTGTGTATCAGCTCCTGCTGTTTTTTTTTTTTTTATGGGGGGAGGGGGGAGCATATATTTCAGTTAGGGATTGGGAAAGTTGTGAAAGATAGAGGCTCTTTTTGTCTGCAGGATTCCTACACACATGCAGGGGAACACTGCCCATAAAGGTCCTGTTGCAATCCTGAGACTTCCTATCCATGCTCATTTTACCCCTTGAAGGTGTGAGAACACAAATATGTGATTAGAGCACTCTTAACCCTTTCAGCGCCATAGGCAACTATAGTTGCCCAATGATCTAAGATATCAAAATCAGACGCTGTTGAAAACCTATCATGTGGCAACTCTATGCGGCAAGCAATTTCAGATAACATTTTTAAACAAATCAATTTGGACCCTGAGAAAATCAGTATGCACCCAATTAGGTTGCTGAACACAGGTGTTCAGAGTTATTTCAAAATAATTTGATTGCGCTTAATAACAAGAATAACACAAACCAGGTTTGACAGTTTTTTTATTTGCTTGTCTAATAAATTGTTCATTTTTGCAAACGTGTCCACAGTTTCACCAACTGGGAACCCACTGATTGTTTACTTTGGGTAATTTTTTCCCCTCTTTCTGCGCAGTTGATACTAATATATCACCATGTAGATATGGAATTTATTCTTCAGTGCATATGTGCATGCCTGAAAAAAATAAGTCTTAAGAGAATTAATGACTGCTGTAAACATAAATGCTCCTAATTAGTATGAATTTACAACTTAAAATCCACTATGGTAATTATGGCAAAAACCAGCATAGCCAAGGTGGTCCCAGGACCGAGTTTGGGAACCACCGACTTTGAATTTTGTCTTCATGACTCAGAATATGAGCTGCCCAGTCGATTCCTCTATTAGAACCCTCAGCGTATCTCCCTTACCCCTGCTTCTGTCTTCAGTACCACGGTGGGTCGGTTTGCGGAGAACTGGCTCCTCCTTTGTATCTAGGCTACGGCTTTGCCTCCCCGGAGAACTTTTCTTTGGCACCACCCAAGTTGGAGCTGCTTAAAAATTCTTCTGACCTTACCTGTAATTACTCCAGTAAAATATCTACACTTTGATACGGATGGATTCCACGGCACTTAAAGGAACAAAAATGCACGCGTCAAAAGTTATCCCGGATAAGAGCGTCTTTTAAAACGGCTGAATGTAATTTCCTTTTAATGTAGCGAATAAAGGCTAGTAATTAAAAATGATAAAAGGGAGGGAGAAGTGAGAGTTTAACTGCTCCGGAATGAAAAGGGGATGAATGGAGATATGATAGCATGACATTGTGAAGGTGCGCGCTACGTCAGTGGTCGCTATGGCAACTGCAGAAACCTGGCCACTTGGGCAGATTGAAGACCGGTGATTTTCTTTTGCTTTTTTTTTCTATTTAAAGAAACCAGACCGGCTCCACTAGCACCCTACTTCAGGAAGCAAACTATAAATTATGTTTCACAGCCGTCCTGACTTCCTTGCGGCTTGACCTGGAAATGAATCAAGGTTCGCCATGATTAAGGATATTCCAATCTGTTAAATGAGTCAGAAAATAAGAACTGGAAGTTTCCCAATGATGTCTTGCACAAGGGAAGATGAGAACATCCTTTGCGGACGTATTTTTTCAGGAATGTGTGATGTATGAATGATCAGCCTGTACATTTCTCCCATCTGCAGTCCATCTGCCTTGTCAGTAATTGTCGTTGTTCTAAATTGACGCGTGAAAGTGCGAGGACGTTCAATTTCGCATTTTAATATGTCATTTGTTTCGCCTGTGATTCCCTTTCTCACTTCTTCTATTCTTTTCACCTGTGGTTGGAGTCTTGGAGATAAGTGCAAGAATAGGAAGGGAAAGGCTGCAAACGACTGGTTGAGGCCTGTGCCTTCTGCATGTGCACTGTGCTTTGTTTCATGATGCTGTTGACCTTATACTGGAAATTAAGGGCAGCAAAATAACAGGAAAGGGAAGCATCTCCATATACGGAGCGGGAGAAACACCTACATGCATGTATGCTCCTACACTGTAGCAAGTTGTTTCAACCAGAAAGTTCTGCTGACGCATAATTCATGGCCAAAGTATGTGGTCATTACTAAGTTGCTATTAAAGCGATGTTTTCACAACTTTGTATATAGGGCTTTAATAAGCATTACCAATGTGTACAATATACAACCCCAATTCTGAAATAGTTGGGACAAAGTGTAAATTGTGAATAAAATCAAAATGCAATGACTATCAGATCACATGAGCCAATATGTTATTTACAATAGAACATAGATAATATTTCAAATGTTGAAACTGAGACATTTTACATTTTTATCCGCAAAATGAGGTCATTTCGAATTTTCTGGCTGCAACAGGTCTCAAAAAAGGACACAGGCAAAAAAGGGCTGAAAAAGCAATAAATATAAAAGAGAATCAGCTGAAAGAACATATAGCAAGTAATTAAGATAACTGGCATCAGGTGTGTAACATGATTGGCTAAAAGGGATGTCTTAGAGCGGCTGAGTCTCTCAGAAGTTAAGATGGCCAGAGGCCAAACCTGTGAAGGCTTGCATAAAAAAATTGTGGAATACTTTAAAAACAATGTTCCTCAACTTCAAATTGCAAAGGCTTTGAAGATCTCATCATCGACAGTACATAACATCATCAAAAGATTCAGAGAAACTGGAAAAATCTCTGTAAGGGACAAGGCCGAAGACCTTCACTGCATGCCCGTGATCTTCCGGCCCTCAGATGCCACTGCATCACTCACCGGCATGATTCTGTCATTGACATTACTAAATGGGCCCAAGAATACTTCAAGAAACAACTGTCAGTAAACACAGTCTGCCGTGCCATCCACAGATGCCACCTAAAACTCTATCATGCAAAAAGGAAGCCATTGTTGAGCATGATCTAGAAGTGCTGCCGTATTCTGTGGGCCAAATCTCATTTAAAATGGACTGTAGCAAAGTTGCAAAGTGTCCTGTGGTCATATGAGTCCAAATTTGACATTCTTGTCAAGGTCCTCCGGGCTAAAGAGGAGAAAGACCAGCCCGCCTGTTATCAGTGTTCAGTTCAAAAGCCAGCATCTCTGATGGTATGGGGATGCATTAGTGCATATGATGTGGGACACTTTCATGTTTTAAAAAGCACCATGAATGCTGAAAGGTATGTAAAGGTTTTAGGGCAACATATGCTCCCCTCCAGACGACATCTATTCCAGGGAAGGCCTTGTGTATTTCAGCAGGACAATGCAAAACCACATACTGCAACTATTACAACAGCATGGCTTCGTAGTAGAAGAGTCCGTGTGCTGAACTGGCCTCCTGCATTCCTGATCTTTCATTGATTTCAGAACATTTGGCACATAATTAAACGAAAAGTCAGTCAATGGAGACCCAAAACTCTCCAGCTGCTGGAAGCCTGTATTAAACAAGAGTTGTTTAGTCAAATTGCAATAGATAACCTCAAGAAACTTGTCTCCTCAATGCCCAGACGCCTCCATTATGCGTTAAAAAGAAGAGGGGATGCTACACTATGGTAAACAGACCCCTGTCCCAGCTTTTTTGAACTGCAGCAGCCATCAAATTTGAAATGAGCTCATTTTGTGGATAAAATTGTGAAATTTCTCAGTTTCAACATTTGCCATGTTATCACTGTGCTGTTGTCAATAAAATACTGGCTGGTGTGATTTGAAAGTCATTGCATTTTGATTTTATTCACAATTTACATTTTGTCCCAACTATTTCGGAATTGGGTTTGTATTTGTGGTGGGGGAATGTGATGGAGATGTGACAGAGGATAGGCTTTCACGAAACTTGAGTGACCACTAAAGGAGAAACGGTAACAGAATAAAGGAGCGCAACTCCCCGGCGATTCCACCAACGAAAAACAACCCAGAAAAAGTGGGCAAAAATCCTCCCAGAAAATAAGAGCTCTCTGGTAAGAGAGACTGACAGAATAACCACTCCCTTCTGCTAGAACAGGAGCGAACCGACAAAGGTCTGCGAGCAAAGACAATGCTCCAACAAACAAGACCTTCTGTGGGACTGAACATATGCTCACACGAACAGAACGATAAATCAGAGGGACAACAATAAATAGGACAGAGAAGCACTAAATCCTAAACACTTTCAAGGAGTTTCATCCAACTAAACGCTGAGGGCTTCATAGACCTCGCAAGAGTGGCACAAAAGCACAGAACAGCGGCGGACGATCTTATTAAATAGTCTCTCCACAGCTGCAGACAATAAGCAATCAACCACCTGACCAGAGAGCAGGATCGCCCTCAGGAGGCAATGAAAAAGCACAGTAGGCAGCAACCCCCCAAAACCATGACTATATTTGGTACCGAGATTCCATGCCTGTGTGATGAAGAGGTGCTTGAAATTTACCTCCCCATTCACTTGCATTGAAAAAAGCTGCTGACTCCCATAAACCTAAACAATGCGTTTCAAATCGGAATATACCATGCTTTTTACACACTCAATAATGAAAAAGTCTGTTTCTTTTCGTCATTTAGTGCTTGGTTTATGTGTAATTATAATTTTTAACCATTTTAAAAGAGGTAGATCCGGTGTTTCAAGCAGGAAGTCGTTTGACCTCGATCATGACCTGAATGCGCCACTAGACGTTGTCCCATCGATCTGACCACCTTGCGGGTTGCAGGTCTGTTTCAGAGTAAATAATCTCTGCAGTTTCGGAATGAGGCGACGTAGCTATGGTTTGTTGGCTTAACTTCGAGCAGCTTGGCAAAATAAAAAATAGAACCAAACTAATAATAAAACACTATCCGGTAAACAGATAACTGACCCTTTCAAGAAATAGATCTAAGAACAAACACCAAGCATTGGATAGGTTCTTTGAAGTAAATAAATCATATATTCTGCGATATTTGTAGGTGCAATACAGGTGGATGGAGAGATAAATTCTGAACAACTCTTCATCACAGAAGCATGCAATCTTGCCGAGTCAACTTCGAAATTCATTGTACACAATGGTGACTGCATATTCCCCGTATTCAAAGTTGTGAAAATATTGCTTTAAACGATTTTGACAATGTGTCTTAGTTCAATTGAAAGCAGATTTTGACTGCGCCTTATAGCACATTGATTTGTTAAGACCTCTGTAAAGAAACTTTCAAGCCAGTGCCAGTTTGCCTCTTAAAACACCAATTAGATCATCTGGGAATCTGGTTTAAGTAAGGGCTAATTGCCCAACATCACTACTGCTTTTTTGGCTGGCTGAAATGGGAGCAAATCCCTGTGACAGAGTAACAGCATCATTTGGAAAGTTTTTTCCAGATGAGCAGAGGTTGTTACAGCAGCAATGGGGGCATCTTCAAATTAATGTCCCCTAACTTGGATTGTTGGATGTGCTGGATTCCTTTTATTTTTGGCTATGTGTCCTTCCAAACATAAAAACCTTTTGTGTGTGTGTGTGTGTGTGTGTGAGAGAGAGAGAGAGTGTTTGTGTGCTGATTCTCAGGGACATGGCCTTACTTGTGTGTCTGTGTGTATCTGTTTGTGTGCGTGTGTGTGTTTGTATGTGTGTGTGTGTGTGTGTGCGTGTGCGTGTGCGTGTGCGTGTGTGTGTGTGTGTGTGTGTGTGTGTGTGCCTGCGCTGATACTCAGGGATGTGGCCTTGTGTGTGTGTGTGTGTGTGTGTGTGCTGATTCTCAGGGACATGGCCTTACTTGTGTGTCTGTGTGTATCTGTTTGTGTGCGCGTGTGCTGATGCGCAGGGATGTGGCCTTTCTCTATCATGTAAAGGTAAACCTGCTGGAACTTGCTTAATTCAGGCAGAAGAGTCACTGTAGAGATGGGAGGGAGAGGCCCATGTTTAAACCCTGCCCATTTGAATGATACCACCTCGAAATCCAGGTACTGCAATGTAAGACTGCAAGGTGCCAGACTAAAAACAGGCAAAGTTCAAATCAAAAATAATAATTTTAAAAAACATTAGCTAGAAAGTCTAATTAAGAGAAGCAAGGATAGTCTTTAAAATGAATATCATTCAACGAAATCCCTGAAAGGATTATTTTACCTGCTGCTGACACTGACATTGACATCAGTTGGTCATTCATTTCTCAGTTCGTGGTGCTATTAGACTCTGTAAATTAGTGAGGCATAGATGGGGAAAAGTTGGATATTTCTAGGTCAGAGAATGTGGCGGTATATTTGGATTAGCTCTGAAGGCACACAACTGTCAACCAATCAGAGCATGTCATGTCAGTGGGACCACCTACTGTGGAAAATACCTGGACAAGCACTGCTGGAGAGAAAACTCAACATCCTCATTATGATAATGCTGCAGAAATCTATTCATGGCCAGGAGGCACGGAGAATTAAATGCTCTCATCTGATAGTCACTCCAAATAGACTGTTCATGTACTGTCAGTTAGTCTCAGGCTGCGCTCAGCAATCAATTTGTGGTTTGTTGCATAAGATTCTGGGAAAATAGTCAATGGTAAAACCACGTAGGGAATTATCATGTGAATAATTGTGACTTTTTAATAAGTAGTTAATGCATTGGTTTGAATCCAATTGCGCTTAGTAGACTGCAAAGTACCCAGCGATCCAACTGCGGCTAATGTTACATTCTATTTCCTATAAATGTGGCGGAAATCTGGCTGGCTTTCCGCAGACATCTTTCCTTTTACTTTCGTCTCTCTTTTTTTTGCCTTGCGATGTTGTTTGACATTGTTTGTGCTTTTTAAATTTTGTCTGACAGTAGTTAATCACAACGGATAACCACATTTCGTTGGAGAATTTGAAATGGAGGGGACTGAATCTGAAGTGAATGGAATTGAGTTCAGAGGCATGAAGCCTTACTGTTGCTGCAGGTTTTTTTTATTTATTTTTTTTTATTTGCTGGCTCTAGAAAGCAGCAGTTTGAAAGCTTCAAGCTTAAGTCTTTCCTCAAACCATTTTCATTCCATGCCAGGATTCAGTTTTGTTTGTTTCTCTTAGTACAACCTCACATCCAGAGGAATAGTGACAATGAGTAAGACGTAAATAAAAACAGTAAGCAGTAATTTATAAATCCCTTTTAACTTGTATTCAATAGAAAAAAAGTGCAAAGACAATATAAGTATTGTTTTAACTAATTAGATTTAGTTGTTTTTGAAAATGATAGCCATTTCCAAATGCAATGTTGGCAACATATTCCAATGACGTTGGTACAGGTGCATTTTCATCACTGTGTAATATCTCATTTTTGTTTAAATAATGCTCTGGTGCTTTTGGAAGTAAGGGCACTAATTGTTGGAGATTCAAAAGCAGTTCGGGGTTTCCCTAGTCGTATTTTGCGATTCATAATTGCCTGCACGTTTTCAATGGAATGGAGTAGTACCTGCACTCTGGAGGCAGTGCTTCTAAATGGTGTTACTTTATTGTTCCCTCTTAGCATAGTGGATTTCTTACTTGCCCTTGATGAAACCATCAGAAACTGTGTTCACTGATGCAAATCTTCTGAAGTATGTATGAGTCCATGTGGTTTTGTCCATTATGGAAGTATGTCAGTTTTGAATAAAGACCTGTATGATCCCAAGTCACAAAATAACACTTTAGAGATTTTGGGGGTCAAAGTTTTCAAAACACGCTGCAGATAATTTTTTTAATGGTGGCATACTATGGAGCCTATTCCTGTTTCTGGGGACTTTGAGAACTGAAAAGTCTTTTTCGTGGAAAAATTCTCATGTGTTACAAAGTAAATAAGAGGCATTGCCACATAAGGAGAGAGTGCGAATGCTGGACTGACCTTCCTGCAGTCCCAACTTGTCCCGAAGAGACAAGAGAATATGTACTGGATTTTGAAACGCAAAATGTGACAATGAATTCCTTGAATTGAATTGCTGTACACCTGAACACTCATTTACAGGAAAACTGGTACAAAACCCGAAAACACTTAATCGCTTGGGGTCTTCGGTCCCTCAGTATTTATGAGTGTTGTGAAAAGAAGTGGCAACATTATATAGAGGTGAATACTTTACCTTCCCAACTTTTTTTGATATATGTTGCAGAATCGAAAATGTTATAACCATTTATTTAGAAAAATAAATAGAATCATTGTGGTTTGTCTTCAAATAATGTGCTGCTGTACTCTTTTCAATGTAATACAGATCAAAGATAATTTGCAAACCATTGCTCTCAGTTTTAATTCTAATTCAAGATATTATCCAAACTTCTGATTTGGGGATGTTTCTATATACTGTTCCCATTCATATTGACCATATTAGTGCCTTTTCCCCCATTCTAATGCTCTACACCTGTGTCCATTTTCTAAAATGGTTCTTAATTTCCAGACTATCAATGTCCATCATACATCAATATGTTTTGTGAAGATGAACCTAATGTCTTTTAGTGTTTTAATTTCTTTATAGCGAATAAGAGTTTTCCCAAAAGCCACGATCTTCATGTACACTCATCAGCAAAATTTTCAGAACTCATTTTATCCTCTATATAAATTATTATTTTCCACATACTGAAATTCTGAAGTACATGATTCACCCAAGGGCGGCATGGAGGTGCAGTACGCATCTGCCACCTCACAGCAGAAAGGTTGTGGGTTTCAATTCCACCTGGGGCCTTTCTGTGTAGAATTTGCATGTTCTATCTGTGCACGTGGGTTTCATCCGGGTACTCTGGTTTCCTCCCACAGTCCAAAGACGTGTACGCCTGGCTAATTTGAGAGTATAAATTGCCCATAGGCATGAGTGTGCGAATAAATGGTGTGTGAACGGTGCGTGCACTCTGCGATGGATTGGCGAGCTTTACAGGATGCGTCCCTCCCTTTCGCCCATAGTCGGCTGGGATAGGCATAAACTCCCCCATGCCCCAAGTGAGGAAGTAGGGATAGAAATAATGGATCGATGGTTTTCTCATTGGACTCATTTTAAACACTGTTGGAATTGATTTTCCAGGATTAGTGTTGATTTGGTACAGTTTATTTGAAACTGAGAGCTAATTAGGCCACGAGAGAGTTGAATTTGCACTTCCTGAGTTGGTGTCGTACAGAAAATTTACGGCAATGAATGTTGATTTTCGCAGTGTGAAAGTCAATTTACTATGCATGTATGTCAAGTTACTATGAGTTGACCTTGACCTGTTAGAGTTAATAAAATACTACTAGAGATTATTCAGCACCGTGTGACTTGATTATACCCAGTGAGAGTTGATTACACATGATGGGAGTTGATAGCACTACTATCGCTGATTTTACATTGTCAAAGTTGATTAAGCAGTGTGAGCATCCATTTAACACTGTCATTTTGATTTATCTTGTGACCAATTTTAAAGTTAATGTACCATTGTAACCATTGATTTTACACTAATGTGTAGTTTAACACAATAAGAGTTGATCTGAGATGGTTAGAGTTGATTGAGCACTGCTATCATTGCTTTAACACTGTCAGAGTAAATTTGACATTGTGAAAGTTGATTGAACGCTGTTATAGTCGACTTGAGCCCGTGGGAGTTGCAGTAACAGGCAGAATTGTGCTTTGCACGTCCTTCTTTGCTCCCTTCCTCCTCCCCTCTCTCCCGCCCTCCTCTTCCTCAGTGCAGTGTCTGGAGATGACAACCAAGAGAAAGATCATGGGACGGCTGGTGCCGTGCCGCTGTTTCCGTGGAGAGGAGGAGGTGATCTCTGTGCTGGATTACTCTCACTGCAGCTTGCAGCAGGTTCCCAAGGAGGTGTTCAGCTTTGAGCGCACGCTGGAGGAGCTCTACCTCGATGCCAACCAGATAGAGGAGCTCCCAAAGGTGAGTGGAGGAGTCGAGGAGGTGCCTGACATTGAAATAGGGCATCCTGTGATTAAAGACTGGAACTTTTGAGATGTTTTTTTTCCGTCCGTGAACTCAGCCGAGCCAGGTAATTGGTTCACTGATTAGCACCTGCTGGTAGAGGAAGGGAGAGTATCGATTTCATCCACTAAAAGCACCTCGGTCGACAGAGTTAGGGTCAGGTTAGGGTTAGGGGATCATAACCAGGGTATTATTTTCATCATCTGTTTTAGGCGAGGCGATCCGTCAAACTTCTGGTAATCTTGTGTCACGAGTTGTCATTTATTCAGAAATCTACCTCAGGCTCATGCTCTTCGTGGAAGGAGTCTGATGCCGACCGTAGCGGAATCATGCTAATCATTAAATCTTGATGGTTGGAACAAAATGGTGGACTTATCCTTTCTGATTTTGGATGTTCCTCTTCGAGCCTCAGATGAGGAGGGGGTGGGACAGATGTTGAAGGGGCAATTTAAGAACTGGAGGAGATGAGGCATGATAACATGTATGGTGTAATATTGACTCTACAGGCATGAAAATTCCCACTGCTGCTTCTTTGGTTGCATTCACAATGGGTCAAATAATAAATATGCTTCAAAGTCATTGTCTAATTTTAAACGGACAGGCATTTCTTCTGTTTAATGACTGAGTTCCTTGTTAACATTGGTTTGTTGTGACGTGTCACTTATGATGAGAGGAATGATTTTTGCTCTCAAGAAGTAATCTTAAGAATCACTAGAAATCTTGCAAATGCTAGCATTCCTACAGGGCTCCTATTCAGCATTGATACCCAGCAAATGCTAGATGAACTGCAAATACCAAATGAGTTCAGTCACTATTGTTTGTAGGAGTTCTGGACTATATATTTGCTCACTCATTGCATCTGTGTTTATATGTTTACAAACATCAGTGTGCAAAAATATGTGCATGTGTGAGTGTTTGTATGCGTGTTTGCAAATTTTTCTGTATGTACCCTCTGTAACCCGACATTGCATTATCATGCAAATGAGACAACCACTACATCCTATCTTCCTGTTGCCATGTGCATTGGCAGCCTCCTGACGGCATCCGGAACTGCACGACTTCTCCTTGACAACCAGGCCCCCATTACACTGAGTGGGCATGGACAGCCGTACCTAAATGATTGCATGGTTGTTTGTCACAAGGGCAACATTGCAGCTTTTTTTTTTTTTTTAGGGAAGCTGAGTTCTTTTAAGCAAATGATGAGAACATCTCGTCCATAGCTTGTGTTTTGTAATTATTTTATTTCCAGTGCTAACTGATCTTTTCTTTTTTTTTTTATGAGCGAACATCCCAACTGCTGTTAAATGACTCACTTTCTCTTTCTGTGTCAGCATGATGTACAGCAATTGGCAGGAAGACACAGCTGTGTTTCTCTCAGTGTTCTCAACACTTCCCCCTATAGGGCAGCTGCGGAACTGCTCACTCATAGCTGTCTTTCGAGGCTAACTACTGTACATGTTCAGGCAGTAAATGAGATTTCTGAAAACGAGCTGCATATTTCACAGTAATGTAGTTCTCAGTAATAGGCGGTCTAGTCAATGCATTATACAGTTACGTCCAGATGTTATGTATTGGACATAACTGTTTCTTGCAGTAAGTCCTAGATATTGTGATGCTTTTCCTTTGAAATATCTGATTTCAATATCGCCAGTGTTTCATTTCCGAAAAGGTCAAATTAATTAATTTAGGTTAATTAATCATTATGAATAGTTTGTATGATTATCATATTTTTTCAGTGAGTGGTGGGGAGGGGGGGTGTTGTGACTCAGAAATCCATGTTGCAATGCAGTCAAATAATTGTTTTAAGTCAAATCTGTTTAGATATCTGTAAACTTTAAAAAGCATGTAATAGTTCTGATTTTTTTTTTTTTTTTTTTTTTTTGCTTGACATTTTACATGAGCACAAATTATTTTTGAACATTCTTCTTTCAAAATGTTGACGACTTGCGGGAATTTGACTGGACTACATCAGTGGTCTCCGACCTTGTTCCTGGAGAGCTACCATCCAGTAAGTTTTTACTACAGCCCTGATTCAAGGGAGCTAATTAAATTTAATTCAGCACATTTCTCTAACCAGGAAATGAGGTGTGCTATGCTTTGGCTGGAGTGAAAACCATTCAGATGGTAGCTCTCCAGTGAGAGGGTTGGAGACAGTAGCATAGCCAGAACTTCAAATATGTAAGCACAGAACATCCCATTACTGAAATTACAACCGCAATTCTGAAATAGTTGGGACGAAGTGTAAATTGTTAATAAAATCAAAATGCAATGACTTTCAGATCACATGAGCCAATCTGTTATTGGCAATAGAACATAGATAACATTTCAAATATTTTACATTTTTAGCCATAAAATGAGCTTATTTCAAGTTTTCTGGCTGCAACAGGTGTCAGAAAATTTGGGACACAGGCAAAAAAGGGCTGAAAAAGCAAGTAATATATATATAAGAGAATCAGCTGAAAGAACATTTAGCAAGTAATTAAGTTAACTGGCATCAGGTGTGTAACATCATTGGCTATAAAAGGGATGTCTTAGAGAGGCTGAGTCTCTCAGAAGTAAAGATGGCCAGAGGTTCTCCAACCTGTGAAGGCTTGCATTAAAAAATAGTTTTTATTGTGCTTATTATTGTATCTCCTTATTCTGCTTTAAATGTTCCGTCTCTTTTATCTATTGTTTTTAAATGTGCTGTGTAAATAAAGTTGACTCAACAAGAGTTTGGTCCAAATACTTTCAAGTACTTTTGAGATGATTTGATGATTCTGTCATTGACATTACTAAATGGCCCCAGGCATACTTTAAGAACCCACTGTCAGTAAACACAATCTGCCGTGCCATCCGCAGATGCCACCTAGAACTTAATTTTGCAAAAAAGAAGCCATTGTTGAGCATGATCCAGAAGCGCCGCTGTGTTTTTGTGGGCCAAGGTTCATTTAAAATGGACTGTAGCAAAGTGGCAAAGTGTCTTGTGGTCAGACGAGTCCAAATTTGACATTCTTGTTGGAAATCATGGGCGTTGTGTCCTCTGGGCTAAAGAGGAGAAAGACCACGCCTCCTGTGATCAGTGTTGTGTTCAAAAGCCAGCATCTCTGATGGTATGGGAATGCATTAGTGCATGTGGTGTGGGACACCTGCATGTTTTAAAAAGCACCATGAATGCTGAAAGGTATATAAAGGTTTTAGAGCAACATATGCTCCCCTCCAGATGACATCTATTCCAGGGAAGCTTTGTGTATTTCAGCAGGACAATGCAAAACCACGTACTGCAGCTATTACAACAGCATGGCTTCGTAGTAGAAGAGTCCTTGTGCTGAACTGGCCTGCCTGCAGTCCTGATCTTTCACCGATTGAGAACATTTGGGGCATAATTAAATTAAAAGTCCGTCAAAGGAGACCCAAAACTCTCCAGCAGCATTAGGCCTGTATTAAACAAGAGTGGGATCAAATTCCAATGGCTAAACTCAAGAAACTTGTCTCCTCAATGCCCAGATGCCTCCGCTCTGTGTTAAAAAGAAGAGGGGATGCTACACCATGGTAAACAGACCCCTGTCCCAACTTTTTTGAGACCTGTAGCAGCCATCAAATTTGAAATGAGCTCATTTTGTGGATAAAATTGTAAAATTTGTCAGTTTCAACATTTGCTATATTATCTCTGTTCTATTGTGAAGTAAATACTGGCTGGTGTGATTTGAAAGTTATTGCATTTTGATTTTATTCACAATTTACACTTTGTCCCAACTTTTTTGGAATTGGGGTTGCATTAGTTCTGCCTTGGTCTGAATCATTTTCTTTTATTAGCTCATTGTCCGATTATAAGAATAATCCATTGGCAATTAAAGACACAGCTTCTTTCTTAATGCCATCAAAGTCTGACTCAATAATGAACTAAATTTTGGTTCAGAAAAAAAATTTACTCCTCTTTTTGGCACATCAGGCGATCTAACCTGCATTTTATGATTGTTTATATTATTTAAATTAAACTAAACATAGAGATTTGAAAAACCTTTAAGCAATTTTGAATAAGGGTGATTGAAATGCATCAACTGCGCGTCCAAATGAATGGTTGTCGTCTTGCCCAATGAGGAGCATTACTAACACCGGATAATGTGGAGTGCGTTCAGCGTGAATGTATTGTTGATTAAGAAAAACAAATGAGAAGTAGTCAAGACTAATAATTGTTGCAAAGGGATGTTCTGTGCTGACACATTTTAAAGTTCTGGCTACGCCACTGGTTGGAGACCATTGGTCTGTACAGTTCTAGTGATAATGTTACCTTCACAGGAGACAGTAGTCCTGTAAGGGCTGCCTGGTTTACAGTTCTCATGTAATACAAGTCATGATGGACAACAGAATGTTCACCATTTCCTGAGAATAGGGAGTGACAGACTTGTCAGCCTGTGGCAGCGTTACTGACAGACTCTCTCTCTCTCTCTGTCTCTCTCTCTCTCTCTCTCTCTCTCTCTCTGATTTCCAGCAACTGTTCAGCTGTCAGGCCCTCCGTAAACTCAGCATGGCCGACAACGACCTGTCAAACCTGCCCACCACCATCGCCAGCCTCACCAACCTCAAGGAGCTGGATGTTAGTAAAAACGGTGTGTAAAATCAGCGAGGCCGTCGCTGGGCAACCTGGCTTTTTGGCTGGTGCTCGTGTAATTTGTGTAAACACAGTTATATCCTCGGTTTTTCTGTGAAATACTGTCTGACCTAAATGTGAGGGATTGCAATTTAGTGCGCAATCTCACACCGAATGCAAATAACTGAGATTGTAATTTTTCAAATGCATAATTTTCATCTACTTTCAACCTCACACTGGTTTCTGGTCAAATTTGCAATTGATTTTAACCGTTAGTTCGTAAATTTAAAATAGAATTACATTTTTTAAATATGCAAATTAAATTATTAAATAAGCTGTTGAAAACCTATCATGTGGCGACTTGCTTGAAAGAGCTCCTGCGGCTTTGATTTTGATATCTTACATGATTGAGGAATAATAGCTGTATTTAGTGCTCTAAGGGTTAAAGTTTTCTTATTGTTTTTAAAGCTTTGCGTAGTTTCGCATCACAGGGCACATCAGACCTGCTCCAGCCGTATTCCGCTGCATGGTCCCTCAGATCCTCTAATAAACTGCTTCTGTCATTTCCTCAGTCCCACATAAAAACTAACGGTGATCGTGCCTTTTCAGTTGCAACTTCTAAACTGTGGAATAATTTATCTCTTGAAATCAGGTCTTCGCCCTCTACTGCCGCTATTGAATCATGTTTAAAAACTTGATTGCACTCTCTTGCCTTTCAACCTGCTTGATCTTTTTATTTTTAGTTGTGTCGAGTTTTTATTGTGCTTATTATTGTATCTCCTTATTCTGCTTTTAATGTTCTGTCTCTTTTATCTATTGTTTTTAAATGTGCTGTGTAAATAAAGTTTACTCAACCAGAGGTGGGTCCAAGTACTTTCAGGTACTTTTGAGAATTGTATGACAGAATTATTTTTTTTTTGCATACCATAGTACTACCTAATAATGCCTTAGGCATTAGGCCTAATAATATTATTAGCCCTAATGCCTAATAATACCTAAAAATAAGTATATGTACTTGTATCCAAGTACTTTTCAAAGTACTTGACCAATCTCTGTCAACACGTAGGAGACAGATTGGTCAAGAACTTTGAAAAGTACTTGAATAAAAGTACAAGTACTTTAGGCATTAATAGGAATTACTCCAATACAAGTGCAGGCACTTTGGTATAAAAAAAAAACTTTCATCCAATTCTTGAAAATACTTGAAAGTACTTGAACCCAACTCTGGACTCAACTCATTCTGAAAAATTCCCGAAGTCAGGGGTCTCAGATTTGAATCATGGTGGGCCGCTGTGTCTGCTTGTTTTTGTGTCTACTGTGAGTGCGCGAGTAGACGCCATGCTATTGAGTTATTAAGTCTGCAAGTCCGTAAGTAAAATTTCTTAGCCTGCAGTGAACTACCAATCTGCAGTAGACACATGTACTCATCGAGTACCTATTTTTGGATTTTTTTTTTTTTGTGTGTGACAGTTGATGGGTCCTGTCACTAGAAATGCCTTCTAATAAGTGCGCGCCCTGGCTACCTTACCAACGAGCCTGGCTATTTGGCGATATGGTCAGCGCGCTTGACTCTTGCCCGGGAGTCTGGGGTTCGATTCCCCGCCCGGGCCCTCCTTCGGCCTGCCTCACATGCTTAATTTGAGTGATTAATTGACTAAGGAGTCCACACACCTTGTTTACGAGGCCTTAGCTGCTGATAGAATGGAAATCCCAAAAGCATGTTGGCACTGTGGCCCTGGTGGACTGGAGTTACTGACCTCTGTATGTAGGATGTGGGATTATGTCTTGCAGACTCTCTCTAACACCTGTGACTTCTTTCAAAGGCATTCAGGAATTCCCGGACAACATCAAGGGCTGCAAATGTCTCTCTGTGGTGGAAGCGAGTGTCAACCCAATAACCAAGTACGTAAAATACACTTACTGCCAACTCAATAACCAAGCATGTAAAATACTGTGTCTACTCAGAATCCAAGAAAGTAAAATATGTACACTGTCACCCAATAAACAAGTATGTAAAATACACACACTGTCACCCAGTAACCAAGTATGTAAAATACACACACTTTCAAATTCTGTCAAAACAGGTTGGGGAGAGTGAAGTCTGTTTTCTCATGGGTAATTGTTCACTTTGTCCATATCTGCAGCATCAGAGGCACTTGTCTTAATTATTTAATAACTATTTTTTGCATTTATTCTGAGGACAACATTTGATCAATATCCCAATAATCAGAGAAGAGTTTTAGTTTTAAAGCACTTCACATTTTATATAATGAAACATTGTTCGGTATTACATTTTTGCGCTGAGTGGAGAAGTGAATTAAACATGTCTTTTGGTATTTAAGCTGCAGTTCAGTGAGAACCTATCTTCGAGATAAAGCCAGAATTAGCATAATTGTCAGTTTGGGTCGAGTTCTCTCAATGGCCTTGGGGAAAGTTATCACTTTACTCAACCCCTAGAACTTGCCCAAAATTACTGTGACATTATTGGTTTTCAATGTTATTATAAATGGATCATTGCTTATTATTATTTTAGTAGTTGTGAGCATGTGTGTGTCTGCAGTCACTGTGTAATAAGGTGTGCTATGAATTGCACTGTGGTGTCAAGGACAGAATTGAGGGAGATGGGTACAAGGATTTAAGACTTTAATCAATATGCAATTGAAGAGATAAATAGTGTGTTACAGGAAGGAAAGAGGGAATCATGAAAGATTAGTCAATTACAGCACAGCTCCTGCTGCTATGTTAAAGGCTTCATATTTATGCTGTTTTCGGCAGGTTATTATGTTCTTGGATGTTCAAAAGGGGGTTTACAAAAGTTTTAAGCAAAAAAAAAAAAAAACATGAAACATGAAAAATCTATAGGCCATTTTCTACCTGTATTTACTCCAAGCTGAAGAGCGGGCAGTTTTGTACAGGTATCTCCTCTATGATAATGAGCTCTGCTCTGAATGGCTGGCAAATAGAACTAAGGGTCCCATGCACTGGTACGTCAACAGGTATCGACTAATACACCAAAATTTCCCAGGCTAAACTAGCCAGAGAGAGTCTGGATTGACTGAATACACAAGAATTGATTTAGCCCTAAACAACACGATGAATACGGAGAGGTAATGTGCGCCGGTTTAGCAAGCACGAGAATAAATATGAATACACATCCAAGTGTGACACGCAGTCACCATACAAGTTTAACTACACTTGGAATTCAGTTTAAATATGAAAAAAATCAGAAGTACCTAGCCATGGATTCCAGGTTCACAGTTTCCTCATGAAGCCTTGGAGTAGAGCTGTGCTTCAGCAATTTTAGCGAATCCAAGGTTTTTCCTGGCACCTCAGTCAAACAGCAATCCATTGAAAAATCATGAACACGCGTAGATGGGAATTAACTTCAGCCAGAACGTTATTGTCGAAAAATGTGAAAAAAGATAGTGCTGAGGGAACAAGAGATGGAGCGGACCAACAGGGCACACAGACAAAACAGGAATTTCAAACTGCATGTCGGAAATTTCGAAGTGGAGAGGAGCTAGAAGTTAACCCTTCACGGGCTTTTAATTACAGTGTACAAATAAATTGATCTGAGAGAAAGTATTCTTTATAATATGAGTTCTTTAAAAGAAGTGAATTTTAAAAATGTTGAGTTATCATAATTACTTTGTTCTGTGCTCATTTGTTCAATCATCAGGCTTGACTTACCTTACTTACTTCATTTTGTGTGACAACTGACTCCCTGATGGGGTTCAATGAGAGGATGTAATCTATATATTAATGGTCAGTTGTCCCAACCTTTCCAAACCGCCCAACGGATCCCTCGCCCTCTGGCATATGCGTTCCAGACGAGCCTGCCTCTCTCCTCTGCCGTGACGGATTGAACCAACTTGCGCCGTTACTGAAATTTAGGCCATTTTATCTGTCATAAGACTACATAACATAGCATGACTGGCGAGAACAGGCCATTCAGCCCAACTAGGCTTTGCCTTTCGTTCCTATGACGACAGCTGACATCACTATTCCTTAGGATTCTTAGTCACAATCATCCCCCTGCAGAGCATGGTATGGCTAGTATTATATAATATGTAACAAATTTTAAACGTGTGATAATAAGCTATGCTGTCCCCTGAAACTTCCATCCTGTGTCAACTGCCAAATTGAGTACGTAAAACACTCACAAAGTGGCCACTCCATGACGAAATACACAAAATAATCAGTTTCAACCTTGTAACCAAATATAGAAAGTACCCACAAAGTCAACTAAAAAATGTACAATTAAGGTATTTTTGACATGTATCAAATGGACTATTCAGGGGATGATCACCATTTCTATGGTGAAATATAGGGATGCGTCTTTTCCTTGTTGAGAATCAATTACTGAAAATCGTTCTTGTCTAGACTTATATTTTGAGCACAGTATGTTCCGAGTACAGGATACGGATTTGACTATCAGGCCTGTGTGACGTATATGGCTCATGTGCAATTATACTCGCGTTCCGGAGCTTCTCATGTCTCCATGGCAATCAGAAAGTTTAGTCGTCAAGGCTCCGACCACCCACATGATCCGTAACCCTCTCTCCCTCTCTCTCCCCTGCTCTTTCGCCCTCATTCATTCCATTCCTGTCTGTCTCCCTCCCTCTCTCGTTCCCTCTCTCTCTGCAGACTCCCGGATGGATTCACGCAGCTCATTAACCTGACACAGCTCTTTCTTAATGATGCCTTCCTTGATTGCCTGCCCCCAAACTTCGGGAAGTGAGTTTCCCCCTGGCTGTAGTTTAGCATGTGATACATAGATATTTATGGTGACTGATGCTAGCACAGCAACCCAGCTATTTAATTGAAGCCAAGTGCTGAAAGTACTTAAGTCATATTTTTACACATCATGAGTCAAGGATGGGAAAATGCCTACTTTCGTAACCTAAGTACACTGCCTCGATGTTCACAATATTGACAATTTGCGACCTAAGTACCTAGGTCCGGGTCTTCAATTATTCCATCTAAATGACTGCGTGTACACTGTGAAACCAAATGTTTCAAAAAAGTTCTGAACATATGCTAAACACTTTAGTGTGATACGTTTTAAACATGTCACAGTGTTTCAATTCAGTTTTAAAGTGTATTGAACAAATCTGAGAAAAACTCAATCGCAACATCCAATAAACATCAGTGTTTTGAATGAGAACACCTAATTACAAAAATAATCACCATGCATTTAGCTTTTATGCGCTGGTGTTTAGATTATCAACATGTCACATGTTACACAGTTTTGCAGTGTAATTCTGATGTTCTTTAATCAATTATGCTGTTGAGGAGTACAGAGTCCATGCATTTGCATGCATATGTGTTCAGGCATGTATGTGGGGGAGGTATGTGGGTCAAAAAAAATTTTTTTTTCTAATAAATCTTTAAAAATGTACAGAATACATTTATTTGAAGTTGAAAGAATGTGTTTAAACAAGTCTTAATGGTTGCACAACATTTACAGGGTTTTAGTACAGTTTTAGACTGTATTTGCAATTTCACCAGCCAAAAAATGTCAGGTGGCGCAACCAAAAGTTTCCAAAACACACTTCCCTCTTTTTTTTCCAAGTGATTTTTTTAGTAAGTATACCTGAGAGTGCCATATTACTATTATATTAATTCATATTTTAAATTACAAATTTAATACATTTAACATAGTGTTAACTTGCTCGGGCGGTTGCGCCACCTTACATTTTGAGGGTTTGCGATGACAAAGCATGAAATATGTATCATTTTTATGATAAACTGGAAATATATTTAAATTAAACAGGTTTTATAGAATAAAATGATGCTCATTCTGAATCATTTAAAATTATTTTAAACCAAAGTAGTGCAACTCAGACAATGTCACGTCATTGACCCATGTGCATGTGTGCCTGTTGTGTGCATGTGCATGAATCGTGTGTGTATATTTGCGCTCGCACGCGCGTGTGTGTGCGCGTGCGCTTGCATCTATGCATGTACTGTATATGCCTGCATACATATTATTTGCTCTCTCACCTTCATTCTCTCCCTCTGTTTTCCAGACTCTCCAAACTACGCATTCTGGAGCTAAGAGAGAATCACTTAAAATCTTTGCCAAAGTGAGTTTGCTGAAGCTCATGCTGTGGCTGTGAAACTGCGTGCAGGTCCCAGGCATTTATTATTCTTACAGCTCTAGCATCCGTTACAAACAGAAAGCCGATCAGTAGTTCTTAAAGTTGGTTTTTCTACGCCCCACAAACTTCTGCTCTTCAAATTACTTAGCTCAACTCCTTCATGCAGGAACAAAATTAGTGGCAGCCGGTGAGCTGAAAATTGGTGGAGCGCAGAAGGTGCCTTGAAACCAATGATTGGCCTTGACCTGTTTTCAATAATTTGTTTAAATTGAAATGACAATCAAATCCAGATACTCTCAACAATATCAGGGGTGGCTATTTTTTCCTCGTTATCGTAGCACAGGGAAGAACGCGAAAGCACATTTCAATCAATGGTATTCATTTGCTCATATTTGTTGCTAATTTTTGTTTTCTTTGTTGTAATTAAAACAATCGGGTAGCTAAGGAAGTGTAAGATGTACTACAAGCAAGCACGGAAGATTGATAACTTGATAGTTTATCTTTTTTGTACGGCGAACAAAACATTTCTTGGCCTATATAATTGTGCAACATTGCATTAAGAAGGAAGCTGACTGTTTAACTGTCAGTGGTTTATTATTATCATGGGAAAACTTGTCAATCAAAAAAATGATTGATAACAGATCAAGACTTATCAGTTCTCATCTTACTAAACTTTAATGAGGAGGTAAACCTGAGAGTTTGTCATGTGAAAGGGTACACGGGTCATGCCTCACAGCTGTCCGGCGGTCACTAAAACCCAGGAACTGAAAGTAGGACTCATGTGCAAGGCTGGAGAGTAAGGAGGAATTTAATAACTAAGAGTGAAGAAACACAAAGCAAAGGGGGAATGAGGTCCCAACAGATAATGTCACTAATAGAAAGAAATGTCAAACTAAAGTAAAACCAAAGGCAGACGGGGATTACCAGCTGAAACCCCACTGACCCGCAGTAGGGAGGCAAATGCAAGGCCTCCAAGGCCCAGCCTTAAATGCCATTACCTGCAGCTCACAGTTAATGAGCTGCAGGTGGCGCTAATTATTGGTGAAGGGAGAGTGCCTGAGGAATGTGGCTCGGGAGAGGGCTGGAGCCACAGCCTCACAGCATGTTTTCAGAGTTGACATAAAATCAGTTTTAATAAATGATTGAAAAAAGGTCAAGACCAATCGCTATATTCAAGGGAAGTTCAGCGTTTCTCCAATCTTCAGTTCACCAGCCGCCACTGAACCACATAAACCACATAAAGAGCAACTAAAGCCATAGACCTAATTTCAACTTCGAGTATCATATGCAAACAGTTCCAGAAAAAAAGAAAAAAAAAAAAATTTCTGGGATTATTTGATGGTCGAGGAATGCATTTCACCCCTGTGTCCTGTAGAACCATGTCTGCCTATAGGTGCAGCTAAACACAAAACTTGCTGAATGAACAGAAAATAGGATTGCTTTTTAAAGCCCGGCCATATAAAAAAATGTCACTCCCAGTGTTGATCCATCGAAGGAACAAAAAGAGATGGAGGGGGAGGTAAAGTAGCTGAAAGATGGAGGTCAGGGGTGTCAGATGGATTCATTAAAGATGGGAGGTGGAGAGGTACGGGCAGGGAGGCTGAATGGGATGGATAGCAGAAGTGGAGGAGAGAAAGAGAGGGGGATGGAACAGAGAGGCCCACATTGGGTAGAGTGACCCTCAAGTTCTGGATCAGTGAGAACTCTGATTGAACCGCGTAGCATCTGAATCGTCAGAGCGCGAGCAGCCGGTAGAAAGCAGGGGTGTCTGATCTCATCTGAAAAATGCCTGCACTTAGCGCTGGGGTTTTGTTCCAGCTGAGCACTTAGCCACCTGATTCCATCGAATGAGGTCTTGATTGAGGATGATGGCGAGGTGTTTTGTTAAATCAGGCGTCATAGCGCTGGGCTGAAAGGAGAAACGTAGAACCTCTCAGGCACTTCTTTTTTTTTTTGCTCTAACGCGCCAAGATGTGCTTGTGTGAGTGTCTGTGTGTGAGAGAGCGAGAGGGAGAGGGAGAGTGGGCACACAGGGTGGGGTGGGCTTTGAGCGATGGTTGAGTTGGGCCTCTTTGTCTGACTGCATCCTGTTTCCCGCAGGTCCTTACACAAGCTAGCGCAGCTGGAGCGGCTGGACCTGGGCAGTAATGAATTCTCCGAGCTGGTGAGGGGAATGAGCGCTCACATCTCATGGGCACGAGAGAGCAGGTCTAACCTCACACACACGCACACACACACACACACAGACACACACACGCACACCTTAGTCTGCTTTTACCGTCAATGCAAATGATTGGCGGAGTTTGCTGAGGTTGAGATTTAGTTCAGTATTTGTATCAGTAACGTGCTGTGGGAGGTAAGATAGGAGAGGCAGAATCCTTGCGTTACACGACCACCTTACTTTGCTTGATTAGCGATCAGAGGATTGAATAACTAATTTATTGAGACTAAATGGCAGAATGACGTGACAATCTCAGTTTCCTCGACATTATTGCTCAGTGCATCGGACTTAAAATGCTCATGAGACAGATAATTTGTTCATATTTGATTACAGGAAGCTAATGCCATTAACAAATTAAAACCTTTTTTACGCCGCATTCAATGCTTCGTCAGTATGCTTACAATGATGTTTTCCCCCTTGAATTTTTACTTTTTAATTCCCATTCAAAAAAAATATGGAGTTTATTTTCAGTCTTCTTTCATAATCTGATAAACAAAAGGTCAAACAATACACGGAATTACTGAGAGTTGAGATTTTTTTCTAATTGATTAAGAAGATTTTCATCCTTGCAGTCTCAAATCGAAGTGTAACCGTGAATGAATCTTTTTGTCACTATCACCTCTTAATCATGCATATTGGCTAGGTCTTAATTGTTCCGTAAAAAAAAAAAAAAAGTTAAAATTGAGTAATTGTCAATCAGGCCTAGTACTTGGAAACAGGTTGACTAAATTCAGCGATAGAGGGTGAAGTCTCTGCCCCCCTGACCGCGCGTCTCTGATGTGTTTTGGCCCCCCTGACCACGCGTCTCTGATGTGTTTTGGCCCCCCTGACCGCGCGTCTCTGATGTGTTTTGGCCCCCCTGACCACGCGTCTCTGATGTGTTTTGGCCCCCCTGACCACGCGTCTCTGATGTGTTTTGGCCCCCCTGACCACGCGTCTCTGATGTGTTTTGGCCCCCCTGACCGCGCGTCTCTGATGTGTTTTGGCCCCCCTGACCGCGCGTCTCTGATGTGTTTTGGCCCCCCTGACCACGCGTCTCTGATGTGTTTCTGCCCCCCTGACCGCGCGTCTCTGATGTGTTTTGGCCCCCCTGACCACGCGTCTCTGATGTGTTTTGGCCCCCCTGACCACGCGTCTCTGATGTGTTTCTGCCCCCCTGACCGCGCGTCTCTGATGTGTTTCTGCCCCCCTGACCGCGCGTCTCTGATGTGTTTCGGCCCCCCTGACCGCGCGTCTCTGATGTGTTTTGGCCCCCCTGACCGCGCGTCTCTGATGTGTTTTGGCCCCCCTCACCCCACCGCTCTGATGGGTTCTGGCCCCCCTGACCACGCGTCTCTGATGTGTTTCTGCCCCCCTGACCGCGCGTCTCTGATGTGTTTTGGCCCCCCTGACCGCATGTCTCTGATGTGTTTTGGCCCCCCTGACCGCAGGTCTCTGATGTGTTTTGGCCCCCCTGACCACGCGTCTCTGATGTGTTTTGGCCCCCCTGACCACGCGTCTCTGATGTGTTTCTGCCCCCCTGACCGCGCGTCTCCGATGTGTTTTGGCCCCCTTGACCGCGCGTCTCTGATGTGTTTTGGCCCCCCTGACCGCACGTCTCTGATGTGTTTTGGCCCTCCCCGCTTGTCATGCCCTCCTTCATTCGGCAGGATGTGATGCTGAACCTTAAAAATATGTGTTCTGTGCAAGGGGCAATTCATTTGGACTGCATGAAAAATTATTGCTGAACTGGAAAAATGGCTCTTGAGGCTTGGCATCAATAATAAATGAGAAATCTAAGCAAACTGGCTCTATTGCTCTGAAGTACTATGAGCTGGTTATGTCCCTGCTTGCTTAAAATAACAGTGAAAGCAGTAGCTTACATCCCCAGTACAACCGAAAGTCATTTGAACTGAATTCTGAAGCAGTTATGTCCTATCACTAAGTCAATTATGTTATCTACTCAAAATTTAAGATGTGCTAATAATGAGAAATGAGGTCTTGCACTTTATAAATTGCCCTCTCTATTTTCTCCACAGTATTTTTCTACAATTTTGGTAGCGGCAGGAAAGGCAGCAGACTAAACTTTTTCAATAATAGGAAGTTTGGAGTTGACTCAATGCATTGTTCACACGTTAATGTCTGCAGCACTTTAAACTCATTCCCTTTGGCTATATGGAGGGTCAAGAGGTTGGTATAGCATTCTTTTATTGCATGTGGAATGATGTGGAGTGGACTGCCTTTCAAAAAGCCAACATACAACTTAGGCTGGAAATATATTTGCTTTTAAATATGCGTACATGTACGCAAGAAGGCTGCCACGCCTATCCGCCGCTCATTTGGCGCGTAGTGTGCGCATGTCCTCAAAAATTAATGTGGCCCCTGCCCAAGGTGTAATATGCATCTATATACACAGGAATGGAAGTTTAGCAACACCTGATATAAATGCACAATAAATGAGTTAATAACAGTGAAATGTGTATTTAATTGTCTTGACCATCGCAGGGAAGAATTAGATATCCATATATGCCCGACACAGTTGTGTGTGAGATGAATAAACGTCCCTCAGAATGCATGGGGGTGGGTTGACCAGTTTCCCACAAGACTGTGCCTATCGCTCAATAGCGAGTGTGACGCACACCGGCCTGTTGAACTGCATGTCATTTTTACGTTGTAATGAAGTCACGACTGAGCGATCATCTCGTGCCATCGTTTTACGCGGTTTACCACTGCGAAGTCCGTTTTTGATGGTCCCAGTCTGTGCTATAAGCATCTGAAGACGTGAAACGGTTCTATGGTGGATGTTAAAGTGCTGTTCAACTTGTCGCAAGTTCATTCCTGCCGTTAAGATGCCAATGGCTTCATGTCTGGTGTTTTCTTACATTCCTCTACAACGCCCCACAATTTTGATTTTGCGCTTTTCAGTTTTTTTTTTTGTTCAAAAAAGAGCATCCCAAATGTGTCAACTAGGCTTTAGAGGGATTCGAGTGACAGGATTCACATACACCACAGAGTGTACAAAATCATGTGCAAAGCCCGCGTGAATGAACATGCGACAAGATTTAGTGTAACTTGGTGTGTTGGTGCGATACATTCAGTTTCGGAAGACTATATACTTCTCCATTTCATTTACTTTCTTTTTTTCCAACAAAGCTTAATATTCAGATGTTGCTAAATTATTATTGCTGAGTATATCAACGGTGGGGGCAGTGTAGTGGCATTATTCAGAAACTAAATTCCTTGAGTGTCGCCGTATTTGTTCACTTCATGCAAAACTGTCTGATTGAATTGTTCGATGTGCCCTTTTCTGGAATCCTTTGGTAACGTAGTGTACTGGCAAGTATGAGAACAAATACGCCCACAGCATTTGCCGGTTGACTACGTGAACGCATGGTTGAACTTCAAGTATATTTCCAGCCTTGTGGTTTCTGAAGGGATTACCCCATGTGGAAGTCGAAATGAGAAGTGGAGGTAGTCGTTGGTGAAATTTTCTGAGGCCTAAGGTTGAGAGGACAGGGGAATGATTGTTCGATGACTGGGTAGTGCAGTAATTTCTTTTAGAGTAGGAGTAAGTTGTTTATATATGGAGACTGGATTGTCATAGCTCTTTATTTTGTGACACAAAGCTGTGACCGCTTGGTACAGGGGAGAGTAATGTGATTTGTGAGTGTTTTAGGTCATTATTATGACTGGTACATGTTTTGAGAGAAAAAGCTCTGACTGAGCACCTTACTGTATTTAATTTACTGGTCTTTTTTAGCCCGAGGTCCTGGAGCAGATTCAGCACCTGAAAGAGCTGTGGATGGATAACAACTCTCTGCAGAGAATACCAGGGGTAGGCTACGCCTTCTACGACCGCTCAGACACCTTCTCTGGAGCAGCACTTTTGGCAGATATTCCAGATTTATTTTTAAAAATGTGGAGACCTGCTGGCCGTGTATCAACGAATGGAGCCTCAACCTCAATTCCTGAGAAGTTGGGACATCATGGCAAATGCAAATGAAATATAAAGGACTGATTTTGAAAAGTCTATTCACATTCTACGTTATTAAGAACAGTCCAACAACACAATTCTTTGAAGCTCTAAAGTGACTTTAACTGCGTATATGAAAAATGCAAAGTGATGAGTCCAAAATAGTTGGCAAAGTGGAGTGTTATAGTTGCATTACCTTGTCTTTTAATTACATTTATTGAGTTTTAGGGCTCTGAGGTCACCAATTGGTCAGGTATTGCAAGCACAATTTCCTGCATTTACTCCATTATGCAGGTCTTCTGCAGCACAATTTTACACAGCCTTTGTTGCCATATGTTTTGCTTCATAATGCGTCATACATTCTCAATTGAAGCACTGATTACTAAAACCGCACAAGTCAAGTCAAGTCAAGTTTGACTTCTGTGGTTTTAGTAATAGGTGCCTCAATTGTAGACTGATCAGGATTGCCGGCAGGCAAATATAGCACCTGTACTCTATGCTTTGACTGTCATTTACTCACAAACTGCACTGAATGTGGTTTGCTGTTGTCTTACTGGAAAAGCAGGGATGTCCATGGCACAGATGGATCTTTCCACATTACAGGTGCCTTTGAAAATGACAAGCCAACCATACCGTGTGTGGCTGGCACACTACCATTCCATGCCAGTGGCAGGCATTTGGACCTGATTTTGATAACAGCTTGGGTTGTCCTTATTGTTTTTGGTCTGGGGAATGTGGCAGCTTTTTTCTTAAAAAAAAAAAACAAACAAACAAACAAAAAAAAGACTCTTGAAATTTTTGACATATTGGACCACAGAATTCGCTCCCACTATACCTCTGTCCATCTCAGAGGACACCAAACCTAGTGAGGTCATCAGAGCTTTTGAACAGAGTGGATGTATAGCTTCAGCTTTGCACAGTAAAGCTTGAAAATGTATCTACGAATACAGCACCTTTTCTCATAAAATTATATATCCCATTGTCATCATAAAGTGAAAGCACATCAGCTGATCCGAATTAGCGTAGGTAAACGCCCTGCTAATCCCCGGAAGAGGGCGTAAGACTGTAGGGTCGCACGCAGTTATGTGCACGGACAGGAAATGCACACAGAAATATTTCAGGTTGGGGGAAGTAAAGAACGCCAAAATCTAAAGAGGATGGAGTGTTGGACTCTTAATGTAAAAAAATCTTTCAATATTTCTGTGGAGGAGGCACCGCTGCAGGAATGAACAAGCTTTGCTCGGCACAGCATATTTCGCCCCAGCGAGTCTTTCAGTGCTTTTGTATTGACTCAGTTTTAACTAAAAATAACCATCAAACTTTTGTTATTTCCTACTTGCAGCAACGGGCAGGCATTGTTGTGCTGGGGAATAAAGTCCCCAGCTTATTATGAAAAAAGTTCCTTGCCATAGAAACCAGAAGTTAATAGGCTTATTCTCTCCATATTTGATGAACTGTGAGATGTCTATATTAAGCTGCTACACATCAAAATTCAACATAATCAGATGAAAATTAAATATTTTAAGGACGTTTCATGTTTTTGGCCTAACCCCGCCTGATATTTATACCCCAACATACTGTATAAGGTGGAGGTGTCCCCTAGGACAGATTATAGCATGTCAGATGATGTAATATTGAAAGCTACATCTTTTTAGCTTGGTTTGAACTTCATCCAACCATAACAGCAGAGTTTATGGATATAGAAAACAATTTCTCTGTTTGTGCTGACCCCTTAATTCGTTTGAGTAAATTTCCACCCAAACAAAAGTTCTTTTTGTTCCTAAACCACTTTGACTGCAGGTGTAATCATGATATCTTCTGAAAGCTGATGCAGTAACTTGCTCATAAAGAACCAAATGGTATTGCCCTTAGAACCACCCTGGCTTAAACTCAAAAACACAAGATAAGACTGAATATCATGGCGTTGGTCCCATGTTTCTGTCATTTTTTTAAACGAGATATTGGCCAAAAACTTTTGATGACCTTGCCCTTGATCCTTCAGCTTGACCTTCCAAAACTGAACACCTTCCTCCATGGACATGTGGCCACTTGTTATATACATTTTAAGTTGATACCTCAATAATTTTGGATGCTGAAGTGAGTTCAAACAGACTGACAAACAAACATGACAATCATCATGCTTGCAAAAACGAGTTTCACAAGAAACAATCATACGCAGAACTAAAAATAATACCTTATCCAGATCCCCTGGGGCAAGGTAATAACAAACAAGTTATCATATTTAGTTGCGTCAGTATTTGGAATAAAATAACTGAAAAAATAACTAATGGGTTGCTATTACTGGTTCAGAGAACACTGAATCCAGAGAAGGAAGCACATTTGATGAAGAAAAAAAAGGTTTGATCTCAAATCTGTGACAAAACACTATTGCAAACCACGGAAGAAAAATGCTGAACATTGAAGAGGGAGGTCTGCCTGGAGTTATCTGAGCAGACCCAACACATAAAAACCATTATCGGGGAGACAGCACTATTTGGTGTGCCATCAGCATTTGAACTGGACACTGTCCCAGTTATTTCATCTTCTGGGCCATATCCTATCTCAGAATTAGAAGATTAGCTAGATTTTCTGCATTAATAGAATTTGACAGTACATTTAATATAAAAGTGGTTGCAGTGAAACTATGGAATGTGAATCATTTAACATGCAAACACCAGTGCGTGAAATGTGCACGCAGTAATTTATTTATTTATTTACTTGTTTTCTTTTTTTTTAAAAAAGTGTTCTCTTCAACAAGTTCATTTGTTTAAAAGTGTTACCTTACTGCACGGTTTGTGCTCATAATAAGAAAAAAAAAATGCTATTGCAATATAGGCCAAACATTGTATAACTGGAAGCCCCACAAATAGATAATCACTTAAATTGTTTCAGTTTTATCATTTATTTACAGAACTGCCTCTGAGGCTACTGCCATCTGAGGCTGAACCTGGCCCCTTGCAGCCAGTTCCATCCTGCCGCAGCGCCTTCAATGTGTGCACCTAGGTCTCGTTCAACCGGCCCACATCTGATCTCAAACGGCATCCTGAACAAAAGAGACCAACCCAAATGCTATCTCAGACAGCCTGAATATTACACACAATCTCAGAGACTCTAATAGATGTTAATATGATGGGTGGCAGGGTTCCCAGTTAAGATAATTGATGGGAATATAAAGTCTGCATGGATAGATTATTAAAAACTTTTGGCAGCCTTCTCCTCCTGAATCGTTTTTCCAGTTATCTGCAGTCGGTGTAAGGTGCAATGGCCCAGCATTTATGAACTTCCTTCAGTTTAAAATTGTCATGTGTTGGGTTAATTCATAAACCTCAAATTTGGTATGCAAATTTGGTACATGGACATGCCCAAGAAAAAAAAGTAAAAAAAGATTGGGTAAAAAAAACGATAGAGTTATTAGCCAATCAAATTTTGACAAAATGCGCAACTCCACTTAACAGTGGTCAGTGACATTGAAGCTTGGCGAGTACGTCAGCGACCATACCCTTAGGGCCTGTACCAAGTTTGGTGTTGATTGCCCAATGAATGACAACATGGTAGCAATTTCAATTTGAGCTATGCTCACCGCCAATGCCAGAAATCACACATTGCTGATGGACTCTGCTCGTCCTGCCTTTAGTGGCTGCTTGCAGCTTTGATTTTATAAATTGTTACTTACCCATCTGTGACAGTTACATTATCTGAGTGGCGCCTCTCTCATTTGCACCATGCTGATGAAATGTTACAATATAACTGTGTTGACTTTACACATCAGGCATAATGTGAAAATATCTGCCATGTGAAAACATGAAATGAGAGTCGGATTTTAGAGCATTTTTTTCACGCAAGGCAATTTGTTTGAAACAGCCAGCCCTGCTGTGATCCTTTTAGGCTCTGTATATATTTGTATGGTTTTCTGACTATGAACAGCTGATCATTGGAAAAAAGGTTTCATAGTCTTGAGGATTTACCACCAGTCTAAACTGAGGAAAAAATGCTAAATTATTGCTGGAGATGATGGTAACGCTGCTAATCTTGGCTAATTTTCTTGTGGAAGTCCATTTTCATGAGACTGCAGAAATCATATTCCCCGGCTGAGGCAGTGAACAAACTGCAGACGCTTGTGTGTTCTTTGAAAGTTCCACCCTGCTGGGTTGGTTGCTTGGTAAAGGCAGGGCTCGCAGTGCACGATTGACTATCATATTTTTTGGATTTAACCCGTGCTGTGTCTTGCCTTCACCAGCAGCCCCTCAGTGGCTCCGCTCTGCTCAGGGATCTGGGCAGCAATAGTCGTCGCTTCAGTGACTGCTACTCATCAGTGTTTGTGGACTGTCTTTGAACAAGTGCGTGATTGGGTATCCTGGACATGACCTCACTTCCTGTCTGTCTGCAGTCTGTCGGCAGGCTGAAGCACCTGACCTACCTCGACCTGTCGAAGAACCAGATCGAGTCTGTGGACTCGGACATATCCGGTTGCGAGGTTCTGGAAGACCTGCTCCTGTCCTTCAACAGCCTGCAACAACTGCCTGACTCTATAGGTGAAAGGAAAAGACTCACTGCTGCCCCCACTGCCCTACTTTACAATTACACTAGCATGTGATCCTGTCTTTCACTCACTGACTACTCTGGAGGATCCCCTGCTGACAGGCATTTAGAAACAGACAGATAAATGTCCATTTTTTATGTCTAGAGAGTCTGAGCAATGATAGATTAAATGTTGAATATCTGTCATTTTTTTGTTGTTGTTGTTTCATTGAAGTGTCCCTCTTCTTGTAAGTACACTTTTTAGGGGCAATTTTTGTTTTTAAAATGTTTTATTTTTGCGATTATAGTCGGCAGAGAGAATCCTGGGGCCGGTATGGCTGTTCAGTGAGGCAGTTATGTGGACAACTGGATGGACAGTGCATATGTTATGTGAACAGTGTGTCTGTTGAGAGGAAAGAAGGTCTGTAGTATGGCTGTTCAGTGGGGCAGTTATGTGGACAACATAAGAAGGTCTGTAGTATGGCTGTTCAGTGGGGCAGTTATGTGGACAACTGTATGGACGATGCATGTGTTATGTGACCAGTGTGTCTGTTGAGGGGAAAGAAGGTCTGTAGTTCACCCTATTAGTCTTATGTATGAACAGTAGGGCTGCTGTATGACTAGTTAGTCTGTTTTGTTGACCGTAAAGCTGTTGTGTAGAGGAGTTGTCTGTTGTGTGGACTGAAGAGACCTTGTGTGAACAGTTAGTCTGTTGTGTAAAGTACTGCAGTGAGTGAATCGTTGTCATTAGTGTTGGTCTGTTGTGTAGAGTACTGCAGCGAGTGAATCTCTCAGATTAGCGTTAGTCTATTGCGTAAAGTACTGCAGGGAGTGAATCTCTTTCATCAGTGTAAGTCTGTTGTGTAAAGTACTGCAGTGAGTGAATCGTTGTCATTAGTGTTGGTCTGTTGTGTAGAGTACTGCAGCGAGTGAATCTCTCAGATTAGCGTTAGTCTATTGCGTAAAGTACTGCAGTGAGTGAATCTCTTTCATCAGTGTCAGTCTGGTGTGTGAAGTACTGCAGTGAGTGAATCTCTTTCATCAGTGTAAGTCTGTTGTGTTAAGTACTGCAGTGAGTGAATCGTTGTCATTAGTGTTGGTCTGTTGTGTAGAGTACTGCAGCGAGTGAATCTCTCAGATTAGCGTTAGTCTATTGCGTAAAGTACTGCAGTGAGTGAATCTCTTTCATCAGTGTCAGTCAGGTGTGTAAAGTACTGCAGTGATACAACCGTTGTCATTAGTGTTGGTCTGTTGTGTAGAGTACTGCAGCGAGTGAATCTCTCAGATTAGCGTTAGTCTATTGTGTAAAGTACTGCAGTGAGTGAATCTCTCTCATCAGTGTCAGTCTGGTGTGTAAAGTACTGCAGTGATTGAATCGCTGTCATTAGTGTTGGTCTGTCGTGTAGAGTACTGCAGCGAGTGAATCTCTCAGATTAGCGTTAGTCTATTGGGTAAAGTACTGCAGTGAGTGAATCTCTCTCATCAGTGTCAGTCTGGTGTGTAGAGTACTGCAGTGAGTGAATCTCGCTCATTAGTGCCTGCATCTGTCACAGGAATGCTGAAAAAGCTAACCACTCTGAAGGTGGATGAGAACCAGCTGTCCTCACTCCCCAACTCCATTGGAAGGTACGTACAGCACATAGGCCTTTTTTCTTCTCAGACATTGATGAAATACGTTATTTACGTCATTATTACAAACAAAAACACACAGTAACACACAAGCCTAAATGAGATAATTCATGTAAAGGTAGGAGGTTACTGCCCAAGGTGGGCTTGATCAGGACCCTATATCTGCAGCTCAACAGACTGATTTATGCCTGGTCCATGAGCAGCAGTCACTAGTGATCCATGAGATGCTATCCTACTTGCCTACTGAAGTCCCTGTATACCTGGGCAACACTAGCGTGAGATGGGTATCACCCAAGTGTCCTAATTAGTCCGATTTATGCCTGATCCACAAACAGGGATTACTAGTTTGCCATGAGTTGTTGTCCTTGCCAAATGAAGCCCTTCCCTACCTTGGCAATAGTAGTGCCAGCTGGAGCATTACCCATGTGTTGCTGGCCCAGGTAGCACCAGTTAGTCTGGAATCAACACCAGGCAATGGAACCAATCTTGTCTAAGGGCAGGTCCTTTAGGGACACTTGACAATAAAAGGGGCACATCCATGCATAAGGACCGTGTCTTTGCAGATTCAAGACAATGGAGCCAATCTACACTCGACAACAGAGCCTTTATAGATAGCACCCATTCGAAAGAGCTGTGGCTTATGAATCACCCAGTGCCTCACTAAAATAACATCTCAAATCAGATACTGAACTCCTAGAGGGTAAAGATGAGGCAGTAGTACTTCATTTGAGATGGTTTTGTGCATGATTGAGTCAGTGATTGAGCACCTGTCGTCAGACAGGTATATTTCGCCATTGCACAGAGCCCAGATTCATGTGTTCGAAACTCTGTTGGCAGTTTATCACATTTAGAGGAGTTTGACTGCAGTGGCAATGAGCTTCAGTCCCTGCCTCCAACCATCGGGTACCTGCACAACCTGCGCACCTTTGCAGCCGATGAGAACTTCCTGTCTGAGCTGCCCAGAGAGGTGAGTGCAGTACCAAGCTAAGGGAAGTAACTGTTACTATGGTTACTTTACACGTATGGTAGGAACTCATGACAATTCTTGAAAGAAATTATGTTATGCTGGCTTTTTCTTTCATTTGCACGCATTTGAGTTGATCATTCATGACCTGTTTTTTTGTGCACATGCACTGAAAGATCATTTTGTCAGCTAGCAGATCGTGCGCATATCTAAAAATGGTAAACAAAAGTAAATATAGGTATGCCTTGATAAAACAAGGAGAAGATCATTGAATATAAGTTAAGACAGATAAATATCAGTCCACAGTTATTAAAATCTTGGTAAACATGTGTAGATACTGATAAATGTAGAAGAACACAGGCGTAAGAAGGTGTAGACTGATAAACATGGGTAACGATGCGTAGAAGTGAGGAAACCAGCTTTATCTGAAGCCACTTGGTCTGTGTCGTCTTGGCTCTTTAGATCGGAAGCTGTAAAAATGTGACAGTCATGTCCCTGCGCTCCAATAAGCTGCAGAGTTTGCCGGAAGAGATTGGGCAGATGGTCAAACTACGCGTACTCAACCTCAGCGATAACAGGTAACACCTGGCAACCCTGCTGAATTTGTCACAGGCGAGACCTGCAAGGTGTGTGGAGAGTAATCAAACAGTGGGGACCTGTGAGCTGGACTAATGAATCCCAGATTAAGGATACCATGGTTCCACAGTATTTCTGAAATGTTTCCGTCTCCCACAGGTTAAAGAATCTGCCCTTTTCTTTCACCAAGCTAAAGGATCTCTCTGCTCTCTGGCTATCGGACAACCAGGTGAGTGTTTTTCTGTGGATCCATGCAGTAAACTCGCGGGCTGTCCATTTAAGTCACCTTTTACATGAAGTATGTTTGTAGCATGTGGAAACTATGACCCTTAAACTGTGACAGTTCTTGTGAATGATCCATGACATTTAGCCTGTATTTGTAGTCCAAAGCGCTGATTCCACTGCAGTCAGAGGCTAATCCAGAGACCAAGCAAAGGGTACTCACCAACTACATGTTCCCGCAGCAGCCTCGCCGAGATGAAGGTGGGCGCCCCCCTCAGGGGAATTAAATTAGCACAGATACTGAGGCTAGCGTCTGATACCAGACGCGTTTGATAGAAATGATGTTGCCACCTTCATATTACACATTACCAAAGAGCAGAAATGTTCTGAATGCATAACATGACTTGAATAGTAAGGATTATTTCTTGCACTGCACTGTAAAACACGATAGTGTGATGATTTGCTCAGGAACCAGTCGCGAGAGCCAAGCAATGCAGTAGATCTGATTTTATTGATCAAGGGGCAAACCACCCCCCGCACGGCAGAAGGCAAAAGTACAAAGTCCAGTATTCAAAAATCACAATCCAGTAGGGCAGAAACAGAGACGAAAATCAGGGCAGCAATCACAGTACTCATGGTCGGGCAAAAATGGGTTTGGTACACAGGCACAGGTATATCAGAGAAGCAAAGCCAAAATCCAGTGGGCGTAATCCAAACCGTAACCAGGGCAGCAATCATAGAAATCGTAGTTGGGAAGAAAATGGTCAAAAAACACAGATGCAACAATAATCCAAAAATCACAAAGCCAAAAATCAAAAACAGGGACGGTCCAGTCAGAAGAGAATCACTGAGAGAAAAAGCCGGAAGGAACGTGGCACAAGCAAACTGAGAGAAAAGATCTGACAAGAAAGTGCTGTGAAAAGACTTCTAATATACACTCCAGGGGAATCACATGCTACGCAGAACACAGGTGCTGGAAATGAGACTAATTCCGAAAGACGGAACAAGAGGGAGAACCTAATCGCATAAAACAGGCAAAAGCCAAAAGGCGGGCAGGGATCACGAGACAAACCTATAGACAGACATACGGCTCCGGTCAAGGAGTTCTAACGTGCATAGATAATGAGAGAAAGGACAGCGCAAGCAGGTGTGGAGAGTCTACAGAAACACAGCAGAGAAGATTAGGGAAAGACAAGAGGCGGAGACTAGAACAGGGCAAGTGCTGAGAGCTTGTTAATCAATTAGTAAGTGCAGCTATACAATCCCTTAGTGCTCGTTAGTAAGTTAGTATTATATACAATGTTAGTTTGTGTTAGTAACTCTAGCAAAATAACAAACTGTTAGCATGGGTTAGTAAAATAGAAAAGCAACGTGAAGGAAGTAAACGAGATTGGAAGGAAGGCTGAAATCCAGAAACCATTAAATCACCCGAAGAGTGGCACGCAATACCGGGGCTGTGAGCAATGACAAGACAAGAGACCAGACAGGGGGAGACAAAGTGCAATGCATGGGAGAAAGCAAAACATGGACCGGAATAAAACTATGGAAAAAAGTAAAACATGGAAGGGCAAAACTAACACAATGTATGAACTCTAAATTACCAAATCACAATACATATACAAAGAATAGTCAGACATGCAAAACTCCAAGTATAAACGTGGCTAACAGATCATGGGCATGGCTGACAGGCAGAATCACAACAGATAGCCCCATTAAGTTATCGGAACTTATTTCTTCTCGTTAACTCCACTTGTCACGGTAATTTTTAAACAAGTTTTCAAAAGTAAAATTTAAAGATATCCATTGTCTTGACTAATTCTGAGTTGGAACGAACCTTATCGTCAATTTGGATGAATTAACATTTTGTTAACTCACATTTTTAAGGCAGCTGGTAGACTTTCATTTCTAAGTTTTTCCAGATTGAAATGAGCTACAGAGTGGTTTCAGATTTTCAGCATTAGATTTCAGAGTATGAATGTGGATTCTTGTCTTAAAAAGATCCTCATATGTTGATGGACCTTCCCTCTTTCCCCCAGACTACCAATCAGACAGTGACAGCTTTAACCCAGCCCTGTGGGAGGAGCAACGGCAGCAGCGAATGACAGTGGCCTTTGACTTTGCGGAAAAGGATGAGGAGGATAATGCTGGAAAAGTTAAGGTACCTTACCTGCTACAGTTACCCTTAAACCAGCACCAATGAGGAAGCAGATGCAAGAGTGATTTTACTGTGCCCTGCTGCATCGGCCTCCTCAAAAATCAGCATTAACCAACAGGAGAGCAGATTTTTGTAAAGTTATTTTTAGTTTTCATTTGAACATTAAAAATCAGTATTCAAGAGCACCACTGCGTTCAATTACTTGCAGTGCCCGGCAAAAAATGAAAAAAAAAATCATCTTACCTGGCATTTTAATCTCGTATTTAGACTTTAAAGAACTTATTTCTATTACCTTTTTCTAATTCTGCCAGTGGGATGAGATAATTTTGACTCATTTCCAGTGACACCCTGTCAGCGGGAACAAAGGCCTTTGGTAACCTTACCTTTCAATGCGTAATTACCTAATCCTGCCACAGATTACTTTGCCTGATTAGCAACAGCTGCAAAGACTAATTGGTGGAATGGCTGTCAAATTTTGGATTCGGCTATTATACATTGCATCACAAAGTTACACGAGGTGACTTTTGAATATTCTGGACTCATAAGCTCATGAAACATCAGAAATTTGCTTAAATTAATTTGCAAGGCTCATTAACCCATTAAACTCAAACTTTTTCCCTTAAGTTTTCCCACAAGTAGATTCAACATACAAAAAGAAGTTTTTTTGTATTTTTTTTTAAAGGGCATCTAAAGTCTATTCTCAGCCAGGACGTTGAACGTCCCATGTATACAAACAAATCACTTGCTTTTGTTGACATCTTGCTTTGTCATATGACCAATTTCATTCGTATAAACCAATGTGTTGTGTACATGCATAGATAATCCTTCTATACTGGTTCGTTTGCGCAGGTGCGGCTCACTGATTGGCCGATAAACAAAAACAGTGGGAATTGACTTTAGATGCCCTTTAATATTGTAAGACATTGTCTCGTGCATATTCCGTATCTGCTGGTTGCAGGGTTTCACTGAAGGTACATCACACTTATATCGAGAGAAATGTACAAACCCAGGATGCCATGTTTTTATGGCCACAGCATTATATCAAATGGAAAACTTCCAGCGTTTGTACAACATTTCATACACGTTCCTGTAATTCAACAGGACATAATTGGGATCTTTGGAAACCTTAGGATCTCCACTAGAATTTAAAATAGGCCTGTGGTTCCTCATGTTTGAATTCAGCAGCTGCATTTAAGGGAGCCTGTTATATTGTGAATATAGACACAGCTAAAGGGAGTTGTTAGGCATGATACACAGTGTAAGGACACTGTAAGGATGGCAGTAATCCAAATAAATGCAAAAAAATTCAACATTTTCTCAGAATTCCCTTTCTCATTTTATTTTTTCAGGTTAAAAAATGCTAAAAGTGACAGAAGTCAGCAAAAATTTTTTATTTTTTATTTATTTTTTTGCATTTATTTGGATTACTGCCATTCTAACAATGTCACAGCAATTATATAAATGTAGCCAACATGCAATCACTTTGTTATTATAACTTCTAAATAATTACAAGCCATGTATTGGTCTTGATTATTCAGTAAACAAATTATTTGATTGTTTTTCTGTCAAAATTAAACAGAAACCGTTTGAGAACAATCAGGTGGTCGAAAGTGAGGTTACTGAAGGCCCTCTGAACATCTGATGGCAGGCCGCTGCTCATTTCTAGATTTGCCGATGGGATTAAAATCTTTCACTTGTCAGGCACATGCAAACTTAAAAATAGCAAATGTCTTCTACTTGAGAGAGAAAAAATAATGTTTATCATAAGATTATGATCTTACACGTTGAAAGGTTAAGCATCATCCTGTAATATATTTTTAAGCCCACTAAGACAGCATACAGTACCTTGCACACTTATGTAATTACCAGAACCAGCTCTGCTGCTGATGTAGTTTGTAAACATACCTAAAACAACCAACTATTGCTAATCCTGTTCACGCTTAAGTTAAACACACAGTAACACTGCTGAGCTAATGTAATACCGTCCTTCATCTCAGGTTGAGATAAACCTGAAGCGATACCCAACCCCGTACCCCGAGGACCTGAAGAACATGGTGAAGTCCATACAGACACCCTCAAGTAAAGACAGCAGCCACGCCCTTAGCCCTGATACGGACTCCACACAAACAAGCATGGAGCTCCACAGCATCGAAAAGTATGAGCACAAGTGGCCAACTGCCACTGTAACTCCCACGGTGACCGGGTCCAAGGAGGCTAACGCTAAGGTACTATCGCCATTCCCCAGCGTCAGCAGATATCCAGCTCCTGTTTTCCTGTAATCCTTTCTGCTTTACATAAATAGGCAGTGTGGAGGAAGGAAGCCTTCCTCACCTCCCCTCCCCCCTCCTTCTGTATCTGAACCTGCCTATAGCCTCCAGCCCCTTTCTATTGTTATCATTTGAATTTCCCTCCAAAAAACTCTGTCGGTCATTCATTGGGTTTCACCTCCATTTTCTTTTCTGTGTCCAATCAATATGGACTCTTCACAGTATAGAACAGCCCAGTGGTATAAATTTACCAGTGCCCATTCTGTTGATCTCTTCTCTGGTACCAGGGGGATCAAAACATTAGCATTAGTCTTTTTGGTTGTAACTGTCGCAAAATTATTTCCTCAGAATTAAACTTCCAAAATAAATTTGATGGAATACTATCACATTCATCTTTCGATTCCATGACAGTAGTATTGCACGATGTAATTGAGTAACCTGTGTTGTGTATAACAGTACGTAATATCTCCGGTGAAATGGGTACATAATGTCTCAGGTGAGCGGAATTACCTGAGAGTTGTAGCAGTGCAGAATGTTGCTATTAGTCATGCAAATGTTCAGACGGTGCGTCCAAATGAACTGTTTTTTGCTTCAGAGACCGAATTATGGACAGGGAACATTGTGAAGAAGGCAGAGCTGAGTATCTGTTGTGTCTATAGAGAGCAGATTCAAGGATAAAGCCTGCCAGCCAACCACAAAGCATTAGAGCTGGGCTGTGGAATCAGTATGTGCCCAGCTGGAATAGGTCAGCATTCTCAACCTGGCTTCAAGTGACGAGGGGTGAGGGCTGACCAATTGTGTGCGCTGTTGCCAGGCAACTGACAGGGAGGCTAAAGAATTCCAGAACACCATGGGGGCGGAGCCAGGCCAGCTGCATTCTGTCGAGAAGGAAGGGGGACCGGAAGGTTCTGAGGTGGGTGACACAAAAGTGTAGCGCGGTAGTGAAACACATTCCATCTATTGGACCCAGTAGGTAACATTACAGGACCCAAACTGGTTTCATTTAGTGCAGTATAGTTTTATGGCTGAAACAAACTCCACACAACGAATGCGCAGTGATGCGAAGAGCAAGGCGAGGGGGATTTCGCACATCACTGCGATTGAAGATGTGAAGCCTGCTGACTGTAACGCAATGCAAATGAGTGGCTCAAGTCCACGGATCTCTAATCGAGGTGCTAAATCCACGCAGAATGCAAATACTGTTCTATGAGCAACTGCAAAGATGTAATCAGAGGGCCGGGGATTGACATTCACATAGAAGCGGGCAAACAGTGGTTACCAGCAGTATCGCCTATTATTTTACCTCTAGTGCCAAAAAGCAAGTCTACCCACTGAAGTTCATTCAAACGATGACTTTGCACTGGCTAAATTATTTAATAATGGACTACAATTTTACTACCTCAATTCTAAAAGAGCTGGCACTTCATGGAAAATGGAAATAAAATCAGAAAGTACTGATTTGAAAAGCCCATTCACCCAGTTCTGTATTGGAACAAAAATGCACTGTTCCTTTCCACCTTGTGATCCTTACCACCCCAATAAAACTCACTCCAGCCAAAGTTGCAAAGGCTGCCATCTTGTGGATTGGCATTATAACTGTGCAACTGTGAAAATATATAGCATGTCAGCAAAGTGTTCAAGTGTTCCAAATCTGTGTTGCTGGTGGCATTACTTGTACATAACAGGCCATACCTCTTTTCCCTGTAATGACTTCACATGACGCCTGTATGCATATCAATGGACCTTTTCCCTGGCCTTCCTTTGGGTCGTCATGTATAGTCATTATGGGGAAATGGAGGGGGGAGTATATGGGGGATAGAGTTAAAGCACTACATTTACAAACTACTTGATATGTATCCCATAGAGTAACGGGAAAAGTCTCTCCGCAAAGTGCTTGTGCCTCGTCACGCTCAGTTTATAATTTACAAGAGCTTAGTCTGCTGCCTCTGCCAGAGGCCATTCAACTCAACAGAGGATCTCTCTAACAGAGTTGAAAAGCAGCGCATCCTTGCGGACAACAGAATGGCAGATCCTTTGAAAAAACGAATTTTGCATAAGCAACAGACTGATCAGAGTTTTTAAAACGCATTCTACAAGCCCTGAAGAGCTATAATATAGAACGGTTGACCTCTCTTCAGTGTGTAGGTCTCTCCCCAGTGTGCTGGTCTCTCACTGGTGCATTTCCTGTGCATGTTGAGACGTATATCTCTACATGGCGCTGGTCTCTCTTCAGTGTGCTGGTCTCTCCACAGGACTCCCGGTGCGGCTCCCCGAACGACATCCGCATTTCTGACATGAGACCCACTCTGGTGGAGCCCCCCGTTTACAAGCCCAAGGCCATCATCCTGGGAAAAAACAAGAAAGGTGCAAAGAAATGTGTTATCAGGCCAGATATGCCACACATTCTTAAAGCTTCCGCCGGTAATTTTTTTTATTCCTGCCGTCGCATGACCTGCGCTGCGATGTGTCCCCAGAGTCAACAGAGGAGTCGGAAGTGGATAAAACGCACTGTCTGAACACCAGCGGCTCCTCGGCTCCATCTTCAGAGTACTCTCCTTCTCAGGCCTCCACCGTCTCCTCTAACCCCCCAGGGTCCCGCCCTGCGCCAACCACCACAACACAAGAGGCCACACCCACAACGCACTGGGCCAGCAGGTAGGCGGAGCCGTTTATTGTTTGTTGTGAATGGATCCCCATTAGTCGTCACCATAGTGAAGACTATTCTTCCTGGGGTCCAATAAAAACACAGACAAAATAACACAAAATTTATACAATTCAATCAGAGGAAGTAAGTAAACAAGTCTTAGTGTTGGTCATTCACATGTCCCAAAAAAAAAGAATCACAATCTTAAATACAAATAGCCCCTCATTCAAGAGGTGCATGACCCAGGGAGATCTGCTATGACATTAAGATATAAACAGAGGTACACAAAAATATATTTTAATACCAAACTATGTATTATACAAATCTATAAATATATTTATAAATATTTATAAATATAAATGCCGTCTCAACCCTTACCACACTATTGACATACACATGCATTCTCTAAGATTACAGCCTGAATGCAATGATGATCACTTGATGTCTCTTCTAACCAGGTTTGGTCCAGCTCTGCCCCTTTTTCGCCAGAGGGAAACCCCGCCCCCTGGCTCCTTACAGCCCCGCCCCCTGAGTGACACATTCGACCGCTGGAACATCCCACCCCACTATGACAACACAGCCTTCGTTGGGGAGGACCCTCCGCAGGCCCTGCCGGCCCTGCCCCCAGCCAGCAGCTCCCGCCCGCCCAGTGCCTCTGGCCCCCACCGAAGGCCCCTTCTCCGGCAGGAGCGCATCATGGGACTCCCCCTCGAACTGGAGGGGTCGGCCCACCACCCCAGTGGCCGCACCACACCCCAAGTGCCTCCCCCGCCCCCCACTCGCTGGCACAATTGGACCAGGACCCCCAGTCCGCTCGAGGACCGCACAGCGTTCCCCTCTAAACTGGACCCGGCGCTTACCCCCAGCTCCACATCCCAGTCCGAGCGTGACTCGGCCCACCTGCCGGGCTCATCCCCCTCCGCGACGGACACTTGGCGACCTCAGGAGCTGCAGAACACGGAAAGGGTGCAGGGGTCCTCCTATGCTACGGAGGGCGCTCTCGTCCTCAGCAAGAGCACGGACAGGTTGCAGGAGGGTCGAGGAGACCCCAAAGGCAAGTTCAAAAAGTCCCAGAGCATCGATGAGATAGATGCCGGACCTACAGTGTACAGCATTCCCTTAGTCGATTCCCAGGATGACAACCTGCCCCAGGCCTTGCCGATTCCCCGCAGCCAGTCTGCCCCCATGCTCGATGATGACACCTTGGGGGAGGATCAACCGCAGGGCAGGGTTCCACCACCGGTGGGGTACCAAACTGCAGTCGTTCCTTCCTTCCTCACCTCCCCTGAGGGTGTGGCTCAGATGGTCAGGACCCAGCCCAGAGGAGGGCACAGGGGGTACCTCCCTGGTGAGCCACTGCTCTCCCCAGTAGGGGTCGGGGGTGTTGGGACCATGAGTGTGGCTCCTCAGGGCCCCACTCCCAGGTCTCGGCCTGGGCTCCTGCGCCGGGCCGACTCGCTGGTGAGCTCGGCAGAGTTGGCGGTGTTCCGACGGGCGATGGAGGCTCAGCAGCCTCAACTGGCCGAGCGCAACAACCGGCTGTTCTACCGGAACCTTCCGGACCAACAGCAACAGCAGGCCACACCTGCCCCCACACCTGATTCCCTCTACACACGCCGGGATACCCGTTATGTTGGTCAAGAGCCCAAAAAACCGTCCCCAGTTGCCCCACCGGGTTACCCGACCAAGAGCTTACCCCAGCGTCGACCGATGTCCGCTCGGAGCTTCAGCACCGAGGGGTTCGGGGGTTCCCAGATGCGCCCAATTTCGGCTCGGCCCACAATGGCCGCTCTGCTGGAGCGGGGTCCCGTCGAACATACGCTCAGTCCCTGCCTGGAACGCAGCGGGGAGAGCGAACTGCAACTGCGCTCGGACGTGCTGTCCACGCACATGCGCCCTGACGTGCTCTCCCCGCACCTGCGGTCCGACTTAATGTCTCCGCACCTGCGGTCTGACGTGCTCTCTCCACACTTACGCTCCGATTTACTCTCTCCGCACCTGCGCTCTGATGCCCTGTCAACGCATCTACGTTCTGACGTGCTTTCCCCACACCTACGCTCCGACTTGCTGTCTCAACACCTCCGCTCCGACGTGCTGTCGTCGCACCTGCGCTCCGATTTGCTGTCTTCGCACCTGCGGTCAGAGGCGCTATCTCCGCACCTTCGCTCCGACGTGCTGTCCCCGCACCTGAGGCCTGATGCGCTCTCGTCTCGGATGCCCGCTGACTGGAGACAGCAGGTCCTGCGGCACATCGAAGCCAAACGTCAGGACAGGGTGAGTGGGTATTGGATGGGAAGTGGGGAGGTCTCTTGGTGTCATGTTACACGTATAATGTATGAATCAGCATCAGCCCGTTGGGACAGAGATTCAGAGAGCATAGTAAGTACATGGTTCCTGTTTGTATGGGTTCTGGAGCTCTAGAATTCAATACTTTTTGAAGACCACAATGGAAAAATGATCTGGGTCACATTTTCACGCTGTGGAGAAATGATGTGGTAAAAATTCAAAAGGATCTTCTTGCCTCACAGCAAGAAGGTTGTGGGTTTGAATCCGGCTGGGGCCTTTTCTGTGTGGAGTTTGCATGTTCTCCCTGTGTTCGCGTAGGTTTTCTCTGGGTACTCCGGTTTCCTCCCACGGTCCAAAGGCATGCATATCAGGCTAATTGGAGACACTAAATTGCCCATAGGTATGAGTGTGCGAGTGAATGGTCTGTGAATGGTGTGTGCCCCCTGCGATGGATTGGCAAGCTGTTCAGGGTGAGTCCCCGCCCTTCACCCGTAGTCAGCTGGGATAGGCTCCAGCTCACCCTCCGACCCTAGTGAGGAATAAGCGGGTATAGAGGATGGATGTAATAATATATCATTATACAAAATATACAAAAATGCAAAATTTGGACTCTTGTTATTATTCCTTTGTGGTCTTCATTTGGTTTTTCATAGAAACATATACACTTTGCTGGCATTCCAGTGCTTTCTCAAACTCTGTGCGGTTCACGAGAAACCTTGTGTAAGCTAATGACAGTCCTGCTGTTAAAAACTTGACTTCTATTACCTAATTTTATATTGAAGTAAGCAATATAAAACCACACGGTAGTCATTATGAGCAAATAATTGTGCTACTACGTGGTGTAATATGTTAGCCCGTTTGGTGTGAAGTAATTTTTGTATAATGACCGACCGCCATGGAGTTAAATTGGCCGAGGATTTGTATATTTTCATCTGAAGACATATGTCTCGTTTTCGTCCAAAAATGTGTTTATGCCGAAATTTTTTTTCCACCACTATCATGTTACATAGGTACAGCTGAAGCTACTGTTACCAGATACAAAAGTTACACTGAACAAAAATATAAACGCCCCGTGTCAAATATTGATGCCACATGGAGTTAACAACTCTAGGTGAGCATATGCTGACTTTTATTTGTACAATAGGGATATTTCTCTTGATTTGCGTACCATTTTAAATCCATCTCTCTGCCAGTGAGCATTTGCTCAGTGATGCAGTGATTTCCCTCAGTACATGGGTGTGGCCTTTCCAGACGGTGATCAGACAGAATGAGCAGTACCTAGGCACTCCTTATACTGGGGACAATTAAAGGCCACCCCAAAATGTCAAATTTTGTCAAAAGTCATCATGCCTCAGAAGTCTTGGTTCATGCGGGAACTTGCCATTGGCATGCGGGATGCAGGGATGTCCACCAGAGAGGTCGCTGTGCAGCTGAATGTTAACTATCGGGCGATAGGCCGTTTGAGAGTTCATTTCCAACAGACGGGCAGGACTGCAAATCAACCTCATCCACGTCTGCCACGTGTGACCACACCAGCGCAAGATCACTGCATCCAGCTCGTCCACCTGCGGGATCGGCTCAGATCAGCGACACACACAGCGGATGAGACCGTTGGTCTGCACAACAGACTCATCACACCACAGACAGTCCGTAACCGCCTGCGAGAAGCTAACTAGCACGCTCGGCGTCCCCACCGCGGTTTGGATCTCACCGCTGTCCGGCGTTGGAACCGACTTGCATGGGTAAACGCACACGTTCGATGGCCCTTGGCACGCTGGAGAGGAGTGATATTCACAGAAGAATCCCGGCTCCAGTTTTTTGTGAATAAAAACTCAAAAATTTAACATGGGGTGTCTATATTTTTGTAGATTGTTAGTTCTATTTTGTTTCCTTGCTAAACAACAGCTACACTTTCACATTCAATAATGTCATAGTTCTACTCGGAAATTCATCTCGCTGTGCTCTCTCCCGTTTGTCATAATCATAAACATTGGTAGAAATTTTATTAAACTTGTTTTGTCAATTTCTAGCCTTCACTTCCAATATTTGCAATTTTGCTGCGCGAAGTGACCGCTGAAATTTAAGTTGGAACTCAAAAATGGGAAATTCAAATATAGTCTCAATAGGTGAACAAAAACCGACTCAAGGTACAGAAAATAAAAAACCTGAATCACATCCTTGAACTCAAAAAGTTGAGTGTTTAACAGCAGAATGGTAAAAGTTCAATTTTATATTTATTTGGAATATTATAATTGACCATTATTATCCTTGATACAAAATATTTCAGGGATTTGCGGTTGCTGCTCTATTTTTAAGGCTTTGTGTAATAAGTAGATAGCCATACATTTTATTTCAATTGCAACCAAGCAGACATTAGTAATTAGTAGCTTTTATATTGCAATATAGACCTGGCAAGCATAGCAAATTATCTAAGCCAACATTACAGATTGGCCCCATCACAGCAAATATTACACTATCCTATCGTGGCTGTCGGATTATAGTTCACGGTATGCAGCCACAGCTAAAACTGCCTGCCTAATATTGTAAAGGTGGTCCTAGTGCTGCAAAACCAGCTCCATCAGACTGACATCCTTCCCAGCCAAACATTCCCGAGAGCTTCTCGCTCGCAGTGCAGGTGGCCCTCTGACAAATATCTGAGCGTAGGCTGTCTCCTTTACTGATAAAAATTGAAAATATGTGAGTTTCATTTTTCGCACTTTCCCAATGCGTGTGGTCTTGTGTGAGACTGTGATCTGTTCCAACTGCATGAGGTAAGCCTACCTGAATTGAGAGGCAAAAATAAAAATATCTTTGCGGAAGAGCAGCTTCTGCATTTGGCATATAAGTTCTTATAATAATAATTGAACTCATTCACTTTCACTCTGTTCCACGCTCTCTTTGATCCAACAATCAAAACTTGCTGGCAGTTCCCCCTTACCCGCCTGAAGACTTGTGGTGATAGAGCTTTCTCTGTGGCCGCGCCTAAGTTTTGGAATGCTCTCCCCACTGAAATTTGATTTGCAGACAGTGTAGAAAGTTTCAAAGGGAGATTGAAGACCTATCTTTTTAGAATTGCCTTTTGAGTAGCTTGTTTTTTTTTTTAGCTTATGTAAATTTATTTATTTATTGAATTTTGATGCTACCTTTTTTCCATTGTGTTTAACTTAAGCCCCAGCCTCTTTTTTAGGTTTCTGTTTGAAAATGAAATACCCAAAATGAATAGAGTATATCTCTGTTTGTGTAGCATGAAGTATCAGAGAGGGAGACATGGAAATGTGGAGAGAGGGTTGATTTTCTGACGCTACTCGGATTTTGATATTTGAACATTAATATGCTTGGCATTTGAGTTGTGCTTGGTGTATGTAAAAATGACTTCTATGTGCTTGTAGCAGAGGCTCTCCTGTTTCATTTGATGTGTAATATGACTATATTGCTACTTAATTAGCGCGGCGTTGTAGGTATTTTGCTGTGGTGAGTCTAAGGGTCCCCCAATTGGGGGACCCTGGAGTTTAAGAGGTTAATGATCTGCTTTTGCTTTTATTCCTGTTATGCACTGTAAAGCACTTTGTGATTTTATCTCTGAAAAGTGCCATATAAATAAATGACTTACTTAATTGTGTTAACCTGTGAGCTAAGAATGTGAGCACTTTGTTTGCATTGATAATGATTGTGTTCTTCTCATGTACATTCTCGAGGGGCTTTTTGAGAATTCCAAGTGCATTTTTGCCCCGCTAATATCCTATCTTGAAGTGCGTTTCCCAATTAAGCGTAGTTGCTAACTTAGTTAGCAACTTCCATACTTCGTGCGTACACAGTCAGTGGTTCCAACTATGTAAGTTAGCATCTGTGCTTTTGGGAAACGCACTCCTGTTCTATTACTGTCAGCACTAACAGTTTTGTGGTTGCAGATTGCGCTATTAATTGTATGTTTACTGCTGGGATTGGCACATTATTACATTGTCATTGCCTGGTGTTGGAGTTGTGTTTGACTATGAACGAGTGGCAGAGCCTCATATACTTATTTGTGTTTCCAGTCAGTGACTATTTCACAGGCTTCATTCAAAGTAGTACTTAAGTATTTGACTATTTTATGCCTGAGTTCTGAAGTGCTGATGACTATTTTACAGCCTATACCTACACCCAATTTAAAACTAATTTATACTCTATTTTTATGACCTCACTGAGGCTGAAGCCTGCCTCAGTGTTTGACTCGCACTCCTGCATGGCCTACTTTTATACTGAATCTTTTCGGAGAAAGAGTCACTGGAGAGTCTGGTAAAAGGATTTCATTAGCCTACGTAAAAGTACCTTGCTAACTCAAGTTTAGTCAACTGGTCTGGCACTGAGTAAAATTCACTGTCACTGGAGCCCTTCAGGCCGGGAGTTAATCTTGCAGATATTGCAGCCCTTTAGGGGTGCATTTCCCACAAGTGTACTGTAGTTGCTAACCAAGTTAGCAACTTACATAGTTCGTCCATGGACAGTCAATTGTTCCAACTATGTAAGTTAGCATCTGTGATTTCGGGAAACGCACCCAAGGACTGGAGTTAAACCTCCAGACTCTGTAGCCCTCCAGGACTAGAGTTAAACAGGCAGCAAATGCTGCCACCTTGATCTGGAGAAAACCCTGTAGACTAGAATGGGGTTTCACCTTCAGGCACTGTGACCGAACAGGAATTGAAGTTAAAGTCCCTCTTCTGAGCTGTCTAAACTCCCCCTTCCCTCTTTCATGTCATGCAGGGCCCGCTCTTGGAAAAGGAGTCGGAGGACATATCTCCCATGAGCCAGTGGGGTTCGTATGCTCTCGGCAGGAGAGATGTCCCTCCAGAGAGTGTCACCAGAAAGGTGGGTGGGGCCACTCAGATAGGGGCATACTTGGGACATGTGTCCCTCTGAGCTGTTCACGTCTAATGTGTTTAAACAATTGAGGTCACCTTTTTCTTACCTGGACCGAGGGAAAGGGGGGGCAGCCCTCTAAACGTGAAAGTCTGGGAGAAAGTGAGTGATGAGGTTACGCCATTTGCTTATCAAGTGTTGGAGTTTCCCTAGTGGCCACTGGTCTTTAAAAATTAATAGCCGCAAACTTACATCAATTATGTCATCAGGGGGCTTTTACAGCAAGATGCAAGCAGTTCTCAAATCAATTAGCATGCTAGATAGCTCCATCGACTCCGAGTATTGTTTAAAATCGTAAGCTAACTAATAAGCCGAGCTAGTGTGCTCAGCTAGATTGCGCTTCCTGGATTGCTCCGAGATAGACCATAATGTATAACGTTACATTTGTATACTGAGGTTATTACTTTGAATTACTGTTCATTTGTGATCATCTATGATGGGGGACCAGAGGGACCAAAGATGCAGTGTAAACCTTTATGAAAGTTCATAAGGCTTCATAAAAGCGTGTACAGTGAGAGAAAGGCTGTTTGAAGGGGAGATAGATACTTTGTCCACTTGGAGGTAGAAGATGTTTTGATGAACGTGATAGTTATCCTGTCAAGTGGGTTGAGTAATCACCAGTCGCGCGGGGGCGGTAGTAACAATTCCTCACACACTTGCTGTCTAACGAGAACATCTCCGTTATCCAGTCTTATAAGGTCCTGATTTGGTTAAAAGACATCTTGCTAGGTTTTGAGACACTATCGCAGGCCACTTGTAATAGTCATGTCGTTTTTATTATTATTCTGCCTGATTCAAATAAAGCACCACTGCTCCTACAGTTTCGCACCTTTCTTCTCCAAACTTACATTTACGTATGAGCCCCAGTGCCTTGGAGTGTGCTAAATTCCACACTTGTTAGACTCAGTCTTGTTAATTTTATCCCGTCAATGTACAGATGTAAAACTACGTCACTACCTGGTTATTCCTTCCCACAACACCTAGGTCTCTGATTGGTGTGTTATGGAGCACATATTACATGTTGGGCGCTCTATCTCTCTATCTCTCTCGACCATCCACTATGGGTTGTATTCTTGTGACATCATCGGCCAAACCTCAGAAAGTATTCAGTCATTTTTCTTACCAAGCTTCTGGTTCTTTTATCGGGAAAATATGTCGTTTGTACCATAACAGAGGTCATCAAAGGTGTTTTTCGCAATAAAACCCCAAATATTATTTCTAACCAGGGTGATGAAACTTAAAAGCGGAGCAAAAAAAAAAAAACGACAGTTGTGGAAACCATCCCATAATAGGAGACACTGTCTCCGAGGTGGCATCACACTTTTTTCCATTAGCCTGTTCAATAATAGGAGCAGGCTATCATCCCACAGCCATTCAGCACAAATTATCAGTTACTTACACTAATGGTTCGCGATGAGAACATTTATCTATTACCTACGACAAACAGTATAGCCTACCTTTTTCTGTCTGTAGTTGGGACTCTGGTTCTATAGAGAGATGAAGCAAGAATCCGAGTGAGGAGTAGCTAATTACAAAGCATGAATAGGCCAACCACATTTCACACAAACATTCACAGGTTTCCTAAGCTCTTGTTGCCATTTTTGCCTTCTATGGAGTCTTCGGAAATATGCAGTCTAGTTGCACTTTTTTTGGCCCATCCACATACAATTTCACAAAAGTTGTTTAGTCTTTCAACTCCTTGTCTCGCAATCAGAAATACAAGCAAATGCCCTCCACTCATCAGTTGTTTTAATAAATGAATAGCACTCCTGACTTTCCCGTGGAAATATAATGCTAATGCCATTACCATTGCTAAGAGTGGCAGAAATATGATTGGCTGGAGAAGAGTGTGGTTACCCAGCAACAGCAATGCCACCGGTGCTTTTGCCTGGGCAGGCTTGATGAATTAGGTTTGTTGGATGTGAAAGGACCTGAAAAGGGGTGTGTGTGTGTGTGTGTGTGTGTGTGTGTGTGTGCCTGTTCATGTGTGCGCGTGTGTTTGTGCTCGCACATGTCTGCATGGTGTGTGTGTGTGTGTGTGTGGCAGTGATACCTTAGATGCTTGCTATTTGCTCCGTGCAGGCAGGTGGTCTCCCACACACACAGGCAATGATGACATCACCAGGGTCGGGGCAGGTAGTGTCATATGAGGGTGTGGCTGGTGAGGTCCCTTTCCAGCAGTACACGCCCCCCCAGCCCTCAGCTCCGCCCTCCAGCTCCCGTCCCCAGAGTGCCCGCTGTCCCCCTCAGACCAAAGGACCCAAGAACAGGGACGGCTACCAGGAGCAAGTGGGTGACAAACTCCGACACACACATTGACAGGCAGGGATGGGTGCTATGATACACACACACACACACACACATGCATGCATGATGCATACATTATCCCTAATATACTTTACCACCCCTCTGCTCTCTCTCACACCCACAGATACATTTTACCCTAATACACCTTACTTCCACACACTCACACTCACATGCGTAAACACACATCCTCGCCAGCCAAGCATGAATTTCTTTCCAGGGTCACATTGACTTGCATGAATTGCTTTATGGGTAATTTATGCTCAGGAAGCTTCTGAATGCAGAATGTGCTGAATGCAGCTGCTGATTTTTACACCTTTGCGAGATGCGTGTCCTCAAAGTGTGCGTGGGTGTGTATAGCTGTACTTCTGAGAACCAACTCTTGAGAAACATTGCAAGGACATTTTGGGAGGTCCTCACAGAGGATCGCGAAGGATCATGGGTGATTGGTTAAAGTCATGGTTATGGGTAGGTTAAGGTTAGGATAAGGGTTAGGCATAATGTAGTTGAGAATAGGTTTTATGAAAGGCTGTATAGATTGAATATACAGAGCTTGGCAAATTTATTAAACCACCTGTCATAAAAATGAGAAAACACACATATTTTAGAAATTTGTCAAAAGCTTGTTTAAAACTAAAAATGATATTGTTATTTCTTTGGCAAATAGCAAACTGAAGCAACTAAATAGTCCTTAGTCACACATTAAAACCAAAAAAACTTAATATTTTGTATGGCCTCCTTTGGCCTTGATAACAGCTTGCATTCTTGCATTGAACAACTTATACAGATTTTTATGTTCAGGAATGCAAGTAAATAACTGTTAGTTGGCATCTTAATCAAAAAATAATAATGTGCTTATCTATTTTTTCTGCTTTTTTGTAAAACAATAAATTTGAAAGTTCATGGGTAACAACAATAATTGTATTTTAGCATTAATTTAAGAGTTTGTGCATACTGGTGGATTAACCATTACAGAAACATAAAAAATGATTTTGGTCATTACCAACACCGTTAATTTAGGGCAGCTGTGGCATTAACCTTCCATCGAGTGGTGGTCTAATAACTTTAGTCAATACAATGTCCTCACAAGTATAGCTATTCAAATGTGTGTGTGTGTGTATTATCCATTCTCACAGGTGTATTGTGCCCTTGTGAAGTGCTGTAACGGGTGTGTGTGTCTGTGTTCCCTGCCGCCTCACAGGTGTGTGTGCGGATAGAGAAGACCCCGGGACTCGGGGGCCTCGGGTTCAGCATCTCAGGAGGAATAACTGGGCAGGGGAATCCTTTCCGGCCGTCAGACATGGTACGACTGCAGCTGCCTCTGTCTTTTTATCTTTCACGCATGCTGTCATGTGATCTCTCTCTTCATTTCCCTTCCTCTCAATCCCTTATTCTCTCACTTTGTATCCTACTTTCCATCACTCGCTCTTTCTCTCTTTTTTTACCATGATCTGTCTCCTGTTTTTTCTCTCTCTCTCTCTCTCTCTCTCTCTATCTCTCTCTGTCACACTCAGAGTACGTCTCTGTCACCATCTCTCACTTCCCCCCTCTCTGATTATTCATACAGTAGTTCCAGTAAATGCTAACAGATGCCCACACTATCCTAGAAGATTCCCAGAGAGAGGAACAGGTCCTTATGGATCTTTAGCTGGCTCCTAACCACATGTCACTTTTGACCTGTAGGGTATCTTTGTCACTAGGGTACAGCCTGATGGGCCGGCTTCCCATGTACTGCAGCCCGGAGACAAAATTCTTAAGGTAAGATTCTGTACACTGCATGCAATCTGAACCTTGCATAAAGAATTCAAACAGCACTCTGTACGGTGCATGCAATCTGCACCCTGCGCAGAGCATGCAGTCTCCAGCCTGCTTATAGCATGCGATCTGCACCCTGTACCATGCATGCAATCTGCTTCCTGCACAGAGCATGCAATCTGCATCCTGCATAGAGTAAGCAATCTGCATCCTTCATACAGCATGCAATCTGCACTCAGTAACATGCATGTAATTTGCTCCCTAGCACTGAGCATGCAATCTGCTCCCAGCACAGAGCATGCAGTCTGCACCTTGCACAGAGTATGCATTCTGCACCCTGTACCATGCATGCAATCTGCACCCTGCATAGAGTAAGCAATCTACACCCTGTGGTGTGTATGCAATCTGCACCCTGCACAGAGCATGCAATCTGCACCCTGTAACATGCATGCAATCTGCTCCCTGCACAGAGTATGTAATCTGCAACTTGCAGAGTATGCATTCTACTCCCTGTACCATTCATGCAATCTGCACCCTGCTTACAGCATGCAATCCATACCCTGCAGAGTATGCAATCTGCACCCTGCACCATGCATGCAATCTGCACCCTGCACCATGCATGCAATCTGCTTCCTGCATCGAGCAAGCAATCTGCACCCTGCATAGAGCATTCAGTCTCCACCCTGCACAGAGCATGCAGTCGGCATAGAGCAGTTGCATTAATGATAAAAGGAGGTAGATCAAGGAGTACTGATTATATTGGTTAGTGTTACTGATGAGAAGAAATGTGAGCTGTAGTAGCTTGATGTGCTGGGAGTGAGCAGGGTCTTCGCTGAGTTGTGATAATTCTTGTTTGTGTGTTTAGTTGACAATCTCACATTACATTTCACCATCTACTGGAATCCAGTTGGTGTTTGAATGTGGGAGAAGCAGAAATAACAGTCTCTTTCTCTCTCTCTCACACTCACACACACATATGCACACGTGGACACATGCACACACACAAACACACACATTAACTCACACATATACACATTCATGCATTCACTCTCTCTCTCACACACACACACACACACACATATGCACACAAATATGCACATATTCTCTCTCGTGCACACACATGCCCAACTCTGCATTGCAGGTCAATGGACACAGTTTTTTGAACCTGGAGCATTCCACGGCTGTGTGTCTGCTGAAGAGCTTCCACAATCCAGTGGACCTGGTCATCTCCAGAGGAGGGCGAGCCTGACATTTTAACCCAGAAACCCCCCTGAGCGAACACTTGCGTGTCTCACCCAAACAGAATTTTACCAACGAGAAAGTAAACTTTACCAATTGCTGGTTCAATGGTAAACCCTAGTGCCAAATCTACTGGAGGATGCCTATCTCACGTCTTTAATTTGTACATAAAGGGTTAAATTTTGATGTTGATTGTAACAGCCTGAGACTGTGAAGGGGTGTGAATATTAATAGGTTTTTTTGGGGGTTTTTTTAGATCTCCTGCGCGTGTGTATGAGTGTGCGCGCGTGTGTGCGTCCATGTATTATATTTATTAATACTTGATGTTGTATAATATTTTCAATGTCATAGTTTTTTGTACTGAAGAACTGAAAGTGTACAAGCTATTTTGGCTCTGTGGTCACCATGAACACTGCCTCAATTCTGCATCTGCCTTCATTAGCATCGAAAAGCAAAAAAGGAAAAGGAAAGAAAATGGATGTTCAGCAGGAGATACGGGGAACAATGTTGTCTCGTTATTTTCTTGAAGAATTCAAGGGCCTTCCATTGCTTATTCATACCCCTGACCCGCTAACACTGTATGCAAACTCTAACAGGAATTCTAAGGCATTTCTTTAGAATACCAGTACAAATGAGGAGCACCTTTCCGAAACCTGCGCAGTCCAATTTCTTTCAAAATTGATAAAACAAGTAGACATGGGCAACAACATCCCCCGCAAAATGCCTGGATCTCGCGCGGCTCATTTTCGAACTCTATCAAGGCCTTGATGGTCTGAAGCTACACACCAAGTTTGGTTGTCCTTTCTGTAACAGTTCCTGAGAAAAGCTGTCCCCTTTTAGGACGGACGGACAGACGCACGGACGGACGGAGCTCCAACCTATATCCCCCTCACACTTCGTGGCGGGGGATAATAATATTAGCTCATTCACTTGATATTATATTGGCAGTTTTCTTCATACTGCATTATGTGCTTAATGCAATCGTATCGTCCGTGTCCTATGTTTCCAAAACATACTCATTCCAGTCAGTATCAACCAAGCAGTAGGTGGGTTCTTCTTCCGCCTTGTGGTGTCGTGGCGGCCGATTTCAAGGTCTCCAATCGTGAAACAGCAAAAGACGTGAAGAAGCTCTTCAAATTCGTCAAGGTTCCTGATAACACTGCGGCCTTGTACAAAGTAGTGTGCTCTGCTGTTGAAGAAGGAAATGACATCACAGCAGATGAGGAAGTTCGTTCCTATAAAGCTGTAATGCTTTAAAGGTTGGAATTTCATTTTTTCATTTTGTGCCATGTATAGAAATAACTTTGACATAATGCTTCTATTTTTCAAACATAACAAACTGAAACTCATATCTAAGTGCAGCAACAGTTGATTAAATAATTCAAATTATTACTCACTGGCACAATGGAGAAATAATCATAATTCAATTGGATTAAATAAACTTAATTAAATGAAAATACTGCTCAGTGAGACTTTGACAGTAATAAAATGTCTAGCTATATTTAGTCTTTTCAAACATGGGCTGAGGATACTTTGATGAGTCTATCAAAGTTGCAATGAATTCACTTTGCAAAATTTTTGAGAAATATTTCTTTGCGATTAAGCATTGTCTGAATAATTACTTTTGAAATGAATTTAAAAAAAAATTAGCAAATAGAGAAGTGCCTAAAAATGATGTTTTGCGATTTATTCAGAATCACTTTGATGTGACTGAGCATGTTTTGGAAAACTGCCCCTCAAACATGAACAACTGTTAGATGAGTGAGTTTGTTGCTATACTATCTGTTCAGTCCATCCCACTATTTCTGTACAGTCTTCCTTACAAGGCCCCATATCAGTATTTTTTTTTTTTTAATTGGGTCCATTCATATAATTCCAAATGTTTCAAATGTTACGGTCCTGTGCCGTACGAAAGGAGATATCGCCAGTGTACGGCCCCCTGGATTGCAACTGGCAACTCTATGGTTATACGTCCTGTGCCAAAATCAACCGTATGTAATGCGCTTTTGTGCATATCGACACCTGTGTGTATGTGTTTATATTTTCTCCCACATTAAGCTGTGACTGATAGCAAAGGATTCACTTCTCATCTATTCATAGGGTGTGTGTGTGTGTGTGTGGGTATGCCTGTGTTTGTGTGCACGTGCATGTGTGTGTGTGTTTAGACTATCTTATGGCTCTTATAACACTGTACAGAAGACCAGGGTGGGCTGCACCGTTTACGATCAGGGCATGATCACATGCACCCTCTCAATACTGTAGGTTGTGGGCCTCTGCAGAGGGTAAGAGAAGACTGCTGAGCCTTCAACATGGTAGTGGAAAGCCCCAGCAGCATGGCTTCCTGGTTTTGTGCAGGAGTCATTGTTTTGAGGAGGGCAGGAGATTTTCGCCAAACTGAATCTTTTTATTTCCTTTTCCCCATTAAGTCCATGTTTTGTAATTCCATTGCTGTCAATTGTATGCAGTAATTGTCATATCAGTGTTAGAATTTGCAGTTCAGAAGATTAAAATCACATATTTTTAACCGCACACCATAAAGGAGTGAGAGCCCCCGAACCTCTTTGAGGTGGCGCAATGCGGTAAAACCACAGAAATGTGGAGGCGCATAATGCCGGCGTTCCCAAAATTTAACCACTGAAAGGTTTGTATTGGAGAACCGTAGTAAGTATAATTTTGTTAAAAAAATAATCCGTGTCAATACAGGAAATTCATGTTTTCACTCATCTGCCTGAAACGTAGTTCTTTTTGCCAAAAGACTGGTCATTATAAACTGGTGCCATAATCTTACTGACATGTTCAATAGTCTGTATTGCAACCCTTAAAAAGGTTACTTTATATCAAAACAAATGTAGTTTTTTATTGACATTTTTTAAGTAAACAAATCGCTCAAAGCCTACTAGCCTGTGCAAGGACTTTGACAAATTTGTGCCTAGCTGTTTAAGGTATGTACTATCGTTGCTGAAGTTGTGTAATTTAATGTGGTAAATTATTTTTAAGAAGTGAAGGGAAAATACTTAGGCCTGGAAAAGAACAGCTCTATCTGACCTGTATAATACAGACTATTACTGCAGTAATTGTGAAATTGTGTTTTACAAATATATGTATATGAATATCAGAATTATCATTTTTACGCATTTAGAAACAAAGCTAAATAAAAAATGCTAGTAAGTGGTACTTTTTAGTCAACTTACAGTACTGATGTAAATAATTTTAAACTGAAACTGAAAATTGACCTAGTGAATTATCTTACGCTTCTGCAGACTAACGGGACTCAAAAGCTAATTTTTGTGCAAAAAAATATTTTAGTGGAATGAAAATCTAAAGCAAAATATGGTACTGCAGGGTGATAGAGCCGTTTTAGGCTTTGAACGTGTGATTTTTGCACAAAATGTTTAGGAATAATGTGATGAGTAATAAAGATGTTATTTGATTGTTAAATTTTTTTGTCATATCTGTGTGAGCTCGTAATTTCATTTGGTCCTTCACCATAATGACCTCCACTGAATGCTATAACCCCTTAAACTTTTTCCTTAAATAGATTCAACATTAAAAAAAGCAATTTTTTTTCATATTGCACAACAATATCACATACATATTCTGTATATGGGTCAATGACAAATAAGCCTTTTAAAAATGATTTTTTTTAAATAAATCTTAAAAAAAAATGTACTAAAAAAGAATACATCTATTTATCCCCGAACGCCGAACGGCGTTTTGGGGATATTATGTTTTTGGTCCGACCGCCGCTGCCCTACGTGTAAACGCAATAACTTCAGTAATATTTCAATTAGAAATTTCATGTTTTGCATGAAGGTAAGCATCATAAAGAGGAAGAACTGATTCGATTTTGGACAATTTGCAATTTTTAGATTGGCCACCATAGGCCAAAAACTGAAAAATCACTGTTTTTATCATATCTCTGGAAATATTTGTCCAACTGACCTCAAATCAAGCGCAAATGAAAGGTCATGACCTAAGGATGTGTCCCACGATGACATTATACCTGTTTGGTTAAAAATTTTGACACAAGGTGGAGCTTTGTCACATAAAATTCACCATTTTTGCCATATCTTTGGAACCATTTGTCCAATTGACATGAAACTATGCGCAACTGCAAGGTCATGACCTCACAACGTGTCACATGATAACATAATACCTGTATGGTTTGATATTTTGCCACCAGGTGGCGCTTTGTGATGGAAAATTACCATTTTGGCCATATCTTCAGAACTATTTGTCCGATTGACCTGAAAATAAGTTCAAATGAAAGAGTATTCAAGGTCTATTCAAGGATTGGGCAATTGGAGGATTGGGGGCGTTCGGGGATATACCTCAAGCCGTCGCCTCCATAAGCCATAGTTTGAAGTTGGAAGAGTGTGTTTAAACAAGTGTTCATGGTTGCACAACATTTACAGGGTTTCAGTACAGTTTTAGACTGTATTTTCAATTTCACCAGCCAAAAAATGTCAGGTGGCGAAACTTATAGTTTCTTGGAAAAAAAAACACTTCCCTCTTTTTTCTCAAGTGATCTTTTCTTAGTAAGTATACCTGAGAGCGTCTACTCTGCCTGAAACATTACTATTTTGTAATTGGGTATTAAAAGTAACTTATGGATTCTTTATTGTAGTGGACAGGTATTTTGGTTTTCTGAACAATTTAAAAACAATTAAACTTTGATTTGAAAGGTTTTCAAAATTATGCCTCCATATTAATATTAGCCTAATTCATATTTTAAATTACATATTTAATTCATTCACAGTGTTAACTTGCTCTGACAGTTGCGCCACCTGACATTTTGAGGGTTTCAGATGGCAAAACGTAAAATATATATCATTGTTATGATTATAAAATGATGCTTATTATGAATCATTTAAAATTATTTTAAACCAAAGTAGTCCACTCGGGACAATGTCACGTCATTGACCCATATGCTGGTTGCAGCACCTCACTGAGGCAACATCACACCACTTTTGAGAGAAATATTCAAACCCAGATTGCCATGTTTTTATGGCCACAGGCCACGGCATCAAATGGAAAATATCTAGATGTTGAACATGATTTTGCATAGATTTCCCAGTAATTCAACAGGACACATTCGGGATCATTGGAAAGCTTCGGGTCTCCACTAGAATTTAAAATAGGCATGAAGTTGCACAGGTTTGAATAGAATAGCTGCATTTTACAGACCCATATATGGTTCCACAGGTTTTATGGGTCTTACCATAAGTCAAGTGGCAACATTGCAAATTTCCAGACGTAATATAAAGCATTTTCTATGGACAGAACATTCAAGGTCCACTTAAAGGATCTGTGTCACGATTACTGTGCATACTCACAACTTCGAACAAACTCAGACAAAATCTAGAAGGTTTTCTTATGATTATTGGCAATGGCAACCAGTTAACATTCATCATATCCCTTGGCTAAAGCTTAAAATAGCACTTTGAATCCTCAAATTTCCATAGAAAGCTTTTTAACATAAAAAGCATTATTCCAAAGTAACAAAAATATATAAATACAATGCGAAACGAAGATGGATTGGCAAGGATGGAATCAGATTATGACTAGCAGTCAAGCAGATTCACTTTCTTAGGATGTAAATTTTGAGCATACGCAGAAGTCATGACACAGCTCCTTTAAGTTTGGCTCAATGAATTAGTTGGCTTGGGTGCTGAAGTGCGTCTGGGAGATTAATTTTTCGATAATGAATGCATCGTCACACAGGAAAGGATTTCCCGACTCTTCAATACGCCATTATAGTGGAAACTTTATGTTCACCTGGAAGCTTGCATAAAATACGTGGTTAAAGGTCAATTAAAACGAGAGTCCCTAGTCATGAAAACTCAAAAAATGTAGCCATTTTGTTTTCATTGCACAAAACCATGCCGTTTCACCTATGGACATCATGGATTTTTTTTTTCTGTTCTTCTCTTGGGGGAGAAAACAATACATGAGCAAGCAATGGTTTGGACTGCATAAGAGGGGGAAATGCTTGGACACGAGCAAAGAGAAAACAGAACAAGAGTCATCAGAAGATGACATATTGCCCCGGCCCCTGATTATTTGCTAAAGTCATGTCAATCCTACACCTTCAAATAAAATTCAAACAAGAATGTTGAGGTGATTTTCCTCCGGAATGATCTGAAAGTATGTACTGGCAACATCTAGCAAAGCCTATGAAGCACACATTGACAAGGGCAATAAAAAAACAAGGGTCATTAATGAACAGTGTTTTAGTTCTACTCTGGAAACAAAGCCAGGCCTGTGACTAAGTCCAAATCCATGTCGCCTCCTTGGAAAGGGAAAAAAAATTTCAGAAATTTGAAAATATGAAAAGGTACCACTTCAGGACTTGGGTAATGCACATACAAAGTTTGAGAAAGATATAATGAACAGTTTTTGAGTTGTGCTCCGGAAATGAATCTATCCTCTGTACTGAGTCCAAATGCAAATGGTTTCCATGGAAACAAAAAAAAGATGATAATCAGAAATCTGAAAATATCAAAAGGCACCACTTCAGTATGTGAGTAATACACATGCAAAGTTTCAGTAAGATAAATTGAACGGTTTTTGAGGTCTGCTCCGGAAACAATTTAGGCCTGATGCGCGCAGAGTCCAGATTTGTTTCCATGGAAACAACAATAATAGGAATCCCACAATTTCCAAAGTAGCTACAGGCACATCTGACTATACATAGAATATATGTACCAAGTTTGGTGCTGATATCTTGCACAGCTTCCGAGTTCTGCTCCAGAAACAAAATTATGACTGACAGACGGATGAGGCGATGCCTATATCCCCCTGCCTTCCTTGCCAGGGGGATAAAAAGAACTCCTCCTCTTTGAGACAGTGCCTGATTAATGCAATGGAAACAAAATGGCACCATGACCAAATTCTACGGAACCTTCTTGTTGTAACCCTATCCAAAAACTCTACCTAAATGTAGCCTATTAGCTTTTTACTTTCATGGAAGGCATTATTACATAATTTATTATAATGAAGCCTGGTATGCCTTATTAGAAATAGTTATTTTATCAGGTGAAGTTGGCACTTTGAAGTGGCTGCGGGAAGATGAGAAGACTGTCAGGTGTCTTCACAGTACTACTCTTCACTGCATGCCCGACAGTGGATTAGCGCATTTCTCATGCGAGACCACATCGGACGTGTTATGAAGAGGACAGGCTGAACGAAATTGCATGTTGCTTGAAGTGACCTCCAATCAGTTTTATTGGGAGGCATCAGGTCTTCTAAAAAGAAGGTTAATTGGCTCACAGCCATCGGTTGTATGTACACTTCAATGTAGGCGCGAGAGTGACGCTAACAATTTTGTAGCATTCCAAGAATCTCGTCAGCCAAGAGCATCTGAAGCAGAGGTAGGGTACCCTGCTACTGGAGCGCCATGGCCCTGGACTCCCGACCCCTGGTGTGGGCCAAAGAAAGGTGCTCGCTTCGCAGCCCTTTCTTCGAGCCAAAATGAACAGCAAACCGAAACACACCCCACACAACAAAGAGTCCGATACAATTGAAAGGTGAGGTACTCTGACACCCTGTAACAGACAATGCCGGTTCGGTTTTTATTTGGTAAAAATGTTTAAATACTAATACACTGCGTGTTATTTTTCCTGTACATATACATTTTTTAATCTATAGCAAAGAAACATTTGTAGCTGCACATTTGCTGTTGTTAGCTTCCTGAATTGTCTAAGGTCAAAAATGAGACAAATGGGATCTCTGTATTCACAGTGAGGCTAGAAGCAGGGCGATGCAGCTTCTTCTGATGTTCCAGTTTGTAATGGTTTCCAATTGCCTTGACCGCCGACTTGATACACTCAGTGCAGCTGCATTACAGTGGCTCGATGAAATGGTGGGCACCGCAATGCCCAATGCTGGTGGAATATGATGATTAGTATGGCTGTGCAGTCAACACACCGCACACTGCCTTTGGAATATGAATCTGCAGTCACCACAGCGCCCTCTGCCTGTGTGGTACCGCTTTACAGCCACCACAACACTGACTGCTGGTGGATTATGAATCTGCAGTCACCACAGCGCCCTCTATCTGCTAAGTACGTCTCAGCAGTCATCTCAGCCCCTTGTGCCACTATAAGATGGACCCACAGAACAAGAGTCCTTAGGTAATATGGAGTGTCAAAAAGTTGCAGCATCTGAAGGCTCCACGTTTTGCGGCCAAAAAATCGGAAGCACTGTTCTGTGCACCTATGCCCCAACACCACCACCCGCTCTCCTACAAAAATATTGAGAGCAAAGTCCTGACGAACCTGATGCAGCAACTCAGCACAGACCAGAGTTGTTCTGTCCACTCAGCTAACATCACACAAAACATACATCCAACCCCACGGTCTTACATACATAAAATGAACACTAAAGGTCCTTTTTTTTTTCCCTGAAGCAACCTTTCGGTGTTTAAGATTCACTGCTCCTTTTGTCAATTCCCATCCCTGTGATTCCATGGGGGGGTTTAGGGGTCATAGTACAGAGGTCAGAGGTCGGGGAAGCGGCTGGGGTCCTCCTTGTAGTCACTCGGGATGGTGAAGAGGGACTCGTCGAAGTGGTCGTAGCGGAACTCCTGAAAGGTCACTGTGGCCGTGATGGTGGGGAACACTGGGATGTCTGCAAAGAAAGGACAGATCCTCAACATCTCAGTCATGACAATCAGCTTCATCACCATAAAAACTATTTCACCATCCTTGGTGCTACAACAGTCTTCATCTCCCTACACAAACCAGGCACCTCAAAACCACGTCTAATAATGTGTAGGTCCCCTTCGTGTCATCAAAGTCGCTCTCTCAAAGTGAGGTACTCTTGAGTTTCCAGACAGATAGAGTTTCTCACAGAACATTTCTCAGAGAAGAGCACTCCCTCCACTAGCTTGTCTTCTTCCTACAGTGCATCCTGGAATGATCTTTTCCTTTGGAAACTGGTGTACACTTACCTGGCCGATGTACGTTGTACATGACCTTCAATTGCTCCAAGGTCCAGTCTCTATGCTCACGTGCCCATTACAGGCACTTTTGGCAGTGGACCAGGGTTAGAATGGGCACTCTGGTATGCAGCTACAACGCACAACACACAGCTGGGTGCAGAGCCCTCTGTGTCGAGATACATGACCTACAGAAATATCATTACAATTCACTCAGATTGGTGCCACAGTAACCCTTCTGCAGGTTTAGACCTGACGTAATAGCTTCCGTAGCGCGTTAGCATTGATGAACCTTAGATGCCAAACAGTCTGTCTCCAGTTAATGTTTTCACGCATCTTACACTGATCACATGAACTGACAGTTTGCCAACCATCTAAGATCTGTCTGCAGACCTTGACATGCTCCTAAGAGGCAGTCAACAATATTTTCTTAACGTGAGAGAGGTTTTAATGTTTTGTCTCATCGGTGTACACACACACACACACACACACACACACAGATAGGCCAAAACATAACGACCATGCACAGCTGAAGCAAATAACACTGATTATCTAGTAAGGATAGCGCGTGCCAAAGTCCAGGAACTGTTCCGCATTAAATGCACAGTCCGTTCTCGTAGTAGACATGTTGGATGTGGGAGAAACATGCACATACGAAAACATAAGCGACTACAATAAGGGGCAAATATTTATGGACAGACAACTGGTGGGAAATATCTCTGAATATGCAACACTTGCAGGATCCTCTCAGTCAGCGGTGGTGAGCACCTAATGACAGTGGTCCAAAGTGCCTATGCTAACCCCCCACTACAGTTGAAAGCACCTACAATGGTCATGTGAGCATCAGGGCTAGACCCTGGACGAAGTTCAACTGATGAAATTCACCGAGCCTCATGAGTCCAACTTTCTTTTACCTTATGTGGACGGCTGGTATGTGTCCACCAGGGGAATGCTATTTACCAGGGGAAGAGATGGCACTAGCATGCATGGTGGAAAGAAGACAGGCAAAAGTAAGGAGTGTGATGCTCTGGGAAATGTTCTTCAGGGAAAACCTGGGTCTGGGCATTCATGTGTATGTCAATCTGACACGCATCACCAGTCAAAATATCCTTGAGGACCAACTACACCCCATCATGCAACAAACTTCCGCGATGGCAGCAGCCTCTTTCAGTGGGATGATACCACCTGCCACAGCACACAAATTGTTCAGGAATGGTTTTGAGAAACACTGCCGAGAGTCCAAGGTGTTGCCCAAGCCTCCAACTTTGCCATATTTTAACCTGATTGAGCAACTGTGGGATGTCTTGAAGGAGCAAGGCTAATCTGTGACAGCTCCCAGGCAATTTACAGATTTAAGAAAACTGCTGCCAATGTCCTGATACCACAGGGTATCTTAAAAGGTTTTGTAGAGTCCTTACCACGATGAGTTGAAACCGAAACATTACAGAAAAATTTATACACAGAAGTTTAATGAAATTTTGACCAAAGGCATGTCTCTGCCAATCCTAGAGTTGATCTCATTTTGGGAGTGATTTAGATCAAATTCTGGATCCAAGAAGTTTTTTTTTTTTTTATAAAGGATTCTTCACCATTGCAGGATTGTAAGATTGGAATAATAAATGTCATACATCTTAAAATCCACTAGATGGTAGTAAAGTTCCAAATGCTTTGGCAGAGGTATGTGCAATCAGAGTGCTCTTCTTTATCATATGCAAAGCCCACTAAACACAAATGGTGTCATATAAGCCTCATCACCATCACCTTCATCTTGAATGAAAAAATAGCACGCTACTGCTAGCAGGACCCCTCAGCTTCGAGCTTTATATGAGCATGTGCATCGTTTGTGCGTTATATCACTAGAAAGTGAGTGAGAGAATGTTATAGTATTTTGCTGCAGACCTGCTATCAGTGCTTGTGAAGTTTGAAGCACTTTCTCCCCGTCATGCTACCATTCCTATGTAAGTTAAGCCCTTTTTCTAGCTGATGTGCCAGAGAAGTGTCCAATTGTGACAAGACTCGACTAGCTAATGTCCGTGATCCGAGAGATGTGATGAAACCGGCTACAAGTGTCCACATTGTGACAAGACTCGACTGGCTAATGTCCGCGACCCGAGAGACGTGGCGGGAGCAGCTGTAAGTATCCACAGTGTGACATGACTCGACTAATGCCCGTGATTCGAGAGACATGACAAAACCGGCTGCAAGTATCCACATTGTGACAAGACTCGACTAGCTAATGTCCGTGATCCGAGAGATGTGATGAAACCGGCTACAAGTGTCCACATTGTGACAAGACTCGATAGCTAATGTTCGTGATCCAAGAGACGTGGCGGGAGCAGCTGTAAGTATCCACAGTGTGATATGACTCGACTAATGTCCGTGATTCGAACAACATGACAAAACCGGCTGTAAGTATCCACATTGTGACAAGACTCGACTAGCTAATGTCAGTGATCCGAGAGACGTGGCGGGAGCAGCTGTAAGTATCCACAGTGTGATATGACTCGACTAATGTCCGTGATTCGAGAGACATGAAAAAACCGGCTGCAAGTGTCCACATTGTGACATGACTCGACTAATGTTCGTGATTCGAGACATTGCAGGAGCAGCTGCAAGTATCCACACTGTGACATGACTGGACTTACGTCTGTGTGATCGGTGAAGTCGTTTTGGAGTTCTTGTGTGGAATGTGCTTTCAAGATGGCGACTGTGGCGGCCATACTGGACATCGGAGCGCGACCAAAATCGTTAGGCTTCTGTAGTTCCACACCCCCAACATGCACTCAGAAAACGAAAGTGATTGGTGAAGCCATTTTGGAGTTATTGCGCGGAATACAACACTGTTGACAGACAGACGGACGCCGTGCGTGACGACAATACCCCTGGCCCTTTCGGGCTGAAGGGTAAAAAACGACCTCATTCACAGGGTGGCCTCATTTAGTCTGGCTTCAGACCTCGCAGCCTGACTTGGCGGATTTGAAAGGAAGTTGCCTCTCACCAAGTTTGACAGGAAACCCAGGCGGCAGCTTCATCTGCACGAACTCTCGCAGTTTGTTGAAGTGTTTAAAGGGAGCAATCACTTCCAGAACATTCAGTAACCTGGGAAATGCAGAGCACAATTCATCAGTAACCTGGGAGACAACAGTGCGCCGGTAACCTGGGAAATGCAATGCCGCGTCTTGGGAAGGAGAGCTGGTCCCGGATTAATTTTATTCTGTTAACAACATAAAATCATGCACCGAGGTAACAGGCTACACGGATCCTAGACTAGCTCTCCCACCCTGAGCGTGTAGCGTACACTTACGACTCGATCCGAAGGGGAAAGTCCTGACTCATGGCCACGGTGGCTTTGAAGTTCTTCTTGCTCTCCTTACACACAAGCTCTCTGCCCAGGTGAGGAGCCCTGTAGGATCACACGCACACATACAGAGTTATGTTTTCATGCTTTGTGAGAACGTCCATCGACTTACATTCATTGCCTTACCCCTTGCCCTGACCCTAAAACTGCTCCCTTACCAAGTGGGGACTAGAAAATGTCCCCATAAGGGAGAGGAAATCTGGTAATCCATCACTTTTGGGAACATTTGGTCTCAACAAAGGGTTGGGATACATGCCCTCACACAAAGGCACACACACGCACATGCTCTCACACACAGTTGTGTACCTGCCATGCTCGGCTGTGATGTACTCCTCCCAAGAGAGAGTGTTTGGGGACGGGGCAGTGAGAGACTGTCTCCTAACAGGCTGAGGGAGATTAGCAGTACAATGTTAGATTACAATCAACCACTGTCACATCACACGTAATCATTAGCCATGTTCCCATTAACACATTTTCATGCGTATTTTGAAGTATTGCATTAGAAAATGTTGATGGATACATCAGAAGGTACAAACTGCAGCAATTTCGTTTAAAAAAAAAAATAAAAAAAGCAGTCCCGCTTGAAGTGGCTTCTTTGCCATTTTCAAATAACAGTTAATGCAGTAGATGGGAGATAAAAACACCTTCGACTACTAAGTTGCGATGTAGCTAACATTTAACTCGCGTGACTGATCAGCTATTTCTTCAACTCAGGTTGTTATAACCATGCTCAACGTAGCCTATATCATCAGCTGCTGATGAGACAATGCTTTGCAGAGCCAAATTTTTTCACTCCAAATCAGTTGATGGAAACACGCGTAGATAAAAGCTCATTAAAAGTCTGGTTATAATTGTAGTTGGAATAAATACCAGTATACTGTGTCGTCCCACAGGACTGAATTCAGGAACCGCAGGTGCATTTCCACATGCATGCATGCTAATATGTACCGCTACACACTGACATTATTTATACATATCGAAATACGCTGACACCAAGATGCAAACCACCTCATAGTTGTGCTCAGCTGCGTTGCCCCCCTTGCTCCAGGTCTCCATGATGGCCTTGTTCCGCAGGATGTCCTCCTCGTTCAGGTGCTCTCTCCGCTTCCGCGACTCCAGAACCAGGCCGTTCACCGCGAAGCAGTCTGCCAGGAAACTGCCCACCCGCTCCTGCCTCGACCGCAGGGCCATCAAAGCACAGAAGGTTTAGCAGAGAGTGTGTACATCCATGTTCATTTGTTTGTGTGTGAGTGAGTGGGTGAGTGAGTGCACATCTATGGTCATGCCTGTGAGGGTATGAGCGTGCATTTTTAAGTGCGAGTGGAGGGTGAATTTATGTTGGCGTATGTGTGCACACATGATTTAATGTGCAAATCAGAGATATCTGCATGTGTGAGACTGGCAGGTACATTTAAGTCTGTGAGTGAAAATACAGTTTGTACATGTGTATATGCGCAAACAGCTACTGTACGCATGTGCGAATGCAGGAGTTTGCAAGTGTATAAATACAAGAGTATCTGCATGTGTGTGAGAGTGCCTGGGTTTATGTGTGCATGAGAGAGAGAGAGAGAATACCGTCTTGTCTTCTCTGAAGAGCCACCCTGACTGTGTGCGGGAGAATGTGATGGATTTGGTGGACAGTGTGGCCGAGTAAATATCACTGCTCATCAGGATGTCCACTTCCTCCTCCGTCTCTACCTCAGACTCCTGCCACAGGAAATCATGTTATCACCGCACAAATATACAAACACACTGGCACACACGTGTACGCACACATCCTTCTATCTTTGTGAGGACATTAAATTGACTTCCATTTATTCTTTTTGTACCTCTGCAGCCTTTTCCTAATCTTAACAACAAGCAACGCATGCCTCACCCAAATCTTTACCCTAACCTTAACCGATCCCTAATGCTAACCTTACCCCTAACCTTAACTGAAAGGTCACAATTTGCCTTTGTAGTCCTGAGGACAGCGGAAAATATCCTAATTTCCAAATAATGTCTCCACTCTGAAGGAAAAAATATATTCTATTCCTCACTGCGCAGCAAGCACAAGAACACACAAACACAGACACACAGACACACACACACCCTCTCACCTCATGGTGAATGCGCTGATAGACTTTCTGTTCATTGTCCAGAACCACAAAGGATTCTGGGGGAGGGCAGTCACCCCTGAAGGTGAAGCTCAGGTCACCACGTTGGCATTTCATGTCGGTGAAGTCGATGAGGGTGGTGTCCAACCTGCCGAACAGAACCTCACCTCACCTTACCGCACACAGAGCCCGTGTGACTCCATTTAACATTCTACTCTGTTGCATGAATGTTCCACTCATTGAAACACAAATGTCACCGGTGAAAAATGCGCTATAGATGTGATCAGTAAAAATTTGTGTTGTACAGCGCTGAGCAAAAGTTCCAGGCCGCCTCAATTTTTTATTTGAATTTGGTCTTAGAAATTTATTTTTTAGTTTTGTGCACCGGTGTTGCTGAAGACAAAATTCAGATTTGAGATAGTAAATAATAATTTAAAAATATATAATTAAGTGCAAACATTATTTGAAGACGGCTGATAATGCTATATAATCTACAAGTACTGTCAGAGCCCTGATCTCAGCATCATCACGGCTGTCCAGGATTAGACAGAGAGACAGACAAAAGTGGGACAATTAGTCTATAAATAGATTGTGAAAAGCTATCCAATCTACTTTGAGCAAGCAAAAATCCAGTCTTTGAAAACTAGAACTACAGGACAGTGTACCTAATAAGTTAGCTAAAGGGTAGTTATAGAAAATATTGATTTGATTTAGGTTTCACTGTTCATACTGCTTTATGGTTCATTTCCCAATGTTAAAAAAACCTGTTTACTTCATGATTTTGGAAGCATCTTTGCCTTGCTGAATAGTATTAAATGTGCCCAAAATCTTCATGCAATACAATAGATGTGATCAGTGCAGGATCTATAATGTGCTCTTGCAGATTAGAGAGCAGCTGAGGCCAAACCTGATATTTATTCCTTGCTTGTAGATTTTACAGGCGTCTGAAGGCAGGATCCGGGATAACAGGGGGACTGATGAGAGCAGAAAAAAACATATTAATGAAAATCTAATTATAACTTGCAGTGCACTCGGCATCTTCCCGCGCAGGAAATGCTGCAGTCAATCATTTACACCATAATAACTACTGCAACCCTTTGGCCATAATTGGAAGGCACGTAGTTCTGCTCAGGAAAATTTATTTCTGGAGCCGTCTCAACTCTATGACATCACACCAGCAGCCTGCTGAGTACTCATATAACATTGCTGATTGACACACTTAAACAGCAACAGCACTGACAGTTTGACTACAGGCAGCCTGACAGGCACCATTACACTAGAAGACCTGACTGACACTGTAAAACCATCGCAAACCTGACTGCAATCAGTAAACCGTTACATACGTTCCTGCCCAACTCCGTTAAACTGAGACATTCCTGATCGACACCAAAAAAAAGCAGTAATAAATGACTATCCCCATTTACCCCCGTGTGTATAACCAAACTTACCCCAGCTCTGAAAATCCCAGTGAACCTCCAAGTAAAAATCTCCAAGCTAAAAGAGAAATAATAAAAAAATGTCAGTGTGCAGGTCTGTGTGGATATATTTACATTTGTATACATTTATTCATTAATTTTTCACGACCACAAGCATACCATAGAAATGATAAAGGCATTGTAAACATGAACGATGTCACAACATGGGAAAGAAGAGAAATCCAGGTTTCTAATCGAATATCTTAACGTTTTTTGGGTTGTTTATGTGCGTAAAACGCAATACTTCTAAAAGCACACAAAGCAGCATATTTTTTCTGGAAGCTTCTCACATGGGCTCTGATATGCACTACAACACCAGAGGGATGTACTATGAGGGTACTATGAAGCAAGATTACAGTGTTAGAAAGGTACGTTGAGCCGAAGACGGGTTTTCAGTATCATGAAAATAGCTCACTTTGACCAGCCATGGTAACACCCGGTACCTCGGATTGCTAGTTCAGGGTTTATCAAGCCAGCTCACGCAAATCAGGCTAACTCTGAACTTGCTTCATAGCAGGGCTGCACTATTAATCGCAAAATAATCAAAATCAAAATATGACCAAGTGCAATATCCAAATCGCAAGAACTGCAATCATTTTATTTAGGTAAAATGCATCACAAAATGGTATTTACTAAAATTCTGAGGGCTGAAGAGATGCTCTGGCCTACAAAGCATGTAAAAAACCATGTTTGTTTGGCAGAGATTGGAAGAAAAGTCACATCATCATGATTTTACAAGTTTTTAAATGACAATGAAAACTGCAGGCAAAGGCTATTCCCCCAACTGTTGAGCAAAATCTTTCAGTGAAATTTATTAGGGTCTTTTGAATGGTGTCTTAGATTTGCCAGGGAAATAAGAGCAACGTTCTACCTGATTCAAACAGCAGCTGGGGGAATAAGAGCAGCTTTCCTTTCCTGTACCACTAACGGTTGGGGAAACAGCCACTGTACATTTTAAGCATCCGTAATAATCGTGAATTACATCGCAATCGCAGTATCTGAAAAAATAAATAGCAATTTCACCTTTTGACCATATCATGCAAAGCCCCACTTCACAGGAGGGTTGGGTTCAATTAATTTTTTTCAATTACATTACAATTACAATTACTTTCAAGACAGAATGTTCAATTATGATTACAATTACTTTTCAATAAAAAATTAAACTAAAATTAATTTACAATTACTGTAATTGTAATTGAAAACAGTAACTGAACCCAACCCTGCTTCACAGAGCACTCGTTTGGTATTATGAAAGATGAAAAGAGCTCCGTGCTGTGATTGTCATCACTGGTCATTATATACAGGCTGCAGCACAGCTGCTCACCTCCTGTAGAGCCTTCAGCAGCCGCGGCCTCTTCACCTCCACGCTCTCTCTGGACTGTTGCTTCAGCTTCCTCAAAAGGGCTGTGACTGCACACGCACACGCACACGCACACGCATATGCAGGTGAGTAAGGATTTGGGGTTGAGTAAGGTTTAGGGGTTACAGAGCTCTGGGACTGGAGCTGAAATTCAGAGATTACACGCGTCGGTCTCCACAGTAGGTGGAGTTTTGGGTTAGGCACTGAAATTCAGGATTTCACTGGTTTCAGTCACTATATATGAAGTAGCTTTAGGAAAGGAACTGAAATTCAGGATCTTATTCATTTGTCAGGACACATTTAAACGGACTTATAGTTAGGCAAATATTTTTCCAAGATAATAATTCTTTGTTTAAAAAGTGAATATCGAAATAATTCTATTAGAAATTGCAACTTAAAACACTGAGTTTCTGTATGTTCACATCAGTGGTTGCCATGGCAATGGCTGCTTTAAAGAATATGAAGATACTTAGAGAAACACAGTTATTGAGATAACCAAACACTGTTTAGTTATCATTTCAGCTGTAATATGAAGAAAAAAAACATTCCTAATGTTCTAGTATTAATTTTGACCGGCCCCCCTAAATCAATTCAGGCGGGAAACAGCTAATTAAATATGCATATTTTGATTTACTCATATTCAGAGGTACAAAATGCAAAAACAGCTGGTACAGACATTGATCATAACAAAATGAAGAAAACTGCCAAATATGAAGTTAATTGGATGAATAGTTGCTGAGAAATCTGTATTTTCCAGTTGAAAATCTGTATTTTAAGAAAACAAGTAGATCAGAGGGATCTAATAGCTGCGACCTGGCCTAGCATCCGTCACATGGCCTAGTGTCCATGACTGGTGGTTTCTTGTACAAGTGTGACCTCGAAATTGGCAAATGACTTTGAAAAATCAATAGGGGACCCTTCCTCTGTACCAAGAAGCTTGTTGTAAGATTTAATAGCCATCCATCAAGTTAAACTCGAGTTACGGTGCGAAAACTGTGAAATCGGGGCAAAATCGATACTTTTTTGACCGGTGTGACCTTGGGATTCGACAGATGACCTTGAAAATCAATAGGGGACCCCTCCTCTATACCAAGAAGCTTGTTCTAAGATTTCATAGGCATTCATTGAATTAAACTTGAGTTACGGTGCGAAAACTGTCAAATCGGGCAAAATTGACACTTTTTTTTTTACCTGCGTGACCTTGGGATTTGACGGATGACCTTGAAAAACAATATGGAAGATCTCCTCTTAGCCTAGAAGCTATTTCCAAAATTTCATAGCGATCCATGAATTCTAACTGGAGTTACAGCGCGAAAACCCGCAAACAAGGTTGTGGCCTCTGTGAACTTGACCTTTGACCTCGACCTTGTGCATGGACATCACTTTGGTGAAGGTCAATAACTCCTGAAAATTTCATGATGATACGACGACAGGAACATGGTGAAAAAGGTGTCACAGACGGACGGACAGACAGAAGCGTTTATAGAGCTGCTTGGTCGCAGCTAAAAACGTGATTTAAGTTCGGCAGTAATAATGTGATCAAAGCTTGACAGTAATGTTCTCAGGAGGAATACAGGTAGTATTTTGTTTTTAGGATTTTTTTTTTTACCTCCTCAAAAGGCACCAGCCTCCTAAGTAACTCCCTTTTCTTCAATCTGTGTTTCTTCCCTAGTTTTCCGTTCTTGTCGAGCGTCTATTTGTTTCTTTTTTCAAGTTCTAGTGCGCATTTTTCACTCTGTTTCACATGTTTTCTGTCCATTTCATGACAGCCTTTCATTAACTGCGCCCCTGCCTTTATGCAAAGTTTCATAAGAATGGAGGCAATTCCTCACACGCCATCACTGAAAGTCACCAGACTGTTTCAGCCTTGAAGACAGTGTTCGGGACGAATGTGTCAATCGGAACACGTCCTCCATATTACGGAGTATTTGAAGGACCACGTCATGTTCTCACCTCAAAACTAAAATTCTGAACCAAAATTGGCATTTTGCTTAGCTATAGGTCCCCTTAAAGCTCTTAGTGAAGAGGTCTTTTGATAGAAGTGCAACACAAATAAAACTGAATTGAATTTAATCATCAGCCCCCACAGCGGATGGAGTTTTGGTTTAAGAATTGAAATTCAGGATCTTACTCATGGGTCAGTCTCAATGTCAGATGTGAGTTTCGGGATGGGAACTGAAATTTGGGATCTTACTCATATGTGTAGCTGATGAGGATTTGAGCTAGGACCAGAAATTCAACATCTAACTTATGTCGGTCTCTATAGCTGAGGGAGTTTGGAGCTAGGAACCGAAATAGAAGATCTTTTGGTCTCACTAGCTGATGGAGATTTGCATAAGGAACTGATATTTAGGATCTCATTCGTGTTGGTCTCCACAGCTGATGGAGTTTTGGGTTAGAAGCAGACATTTAAAATCTTACTCATTTGTCGGTCTCCATAGCTGATGGCTTCTGCAAGCGGACTCCAGCCCTGGGCATTCTTCACCTTCACAGGTGCATTGTGGGCCAGTAACAAGTGGGCACACTCTACAGAGAGCAACAGAGAGGAAGGGTAATAATTCAATAACTCCCCTGAGACGACAAGCACTTGTGAGATAGCAAAATTCCTCACGGCAGAGCCAGTGGCGATATTCTCAGGAGGCAGCTATCAGCGCATATAACACAACACCTGTTCACATAAAACAACACTTACTCACCTAAAGCAACACTTACTCACCCAAAACAACACCAGTACACAAGATGCAGTAGCTACACACATACACACACACACACACACAGCCATTAGAGAAGACTACCATGACCTAACCCCTTAGAGCAGTTTAGTTAACCAGTGCCATTTCAGCAGTTTAGTGTGACTGTAACCATTTGAACTGGTAATTGTGATTAGCCCTAACAACAGTTTAGTTTGACCATGATCATTTGAGCAGTTTAGTGTCACCGTAACCCCTAGAGCAGTTTATGGCAACTGTAGCCATTCAATCAGTTTATAACAACCATAGTCATTATAGCAGTTAAGAGTAACCACAACCATTTGAGCAATTTAGCCTGACCGTGGCCCTTAGAACAGTTTACTGAGACCATAGCCATTTGAGCAGTTCACTGTGACGAGCCATTTGAACAGTTTAGTGTGACCATAGTCATTTGAGCAGTTTAGCGAGAGTGTAGCCCTTAAGGCTTGATTCCAACGGGAGCGTCTTGGCCGCGTTACTGCCGCGATGCGGTTGCAGGAGTTGATCCGCGGCCATTCCAGACAGCGGTTGCGATTCCACCAGCCGCGCCACGGCACGTCCCGGCAGTGTCCAAGAAGCGGCTCGCCGCGCTGCCCCGCCGAAAATACGCAGCAAGTCCATTTCTGCCGCAGTCGCGCTGATCTGGACAGAGCTGGGATACGTTTCCCATAGTTTGACCATATACATTTATTGGATCCAACTACGTTAGTATTTATGCTAATGGATCTGGTGTGCCAGGCAGGAAGTAACTATCAAGGGGAATACGCTTTTAACTAAAAGAAACCAGCCACAAATCTTTGATATAAAATTTGTTTATAGCTTACTTTTCAAAGTTGTGATTTTTTTTTAGCTAAAACACGGGCACAGTTTTTTTTAAATGTATGGTGTTCGCGGCTGGACTGTAGTACGCTCTACAGCACAACAAAGACGGAAATGACATTAAATGCAATTAAAGCAGAAAAAAATAACAGAAAGCATTTAAGGTCATTGCACAAATATGCCGGTAAAAATGACGAAATATGCTAAATCCGAGCAGGTCGATTGTATCAGCTGGCAGGACGCTGCACAGACATTCCGCGTTCAGTGGAACATGATGTCGCGTACAAGACGCAGCAAAACAGCGTCACTCTCGCCACGCTGCAAATACGCGTCCAGTGGAATCCAGGGGTTTCGAGCAGACTACGGAGACCATAAACATTTGAGCAGCATGCGATGACCATATCCATTTGAGCACTTCGCTTTGACTGTAGCCCTAAGACCAGTTTACTGTAAACATTTTTTTTATAATAATAAATATATAAGCGGGGAGCCTGTGCCAGTCTACTGACACAGGCCAGTGGACTGGGTAGTTGAACAGAATACATGCTCTGTTGTTCTCACGCCAAGTTCTCAGATGTGTAACACGCATGCATGTATGAACAGGCTCCTATCCGGCACGCACCACCCAACCTGGCTGGTACTGAGAGCACAAAGCCAGGGACTAGCGACGGAGGATAATGCGCAAGAGGGACAGACAGAGCAGCACACGCCAGTGTATTGTGTAATGTGATGGTGATACGCTTACATAATGCGACCCATATCCCTCATCTACTCCCTCCTGCGGATCTGAGCTCCTGGTCCAGGGCTGGCGGTTTTCATTTTAACACACACAGGGATCCACGCACGCACGCACGCACACAAGCACGCACGCACGCACGCACGCAGATAGACAGAAACACACAGGCACACATACACAGATAGACAGACACACAAAGACAAGCATGCAGACTCACACATGCACATACACGCACACTCACACACATTCATATGCACGCATACGCACACACACACACACACACACACACACACACACACACATATATATATATGAAAATACACGCGTACTTGCACAGGCACGTACACACACTTACACATGCATAACCAATTTCTCCTCACAACCCTAACCCTAACCTGTCCTCCCATTCATTCTCAGTCTTCACAGACGCATTGCATTTCTACTTTCATTTCTGATTTCTTGCACCAGATTGCTTCATGTTCCACTTTCTTGGCGAAAAAGTATCAGGACTATAATTATGATCATTCGCCTCATTTTCAGTGCTTTCGCTCAGCGTAAATCCTAAGGGAAAGAGGATACAGGTGCACCACAGGTGCAGGTCAGTACAGACAGGATGGGTGCTTACACCGGAGATGCAGATGTTCATCCTTAATCACTCGCACGCACGCACAAACACACTCACCTTTATGTCCCATCATGACTGCCAGGTGCAGGGGGGTGTTTCCTGCAGCAGAGCACAAGAACTGAATCAGGAAAAAAGGTGCCACATCACAACTGATATACGCTGTGATACAGCATTGTATGTACTTCTGTCTGAAGATGTAAAAAGTTATTTTCCTCCTTCCTGATTTCTTATCTTTTTTGCATATTTGTCACACTTAAATTTTGCAGAGCAAACACATTTTAATATTAGACAAAGATAATCCCAGTAAATACAAAACACAGTTTTTAAACGATGACTTTGTTTATTTAGGGAAAAAGCTATCCAAATCTACCTGGCCCTACGTGAAAAAGGAATTGCCCCCTAAACCTAATAACTGGTTGTCGGCGACAACAACTGCAATCAAGTGTTTGCGATAACTGGCAATGAGTCTTTCACATCGCTGTGGAGGAATTTTGGCCTTCTCTTCTTTGCAGAATTGTTTTAATTCAGCCACATTGGAGGGTTTTCGAGCATGAACGGCCCATTTAAGGTCATGCCACAGCATCTCAATTGGATTTAAGTCTGGACTTTGACTAGGCCACTCCAAAACCTTCATTTTGTCTTTTTAAGCCATTCAGAGGTGGACTTGCTGGTGCGTTTCGGATCATTGCCCTGCAGCATAACCAAAGTACGTATGAGCTTGAAGTCACAAAATGGTCACACATTCTTCCTCAGGATTTTATGGTAGAGAGCAGAATTCATGATTCCATCAATTATGGCAAGTCGTCCAGGTCCAGAAGCGGCAAAGCAGTCCCAGACAATCGCACCTCCACCACCATGTATAACTGTTGGTATGATGTTCTTTTAATGAAATGCTGTGTTAGTTTTACGCCAGATGTAACGGAAAGCACACATTCCAAAAATTAAAACTTTTGTCTCATGAGTCTGCAGAATCTTTTCTCAAAAGTCTTGGGTATCATAAAGATGTTTTTTGGCAAATGCGAGACGAGCCTTTGTGTTCTTTTTGGTCAGCAGTGGTTTTCGCCTTAGAACTCTGCCATGGATGCCATTTTTGCCCAGTCTTTTATCATGAATACTGACTATAGATAAGGAACTTTATTGTCATTGCAAGGAGGTACAATGAAATTCTGTTTGGTAATGTCTCCTTGTAGCTGCAGTATATCCTAGTCATAAAATATAACGGAATATAAATAGTAGAGAAGTAAAAAAAAAAAAAACGTGCAGAAAAATGGAAAATATTTACAACAGATACAGACTGTAATAGTCTGTATGAAAAGTGCAAGACAGTCAGTAGTCCAAAGTAATCCAAGTTGTCGTTTGGTGTGTATGGGTGCTTCTGAGGGGGGGGGGGGGGGGTCATGGTTCCTGCAGCAGTCTCTTCACAGCCATGGGGAAAGAAGCTGTTTCTCAGCCTGTTGGTGTGGGCTCTTGGAGTAATTTCGGTAGGCTGGCCACTCCTGGGAGGGTTCACCACTGTTTCAAGTTTTCTCCATTTGTGGATAATGGCTCTAACCGTGGTTTGCTGGACTCCCAAAGCCTTTGACAATGACAAGGTTTCTCATCTGTTCTTGAATTTAGATTGCAGCACAATGTGAGATCTTTTTGCCCACTTCACTGTGTCAGTCAGGTTCTCTTTAAGTGGTTTCTTAATTCAACAGGTCTGGCAGTAATCATGCCTGGGAGTGGCTAGTGATATTGAACCCAAAAAAGAGAAATCAGGAAGGAGGCAAATACTCTTTCACAGCACTGTACATATACAGATATGCCAAGACATTATAACAACTCACAGATGAAGAGAATTAATGTTTATCATCTTAAAACTATTACACAAGTCGACATCTGCTAGCACATCTTTGACAACAATCAGAGTTAGGAAACATTTAGTTCTCAGAGTTGTCAGGTCAGATGCTGGAGAAATGGGACCTACGCAACTAAGGGCCAAATCATTATAGCCGGATGACAGGGTCGAAGCATTTCCGATACAGCCAGGGTTTTCCCGGTCAGCGGTTGTGAGCAAATACCAACTGTGATCTACGAAGCAACAAATCATAAACTGATGATACGCTGTTGGGTGGCCAAGGCTCATCGACACGAGGGCATCAAAAGCTATCCCGTCTGATCCGAGTCGACAGAAGGGCTACCGTGGCACAAGTTGAAGGAAACTTTAATGATGGTTACAGGAGGATTATGTTTCAATATCGAGCATTGCACCCAGCTGCAAACCAGTCAGACAGCCCATTCTAACCCCCCATCCATGCTCGGGGTATTCGAGAATCTGAACTTGACATTAAGGCAATGGAAGGTGGTCACCTCGTCTGAAGAGTCCTATTTTTTTTTTTTTTTTTTAACAACATGCACATTAGCCACTTACATGAGCACCATTTACCTGGGGAAAATATCCCACCAGGATGCACTGCAGGCAGAAGACAAGCCACTGGAGTGTGTGTGATGCTCTGGGAAATTTTCTGATGAGAAACCTTGGGCCTAGGCATTCATGTGGACATCAAATTTGGCAGAGCCATTCTAGCAATACAAATAGGACCAATAGCATATTCGGCAAGTGGTCATAATGTTTTGCTCATCTGTGTACACCTGATGTCCAGACACAAACACAAACATACACCAGTATATCTTCAATCTTCAGGACTCAAATGCATTCATACAATGATACAGTGTATACACACACAATCCTCTGAATATACACACTACACAGTCCTAAATCCACAAGGTCAAAATTTAGCAACTATCTGACACAAGCAAATGTTATGCTTTGTAAAGGGTGAAATAACACATCCAGACGTGACAACGACAATGTCACTTCGCTGAAAAGGTCTTCCTTTATAGTATTTAGCCACTAAGTGACATTGTCAGTTATATGACATCTGGCATAAGGATTTGTTATTTCACCCTTTACAAAGCATAAAATTTGCTTATGCACAATTTATGAAGACATTACGTCTCATTTATGAAGGCATTATTCACGCTGTATGAAGCCTTTATGAGCAACACTTCATTTTACGTGTGACTGAATTCTGAATAGCATTATGTCAAAATCAGCCATAAATCACTAGTGATGCCACACTTTAGACACACAAAAAAAAACCAGATTCCACAGAACTCTCATCTAGCCATTATACTACACAAACAGAGCATAAGATCCATCAGATAATCCTGCCACAACTGTCTCTTTAAATCTAGTCAGACCATAGTCAGCACAGGACAGGGAAATTTATAGTGTGCCTTTTTATGGCTTTTAATTTACCGAGCAGCCAAAAGGGACCCAGTGATCAATTTTAAAAGAGAAGTCAATAAGCCTTTAAATAAATGGAATATGAACAAGCCTTCATGGAATCAGACAGCACAGATATGGGTACCATTAGTGTATTGGCACAAGAGTGTAAACACTGTTATACACAGGGCGATTTTGATATCATCCCAAATTTTACTCCACAGCAGCAGGAACTTAATGCGATTAACCCCTTTGCACAGAATACAAATAATACCAATTTTTCCTCTTGTGCATGAGTCTATTTAAGGATCTATAACACGGTATCTGTGCCACAGAGACTGTGAAAAATTATTCCAGTGGAGCAAGACATTTGAAAATTCAATTATAGAATTATTTAGACATTAAATTTCGAAATTTACAGACGCTGGCATCAATATCTGAACAATGTGGTTTTTAAAGGGATGATATCCAAGGGTATGGGGTATGGTATGGAATGTCATGTTTGAGAATGAAGCGGATGCAAGTCTGGGTGAATGTACATCATTAAACGGCTACAAGTGAAGGTCTACGCAAACTTGCACTAAACAGGGATATGAGGAGGTTTATGCTGGTGTACACGTGCGCATACAAGTCACTAAATGTGTGGTAGGTGATGGCATGTATGCCTGCTACATTAAATTCTAAAACAGTTGACAAACATGCCTACAGCGTGGATGGGTCAAACTGTTGGCCATATTGGGTAAGGCTTCCACTGCCTGCTGCAGTTGCCCAGCCTGAGTAGATTTCTATGGTCTTACCTTTCTGCAGTCACTGTTGTTCACGATAACAATTGAGTCCTACCCAAGATGGGATCCGTTACTTGCACATTCCAGATAATGTCCTTTCAACTGTTTTTAATTCAATGGTCGACAGCATGATTTTCAACACCTCCACGAAGGTACACCAGTACAGAGGGTTTGAGTGGAGAAACCCATACTTTGCAGAAGCAAAGTCATAAGGCAGACAAAAAAATAATGTATGAAACAAAAATAAATGCCAAGTAAAAAAGTTCAAAGCAAAATATTCTCTCCACTGTGAGGCGAACTGCACAACACCAGAGGACATTTCAAAGACTGTTGCAACAAGGTAGAAGTCAATGCAAAGAGGTGATTGCTACTTCTATGTCTGCTACAGCTACATACACCCAAAAAGCTAGCCTTAGGTCACTGCATACAGCTGACCTTATATGCCCTTAACTTTTGACCTGATGACCTCCAGAACCTAATTAACGTTAGCCTAGCTACTCTCAGACTCTATGGTAAGTTGACGTGCGACTTGGTCAAAATCGGTCATCTCCTTCAGTAGATATCGCGCACACAAGAAATACGTGTTGAATTGATGAACAGATGGACGGACAAAGAACTGGAAATTTCAGTATCCCTCCTGCCCACTGTGGGGGACGGTGAAATAACGCTTAAACGAAAAACTATGCATCCATCTTCTAACTTGCTTGTTCCTGGGGAGGCCAGAGTCTATCCCAGCGTACAACGGGGCAGAGCCAGGAACAGACGCTGGACAATACACCGATCCATCGTCAGGGTCACACACCACTCTGCAAACAGCTTTAACAATTTAATGTTTCCAAATAGTCCAATATGCTTTGTTAGACTGTGGGAGAGAACCAACGAAAAATCAGAATCAAACGGCAAACCCAGGTCGCATTCAAAGCCCCCTAAAATCTAACTGCGAGAAAACAACCCTCTCTAGTGCGCCACCGAGTCGCCCACAGCTGCAATTTACCAGTTATACATGCAAATGTCCAAAGCTCTCAAATACAACATGCTACCCTTATAGGAAAGGGTGGTTTATTACTTTAAGGCAGGGAGGAGTTTTCATGGGCGTAAACCGACAGGTCTACATCTGTGGTCACAACCCCTGTTCCAGGACATCGAGCAGCCTGTGGGCTTTCACTCCAACCGTAGTTTGGGGTACATCGGACGGTATATCTCCAGCAACAAAGCTGGAGATCACCATTCAACACGAACCTCCAACTCCACTGCAATCGGTGTCACAAAAAAGTAATAAAAGGCATGAGATGGCTGAGAAAGGATTCACTATCACTCTAATATACGAATGCAACGCCCTCCCGACCGCGTTTCTGTCTGTACGCACTTCGGCTTATCCGATTCGGCCCCATTTTGTGCGGCGAAAATAGAACTGATGGGCACAGATTAGTTGTGCAAGAGGTTACTGACATCTTCCGCGCCTGCGTACATTTGTGCGTCAAGTAGAAGTCGAGCAACAAAAAGGACAAGTTAGCCTGCATTTCTGACAGGCATAGCAATTTCATTATACATGCAGAAGGTATTCAACCAAGCCACTGCCATTTAATGGCAAGATCACTTTACCGTGGACATCTTTCTGCGCGATGTTCTGTGTCCGGATTAGCGAGGACAGCCGACGGACGTCTCCTTTGAAGACACACTCATGAACTGGGAAATCCTCCGTGTTCTGAATTAAGGGGTTCTTGTTGTCGTCGGTGGCGGTCGTGTTCGTGTTGGCATTAGTGTTGACGTTGGTATTAGCGTTGTTGGCGTTGGCGATCGTATTGGCGTTGATCTGCGATAGCTGGTTCTGCTGCTCCGTTGACGGCGATTTAATCATTTTGTGATTATTCAGTATCTTACTGCCTTTGACTCGGTTATTTCTGGACAACGTCCCCGCTGCCCCGTCTTCGTCGTGTTCCACCAATTCCACATCCTTCTTATGCTTTTGCTCCTTGCGCATAGAGCGCCGTTTTTCTCCAGTCATTTTAAGATTCTGGAGACGAGCAATAAAAATAATCGAATCACACTTGCCAGCTGACCCTGGGGAACTGCTAGCTACAGCCGAGCACTCGCTGGTGATGCAATGGATGCCCGCAGTTCATCAACGGCGACAATAACGGCAGCTCACTCAACATACAAACACGGTGTTAAAAATGCATGCAATGCTTCCCAAAGCGACGGGAAGGAATAACACGAACACCAAAAACTACCGATTACCCAATGGTCGTCGGATCGTTTGTTGCATGTCGCTCCCAGCTTTGCTTGAACCTATAGCGACATAATATTGTTGTACGCCACAGCCACATCCTATCATGGATGAAGTCCGACTGCCAATAAATGATCTGTCATCTTCCGCCCCTGGTCTCGCGAGAGTACGGGGCCCCTCCCAGATTCCGTGACTAAAGCCCTTGCTTATCACCCCTGCTTTAGCACTGAGGGTTTGTATCTCTGTCTGGGTCTGATCTTGCCGGACGACAAATGCAGTTTTACTTGATCAGATTCAGTAGACAAGGTACCGCTGAAGCCATGGAACGTCATGTTTCGAGACTCATGCTGGTCTACCGATGCTGTCCACTGAAGTTAATTCTTGGTTAAAATTCCTGCTTCGACAGCCAAGGAGTCCGCACTCGTTTAAGCGGTTTTATTAACACTTCCAAGTTCGAAGTAGCTAGTCTTCAGCTCGTGGAAGCTGGTTAGGTACAGTTAGTCAACCAGCTAAAATCAATTTAAGCGTGCAGACATGTCTCATGATCAAACTTTGTTTAAGATTCCGGTCAATGAGTCACTATTGCAGTATTTTGATAATTCCAGTTCAGAAAGTATACATTTGTGGCCTTTGAAGCAAGGCATTTAATGCTAAATCTGATTCAAGCATCTTTGTATTAGGAAGACAACATACTCAAAAGTTCAATTTGATAGTTGCAGTTTGTTATACAAGAACAGTAATGCCTTGTTGCACCATTTCACAGGGCCACAGTGGATTCCAATGCTGCTTGCATCGAAAGATTCTGAAAACCATGTGTGCTTCTACTTTAGTAAACGGAAGATCTGAAAATTGATCCAAATTTATTGAGGCGGAGTAAATGCTGGAATTTAAATAACCATGAATAAATTGTTTATATATGATATATCCAGTGTATTTAAATAGTCTCAATGTTCTGATTAAAACAGCTGGTTTTTGAAGTGCAAGAGCTGCAACATAAATGTATTTTTTTCTGTCTTTACCTCCTTGCAATCCACTATCAAGAAGAAAAAAAAAATATTTGACTGGAAAAATTGATACAAAAATTGTGAACTCCCAAGTTGCAGAAGTCTGAATGTCCCAAAAAGTAGGGGAGAGCTGCCTTGATTGTAATGCGTCACAATTGTAACATGCACGTTTTCTCTTGATTTGTCAATGCGCTCATGATGTCATCATGTCAGCATGTGACGAGTAATACACGTGCCCGGGAAGTTGCAAGTCTTTTCAGCCATGCTGCAGGGAGATATCACCAGAGAAGTTGGTTTTCCATAAAGTAGGTAAAAATTCACTCCCACAGGATTTTTTGACTACAGATTTTTTCTTTAATGTTACAGAGCTAAAATCTGCTTGGGTGTATGTATATATATATATATGTTCGTTACTAGTTTGCATTGTTTTAACACATTATGATTGTTAGGTCCGTTCTGTAAACGACGCCAAATTAATGGTGAGCCGAGCGGTGCAGTTGTGACACATGCTACATTTTAGACAACGGCAGACATTTGCAAGCCCAGCTCAAATAAGTTTGCTCTTTCTTTGCTTTTTTGTTTGTTTTACAGAATGTCCCTACAAAAATGCACATTTTAAAAATTGCACTAGATGCTGAACGGCACAAATTGTAATGTTCTTTGCACTGAGATGTAGCCTTGGTCCTACCTTGAAATTTAATAAGATAACCTACTTGGTTTCTGTCTGGAGGAAAATGTTATTGTAGCCTTTCTGGATTTTTGCAATAAAACTATAAAATACAAATAGACTGTTTTTCTATAGCATAGACCGTAAAAAAATAAGTGATTTGGGGTGTTGCTACATAATTGACCCTGCAGGGGTACCAGTGCAGGTATGAATGGGACTTTAACAAAACTCATGTGTATTATTTGCCAATATTCTGTGTTCGGTCAGCTGTCATTCAGATATTTTCTGAATCAAATTAGGGTTGTATAACATTTTTACGACTCCATCAGTCAAAGTCGCTAACTTTGTAGGCACAATCAATGGATTTTCCTATCAAGGAACTCACACAAATGCTCCAACTGGTTCATCTAGTAAGTTTTAATAATATACAATATTTTTGATGGGACATTCTAATCACATTATTGGTGTTAAAGAAACGTTAAACAGTTGCCTGAATGAAATATAATTGATTTGACCTGAATACGATGAGTTTAATGCTACTTTTTAGCAGTGTTACAATTCTAACTCCTGCGGTTACAATTAAGACTCAAACGTGCTTCAGTTGTAACATCGGACAGAGTCCGCTTTCAGTTATATTACTCAAGACCTGTTTCATCAATTGAAAAACTATTAGTGGATAATGATAGCAGACATGTGTTGGTGCTTTGCCTGAAAATATTACATATCTAGGTAAAACTATCTCTTATTAATAGAGCGAAAAGTGAAAAACGTTACAATTGTGGCGGCTCTCCCCTACCTTTCTGACACAGCACTTCTGATGTTTGAAGTGTCCTCATTTTCTAGCGTCATAATTACACTGAAATTTGACTTGTGATGTTTAGAGAGCCTGATCAAGCTGAATTTAAATCACTGCAACAGTTCTAACGTCTTGAAAATGCTGTACTGCCACAGAAATTCAATATGACTTCTACTTACGTTGTATTTAACACTACATCTTTGTATGCAGTTCTACATACATTAAGTTCTGTATATTTTCACCCAAAGTGAATCTACGAGGCTTTATAGCTTGCATTTTATTGCTTAAAGCAGGGGTTCCAAAATTTGTTTCGGGCCTCCCTATGTGTACTGGTCTTCTTTCCAACCATGATTGCCATCATTTTAATAAGCTGTGAATTTCTCCCAATTTGGTGCATTTTGTGTTCAAGGAAGTTTGCTGTCTTAAAGCCAAATTTTGAAAAAAATATCAACATGTGCCAACAAGAGTGAAAGACCTTTGAATATTCTGCTTTTTACCTCTCGGCCCGAATTTCGGACAGAGGGGTATTGTTGTCACCTGCGTGTCTGTCTGTCTGTTGTCTGTCCATGACTTTGTCTGGGCCAGTACTCAGTAACTAATGATCGCAGCTTCAAAAGATTTTGTATGGTAACTCACTATGACCTATAGATATGCAACGTCAGGTTTTTTTTTTTTTTGCTGGATTTCACCTTTGACCTTGGCCGAGGGGTATACAGCAACGCGTTATGTTTTCCTATTTTGCAAAGAATTTCAGGTAATAACATTTTTAAACAGAGTGAATCTGGCACTGAGAAAATCAGTAGCCTCCAAATCAGGTTGCTGAACACAGGTGAATAGAATTCTTTCTAAATAATTTGCTTGCATTCAATAACAAAAATACATCATAAAACAGGTTTGAATCTGTCATTTCCTTGTGTAGTAATTTGTAAGTTTTTGCAACCATGTGGCCACAGTCTCACCAGTTAGGAACTTGTAGATTTTTTCCTTTGACTGGGTACTTTTTTGACCTCGTTTTATGCAGTTGTTACTCATATATCACAATGTGAATGCGGAATTCTTTCCTCACTGTATGTATGCATATCTGTCAAAATACTGTATGTCAAGGGAGGATAAAATGCTGCTCTAAACATAAATGCACCTAATGCTAAAATCATTCGTGCCAAAATACTACGATTGTGAACAGGGGTGGAAAAAAAAACCAGCATACACAGGAGGCCCCTGGACTAAGTTTGGGAACCAATGGCTAAAAGCAATATTGAGAAATGGTTTACCATCAGCCAATTTATTGACTCAATTACTGAATCCAAAATTGGTACTCTGCTGCCTCCCTCTGGACGCACATGGAAACACTGGGGCATATTTAGCTCGGCGTTCAAGATATTCCTATGAAGTTTCCAGTTTCATTCCTCTGCTCCTTGTTCCTCTAAATACAAATGTACTTGAGTCTTAAACTCATCTTGCCCCAAGTGATACATGGCAAATTACATCATGCCAGTGCATATCCTTTCCACAGAGTGCTTGGGACATGACTGAGGCTGGAGCTTGTAACTCGCGGGTTCATTCATTATTCCAGTAGGAATTAACTCCGTGTCCTGTGGGCAGCGAATCCTATATGTATTTGCCCCTTCCAAACGCCAGAACCATTGGAGTAACAGCCAGTTTATGATTGGAGGGATAAAACAACTGAAACGCTCATACCCGCGACAGTTTATATATATATTTTTTTACATTGATGTTATGTTAACACGGCATATATAGCTACCAACAAACAGAACATCCAAAAAAGATTGCCTGCAAATAAATAAATCGCAGTATTCAATGGATGTTCCGTTTGTTCTTAATACGTTTCTTTTTATATTTTATTTCATTCTCTATTTAACTGTGTTTATTCATTTTCATCAGTAAACAGACCTACATAAGACAAGACAAAAAATAAAATTATATATATATATATATATATATATATATATATATATATATATATACATATACACACATACATACATATACATACACACATATATTAGTAATGTGAAAGGTACATTATACATCATAAAATGAAATACAAAAAGTTTTAAACAAATGCTCTTGTCATTACAGCAGAAATGTCTACATTAATGTAATCAAGGAATGGTTTCCATATACTCTCAAAGGCATTAGTTTTGTAATGCAGAAGACAAGTCAAAAAGTCCAAAGGTATATATTCCATTATTGTTCTATGCCATCCCACCACTGAAGGGGCTTTATCCGAAATCCAGTGCTGAAGAATATTTTTCCTGGCACAAAATGTCATAACGTTATACAGTTTTTTCTGATATTTATCAGTTAAATGACCACTGGGAAGACCCAGAAGGAGGGTAACCGGGTCAAGTTCAAACTCCTTCTTCAACACCTTTCGTATTTCAAATAAGACATCATTCCAGTATTTTTGTATTTTTTCACAAGACCAGGGACAATGAGTAAGATCACCAATTCCTGTCTTACATTTAAGGCAAAATGGAGAGACATCCTTTCTATATTTGGAGAGCCGGTTTGGAGCAATATGTGCTCTGTGCAGTATCTTAAGTTGCATGGCTCTTGTCCGGTTACACACCGTTATTTTCCTTGCATTGTCCCAGATGTCCTCCCACATCTCTTCAGTTATCACAACACCCAACTCCCTCTCCCAGATCACCCCCAGTGCCCGAGCACCGACACTTGAGCAATCCCTCAGGCTAGCATAAAAGGTTCTAATGGAAGCATCCCCCTGAGAAAGAAGCACTTGTTTTTCCATCTGTGTGACATTCATATCAGCAGGCAGCGATGCGTCTTTTATAATATAATCTCTGACCTGAAAGTAACAAAAAAGATCATTTCTTGATATGCCATATTTTTCCATAACTTGGTTGAAAGGCATGAGGACAGAACCATCAAAAAGAACACCCAAGGAAGAAATTCCCCTAGCTGCCCAGCATTTGAAAGCTGAGTCCAAGGTCCCTGGGAGAAAGTCAGGGTTATCAGTGACTGGGGTGAAAACCGACGTAAGCCCAGATCTGCCTTCCATATGCTGTGTCATCCTCCATGCTCTAACAGTATTAATTATAACTGGGTTGCTGCAAAGCTTTTTAACAGACTTCAGTTTAGCAAGAAAGAGTAGATTTTTTAAAGGACAATTGGATAGGGACTTCTCAATATCAAGCCAGATCGAGGAAGCATCATCTTTAATCCAATCAGCTATGTATCTTAGGTGGGCGCTCAATTGATATCTCTTAATATCTGGAAGATCGAGCCCACCGATAGCACTTGGTAGTAGTAACACTGAGATCCTAATCTGAGGTCTTTGTTTACACCAGATAAAAGAACTAAACCAACCATTCAGTTTTTTCACTATTTTGTGATTGAATAATATGGGGATCATTTGTATAGGATAGAGCAAACGCGGAAGAACATTCATTTTCAAGAGTGAAATTCGGCCAAGCCATGATATGGGAAGACTGTTCCATCTCTCCAGATCTTGTTTAATTTTATCGAATAGTGGGTTAAAGTTGGCTTGAAACATTTGATTGACTTTAGGTGTAATATAAATGCCTAAATATAAAAAACCTGCAGGGGACCACTTGAATGGGAAAGGATTAGGATTATTTGGCTGTTGTCTCAAATTACCCAGAGGCATTGCCTCCGATTTAGAAAAATTAACTTTGTATCCAGAAAAGGCCGCAAACCGGGCAATAATCTGAATAAGCCGAGCGACTGATACAGAGGGGTTTAACATGAACAATAACACATCGTCTGCATATAATGTCATTTTATGTGATTTTCCACCCACATCAAATCCAGCCATTAGAGGGTCTCGTCTAACAGCTTCCGCTAGAGGTTCAATCGCCATTGCAAACAAAAGAGGCGATAAAGGACAACCTTGTCTGCTACCCCTCTGGACCATAAAATTTGTGGACGTAAGACCATTGGTCATGACTGCAGCCATTGGCTGAGTATACAGAACCTTCACCCATCTCACAAAGCCATCACCTAAACCGAACCGCTCAAGTGTAAAAAATAAATAAGACCATTCGACGTCGTCAAAGGCTTTTTCCGCATCGAGAGAGATCACAAGACCTTCTATTGCCTGCCGTTCAGATAACTGAATAATATTTAGCAATCTTCTAATATTGTTATAAGAATTACGGCCCTTAATGAAACCAGTTTGATCCTCTTTCACCATGATTGGTAGAAGACCTTCCAAGCGTCTTGCAAAAACTTTGGAGAGAATTTTTAAGTCTACATTCAGTAGCGAGATCGGCCTGTAGGAGGCGCAATCCTCAGGACATTTCCCTTTTTTAAGGATCAAAGAGATATTGGCTTCCCTTAATGATGGTGGGAGGGTGCCACACTCAAAGGAGTGGTTAAACATATTCATCATGGGCTCTAATAGAAGACTTTGAAATTCTTTATAAAACTCGCTACCGAAACCATCACTGCCTGGTGCTTTGCCTGGTTGAAGAAGTTGAATGGCCTCGCGCAAATCAGCCACTGAAATCGGAGTGTTCAATTTAGATTTCTGATCTCGCGATATCGTTGGGAGATCAAGTTCGGAAAAGAAGGCTTACATTAATGTTTTGGCATCACTAACTTGTTCTGACTGATATAATTTTGTATAAAAATTCCTAAAAGTGTCATTAATTAGTTTAGAATCAGAGGAGCAATTCCCCGCCCCATCTAAAATTGAGTCAATAATTTGAGAAGCCCTTCGCTTTTTAGTTAAATTGGCTAAATATTTTCCTGGTTTGTCCCCATGTTCAAATAATCTTTGTTTTGCATATCCTAATTTTTCCCCCACTTTCTTTGTTAATAATGAGTCTAACATAGAGCGAATAGCGGTAATTTCTTTCAGTTTAGCTGCGGTAGGTTTCTTAACATATTCACTCTCTGATATACTTAGCCTTTTTTATTAATAAAGCTTGTTGTTCCATATTTTTACGTCTTTTAGTCGCAGTATAGGATATGATTAACCCTCTGTCATAGGCCTTGGAGGTCTCCCAGAGCAGAGATGAATTATTAACAGAAGGGGCATTAATGGAGAGGAAATCCTTAAATTCTGTAGTGAAATATGATGTGAATTTGTAATCTTTTAAAATGGAGGTGTCCATTCTCCAACTTGTGGGTTTTTTGGAGAGTAAAGTGTAATGTTCAGATACACAGCCGCATGGTCTGATATTATAATATTCCCAATTGAGCAGGAGACAACAGATTCTACAAGCTGTCTGGGGGCAAAAAAATAATCAATTCTTGTGTAGCAATTGTGAGGGTTAGAAAAAAAGGTAAATTCTTTATCTGTAGGGTGAAGTGTCCTCCAAACGTCCACATATCCAAAGTCGTCACAGAGAGCATTGACTAGTTTTGACTGTTTTGAAAGGGATAAGGCACCTAAAGGAAACCTATCCATCAAAGGATTCATAAGACAATTAAAGTCACCTCCTACAATAATACTTTCCACTGCAAGACCAAAACCAGATAGATTCACAAATGCCTCCATCAAAAAATTAAGGGGATGGCATGGAGGACAGTAAACATTTAAGAGAGCAAAATCCTCGCCATGTAAGGAGGCTGCAATAAGTACAAACCGTCCATAATTATCTTTGATACATTTTGACACTTTAACTGGTAAATTTTTCCTAATGAGTATTGCCGCCCCTCTGCTTTTGGTGGTAAAAGATGAGAAATAAACTTGATTAAAGCCACACTGTTGCAACTTTAAATGCTCCTCATCATTCAGGTGTGTTTCTTGCAACATAGCAATGTCAATCTTTTCCTTTTTTAAAGATAACAGTATTTTTTTCCTTTTGATGGGTGAGTGGCTTCCTTTAATATTCCAAGTGCATAGCCTCAATGTGTCACAAGTCATAACATTTTTTACAAAAAAAATTTAAGCTCCCAAATGTATTGTAATCTCTGCATTGATTCTGTACCTGATTGTAACCCAGCTGAGAGACAGAGAAAAAAAAAACAAAAAAAAAACCCAACAACAACAGCAACAACACACAACAGGCAACACACATCACAAATCACAAATGTGCCAACAGCACTGTTGGAGGAACCCACGTGATAGCCAGAGGAATATCATAAACTTCTCCGTAACCGGACGCTAACTTGACTAACTTCTCATACAGCTCCAAGCTCGGGGAACACCACCAGAATAGTATGAATATCCACCCTTAAACAAAAATGAGCAGACCAATGAAAACAATCGTCCTTTTTTTTCTTTTTTTTTGGCTGTCAGACACGGAAAATTTTGCATTTAATGTTCCACAGGCATTGTACATCACTTTATTGTATTGCACATCACTCACTTTATTGAGCAGAGCTTAAACAGAAACATTAATTGAAATTCTCGCTACTCATCTTGAAGAACTGAGCCCTCTTATCAAAACATTCAAGATTTGAAGTAATTAAAAACAATAATCGAGTGTTGGACACGGAGTTATATTGAAACCATCCGACTGTCGGACACGGAGATATATTAAAACCCTGTCCGACTTTCGGACCTGTAGACACTGCATTCAACGCAGCAAAGCAATCTGTCGTGCGAAAAATTCATTTCGTGTCCAGTGTGCAAGCGGCTTTACTGAGCATAGAAGGCATATATGCAGTTTGTAGTTGGCTGAGAAAGATGTGAAGTCGTTAGTTTCATCACAGATTCAGCTGCGTTGATTAAGTCAGGTCAAGTTTCCATGACGCGTACCAACCGGTTTTAATCTGACATCAGGACAATCAATATAGATACTGTAATTTATGTCCTGATTCAGATACTTATATTAAATAGGGGTTGCTGTAATTATTTATTGCATTGAAAAGTGCCTGACATTCTGAAATCCTGCCTGTGAGGTTTCGGTGACATGTGCGCACTGTCCGCCGGTCAGCCAAATTACCACTGCACAGAAAGTAAACCAGGTTGAAGCAGGCGAGCTTTCTGGGCAACTTCAGAGGAGACTTTTTCTACGAAATTGTCACTGCGTCTTGATGAATATGTGACACCTCCCCCTACTATGCCGCCACACCCATCTCGGCGCACGTTCGTCAACCAAAGGCTGCGCACGGTGTTGCACCTCACGAAATTACCTCTGCGTGGGCTGCGCCAGACGAAATTATCCCTGTGTGGGCTGCGCCACATGAAATTATCACTGCGTGGGCTGCGTCAAGCTACGCCACGCTGCGCCACGCCAAGAAATTAGAGCCCTATAACATGGAGTCACAACCAATATATACAATATAAACACGGGGATGTAATTCTTCATCACCCTTTCTGTCATAATGCACTCTAGACAAGGGTTTGATTAAGGAAAAAAAATAGCTTTCTAAAAATCCAGGATTGCACTTGTAGCTAATAAAGTAATAAAGTAATAGCTTGTAAAAATCCAGGAGTGCACTTGCAGCTGCAATTAAGATCAGCAAACACACCAGGATCAAGTTTAAGAAATACTGCTGTCATGACCATTCAGCTGCTTTAACCTTCCTCCAGAAAATGTATAATCCTACCATAAAAAAGCAACCACATTTGACAGGAAGAGGTATCATTCAACAGCTAATAAGTAACGTTAGGTATGCCAAAATAGAGATCAAATAGGACTGATTTAAGTGCATTGTCTTTACTGCTGACTTGCACAAACATTTTGAGTCACTGCATCTAACTGAAGCATTTGTTGAACTTAATCTGATTAAGACATCTCTAACACTCAGTTGATAGATGCTATGCAGAAAAAATCCTATCAGTTAAGCTCAGCGCGCCTTCAGAAGATACAATAACTCAATATGAGCTCTACCAAAAGGTTGAGCAGGCAGATAAAGGGGTATGATGCAGTAGTTTAGAAACATCAAATCAGTAATAGAATAAGTATGCAATTTGCACTAAATTGATTAGCCAGATTTGTGCACTATTGTGATGAACTGGCACTGGGATGTTCCTTCTCAGTTCCTGGGCTTTATTTAAGTTCTTAACACTATGCAGGTTTGACTAATTCATTTATTTCAATGATCAGGAGTATGTAGTAGGCACAAAATAGGGCAAAACTTGTTTTACTTTGCAGTCTTTAATGGCAGACTGATCATAATGTACGTTAAAGGTTGAATGACGACTCACGACTGACAGATGGAATAGATTGTTCCTCTATTTGAAGGCACGGTGCAATTAATAGCTGTGTATAATAAAAGCATTAAGAATGTTTGGTTAATGATTTAGGGCTGGAGAAGGATTGGAGAAATGAGGAAGGATGAAGCATGTGGAGCAATCAATTATACTCAGCTGGATATAAATTAGCCTCACCAAGGTGCTGTAGTATTGCCCAGGTTGTTTTTTTAAAATTAATGATAAAGTTTTGAATCAGTATGGGGACAGAGTGGTTATTCATTGGCTTTCTGATTGTGGGGGTATTTGGTTGTTTGTGTGATGCTCAGCAATACTATAATCCTTCCAATATAGAGAGACAGACTTCAAATGTACCGCACTGGTATCAGCAAAGACCAGTAGCATCCCAATCTCCAGTCCCAGCTTGGCCAAACTATATGAAACCAGTTGCTACCCAAGGGCCCGTGACAGCCAGGCCCACCTACACGCAAGGGCCCGTGACAGCCAGGCCCACCTACACGCAAGGGCCCGTGACAGCCAGGCCCACCTACACGCAAGGGCCCGTGACAGCCAGGCCCACCTACACGCAAGGGCCCGTGACAGCCAGGCCCACCTACACGCAAGGGCCCGTGACAGCCAGGCCCACCTACACGCAAGGGCCCGTGACAGCCAGGCCCACCTACACGCAAGGGCCCGTGACAGCCAGGCCCACCTACACGCAGGGGCCCGTGACAGCCAGGCCCACCTACACGCAGGGGCCCGTGACAGCCAGGCCCACCTACACGCAGGGGCCCGTGACAGCCAGGCCCACCTACACGCAGGGGCCCGTGACAGCCAGGCCCACCAAGGGAACCACTGTAGTGGAGCCTCCACTGCCCAAACCAGATGCTGTGAAGGTGGAGTGTGGAGAAACCTCGGTCTCCCTGCAGGTGGATGAGGACTTGCTTGGCATTGGCAATCTGATCCAGGCATCTGATATTACATTGGGAGGCTGTGGGCCCATTGGACAGGCTAGTGGACAGGACCGTTCATACCTTCTGTTTGAAGCTGAACTGCACGACTGTGGCAGCACACTGACGGTATGTAGCCTTCTGAGCAGGTATATCTCTTGACCAGCTGAAGGTGGCTTTGCCAGCATAGGTTGTAATACTCGCTGCTTTACAGATGTCAGGGGACAAGCTGGTTTACACCTTTACCCTAAACTACCAACCCAAAGCAATTGGGGCCACGCCTATCATCAGAACTAATGGTGCTCTGGTTGGTGTGCAGTGCCACTACATGAGGTATGGAAGCATTCAATCCAGTATCATTGAGCACATGGCCCAGGTATCTGTTCATATTGCCCTTCTAGGGGCTAGTGTGTCCACTGAAGGTGACTGTACCTTGCGTTATCCCTTCAGGACCACTAATGGTAATGGCTTAGACCTCAAACTGAAATTCCTGGGTGTGTGCAGACTGACATGCTAATTCTCTCCTCAGGCTGCATAATGTGAGCAGCAATGCACTGAACCCAACCTGGATTCCCTTCTACTCAACCCTGTCTGCTGAGGACATCCTTGTATTCTCCCTGAGGCTCATGGCAGGTAGGTCCACCCCTCAAACCTGGTTTCCCTTCCCCTTTGACCATCACTTGGACCTGCTCCCCTCAACCCCACAGCTGACTGGCGAATGGAGAGGGCATCCAACGTGTTCTTCCTGGGGGACCTCATTAACATTGAAGCCTCAGTGATCCAGGCCAACCATGTGCCCCTCCGGGTGTTTATGGACCGCTGTGTGGCCACTCTGGCTCCAGACATGAATTCTGTCCCTCAATATGCATTTATTGATGACCAAGGGTGAGTGTAGACCATAAGCCCCTCTAGTTCAACAACCCACCCAAGTAACTGACTAAAACCACCTTAGGTGTCTAATGGATTCCAAGCTGACCAGCTCCCGCTCCAAGTTCCAGTCCAGGGTAACTGATGACAAGCTGCAAGTTCAGCTAGATGCTTTCCGCTTTGCCCAGGATCCCAGGAGTGCAGTATGTAATGGCTCTGGTCTCATGATGCGTCTTGCTTTGCTCTGCTTGTGGTACTAACTAGCATCCCATTGTTGGCAGATCTACATTTTCTGTCACTTGAGGGCTACAGCAGCTTCATCTGATGCTGATGGGAAGGCCTGCTCATTCCTTCCTTCCAACAGGTTGGTTCACGATACTGTTGCTGGTGTTGCCAAGTAATGGTGGCTACTCCTGGACTGCCTTGTGTTTGCAGGTGGGTGAGTGCATCTGGAAATGACGAGGCATGCAGTTGCTGTGACACTGGCTGTAATGTGAGGAGGAAGGGCAGAAGCCTGGAGCATGAAGGTGACTTGGGTGACAGGATCAGCAATTTCATCTCTGGAATAGTGCGTTAATGCAACTCTGCTTCTCTAGCTGCTGAGCACACCAGCACTGTCCTCCTTGGGCCCATCACTGTGCAGCAGCTTGGCACTGAGCCAGAGCTTGGTACTCCCCTGAAGGCAGATGACAAAGCAGCAGGTAACATCTAGTCTGCACTGATGTAGCTAGTATTGTCCTGTCAAGGCTATTTCTGATGGGCTTTCTGCTTGCAGGTGTCTCTCTTGAGGCTGTGGTCATGGCTGTAGTGGCAGCTGCCGTGGGGCTGGTCTGCATTGCTGTACTAGTGGCTATGCTCAGGCGATCCAAAGCTCGCAGCTTTGTAACCCATGTGGATGGCTGTCTGCATTAAATGACTTGACTCTGATGCTGCTTGGCTTTTTTTGAGGGGAGGAGATTTTCACATTTCATTACAAAATGCTAATGCCCTTCCAGTACATGCATTGGTAGTGTGGAAAGGGGTGATGGCAGCACATGTACTGTGAGACACACACACCTGAATCTGACTCCCATTGCAAGTCACTCAACTAGTAACATCCTTTGAATGAATACCTTCAAACTCAGCCAGCTTATTGCAAAAATCTCAACTTGCTGGCATGATCATTAGTTCCATTAGCTGGAACTGCACTACTCCTGGGGTTGAGTGCTGATGGGGAGCACAGATCAGAAGGTGGTATCCTGCTGAATTGTGAGTCTGTGGGGATTTTTGGCCCTTGTCAGTAGTGGGTGAGTCACTGCAATTGTGGCTTGTTTCATGGGGTGAGCGCACATGCTCAGTTGGTTCCAGTCTATGGTAGGCCTTGCAAATCTTCCTTGTAAAAGCCTTTACCCTGCAATGGCCATACTAAGGGTGTCCCAGCCCAGTGACCTGAAACCAATTGGTGACACATGGAGGGGAAATTCAAACTAATGAAGGGGAGTGAGGACCAATAGGAGGGGGAGGAAGCATTTCATCAATGGGGGGACTACAGTTGGCTTACTTGAATATGAAGGCATGCTTAGAGCCCAGACATCAATGAACTCAGGATCCCTTTTTCTCTAAACCATGCATGCATAACATTATTGGCCTAAATGATCCTCTGGGTTGTGGATCATACATGCCTATATCCCACAAAGACTGATGCTACAAGCCACAGTATTGGCTTGGAGAACATCCTGCCCAGTACCACCAGACAGGCTTTGGATTTTTTTTTTTTTTCTTTCATCCAGGTTTTCTATGTTGAAGTACTTTGATTCCCACCCCAATGCAATTTCAGTTGGAAACACAAAATTAAATATGCATAGTTTGTGTATATATCGCAAAAAGAGCTCAATACAGGCCAGAGGTCGCATTACTTTTTGATTTCAGTCATTGTGACAGGCAAATTCCATTATGCATCTTTGTAGTTTTATTGTAAAACAATTTATAGATTACACAATGGCTTGGCTGATGCTGACAGTGAGTCATGTAGACACGCATTGTGTTCAATACACCACTGCATGGATTTTCAAACTTACTGCCGTATGAAGTTGATCACAATTTCTTTCCTCTTCTCTCTTCCTCTCCCACCACCCCCCACAGTAATGGTGCCCAAATGAACAATGTTCTATTGTTGGGCTTCACTAAGCGGTCCTCAAAAGCTGAACTGGCTGATATTAGCTAGCGCATGCTTGTAAAAATATATACGGCAGGCTTTGGAGCTGAGCGTTTGGTAATGTTCATAGTGCTGCATGACAGTGAAAGCCAGAACCATTACATTGGCAGACTGAAGAGGAAGTGGCGTCATTTCCATATGGCCTTCAAAGTGAATACATTGCAATTTTAGTTCTAATCCACCGAGTCGTGCAATAGGTATGTATCCTAGGCAAGGATGTATTTGGCCGAAATAAATATGTTACTCCCCCCCCCCCCAAGTAACACCCACTCCTACAATATCCATTTGAAATGGCTGGTAGTGCAAGCATAATGGTCAATGGAATATTTGTTTTTCTAATCCACTGGACATGCTCGTCAACATTACACTACCTACTCCGCCATGCTGCTATGTTCACGAAACCCTGTCTAGTCAGGGGTACCTGAGAACGGAAGGGAAGTTGGGATCTGAACAAATTGCGGTGGCAAATTTCAGAACTATCTGGGAGAAATCATACTAAAATCGTATTACTATTACAGCTTTTCCTGTACAGGCTACTATGGACTAGAGTAATACCTTGCCATAGATGTGGTAAACAACCTTACATATTTATAATTCAGAGCGATCCTGTCGGTTTCATCAATCAATAACCGAATTGTTTTGCAACTTAAAACTTCAAAATGGGATTCGTATTCCACGTTGGCGCTACTTATGACTTTGGATACGGCTCTCAAGAGGATTAGAACTGAAATCGCGATGTGTTTACTTCGAAGGCCAAAAGGAAATGAAGCCACTTCCTCTTCGGTCAGCCTATGTACTGGTTCTGGCTTGCACTATCGTGCAGCACTACGAACATTACCGAACACTCAGCTCGACAGGTCCGAAGCTGGGCGTATATATTTTTACAAGAATGCGCTAGCTAATATCATCCAGTTCAGCTTTAACTTATGTCAACCGCAGCTTTCCCCACCTTGATATCTGCATGTTCAGACAGAGTGTTTGTAGCATATGACCATCGACCTGCAGCAGAGCAGCATTTTTTTTCAATGAAGATCTTATTACAAAAATAAGGAATACAGGATCATACCAGAGATGCCAAGTCTGATGAATTTGGTTTGAGTCTCTTCCCCCTTAGTGGCATTCATGTTCCTGTGCCATAGTCAGCAATTATTCAATCAATTGCTATGGCCCCATTTTATGACATTTACGACAGCAAGGGATGAGACAAAATTTTAAAACTTAGATTTAATTAAACAAAGACTGACAACTAAACTATTATTTATACTACTGACTAAGATTGACATATACAAGAAAAAAAAATATTTGAAGTCCCTTTGGTAGGGTTGCTTGGTGATGCAGGCAAAAATCCACAAAAAAAAAAAAAACAGGTCTTGACAGGTCTTTCAAAGGTATCCTTCTCCTTGCAATATCTCCTACTACTTAACTCTCTCAATTTTTCTCCTTATATACTCTCTTGCAGCCCCCTCCCACATTTAGACTTTTTTTTTTTTCCTCTGGGACTTTCCCCTCTCAGACATGCCCAGGATATGCCCAAACCTAGCTCCAGCCTGGGCTTAACAAAAGAAAAGGTCAATACTTCTTTCCACATTACACAACGCAAACTGAAGAAATTCACTCCCAGAATTCAAGTCCTTGCACATTAATTTAATTTCACATGCATTACGGTGGATTTTCCCCACTAGTGACACGGAAATTGAGTCGGGAATTCTCACACTTGTCTTTACTGGAGGATTGAAAGCAATGTAATTGAATAAAGATGTTTCAAATGGTCTTACTGGCATTACATTTAAATTAAAATGAAACACATGCATTGTTTCCAATCCCTGAGTAAAAAGAAGCATGAGAAGTCCGGAGTCATAATGGCTTTCCATAGCGAGGTCCACCTTCATGCTAATGAAACAAACTTCAATGCACAAGGAGTTTAATTCCGCGTGAGAATCTCATCAATAAGCGTTCATTGAATAATTGCGGTCTACGGTGAATAAGCCTAGAAAATGCATGAGACCTACACCGAATGCGTGAGACTTGGCTTCTGTCAGACAGATCAAAGACAATGCTCGAGACAATATGACACCCACCACCAATTGGACGTGAATTACATTCTGTCAAAATGACAGACGGGCTTCAAAATATTCCGTCATTATTTAAAAAAAATCCATCAATGACGGAAAATATTCTGTTCACGCGACCTCTGTTACAGACATAAATCCTCACAAAATGAAAACTGCCAAATATGAAGTTAATTGGATGTAAAGTTTCTGAGATACATTTTCATAAATCATCTGTATTTTTATCAAGGTTTTCAACTGCTTTGCAGTGTAAAAGAGTAATTTCAGAGCAATTTTAGAGCATGTTTTGAACCTTTACAAAGCCTCAAAGTGGTAGTTCCATTCTGTCCAATGCCTTCTCCGCATCCATGCAAGGGGACCTATAGCTGAGCAAAATGCCAATTTTGGTTCAAAATTTTAGTTTTGAGGTAAGAACATGAAGTGGTCCTTCAAATAGTCTACTTTCAGGACATATATTCACTTTCTGCCGAATTGGTCTTAAACTTGCTCTAAAATCGCTCAGAAATTACTCTTTTACACTAAAAAGCACTTTAAAACCTTGATAAAAAATACAGATGATTTAACAATAAAATACATCTCAGCAACTTTTCATCCAATTAACTTCATATTTGGCAGTTTTCATTTTGAGAGGATTTGTGTCTGTACCAGAGGTCGCATGAACAGAATATTTTCCATCATTGATGGATTTTTTTTAATAATGACGGAATATTTTGAAGGCAGTCTGTCATTTTGACAAAGAAATTGTGATGTTTAAAAAATACTACCAACGCCGATATAATGATTCTATCTGAAACCTGGCTTAAGAAATTGATACCTGATGAATTGATTGCCATTGAGGGTTACAAAGTCTACAGAACCGATCGATTTGGTAAAGGAGGTGGGGTTGCCATATATGTAAAATCTAAGTTCATAAGCTCTGTAACCCTGTCGCTCACCAAAGCTAAACAGTTTGAAGTTTTGGCAATTAAAGTGGGCATTTCAAAGGATACTCATATCACTGTGGTTGGCTGCTATAGGCCCCCGTCTGCTTCAAGGGATTCTCTGCAATCTATTTCAGATATTTTACACAAAATGAATGACTCTGAATTCATCCTTATGGGTGATCTAAATTGGGACTGGCTTTCAGGAACCTCAGATTGCTTGAAAGAAGTATGTGAAGCCCTAAATTTGGTGCAACGTATCAATGAACCAACTAGACAAAATCCTAAAGCACAAAACAAATCTACTGTGCTTGACTTAATTATAACAAATACAGTTCATAAATACATCTCAACAGGGATATTTTGCAATGATGTAAGTGATCATTCTGTAATTGCTTGTGTCAGGAATACAAAAATTCCAAAGGTTAAATCCCGTCTCATTTTTAAAAGACGTTTTAAAAGTTTTGAGCCACAGGCCTTCCTGCATGACCTGTACTGCAGTGATCTTAGCAGTTTCTCTGATTTCAGACGTTGAACTGGCATGGGAATATTTTCATTCAATTTTCCTTGCTATCGCAAACAGACATGTACCAATCAAGAAGTTTAGGGTTAGTGGTAGGGACAATCCTTGGTTCCCAGACAGTCTCTCAGAGCTAATTTGTTTAAGAAATAAACTGTGGGCACGAGCTAGATTTTCAAACTCCCCTGCTGATTGGACAGCATTTAGATTCCTTAGGAATAAGTGTACATAAATGATTCGAAAGTCTAAATCTGAGTTTTATGTGAAGTCGGTTACTGAGAACTTAAATAACCCCTCAAATTTTGGAAAACAATTAAATCTTTGCCCGGTACACATATGGCCTCAAGTCTCCCAGAACAAATTCTCGTTGGTTCAGATAAAGTAAAAGATAAAGCTGCCATAGTCAATCAGTTTAATGAACACTTTATTCGGGCTGGCTGCGTATCGGACATTCAGAATGTAAACTTATCTGTCCAATGTTCTGCTTTTCCAGCAGCTGACGAAAACTTGGAGTTTTTTGACTGTAAACCTATTTCTGTTTTACAAGTTCTTAAAGCTCTGATCACAAAAAGTCTGCAGGCCCAGACAATCTGGATCCTTATCTCCTTAAGATGGTAGCTGATATTATTGCTGAGCCAATCGCTCATATTTTCAACTTGTGTCTTCTTTCAAACTCCATCACTAAAATTTGGAAAGCTGTCTATGTTCTCCCTTTACAGGTGGAGACCCTTCAGAGATGAATAATTACCGTCCCATTTCCAAACTCTGTCTTGGCTAAGATCCTTGAATCCCATGTAAATTTAGAGTGAAAACAGTTTTTAGTTGATAACAATATTTTAAATGATTTTCAGTCGGGTTTTAGAAGTGGCCATAGCACTCTCACTGCTGCTACAGTCGTGACAAACGATATCCTTGGTGCCCTGGACAGAAAATAGCATTGTGCAGCCTTATTTGTTGATCTCTCTAAGGCATTTGATTCAGTTGACCATGGACTGTTACTTAAACTAAGAACAATTGGTTTCAGTCCTCAGACTGTAAAATGGTTCAAAAATTACTTTATAGATCGTACTCAGTGTGTTTATGTTGAAGGCCATAAATCTGAATTTCTTGAGATAACTAAAGGTGTCCCTCAGGGATCTATTCTGGGGCCTATTCTGTTCTATTTTCATAAATGATCTTGGTAAAGGCATTCAAGCTAAAATGCATTTATATGCTGATAGTTATTTACACCCATGCCCCCTCCATAGTAGGGGCAGTGCAAGAGCTTCAGGCCACATTTCAGACATTACAAGCTACATGAATTAGCTTAAAGTTGATTTTAAATACTCAGAAAACAAAGTTTATTGCTACCAGGTGATTATAGCATTATTACATCTGAAGGGAAATCCATTGAAAGGGTTTCCTCGTACAAGTACCTAGGTATATGGATAGATGACAAACTCATTTAATGTTTATATTACTACTCTCATCAGGAAGCTTAAAATGAAGATTGGCTTTTATTTTAGAAACAAATCTTGCTTTACTTTTAATGCTAAGAAAAAACTTGTGGAGGCTACTTTCCTGTCTATGATTGACTATGGTGACATATTGTATACGCAGCGTCCTCCATCTTACGTAACCTTGATTCAGTGTATCATCCATCTTTAGGTTTCATTTTAAATGCAAAGTCCCTTACTCACCACTGTATTCTTTATGATCTGGTCGGCTGGACATCATTGACCATTCGCAGACAACAGCATTGGTACATTTTCATTTATAAAGCAATATTGGGCAAACTTCCAACCTACCTCGAAACCAGGGATACTCACTTTTCCAGAATGAGCCACAGTGGGTGCAGGCTTTCGCTCTATCCAACCTGTCCCACACCTGATTCTACAAATGAACCCTTAAAGCTTTTGCCAAATAGACACTTGATAAGTAGAATCAGGTGTGTAACTGCATGGTTAGAATGAAAGCCTGCACCCACTGTGGCTGATTCTGGAAGTGAGTATCCCTGTTCTAAACCTTCTGTGCTAATTCCACTCCTCTGAGTGGTTACTTTTCAACATACCCTGAGTTTTCACTGATTTGGGGAAAACTGCATTTTCCTATTATGCACTGTGGGCTTGGAACAATCTGCAGAAAGATCTTAGATTAGAAACACACATCCATTGATAAAGGGCATCATAAAGAATATGGTGACAGACATGTGCTTCTTCCGCTTGCGGTCCACTATATTTCAACAGGTTTTTTTAATTTCTGAATCTCAATGGGACCTCCTGGTTAAAGGAAAAACAAAAGTCCACACAGCAGTAAGTTTGAAAATCCATGCAGTACTGTATTTAACACAATGCATTTCAACATGACTCACTGTTGGCATCAGCCATTGGGTAATCTATAAATTGTTTTACAATAATTAAAACTACAAAGACAGATAATGGAATTTATGCCTGTCACAATGACCGAAATCAGAAAGTAATGACACCTCTGCAATATGTACATCAAAATACACATTTACTGTTCATAACTGAAATTGCATTGGGGTGGGAATCAAAAGTACTTCAACATAGAAACCTGGAAGGGAGAAAAAAAAATCCAAAGCCTGTCTGGTGATACTGGGCAGGATGTTCAAAGCCAATGCTGTGGCATCAGTCTTTAAAGGGATATAGACATGCATGATCCACAATCCAGAGGATCATTTAGGCCAATAATGTTATACATACATGGTTTAGAGAAAAAGGAAGGGATCCTGAGTTCATTGATGTCTGGGCTCTAAGCATGCCTTCCCATCCAGGTAAGCCAACTGCAGTCAATTGTTGAAATGCTTCCTCCCCCTCCTATTGGTCCTCACTCCCCTTCATTAGTTTGAATTTCCCCTCCATGTGTCACCAATTGGTTTCAGGTCACTGGGCTGGGACACCCTTAGTATGGCCATTGCAGGGTAAAGGATTTTACAAGGAAGATTTGCAAGGCCTACCATAGACTGGAACCAACTGAGCATGTGTGCTCACCCCATGAAACACGCCAATGGCTTTTGAGCCCATGAAGCCACAATTGCAGTGACTCACCCATTGCTGACAAGGGCCAAAAATCCCCACAGATTCCCAATTCAGCAGGATACCACCTTCTGATCTGGGCTCCCATCAGCACTCACCCCCTGGAGTAGTGCAGTTCCAGCTAATGGAACTAATGATCATGCCAGCAAGTTGAGATTTTTGCAATAAGCTGCCTGAGTTTGAAGGTATTCATTCAAAGGATGTTACTAGTTGAGTGACTTGCAATGGGAGTCAGATTCAGGTGTGTGTCTCACAGTACATGTGCTGCCATCACCCCTTTCCACACTACCAATGCATATACTGGAAGGGTATTAGCATTTTGTAATGAAATGTGAAAGTCTCCTCCCCCCAAAATAGCCAAGCAGCATCAGATTCAAGTCATTTAATGCAGACAGCCATCCACATGGGTTACAAAGCTGCGAGCTTTGGATCGCCTGAGCATAGCCACTAGTACAGCAATGCAGACCAGCCCCACGGCAGCCGCCACTCCAGCCATGACCACAGCCTCAAGAGAGACACCTGCAAGCAGAAAGCCCATCAGAAATAGCCTTGACAGGACAATACTAGCTACATCAGTGCAGACTAGATGGTTACCTGCTGCTTTGTCATCTGCCTTCAGGGGAGTACCAAGCTCTGGCTCAGTGCCAAGCTGCTGCACAGTGATGGGTCCAAGGAAGACAGTGCTGGTGTGCTCAGCTGCAAGAGAAGCAGAGTTGCATTAACGCACCATTCCAGAGATGAAATTGCTGATCCTGTCACCCAAGTCACCTTCATGCTCCAGACTCCTGCCCTTCCTCCTCACATTACAGCCAGTGTCACAGCAACTGCATGCCTCGTCATTTCCAGATGCACTCACCCACCTGCAAACACAAGGCAGTCCAGGAGTAGCCACCATTACTTGGCAACACCAGCAACAGTATCGTGAACCAACCTGTTGGAAGGAAGGAATGAGCAGGCCTTCCCATCAGCATCAGATGAAGCTGCTGTAGCCCTCAAGTGACAGAAAATGTAGATCTGCCAACAATGGGATGCTAGTTAGTACCACAAGCAGAGCAAAGCAAGGCGCATCATGAGACCAGAGCCATTACATACTGCACTCCTGGGATCCTGGGCAAAGCGGAAAGCATCTAGCTGTACTTGCAGCTTGTCATCAGTTACCCTGGACTGGAACTTGGAGCGGGAGCTGGTCAGCTTGGAATCCATTAGACACCTAAGGTGGTTTTAGTCAGTTACTTGGGTGGGTTGTTGAACTAGAGGGGCTTATGGTCTATACTCACCCTTGGTCATCAATAAATGCATATTGAGGGACAGAATTCATGTCTGGAGCCAGAGTGGCCACACAGCGGTCCATAAACACCCGGAGGGGCACATGGTTGGCCTGGATCACTGAGGCTTCAATATTAATGAGGTCCCCCAGGAAGAACACGTTGGATGCCCTCTCCATTCGCCAGTCAGCTGTGGGGTTGAAGGGAGGAGGTCCAAGTAATGGTCAAAGTGGAAGGGAAACCAGGTTGAGGGGTGGACCTACCTGCCATGAGCCTCAGGGAGAATACAAGGATGTCCTCAGCAGACAGGGTTGAGTAGAAGGGAATCCAGGTTGGGTTCAGTGCATTGCTGCTCACATTATGCAGCCTGAGGAGAGAATTAGCATGTCAGTCTGCACACACCCAAGAATTTCAGTTTGAGGTCTAAGCCATTACCATTAGTGGTCCTGAAGGGATAACGCAAGGTACAGTCACCTGCAGTGGACACACTAGCCCCTAGAAGGGCAATATGAACAAGTACCTGGGCCGTGTGCTCAATGATACAGGATTGAATGCTTCCATACCTCATGTAGTGGCACTGCACACCAACCAGAGCACCATTAGTTCTGATGATAGGCGTGGCCCCAATTGCTTTGGGTTGGTAGTTTAGGGTAAACGTGTAAACCAGCTTGTCCCCAGTCATCTGTAAAGCAGCAAGTATTAGAACCTATGCTGGCAAAGCCACCTTCAGCTGGTCAAGAGATACCTGCTCAGAAGGCTACATACCGTCAGTGTGCTGCCACAGTCGTGCAGTTCAGCTTCAAACAGAAGGTATGAACGGTCCTGTCCACTAGCCTGTCCAATGGGCCCACAGCCTCCCAATGTAATATCAGATGCCTGGATCAGATTACCAATGCCAAGCAAGTCCTCATCCACCTGCAGGGAGACCGAGGTTTCTCCACACTCCACCTTCACAGCATCTGGTTTGGGCAGCGGAGGCTCCACTACAGTGGTTCCCTTGGTTGGTCCGGCCGTCACGGGCCCCTGCGTGTAGGTGGGCCTGGCCGTCACGGGCCCCTGCGTGTAGGTGGGCCTGGCCGTCACGGGCCCCTGCGTGTAGGTGGGCCTGGCCGTCACGGGCCCCTGCGTGTAGGTGGGCCTGGCCGTCACGGGCCCCTGCGTGTAGGTGGGCCTGGCCGTCACGGGCCCCTGCGTGTAGGTGGGCCTGGCCGTCACGGGCCCCTGCGTGTAGGTGGGCCTGGCCGTCACGGGCCCCTGCGTGTAGGTGGGCCTGGCCGTCACGGGCCCCTGCGTGTAGGTGGGCCTGGCCGTCACGGGCCCCTGCGTGTAGGTGGGCCTGGCCGTCACGGGCCCCTGCGTGTAGGTGGGCCTGGCCGTCACGGGCCTCTGGGTAGCAACTGGTTTCATAAATGTGTGCCAAGCTGGGACTGGAGATTGGGATGCTACTGGCCTTTGCTGATACCACTGTGGTATGTTCAAAGTCTGCCTATCTATACTGGAAGGATTATAGTACTGCTGAGCATCACACAAACAACTAAATACCCCCACAATCAAAAAGCCAATGCACAAGCCTTCTGTCCCCATAGTGACTCAAAACTATCATTAATTTAAAAAAACAACCAGGACAATACTACAGCACTTTGGTGAGGCTATTTTATATCCAGCTGAGTATAATTGATTGCTCCACATGCTTCATCCTTCCTCATTTCTCTAATCCTTCTCCAGCCCTAAATCATTCACCAAACATTCTTACTGCTTTTATTTTATACAGCTATTAATTGCATTGTGCCTTTGATAAGAGTAACAATTTGTTCCACCTGTTAGTCGTGAGTCATCATATTCAAACTTTAATGTACATTATGATCAGTCTGCTGTTAAAGACTGCAGAGTAAAATAGTTTTGCCCTATTTTGCTTCAATGCCTACTGCATACTCCTGATCATTGAAATAAATGAATTAGTCAAACCTGCATAGTGTTACGAACGGAAATTAAGCTCAGGAACTGAGGAGGAACATTCCAGTGCCAGTTCATCACAATGGTGCACAAATGTGGCTTATCAATTTAGTGCAAAGTGCAAACTTATTCAATCACTGATTTGATGTTTCTGAACAACTGCATCATACCCCTTTATCTGCCTGCTCAACCTTTTGGTAGAGCACATATTGAGTTATTGTATTGTACTGTATTGAACTTAACTGATAGGATTTTTATTCTGCATAACATCTATCAACTGAGTGTTAGAGATGTCTTAATCAGATTAAGTTCAACAAATGTTTCAGTTAGATGCAGAGACTCAAAATTTGCTCAACGAAAGGTTGTGGCAGTTACAGCGATACTGCAAAATATCCCTTCAGAAAATAAAAACATTTAACATTTGTCCAATGTTTGAGCAAGTCAGCAGTAAAGACAATGCACGTAAATCAGCCCTATTTGATCTCTATTTTGGCATACCTAACGTTACTTATTAGCTGTTGAATGATACCTCTTCCTGTCAAATGTGGTTGCTTTTTTATGGTAGGATTATACATTTTCTGGAGGAAGGTTAAAGCAGCTTAATGTTCATGACAGCAGTATTTCTCAAACTTGATCCTGGTGTGTTTGCTGATCTTAATTGCAGCTGCAAGTGCAATCCTGGATTTTTACAAGCTATTACTTTATTTAATTTTCTTCATCAAACCCATGTCTAGAGTGCATTATGACAGAAAGGGTCATGAAGAATTACATCCCCATGTTTATATTGTATATGTTGGTAGTGAATGCATGTGTGATAATGTTATTTTTGACTAATCAAACCTGAGGACAATCACTGCGCTCAAATTTAGGTTGTTGGGTGCAGGGGTTGCAGTATTTCAGCATTTCCCCTTGGAATGAACAAAAAAATGACAGAAGACATGTTTGACTGTGTTGCAAGGGCGTTATCTCTCTCTCCCCCCCATAATTGCTTCCACTTACGTAGGCTTGGGTGTTGCCCCTCCCATGACACCTGTCTGTCAATTGTTTGATTGCAATTGCCCCTTCCTAACTGTTTTTCAGTGTTTTTTCTCCATGATCATTGAGAATAGCAATGTGCTGAAACGTCTGCTCGAGCTCCTCATGAAAGTTGCTTCTTTTTGCTAAGACTTTTTTCTGAGTGCACACCAATTACTCCATCCTTCTTTCATTCATTGGTTTTACCCACCTGAAGAAAAGAATTTACATCCAGATTGCAACAATATTTTTTCATTTTTTGAAATGGTAATTTAAATGAATGATTGAAAACAGGTCGTGACCAATCATTCATTCTAAGGGATTGTTTGAGCCTGCCCTGTTGCCAGTTCACGAGCCACCATTGATCGGTGTGTGTAATGGTATATGATGGGTACTGGCAGTGGACGCCAAGAGCAGCGGCCAGAAATAAAAGGCAACACTCACAGTGTGCAGAGATACTAAAAGCAGATAAAAATAACGAGGCTGGCGCTACCAATGGACCTGCCATCTTCCGTGGTAGAAAAAACAGACGAGCTCGAGGAAAACAAAAGAAAAGTGAAATAAACCAAAGACTCCCTTACTCACTAACACAATTCCTGATAAGCAACTCAGTCCTTGACAGAATCTCTCAAGAGAACCTTACTGGCTAAAGCGCCAAAGCAGAGCTGACACTCTAGCAACGGGAGCGAGGCGAAATAGGAGCTTAAATCGAGTCCGGGCCACGCCCCCAATCAATGCCAGCTGGCCCACGAATCCGACAGGGAGCAAATGATATCGTCCCGGAGAGCTCTCAAAACTCACAAACCATGACGGGACCCCCCCCCCCCCTCTAAAGGACAGCTCCAGAAGTCCCCAAGGAACCCTGCGCATGAAACTCCGAAATAAGCGAGGGATCCAGAATATCCCGCGACGGGACCCAGCACCGCTCCTCGGGACCATATCCCTCCCAATCTACAAGGAAATGGACCCTGTGACCTACGCACCTCTCGGCCAGAATGCGGCACACGGTATAAACCGGCCCGCCCTCAATCATTCGCGGCGGCGGCGGCGGGGGCATGCCGTCGGGTGCCAGGACGCTAGTGCTAACTGGCTTAATTAGTGAGACGTGGAATGAAGGATGTATGCGTCAAGATCTCGGGAGCTTCAACATAGCGGGGCGCCAGTTTTCGGGATTCCGTCTTCAAAGGGAGGTCCTGAGTGGACAGCCAAACTCTCTGCCCAACCCGATAAGACGGTGCCAAACGGCGCCTTCTATCAGTGAAGGATTTTTGTTTGCACCCCAAGCGCCACAGTGAAGAACGGACCTAAGTCCAAACCGACCGACAGTGCCAAATGAACTGGTTGACTGAGGGAATCTTGGAATCGTTCTCAGTCTCTGGAAATAGTGGGGGTTGGTAACCAACCTGGGCCTCAAACGGGCAAAGCCCCGTGGAGGAATTACACAATGAGTAGTGAGAATACTCGACCCAAGCTAAAAATCGACTCAACGATGAGGGATTATCTGCCGCCAAACATCGGAGAGTGTTTTCGGGAGACTGATTAGTCCGTTCTGTGTGCTTGTCATGAGTGTTAACAGCCGTTTTCCTTTCGTCCCCCTCCCGAATGCGAATGCTTCGTAAAAAATGACGCCTCCCGCAGGGGGTATCGGTTTTTAATGTTGATTTTTTTCAAACCCTGTTGTGGAATCATTTTTTATTTGATTCATTATTATTAATTGCTTTCCTTGCTTGCTCATATTCTGTTTTAGTTGATAAATTCATAGGCCTAGTGTGTGTGTGCTTGCATATTTCTGATTTAGCAGGAGCCTGCATAACTGTACTAGTATGTCATGACATATAGCCTATCTAAAGTCACGCAGACCTGAAGGGTCTGTACCAAGGACAAGATGCTTTTCTCTTTCTCTAAGTTTATGTGTTTATAGAAAGCTCCGGAATCCATTACAAGATAAGCTGGAGCCAGGGATGAGAGAGAAGGCAGGTGCTCTCCTCCCTAACGAGATGTATGTGTGCATCCAAAGACAGCTTGACGCGGTTGCGTGAGACGGCGAGGGCTCTCATGATGTGTGAATCAGCACGGGGGGAGGAGAACACCATGGAATATTCCTACAAATACCAGAGAGCTTTCTAACTGTTTTATCCTCGATTTTGCTGACTTGGACTCTGTGTATGGGGATCCTTTTTTTCTGTAGAAAAAGAGTGAATAGATTTTGGCTTGGATATTAACTTCTCTGCCTCCGACTGATTTTTTTTCTCTGAGTCGTCTGAGTTTCTTTCGTGAAGGTAATACTTGGAATATAATATCAAAATTCCGATAAGATTGGAGGCTACGTCCAGAATTCTAATATCTCACCTGCAATCCTTGGAGAATCAGCGCCGACTGAAAACCGTGCACACAGTCGTCCAGGGGACGTTGTGGAAAGACCTCAGCCCGGGGCGATTGAGAAGGCCCAATTGGGGTGTGTAGGAGGTCAGAAATGGGGGGTTCTCCAAACAATGAGTGGAGGTGCGGGTGAGTGACGGAATTTTTACTGAATTCGGCTTAGTTGTCGTGAGGCGGAGAAAGTAATATTGCCAATTATGGGACTGATGAACAGTAAAGGGGTTGTTATTATTGTCAGGACTGCTGTTCTGGGACTGATGATGACATGACTTTGACTGAGACTGGGCAATTTGTTGGAAGTTGACGTAATGGTTCAGGGAATCATTGTGCGTCTGAGACTGAGGAGTGTGTAGAACGCTGAAAATGATTCTGGGAATCATTGTGGGTAAAGGAATTTGGGTTTAGCTGAAATAGAGCATTGTCTGTGTATGTGTCGAAGCAACAATGGTGTCAGATCATAAGAAAATTAGAGCCTTGGATCTTTTCCAATGTGAATGAATGTGAGAGAGGAAAGCGCACTGAGGTGTGTGTGTGTGTGTGTGTGTGTGTTTATGTGTACATATGCTCCGAGCTCAGATTGTGTGTCTGTGTGGAAATCAATGTGAATGAACCAAACTCTGTGAGTGTCTGTAAACAACTGCATTGCTGGCATATTTGTTAGTTCTGTCTTTGTTAGATTGAATACAGTTGTCATTCGATTCCATGAAATGCTCATATAGATGTCTACATTGAAATTTGCATTTATTAAAGAATAATTTAAGGTGCCCATTGATTTGCCAATAGTTACAGTATTTTATGGAATCCTTACTGTAATTGCAGGATTGGTAAAAAGTGAAAATTATAAGAAAAGTGTTTGTTAGCAGTGCAAATTTGTAGGAGTTAAGCCATTTAATGACTGTGTAATTGTAAAAGGACAGTTGCAGAGGTAAGCAGAATAATTTTTCCTTAAGAAAAACCGAGCAAAAGTCGCCATTTCTTAATAAAATAAATTCTAACTCCCCTTAAACGATCGGTAACTAAAACAGAGGGAAGTTTAGATGAAATAACAATCGAATGTAAATTATACAAACATGGACAAGTGTTTCTCATGTTTAAGCGAACTGAATTTCTTTAAGATGCAGGACAAAGTGAATATTTAAATGCTCTAATATTTGGTGGTAGTAATACATTGCAGAGAGAACTACCAGTGATATCCTCTATGAGCATGAAGTGATTACACAATTTGAATTCGGTAAATATTTTTAAAGAGCTAGAAAATCTAAGCACTTTTCTGTAAATAATTAGACTGTGTGAGATTGGTGCACTAGAAGCATCTCTCTGAAAAGAAAATGAAGGAAAAGTGGAAACAAGAATAACACTGTGTGTTCAAAATTTGCCAAAGTTCTGTTTAACACTGTATACAATAAGAGACTGTGTGCCAAATTCATTTGATGCAGAGGTTTTTCTATCAAGTACAGTCCACCCCAATTCTCGGTTTTTTACGGAATTTACCCCATGACTTCATCGCTGTTAGATCGCATGAGAAACCGTGTCTTCAGTTGCCAATTACGATAATTGGAAAACGCGTCAATAAAGAAAAATAATTGTGAACTAGCCAGGACTATCCTAATTGTCATAAGGGACGTGTCTGTGCCACCCCAATTCCCGGTTCTAGCTACGCCCCTGGTGTAAGTTTAATTTGTAACCGGAGATCTCCCAAAATCATTGTAGTAAATGAAGGACAGCTGGAATCAGTGGCGTAGCCAGCGGGGGTGCAAAGACACGCCCCTTTTTGACTGCAATTACTAGTTCTCAATCATTTTCCTTTATTGACGCGTTTTCCAATTATCGTAATTGGCAACTGAAGACACGGTTTCTCTCCGCTTTTAAAGGCACACATATCTATTCATATTCTGAATGTGTTTTACACAGTGATCATCATGGGATTTCTTTGTTCCGTCTATTGTGTTTTTCTAATGTTTCATAATGTATGAATTTTGAGGTGATACATAATCTTTTCTATTTGTGTGAAGGCTGGTTAAAGTGGAGATCATATGCAGTGGATGACGACGGTGCACCCAGCATGGAGCCGGCACAGCTGAAAGTGATGGGGAGAATGGAAGGGGAAAAAAGCTTGTGTTTCTGAATATATGAAAGACTAAATGCCAGAAACAAGGCGAGCAACAACAGAGGAAAAGAAATCACAATAAACAAGAAAATACCAAGGCACCAAACAATTGTGCGAGAAAATCCCTAAAGAAGCAGAGCTTCCCAGAAATAAAGGTAAGATGAACGAACCCTGACTACAGATATCTCAAGCCGAAGCGAGTAACTACAAAGCAGGCACTCCAGCAAAACGGGCGTGGTGGACCTCCGGGTAATATAGACTCAAGGGAAGCGCTGCCCAGATATAATCAGCCAGCTGGGTAAGAAATCCGATGGAGAAAGGATTTGATGTCTTCAGGGAGGAGAATCACCAAAAAGCAAATACACACAAACCATGACAATTTGTGCAGAATATGTGGATTATGGACCAAAAATGCTTCATGGAAATCAGAACCAAAATTGTGTTCTTCTTATTCTGGTGATATTTTGCGTGTCGATGATATTGTCATTACACGTGATATTCCAGAATACTATCCATCACAATTGCGTGAACTTTTTTGTCAGAGAAGAATCAACTTCAAAAGATGAAAGATTGTAAAGTTAGTGAATGTACTGAGGAGAGAGAATGTTGGGGGTGCACAAGTGTTTCATGTATCCCCTCAGATCCAGGAAAAAAAAAACACACTTCCGCGTAACAGGTGAAGAACATGAGTTGCAGTGAAACAACTGATTTGTTTTGGCAACAGAAACCATTTCACTGGAAATATTTTAGTTTCATTAGAAAATTAAAGAAAAACAGTATAATAAATCCAAAAGTCAATGGAACCTTCCATACTTCCATGACGAGAAGATTTGTCCCCATTGCAAATCCCGTACAACTAAGTCAAGGAACAGAGTTAACAGCCATAACTCCATAAAAATAAACTTCTCTGAGTCAGACTTCATGCTCATTCAATAGGGTCATCACACTACTGGCCACACACACAAAATTTCACCCATGAAGGTGCAATAGTTGCCGAGAAAACTTGTCCTCGAGTAGGAAGTATAAGGGAACAGATTGCAATCTATTCGTTCTTGCTCGACAATCTACTTATTGTGAATTTCAAGATGGAGGCGACTCGAATTCTCCTTTAAGTCCACGAACAGAGTCAAGGGCCATAACTCTGTAAAAATAAACTTCTCCGAATCAATTTTTGAACTCATTCAGTAGGGTCATCAGTACTGGTCGCAAACAAAATTTCATTCACATAGGTGCAATAGTTTCCAAGAAAACTTGTCCCCACTGAACTCGGACGGACGGACAGACCAGCTCCATTCCAATATCCCCCGATCTCACTTCGTGGTGGGGTATAAAAAGAAGAGGAACATAATGCAGTTCGAAAGGTTTCGAATACGTTGTTTTTCAAAACCTTAGCTGAGGGGCAGCTGTGAAGCTATTTGACCCAAGACAAAAGTTGGCCCAAAACTGAACCTCCACAAAGCCTCAAAGTGTCAGTTCCGTTCTGTCCAATGCCTTCTCTGCATCCATGCAAGAGGCCCAATAGCTGAGCAAAATGCCAATGTTGGTTCAAAATTTTAGTTTTGAGGTAAGAACATGAAGTGGTCCTTCAAATAGTCTACTTTCAGGACATATATTCCCTTTCTGCCTAAGTGGTCTTAAACTTGCCCTAAAATTGCTCAGAAATTACTCTTTTACTCTAAAAAGCACTTGAAAACCTGAAAAAAATACAGATGATTTATGAAAATATATCTCAGAAACTTTACATCCAATTAACTTCATATTTGGCAGTTTTAATTTTGTGAGGATTTATGTCTGTACCAGAGGTCGCGTGAACAGAATATTTTCCGTCATTGATGGATATTTTTTAATAATGACGGAATATTTTGAAGGCCGTCCGTCATTTTGACAGAATGTAATTCACGTCCAATTGGTGGTGGGTGTCATTGTCTCGAGCGTTGTCTTTGATCTGTATGACAAGAAGCCAAGTCTCACACATTCAGCGTAGGTCTCACGCATTTTTAGGCTTAATCACCGTAGACCGCAATTATTCAATGAACGCTTATTGAGATTCTCACGCGGAATTAAACTCCTTGTGCAATGAAGTTTGTTTCATTTGCGTGAAGGTGGACCTCGCTATGGAAAGCCATTATGACTCCGGACTTCTCGTGCTTCTCTTTACTCAGGGATTGGAAACAATACATACGTTTCATGATCGTTTAATTTTAATGAAATACCAGTAAGACCATTTGAAACATCTTTATTCAATTACATTGCTTCCAATCCTCCAGTAAAGACAAGTATGAGAATTCCTGACTCAATTTCCGTGTCACTAGTGGGGAAAATCCACCGTAATGCATGTGAAATTAACTTGATGTGCAAGGACTTGAATTCCGCAAATGAATTTCTTCAGTTTGAGTTCATTGAATAATTGCCGACTATGGCACAGGAACATGAATGCCACTAAGGGGCAAGAAACTCAAGCCAAATTCATCAGACTTGGAATCTCTGGTATGATCCTGTATTCCTCATTTTTGTAAGATCATTTGCTCTTCATTGAAAAAAAAAAGCTGCTGCTCTGCTGCCAGTAGATGGTCATCTGCTACAAATACTGTCTCTGAACATGCAGATATCAAGGTGGGGGAAGCCGCAGTTGACATGAGTTAAAGCTGAACTGGAGGATATTAGCTAGAGCATACTTGTAAAAATATATACACCCAGCTTCAGAACAGTCGGGCTGAGCATTTGGTAATGTTCGTAGTGGTGCACAATTGTACTGATTCTGGCTTGCACCTAGGCTAGAGGTGGGCAGCGAGGGCCATATCTGACCCTGGTTTTCACAGCAACGTCTGGCCTTTAATTAGTGGATTGTCTCAATTAGCCAAACCATTTATGAAATCATGTGCATTTCTTTAAATCATGAAACTAAAGACTAGTCTCATCTCCCTTCATAAAACATTTTCCTTTGATCACATCATTGCAAAAATCTATATTTGTGCATGCAATCAACTCATTTAGTCAGGGTAATTGATAGGAATAAAAACCTGCAGACACCGGCTCTCCAGGAACGTGATTGCCCACCCCTGACTTAGGCAGACCGAAGAAGTGGCATCATTTCCATTTGGCCTTCGAAGTGAACACATTGCGATTTCAATTCTAGTCCAAGAGCCGTATTGGAAGTCATGATTAGCGCCGATGTGGAATACGAATCCCATTTTGAAGTTGCAAAACCATTGCATTGGGGTGGGAATCAAAGTACTACATAGAAACCTGGATGAAAAAAAAAAAAAAAAAAATTCCAAAGCCTGTCTGGTGATACTGGGCAGGATGTTCTCCAAGCCAATGCTGTGGCTTGTAGCAGTCTTTGTGGGATATAGGCATGTATGATCCACAATCCAGAGGATCATTTAGGCCAATAATGATATGCATGGTTTAGAGAAAAAGGGATCCAGAGTTCATTGATGTCTGGGCTCTAAGCATGCCTTCATATTCAAGTAAGCCAACTGTAGTCCCCCCATTGATGAAATGCTTCCTCCCCCTCCTATTGGTCCTCACTCCCCTTCATTAGTTTGAATTTCCCCTCCATGTGTCACCAATTGGTTTCAGGTCACTGGTCTGGGACACCCTTCATATGGCCATTGCAGGGTAAAGGCTTTTACAAGGAAGGCTAAACTTGCAAGGCCTACCATAGACTGGAACCAACTGAGCATGTGTGCTCACCCCATGAAACAAGCCACAATTGCAGTGACTCACCCATTGCTGACAAGGGCCAAAAATCCCCACAGACTCCCAATTCAGCAGGATACCACCTTCTGATCTGTGCTCCCATCAGCACTCAACCCCAGGAGTAGTGCAGTTCCAGCTAATGGAACTGATGATCATGCCAGCAAGTTGAAATTTTTGCAATAAGCTGCCTGAGTTTGAAGGTATTCATTCAAAGGATGTTACTAGTTGAGTGACTTGCAATGGGAGTCAGATTCAGGTGTGTGTGTGTCTCACAGTACATGTGCTGCCATCACCCCTTTCCACACTACCAATGCATATACTGGAAGGGTATTAGCATTTTGTAATGAAATGTGAAAGTCTCCTCCCCCCAAAAAAAGCCAAGCAGCATCAGATTCAAGTCATTTAATGCAGACAGCCATCCACATGGGTTACAAAGCTGTGAGCTTTGGATCGCCTGAGCATAGCCACTAGTACAGCAATGCAGACCAGCCCCACAGCAGCCGCCACTCCAGCCATGACCACAGCCTCAAGAGAGACACCTGCAAGCAGAAAGCCCATCAGAAGTAGCCTTGACAGGACAATACTAGCTACAACAGTGCAGACTAGATGGTTACCTGCTGCCTTGTCATCTGCCTTCAGGGGAGTACCAAGCTCTGGCTCAGTGCCAAGCTGGTGCACAGTGATGGGTCCAAGGAGGACAGTGCTGGTGTGCTCAGCTGCTAGAGAAGCAGAGTTGCATTAACACACCATTCCAGAGATGAAATTGCTGATCCTGTCACCCAAGTCACCTTCATGCTCCAGACTCCTGCCCTTCCTCCTCACATTACAGCCAGTGTCACAGCAACTGCATGCCTCGTCATTTCCAGATGCACTCACCCACCTGCAAACACAAGGCAGTCCAGGAGTAGCCACCATTACTTGGCAACACCAGCAACAGTATCGTGAACCAACCTGTTGGAAGGAAGGAATGAGCAGGCCTTCCCATCAGCATCAGATGAAGCTGCTGTAGCCCTCAAGTGACAGAAAATGTAGATCTGCCAACAATGGGATGCTAGTTAGTACCACAAGCAGAGCAAAGCAAGACGCATCATGAGACCAGAGCCATTACATACTGCACTCCTGGGATCCTGGGCAAAGCGGAAAGCATCTAGCTGTACTTGCAGCTTGTCATCAGTTACCCTGGACTGGAACTTGGAGCGGGAGCTGGTCAGCTTGGAATCCATTAGACACCTAAGGTGGTTTTAGTCAGTTACTTGGGTGGGTTGTTGAACTAGAGGGGCTTATGGTCTATACTCACCCTTGGTCATCAATAAATGCATATTGAGGGACAGAATTCATGTCTGGAGCCAGAGTGGCCACACAGCGGTCCATAAACACCCGGAGGGGCACATGGTTGGCCTGGATCACTGAGGCTTCAATGTTAATGAGGTCCCCCAGGAAGAACACGTTGGATGCCCTCTCCATTCGCCAGTCAGCTGTGGGGTTGAAGGGAGGAGGTCCAAGTAATGGTCAAAGTGGAAGGGAAACCAGGTTGAGGGGTGGACCTACCTGCCATGAGCCTCAGGGAGAATACAAGGATGTCCTCAGCAGACAGGGTTGAGTAGAAGGGAATCCAGGTTGGGTTCAGTGCATTGCTGCTCACATTATGCAGCCTGAGGAGAAAATTAGCATGTCAGTCTGAACACACGCACCCAGGAATTTCAGTTTGAGGTCTAAGCCATTACCATTAGTGGTCCTGAAGGGATAACGCAAGGTACAGTCACCTTCAGTGGACACACTAGCCCCTAGAAGGGCAATATGAACAAGTACCTGGGCTGTGTGCTCAATGATACAGGATTGAATGCTTCCATACCTCATGTAGTGGCACTGCACACCAACCAGAGCACCATTAGTTCTGATGATAGGCGTGGCCCCAATTGCTTTGGGTTGGTAGTTTAGGGTAAACGTGTAAACCAGCTTGTCCCCAGTCATCTGTAAAGCAGCAAGTATTACAACCTTTGCTGGCAAAGCCACCTTCAGCTGGTCAAGAGATACCTGCTCAGGAAGCTACATACCATCAGTGTGCTGCCACAGTCATGCAGTTCAGCTTCAAACAGAAGGTATGAACGGTCCTGTCCAATGGGCCCACAGCCTCCCAATGTAATATCAGATGCCTGGATCAGATTACCAATGCCAAGCAAGTCCTCATCCACCTGCAGGGAGACCGAGGTTTCTCCACACTCCACCTTCACAGCATCTGGTTTGGGCAGTGGAGGCTCCACTACAGTGGTTCCCTTGGTTGGTCCGGCCGTCACGGGCCCCTGCGTGTAGGTGGGCCTGGCCGTCACGGGCCCCTGCGTGTAGGTGGGCCTGGCCGTCACGGGCCCCTGCGTGTAGGTGGGCCTGGCCGTCACGGGCCCCTGCGTGTAGGTGGGCCTGGCCGTCACGGGCCCCTGCGTGTAGGTGGGCCTGGCCGTCACGGGCCCCTGCGTGTAGGTGGGCCTGGCCGTCACGGGCCCCTGCGTGTAGGTGGGCCTGGCCGTCACGGGCCCCTGCGTGTAGGTGGGCCTGGCCGTCACGGGCCCCTGCGTGTAGGTGGGCCTGGCCGTCACGGGCCCCTGCGTGTAGGTGGGCCTGGCCGTCACGGGCCTCTGGGTAGCAACTGGTTTCATAAATGTGTGCCACGCTGGGACTGGAGATCGGGATGCTACTGGCCTTTGCTGATACCACTGTGGTATGTTCAAAGTCTGCCTATCTATACTGGAAGGATTATAGTACTGCTGAGCATCACACAAACAACTAAATACCCCCACAATCAAAAAGCCAATGCACAAGCCTTCTGTCCCCATAGTGACTCAAAACTTTATCATTAATTTAAAAAACAACCAGGACAATACTAGAGTGCCTTGGTGAGGCTATTTTATATCCAGCTGAGTATAATTGATTGCTCCGCATGCTTCATCCTTCCTCATTTCTCTAATCCTTCTCCAGCCCTAAATCATTCACCAAACATTCTTACTGCTTGTATTTTATACAGCTATTAATTCCATCGTGCCTTTGAAAAGAGCAACAATCTATTCCATCTGTCAGCCGTGAGTCGTCATTCAACCTTTAATGTACATTATGATCAGCCTGCCATTAAAGACTGCAAAGTTAAACAAGTTTTGCCCTTTTTTGCATAAATGCCCACTGCTTTCTCCTGATCATTGAAATTAATGAATTTGTCAAACCTGCATAGTGTTAAGAACTGAAATGAAGCCCAGGAACTGAGGAGGAACATCCCAGTGCCAGTTCATCACAATGGTGCACAACTGTGGCTAATCAATTTCGTGCAAAGTGCATACTTATTCAATCACTGATTTGATGTTTCTAAACGACAGCATCATACCCCTTTATCTGCCTGCTCAACCTTTTGGTAGAGCTCATATTTAGGTATTGTATCTTCTGAAGGCGCGCTGAACTTAACTGATAGGATTTGTTCTGCATAACATCTATCAACTGAGTGTTCGAGATGTCTTAATCAGATTAAGTTCAACAAATGCTTCACTTAGATGCAGTGACTCAAAATGTTTGAGCAAGTCAGCAGTCACGACAATGCACTTAAATCAGTGCTATTTGATCTCTATTTTGGCATACCTACCGTTACTTATTAGCTGTTGAATGATACCTCTTCCTGTCAAATGTGGTTGCTTTTTTATGGTAGGATGATACATTTTCTGGAGGAAGGTTAAAGCAGCTGAATGTTCATGACAGCAGTATTTCTTAAACTTGATCCTGGTGTGTTTGCTGATCTTAATTGCAGCTGCAAGTGCAGTCCTGGATTTTTACAAGCTATTACTTTATTTCATTTTCTTCATCAAACCCATGTCTAGAGTGCATTATGACAGAAAGAGTCATGAAGAATTACATCCCCATATGTTCATATTGTATATGTTGGTAGTGAATGCATGTGTGATAATGTTATTTTTGACTAATCAAACCTGAGGACAATCACTGCGCTCAAATTTAGGTTGTTGGGTGCAGGGGTTGCAGTATTTCAGCATTTCCCCTTGGAATTAACAAAAAATGACAGAAGACATGTTTGACTGTGTTGCAAGGGCGTAATCCTAGGAGGGGCAGAGGGGACGTGTCACCCCGAGATATTGCAATCATGTGATTCCACACACACACACACACACACACACACACACACACACACACCCCATTTCTGTTCATCACCAGGAAGTTTTTTAAATGGCCCATCAAGGCTATTGTACAGGCTGAACCCATGAGTTACAAGCTCCTGCCTCAGTCATGTCCCAAGCACACTGTGGAAAGGATTTGCACTGGCATGATGTAATCAGCCAAGTATCGCTTGGGGCAAGATGAGTTTAAGACACAAGGACATCTGTATTTAGAGGAACAAGGAGCAGAGGAATGAAACTGGAAAGTTCATAGGAATGTTTTGAACTCCGAGTTAAATATGCTCCAGTGTTTCCATGTGTGTCCAGATGGAGGCAGCAGAGTACCAATTTTCCATTCAGTAATTGAGTCGGCTGAGGGGTAAACCATTTCTTAATATTGTTTTACACCACTGGTTCCCAAACTCGGTCCTGGGGCTTCCCTGTGTATGCTGTTTTTATTCCACCCTTGTTCACAATCATCAGATTTTAGCAAGTTATTAACCCTTTGTTGCATTTTGTCCAATACTTTGGACATATTTTTTGTGGGATTTATGCCATTTATGCTCATCGGCACCCTGAAAACAAACTAAAGGCAGACTGGCCTCCATCTTGTACCCCTCCCAAAAACAATATTGCATCCAATCCCATCAAATTTTCCCAAAGGTACACTTGATATCCACTTTTAACATACTGGAAGCATTTGTACAAATGCAACAAAGGGTTAACGTGTCTTAATTAGATGCATTTATTTTTAGAGCGGCAATTTATCCTCTTTTGACACACAGTATTTCGACAGATATGCACACATACATTGAGGAAAAAATTCTGCATCTACATTGTGGTCAAAGGAAAAAAATCAACAGGTTCCTAATTGATGAGACTGTGGCCACATGGTTGCAAAAACTTACAATTTACTAGACAAGGAAATGACAGATTCAAACCTGGGGCCGACTGCACAAAGGCAGGATCAGGGATTAGCCCAGGATCAGCACGGGATTAGCCTGATCTCAAGCCCCATTTCAGTTGCACAGAGCAAGTAGGCTAAGCCATGGCACCAGTTACTATGGAAACAAAGTTTGCGGAGCTAGCCAGCTCCAGAGCAGGCGTATCAAGAAGCTAAGCTCCTGCCTCCAGCCAATTTCTCCTCACATCAGTCAGCAGTCACCCAAATTGAAAATCAATGTCCCTCACAGTCATTCTAAATTGTCCACTATACATTGCTATCTCAATTATAGAAGGCCCAGAGTAATTATCTTATAGAGGTTGTGTGAAGTATTGTAGCAGAATATTGAATAAATGGTTTCCAAGTGTAAAAGATGATAAATAAAATGTATCAGGTAAAAAAAATGTAAAAAGAGGTAGCCAGTAATGTGTTTTGGGGCTAAAATGCTCATTTTCTGAAGTCGATTCAAATTTTCCTGCAAAAGATGATGGACCCGGAAGTCTGACGTCAAAACAAGAACAACACAGTAAAATCAATGGTGGAACGAGTAGAAGATTTTTCAGACAGCGAGTCAGAAACCTTCATTTCCGAGGTTTCTGAGGAGCCTCAAGTCTTTGAGGTGTTATGGCTCCAATTTATTATCACATTTATGACAGCAAAGGATGACAGACAAAATTTTAAAACTTAAACACATTTAATTTAACAAACACTTTTTACTAATCTACTATCTACTCTACTGACCAAGATTGATAAAAACAAGAACAAAAATATTTACTGTCCCTTTGATTGGGTTTCTTGTGATGTCCTGGGTGAGGAAAATGCTCCAACACAAGCAAAAATCCACAAAAAAACTTCACAGGTCTTGAACAGAGTGACATGTCTGGTCACTTGTATCCTTCTCCTTGTAATTTCTCCTAACTCTCCACTCCCTCAATTTTCTTCCTTCTATACTCTTTTGAAGACCCCTCCCACATTTAGACCTCTTTTTTTTATTCTCTGGGACTTGTCCCAGACATGCCCAAGAGCTGCCCAAACCTAACTCCAGTCAGGGCTTAACACAAGAAAGGTCAATACTGCCATCTAGTGGCTTCTATTTGCATTACACCATCTATTTAGCTCGGCGTTCAAAACATTCCTATGAACTTTCCAGTTTCATTCCTCTGCTCCTTGTTCCTCTAAATACCAATGTCCTTGTGTCTTAAACTCATCTTGCCTCAAGCAATACATGGCTAATTACATCATGCCAGTGCAAATCCTTTCCACAGTGTGCTTGGGACATGACTGAGGCTGGAGCTTGTAACTCATGGGTTCAGCCTGTACAATAGCCTTGATGGGCCTTTTAAAAAACTTCCTGGTGATTAACAGAAATTGTGTGTGTGTGTGTGTGTGTGTGTGTGTGTGTGTGTGGAATCACATGATTTCAATATCTCGGGGTGACACGTACCCTCTGCCCCTCCTAAGATTACGCCCTTGCAACACAGTCAAACATGTCTTCTGTCATTTTTTGTTATTTCCAAGGGGAAATGCTGAAATACTGCAACCCTGCACCCGAAAACCTAAATTTGAGCGCAGTGATTGTCCTCAGGTTTGATTAGTCAAAAATAACATTATCACACATGTATTCACTACCAACATATACAAAATAAACATGGGGATGTAATTCTTCATGACCCTTTCTGTTATAATGGGTTTGATGAAGAAAATTAAATAAAGTAATAGCTTGTAAAAATCCAGGATTGCACTTGCAGCTGCAATTAAGATCAGCAAACACACCAGGATCAAGTTTGAGAAATACTGCTGTCATGAACATTAAGCTGCTTTAACCTTCCTCCAGAAAATGTATAATCCTACCATAAAAAAGCAACCACATTTGACAGGAAGAGGTATCATTCAACAGCTAATAAGTAATGTTAGGTATGCCAAAATAGAGATCAAATAGGGCTGATTTACGTGCATTGTCTTTACTGCTGACTTGCTCAAACATTGGACAAATGTTAAATGTTTTTATTTTCTGAAGGGATATTTTGCAGTATCGCTGTAACTGCCACAACCTTTTGTTGAGCAAATTTTGAGTCTCTGCATCTAACTGAAACATTTGTTGAACTAATTCTGATTAAGACATCTCTAACACTCAGTTGATAGATGTTATGCAGAATATAAATCCTATCAGTTAAGTTCAATACAGTACAATACAATAACTCAATATGTGCTCTACCAAAAGGTTGAGCAGGCAGATAAAGGGGAATGATGCAGTTGTTCAGAAACATCAAATCAGTGATTGAATAAGTATGCACTTTGCACTAAATTGATAAGCCACATTTGTGCACCATTGTGATGAACTGGCACTGGAATGTTCCTCCTCAGTTCCTGAGCTTAATTTCCGTTCGTAACACTATGCAGGTTTGACTAATTCATTTATTTCAATGATCAGGAGTATGCAGTAGGCATTGAAGCAAAATAGGGCAAAACTATTTTACTCTGCAGTCTTTAACAGCAGACAGATCATAATGTACATTAAAGTTTGAATATGATGACTCACGACTAACAGGTGGAACAAATTGTTCCTCTTATCAGAGGCACAATGCAATTAATAGCTGTATAAAATACAAGCAGTAAGAATGTTTGGTGAATGATTTAGGGCTGGAGAAGGATTAGAGAAATGAGGAAGGATGAAGCATGTGGAGCAATCAATTATACTCAGCTGGGTATAAAATAGCCTCACCAAGGCACTCAAGTATTGTCCTGGTTGTTTTTTAAATTAATGATAAAGTTTTGAGTCACTATGGGGACAGAAGGCTTGTGTATTGGCTTTTTGATTGTGGGGGTATTTAGTTGTTTGTGTGATGCTCAGCAGTACTATAATCCTTCCAGTATAGATAGGCAGACTTTGAACATACCACAGTGGTATCAGCAAAGGCCAGTAGCATCCCGATCTCCAGTCCCAGCGTGGCACACATTTATGAAACCAGTTGCTACCCAGAGGCCCGTGACGGCCAGGCCCACCTACACGCAGGGGCCCGTGACGGCCAGGCCCACCTACACGCAGGGGCCCGTGACGGCCAGGCCCACCTACACGCAGGGGCCCGTGACGGCCAGGCCCACCTACACGCAGGGGCCCGTGACGGCCGGACCAACCAAGGGAACCACTGTAGTGGAGCCTCCACTGCCCAAACCAGATGCAGTGAAGGTGGAGTGTGGAGAAACCTCGGTCTCCCTGCAGGTGGATGAGGACTTGCTTGGCATTGGCAATCTGATCCAGGCATCTGATATTACATTGGGAGGCTGTGGGCCCATTGGACAGGCTAGTGGACAGGACCGTTCATACCTTCTGTTTGAAGCTGAACTGCACGACTGTGGCAGCACACTGACGGTATGTAGCCTTCTGAGCAGGTATCTCTTGACCAGCTGAAGGTGGCTTTGCCAGCAAAGCTTGTAATACTTGCTGCTTTACAGATGACTGGGGACAAGCTGGTTTACACGTTTACCCTAAACTACCAACCCAAAGCAATTGGGGCCACGCCTATCATCAGAACTAATGGTGCTCTGGTTGGTGTGCAGTGCCACTACATGAGGTATGGAAGCATTCAATCCAGTATCATTGAGCACACAGCCCAGGTACTTGTTCATATTGCCCTTCTAGGGGCTAGTGTGTCCACTGAAGGTGACTGTACCTTGCGTTATCCCTTCAGGACCACTAATGGTAATGGCTTAGACCTCAAACTGAAATTCCTGGGTGTGTGCAGACTGACATGCTAATTTTCTCCTCAGGCTGCATAATGTGAGCAGCAATGCACTGAACCCAACCTGGATTCCCTTCTACTCAACCCTGTCTGCTGAGGACATCCTTGTATTCTCCCTGAGGCTCATGGCAGGTAGGTCCACCCCTCAAACCTGGTTTCCCTTCCACTTTGACCATCACTTGGACCTCCCTTCAACCCCACAGCTGACTGGCGAATGGAGAGGGCATCCAACGTGTTCTTCCTGGGGGACCTCATTAACATTGAGGCCTCAGTGATCCAGGCCAACCATGTGCCCCTCCGGGTGTTTATGGACCGCTGTGTGGCCACTCTGGCTCCAGACATGAATTCTGTCCCTCAATATGCATTTATTGATGACCAAGGGTGAGTATAGACCATAAGCCCCTCTAGTTCAACAACCCACCCAAGTAACTGACTAAAACCACCTTAGGTGTCTAATGGATTCCAAGCTGACCAGCTCCCGCTCCAAGTTCCAGTCCAGGGTAACTGATGACAAGCTGCAAGTACAGCTAGATGCTTTCCGCTTTGCCCAGGATCCCAGGAGTGCAGTATGTAATGGCTCTGGTCTCATGATGCGTCTTGCTTTGCTCTGCTTGTGGTACTAACTAGCATCCCATTGTTGGCAGATCTACATTTTCTGTCACTTGAGGGCTACAGCAGCTTCATCTGATGCTGATGGGAAGGCCTGCTCATTCCTTCCTTCCAACAGGTTGGTTCACGATACTGTTGCTGGTGTTGCCAAGTAATGGTGGCTACTCCTGGACTGCCTTGTGTTTGCAGGTGGGTGAGTGCATCTGGAAATGACGAGGCATGCAGTTGCTGTGACACTGGCTGTAATGTGAGGAGGAAGGGCAGGAGTCTGGAGCATGAAGGTGACTTGGGTGACAGAATCAGCAATTTCATCTCTGGAATGGTGCGTTAATGCAACTCTGCTTCTCTAGCAGCTGAGCACACCAGCACTGTCCTCCTTGGACCCATCACTGTGCACCAGCTTGGCACTGAGCCAGAGCTTGGTACTCCCCTGAAGGCAGATGACAAGGCAGCAGGTAACCATCTAGTCTGCACTGATGTAGCTAGTATTGTCCTGTCAAGGCTATTTCTGATGGGCTTTCTGCTTGCAGGTGTCTCTCTTGAGGCTGTGGTCATGGCTGGAGTGGCGGCTGCTGTGGGGCTGGTCTGCATTGCTGTACTAGTGGCTATGCTCAGGCGATCCAAAGCTCGCAGCTTTGTAACCCATGTGGATGGCTGTCTGCATTAAATGACTTGAATCTGATGCTGCTTGGCTTTTTTGGGGGAGGAGACTTTCACATTTCATTACAAAATGCTAATACCCTTCCAGTATATGCATTGGTAGTGTGGAAAGGGGTGATGGCAGCGCACGTACTGTGAGACACACACACACACACCTGAATCTGACTCCCATTGCAAGTCACTCAACTAGTAACATCCTTTGAATGAATACCTTCAAACTCAGGCAGCTTATTGCTAAAATCTCAACTTGCTGGCATGATCATCAGTTCCATTAGCTGGAACTGCACTACTCCTGGGGTTGAGTGCTGATGGGAGCACAGATCAGAAGGTAGTATCCTGCTGAATTGGGAGTCCATGGGGATTTTTGGCCCTTGTCAGCAATGGGTGAGTCACTGCAATTGTGGCTTGTTTCATGGGGTGAGCACACATGCTCAGTTGGTTCCAGTCTATGGTAGGCCTTGCAAATCTTCCTTGTAAAATCCTTTACCCTGCAATGGCCATACTAAGGGTGTCCCGGACCAGTGACCTGAAACCAATTGGTGACACATGGAGGGGAAATTCAAACTAATGAAGGGGAGTGAGGACCAATAGGAGGGGGAGGAAGCATTTCATCAATGGGCCGACTACAGTTGGCTTACTTGAATATGAAGGCATGCTTAGAGCCCAGACATCAATGAACTCTGGATCCCTTTGTTTTTCTCTAAACCATGCATGCATAACATTATTGGCCTAAATGATCCTCTGGATTGTGGATCATACATGCCTATATCCCACAAAGACTGATGCTACAAGCCCCAGCATTGGCTTGGAGAACATACTGCCCAGTATCACCAGACAGGCTTTGGATTTTTTTTTTTTTTTCTTTCATCCAGGTTTCTATGTTGAAGTACTTTGATTCCCACCCCAATGCAATGGTTTTGCAACTTCAAAATGGGATTCGTATTCCACATCGGCGCTAATCATGACTTCCAATACGGCTCTTGGACTAGAATTGAAATCGCAATGTGTTCACTTCGAAGGCCAAATGGAAATGATGCCACTTCTTCGGTCTGCCTAAGTCAGGGGTGGGCAATCACGTTCCTGGAGAGCCGGTGTCTGCAGGTTTTTATTCCTATCAATTACCCTGACTAAATGAGTTGATTGCATGCACAAATATAGATTTTTGCAATGATGTGATCAAAGGAAAATGTTTTATGAAGGGAGATGAGACTAGTCTTTTCATGATTTAAAGAAATGCACATGATTTCATAAATGGTTTGGCTAATTGAGACAATCCACTAATTAAAGGCCAGACGTTGCTGTGAAAACCAGGGTCAGATATGGCCCTCGCTGCCCACCTCTAGCCTAAGTGCAAGCCAGAATCAGTACAATTGTGCACCACTACGAACATTACCAAATGCTCAGCCCGACTGTTCTGAAGCTGGGTGTATATATTTTTACAAGTATGCTCTAGCTAATATCCTCCAGTTCAGCTTTAACTCATGTCAACTGCGGCTTCCCCCACCTTGATATCTGCATGTTCAGAGACAGTATTTGTAGCAGATGACCATCTACTGGCAGCAGAACAGCAGCTTTTTTTTTTTCAATGAAGAGCAAATGATCTTACAAAAATGAGGAATACAGGATCATACCAGAGATTCCAAGTCTGATGAATTTGGCTTGAGTTTCTTGCCCCTTAGTGGCATTCATGTTCCTGTGCCATAGTCGGCAATTATTCAATGAACTCAAACTGAAGAAATTCATTCGCGGAATTCAAGTCCTTGCACATCAAGTTAATTTCACATGCATTACGGTGGATTTTCCCCACTAGTGACACGGAAATTGAGTCAGGAATTCTCATACTTGTCTTTACTGGAGGATTGGAAGCAATGTAATTGAATAAAGATGTTTCAAATGGTCTTACTGGTATTTCATTAAAATTAAACGATCATGAAACGCATGTATTGTTTCCAATCCCTGAGTAAAGAGAAGCACGAGAAGTCCAGAGTCATAATGGCTTTCCATAGCGAGGTCCACCTTCACGCAAATGAAACAAACTTCATTGCACAAGGAGTTTAATTCCGCGTGAGAATCTCAATAAGCGTTCATTGAATAATTGCGGTCTACGGTGATTAAGCCTAAAAATGCGTGAGACCTACGCTGAATGTGTGAGACTTGGCTTCTTGTCATACAGATCAAAGACAACGCTCGAGACAATGACACCCACCACCAATTGGACGTGAATTACATTCTGTCAAAATGACGGACGGCCTTCAAAATATTCCGTCATTATTAAAAAATATCCATCAATGACGGAAAATATTCTGTTCACGCGACATCTGGTACAGACATAAATCCTCACAAAATTAAAACTGCCAAATATGAAGTTAATTGGATGTAAAGTTTCTGAGATATATTTTCATAAATCATCTGTATTTTTTTCAGGTTTTCAAGTGCTTTTTAGAGTAAAAGAGTAATTTCTGAGCAATTTTAGGGCAAGTTTAAGACCACTTAGGCAGAAAGGGAATATATGTCCTGAAAGTAGACTATTTGAAGGACCACTTCATGTTCTTACCTCAAAACTAAAATTTTGAACCAAAATTGGCATTTTGCTCAGCTATTGGGCCTCTTGCATGGATGCAGAGAAGGCATTGGACAGAACGGAACTACCACTTTGAGGCTTTGTGGAGGTTCAGTTTTGGGCCAACTTTTGTCTTGGGTCAAATAGCTTCACAGCTGCCCCTCAGCTAAGGTTTTGAAAAACAACGTATTCGAAACCTTTCGAACTGCATTATGTTCCTCTTCTTTTTATACCCCACCACGAAGTGAGATCGGGGGATATTGGAATGGAGCTGGTCTGTCCGTCCGTCCGAGTTCAGTGGGGACAAGTTTTCTTGGAAACTATTGCACCTATGTGAATGGAATTTTGTTTGCGACCAGTATTGATGACCCTACTGAATGAGTTCAAAAATTGATTCGGAGAAGTTTATTTTTACAGAGTTATGGCCCTTGACTCTGTTCGTGGACTTAAAGGAGAATTCCAGTCGCCTCCATCTTGAAAGTCACAATAAGTAGATTGTCGAGCAAGAACGAATAGATTGCAATCTGTTCCCTTATACTTCCTACTCGAGGACAAGTTTTCTCGGCAACTATTGCACCTTCATGGGTGAAATTTTGTGTGTGTGGCCAGTAGTGTGATGACCCTATTGAATGAGCATGAAGTCTGACTCAGAGAAGTTTATTTTTATGGAGTTATGGCTGTTAACTCTGTTCCTTGACTTAGTTGTACGGGATTTGCAATGGGGACAAATTTTCTCATCATGGAAGTATGGAAGGTTCCATTGACTTTTGGATTTATTATACTGTTTTTCTTTAATTTTCTAATGAAACTAAAATATTTCCAGTGAAATGGTTTCTGTTGCCAAAACAAATCAGTTGTTTCACTGCAACTCATGTTCTTCACCTGTTACGCGGAAGTGTGTTTTTTTTTTTCCTGGATCTGAGGGGATACATGAAACACTTGTGCACCCCCAACATTCTCTCTCCTCAGTACATTCACTAACTTTACAATCTTTCATCTTTTGAAGTTGATTCTTCTCTGACAAAAAAGTTCACGCAAATGTGATGGATAGTATTCTGGAATATCACGTGTAATGACAATATCATCGACACGCAAAATATCACCAGAATAAGAAGAACACAATTTTGGTTCTGATTTCCATGAAGCATTTTTGTCCATAATCCACATATTCTGCACAAATTGTCATGGTTTGTGTGTATTTGCTTTTTGGTGATTCTCCTCCCTGAGGACATCGAATCCTTTCTCCATCGGATTTCTTACCCAGCTGGCTGATTATATCTGGGCAGCGCTTCCCTTGAGTCTATATTACCCGGAGGTCCACCACGCCCGTTTTGCTGGAGTGCCTGCTTTGTAGTTACTCGCTTCGGCTTGAGATATCTGTAGTCAGGGTTCGTTCATCTTACCTTTATTTCTGGGAAGCTCTGCTTCTTTAGGGATTTTCTCGCACAATTGTTTGGTGCCTTGTTATTTTCTTGTTTATTGTGATTTCTTTTCCTCTGTTGTTGCTCGCCTTGTTTCTGGCATTTAGTCTTTCATATATTCAGAAACACAAGCTTTTTTCCCCTTCCATTCTCCCCATCACTTTCAGCTGTGCCGGCTCCATGCTGGGTGCACCGTCGTCTTCCACTGCATATGAACTCCACTTTAACCAGTCTTCACACAAATAGAAAAGATTATGTATCACCTCAAAATTCATACATTATGAAACATTAGAAAAACACAATAGACGGAACAAAGAAATCCCATGATGAGCACTGTGTAAAACACATTCAGAATATGAATAGATATGTGTGCCTTTAAAAACAGTCCCCTGATAAAACACATGGCTAACCTCTGATAAAAACAGCTTGATATGCTAGCATAAACATTGCTGCAAAAATACATTATTGAACAAGATAAACAAAATGGTGTCAAGCGCAAAAAAAAAAAGAATTATCATCAGGATTATTGGATGTGGAAACTGGGTAATTTGTAAAGTATGTACATTTTCTCCAACTTCAAGACTCGATTATCATGATAAGGCGGGATTGTTTGCATTACATTTCAGCCCGGGCCCGGTTGTTCAGAACTTATTTTTTAACCAGCCTTTATGTACACTTTACCGACTGTTAACGTTAACAGAGCTGTTATCTTGTTGTTCAAAAATCGGTTAACTTTAACAGGGTGTTAACTTGTCGTTAAAGTTAACGCACCTAAGGACCACCGCTAACTTTTTAACAGTGTGGTTAACTCTCAAAATGGCATTCATCATTGCTAACGCTGCTTTCATGACGCCAGTTCAGCAAAGAGAGGATAGGGTGTATCATGGACTGTACTTTGATATTGGAGTGTAGAGTTACTTACCCGATATCGATTTGCTAGAGCATCTATTGCTTACCATTGCAATATTCTGCAAGATGATTTGCAGTGTCCAACAAGCAGGGGCAACGCACTGACTGTGGAACAGCAAGTGTTAGTGGCCCTTCGCTTCTATGCGAGTGGGAGTTCTCTGCAAGTTGTGGAGGATACCCTAGGACTAGACAAAAGCACAGTATCAAGAGTCCTGCGCGATGTGACCGATGCCATAGTGGCAAAAGGCAATGAGTACATTTCGTGGCCTGCATGTACTCGACAACTTCAACAAATCAAAGATGGCTTCTTTACACTAGGTGGTTTTTCCAAAGTAATTGGATGTGTAGATGGGACACATGTTCGCATACAAGCCCCTTCTCGAGATGAGCCTGCATATGTAAACAGGAAAGGATATCATAGCATAAATTTGAAGGCTGTGTGCAATCACGAAGGTGAACACTTCCTTACCACTAGAACATTTAGAGTAGCTTCCCTTGTTGTATCAAAAATCAAACTCTTTGACGTGAAATGAAACGAAACCTACCTTGAAATTATTTGTAGAATTTTTGTCAATGTGTCAAAAATGGCAAGTAGTGTTGTGTTCCGGGGTTCTGGCCTTTGGCCAGGACAGCATTTATGGTTTTAACAGTTTCATGTTCCTAGTTTCATAGTTCATGTCCATTTCTCATGTCTCAGTTTTAACAGTTTCTTGTATTAGGATTACACATTTCACAGTTCATAGTTATTGTCCATGTTTTTACTTTTCCATGTTTTGTTTCATGCCAGGTCTGCCAAGCCACTCCACCGCTTGTCTGCGTTCCGCCCCGTGCCTTCATTGTTGCACATTTTCAGAGCTCTGCTTGGCTTTGGTATTTCCCCCTTCCTTCTGTGCTGTGCTGATTCGGGGCTGTCTAAGCTTAATTGGCAATTAACTGTTTTTAAGTTACTAACATTTACTAACACTCACTGGGTGGTGTAATTCTTAGACAGGCACATTACTAATATTACTAATTTAGACAGGGAGTTTGTTGTCATGATTCCTGCTTTACTATTTCAAGTCTTGCTGTGCTTTTCTGCTCTGAACATTCATGCTGCTTTCAAACTGCATACTTAATTGGTACTTAAGCTGAGCACGCTCATTCTCTTAATGAGCAAGTCTTGTCATCCAATCTCTGTCCATGTCATGATCTTGCCCTGCCTCTTGTTTCTCCTTCTCCAGGTGTTGCCCCTCATGTCTTGATTTCTTACCCTTTATCTGGATGCGGTGGAAGTTGGCTGGCAGACAGTGTTTCGCTCAAGTTTTGTTCCAAGTTCTTGTTTGCAAGTTCATGTTCCCAAGCCTCGTTTTCATAGTCATTTTGTATATAGCCTTTGCATTCCAAGAATCATTTTTCTTTTCTGTTTATGGTTATCCTGCCTGGAGTTTCCAGTGCCTTTTGTTTTTTGTCGTTTTCTGATCCTTAGTTTTTAGCTCTGTGTAGCTCACTTTAGTTTGTCTTTTGCAACCCTTTGGACCAAGTTTTTTGTTGGCCCTCGTGCCTGTTTTATTTTGTTTTAAAAAATCCTCATTCTCCTTCACCTCGCTTCTGGTGACTACCTGATTTCGTATTAAGTAGATTCAATAAGCCCATAATTGAGATGGGCTTTTAAAACAATTTAATTAATTCTACTTAAGTAATTCATGAATACGTATTAGAAAAACATATATAAGTTGTATGTGAAGCACCCTTAAAATCCTATAATTTTGACTGATTTCCATTACTCATCGTATCCATACAGTTTAAATTGCAAAGTGTGCAATAAAATTGATGTGACAATAATAAAACAAATAGCCCAATTATTTCCAAATAATTTCAAATAGTTTAAATTATTTATTAAATATAAATATGATACAATGAAATCAATAAAACTGATATTTCCTCAATCAATACAAAAAAATAAATGTTTACTCTTTTTTTCCTGTTTTGATAAAACATTACACCTAATTTGATTCCATGAATTCAGTCATAAATCTTGTTTTGACCTTTTTACAGTAGACACATCTGAAACGCCCATAAAATATTTCCAACAATTTGACTGATGTCCCCCTCTCTGTGTGTTTATCCTTGAACTACATTAGAGAGTATAATGTTTGTGTTCATATAAGGTTCATACTAAAATATTAAATTATGCTGACAGCAAAATATAATGACTTTCATGACGACCAACATAAAATATAATGTTGCCAAACACTTTATAAGATTTTGTATTTATGTTATCTGCGTGCAGCGGTCATTCTTCGGTCGAATTTCAGGCATGCACAGTTTGGACGTTCTCCGAGCTTCGCAGTGGTTTTTTTTTCGGTTAACACAGACCAGTATGCCTCCACCATGACTGGCAACACATTTTCCTCGTCAGCAGAGGCATTTCTGCTTCTCTTTTTCCTTCAGGTGCAGGCGATCTTTTGGTTTTGGGGTTCCATTTTTGGTAAACCGGAAGTAAACAAAACTTGGAATTGTGGGATAGAAGAATGCTAACCAGTGACGTTAACCACGCTGACGTTTTTTTTGACGGTGATGTTTGCTAACGTCATGACTAACCATGTTTTGAACAACACATATTTAACGTTCGGTTAGCTAATGGTCAGTTAAGGATTTAACCGGCCATGAGGAGTTAACCGGCAGTTAAAATAAATGAGTTTTGAACAACCGGGCCCTGATAGTTTGTGAGTAATGAAGGTTACACAGCTTACAGAGAAAGTCTGAGATAGGGGAGGAATGGGGGATTTTTTCATAGCTAATAATTTTCGTTCCTATGTGAGCCGCCATGTTCGAACAACCTTATCAACTACTTGTGCCTGGTGTGTATTGATTAGTCAGCACTCGCTGGCCACAGTAACTGTTGTCCATTGTCCAATATGGAATCTCCCGTGACCATTCTTACCGTGGCTAGGGACATTGGTGACAATGTTGCCTTGTTACTTTAGCTATTGAGCCCCTAGCTTTAGCTATAAGATCCAATCAATCTATACCGGGCATAAATAGAGCAACCTGTCCTCCAACCATAAGCTCAAAAAGGTCGATTATTCTCATTTACTTCAATTTACGACCCATTGGAGCATTTCCTAAAATCGCGCCCCAACTGCAGGCAGGAGGGTACTGTTACTGTTAAAGTTACTGTTTCAGTTCCAGATACTGTTTCAGTCATATTTACACTTAATGGTTTAAGTAAGGATTAGGGTTGGGGTTAGGGTAAGGGTTAAAATTAGGATTAAGGTTAGGATGAGGTTCAGAGGCGTATCCAGCGGGGGTGCTAAGACACGCCCATTTTTGACTGCAATCAGTAGTTCTCCATCATTTTCCTTTATTGACGCATTTTCCAATTATCTTAATTGGCAACTGAAGACATGGATTGTCTCTATATGTGATCTAACTGTGATGAAATCATGGGCTTAATTCAGTACAGAAAAATAATTTAGCTGCTTAATAGGCCAATACTTCACGATGATTGAACTGGTCCGCCTTCCAATGAAACTCTGACTTTTATTCTCTGAATTGTGTAGGTAAGAAAAAAAAAGTGTCATTCAGCAGTTAAAAAGGCTATAAAAAGCCTGCGGCTCAAGCTATTTGCGTGAGAGTCGACTGGATGCAATTTTGAATGACATTGATTTAAATACAGCAAATACATGTCCAGATCAAAGATATTTATATTTTTTTTAACACTAGATTGCTGATGTCGTCATATTTACATTATCCAAAGTAAAGCACCCAGCCTCCATATTGAGACACCCAACTTCTTCATAAAAATGAATGGCTTCCTATGAAGCCAATTTCAAATAAGTGGATACACGCAAGAAAATGCCTAGATGTGCGGCTGCCTTTTGAAGCAATAATTATCCGAAGAACTGTAATAAAGCGTTTCATGCATAAATTAACGTATAAACTCAAAGTTGTCACTTTAATAGAAAAGAAAAATCACGCTTTGTGCTAGCAAGCTAATTAGCCGTCCCATTGACTTGAACAGACCGTTGACTGAAAGTGAACGCTAGCGATTGATAACGGTCACAAGCAAGCTACCTTGGCTCCCTTACCGTTGCGGGGACTGCAGTGACTTTGTGGTAAATAAAATTAACAAAGTGGCTAACAAGCTAGCTAGCTATCTACTTGTAATTGACATTCAATGACAATACTTCTTACCTGCATAATATTTAAAAGAGTGGATGTAATGTGAATAGAGGCCACTAGATGGCAGTATTTACCTTTCTTTTATTAGGCCCAGACTGGAGCTAGGTTTAGACATGGCCTGGGCATGTCTGGGGCAAGTCCCCGAAAACTAAAAAAAAAGAGGTCTAAATGTGGGTGGGGTCTGCAAAAGAGTATATAAGGAAAAGAATTAAGACAGTAAAGTAGTAGGACAAATTGCAAGGAGAAGGATACATGTGACCAGACCTGTCATTTCTGTTCAAGACCTGTGAAGTTTCTTTTGTGGATTTTTGCCTGTGTTTGAGCATTTTCCTCACCCAGGACATCACCAAGCCACCCCACCAAAACAAGGGACTGTAAATATATCGGTTTTTCTTGTAAATCAATCTTGGTCTTAGTTGTAGATAGTAGATTAGTTAGTTGTAATTGTCTGTTTAATTAAATGTGTTTAAGTTTTAAATTGTGTCTGTCATCCCTTGCTGTTGCTGTTGTGTTGTAAATTGTAATAACAAATTGGGGCCATAACAGTGGACAAGTTGCTTTGTCTGTTTTTTTTGCAGAGCTCCAAAAGACTAGGCGGGGAGAAAGGCTTCACTAGCGCTTCCTTTTATCGTTGGCATTAGCCATATGATTCAATATAAACAATTTGGTTGATGTCAAATAGTCAACCAGGGTACAATGAAGTGAGGAAATCAGAGAGTAATTTGATAACGTATAAGCACATTCATCAACGTTTCTTATAATGGCGATAACTTCCAAGCAATTATCTTATCAGAGCTAAAAGCCTCGGTCACGTTAACGTCACTTCTGTGTTACACTTTAATGTTAACACCGAGTCACATTTCGATCTTCCCTTTGTAAGTGTGCCACTTTCTATCCTCCAGAAAGTACATATTCATGGAGACAAAATGTTGCTCACAACGAAAGTCACAACGATACCGAAATAACACCTACTCGCACGCAAGTCTTTTAGAAAATATAATTTTAACGTAGGCGAAAAATGAATGGTAATCTACTGCGAATTTTACTTCAGGGTGTATAAGCTCCTAGGACAGATGCTTCACTTGAACAACTCTATCAGTAATCTACTGTTCTACCTATGGTCCAGATGAATGATTGTCATCTTACCTAATCGGGGAGAACAAGCGGGACCTGTTAACAGTGGAGTGCTCTCTGAGTGAACCTTCTGTTAATTATGAAAATGACTGAGAACAGGTCAGGACTAATAATTGTTTTAAGCGTAAGTTTTGTGCAACCCAATACTCTGTTCTTGTTCCGCACCTGTACTGAATTTGGCCCATGATTTAATTGCATTTAGATCGCATATGGAGAGAAACCGTGTCTTCCGTTGCCAATTACGATAATTGGAAAACGCGTCAATAAAGGAAAATGATTAAGAACTACTAATTGCAGTCAAAAAGGGGCGTGTCTTTGCACCCCCTTTGCTGGCTACGCCACTGATTCCAGCTGTCCTTCATTTACTACAGTGGTTTTGGGAGATCTCCGGTTACAAATAGAACTTACACAAAAGTGAACTGATGCTATTAAACATGGATATCTCAGTACATGCGAATATTAGGTTACATTTTAAAATAACCATGGATTGTTTTACTTACCTTGGAGTTATAGTAATAAAGAAATTTACAAACCTATTTAAGCAAAATATTACTAAATTGCTATTACAAACAAAGCAGGACTTGGCTAATTGGTCCCCCCTTCCCCTCTCAGTTATGGGCAGAGTTAAGGCAATTAAGATGAATGTTTTCCCGCAGTATGTATACCTTTTCCAGTGCTTACATGTATTTACTCCTGGTAAATATTTAAAAATTTTTGATTAAATAATATCATCATATATTTGGAATGGTACGAAACCACGTTTACATCAGGTATACCTGCAATGAGCAAAACAAGATGGAGGTATGGCCCTTCCAAATTTCCGATTCTGTTGCTGGGCAGTCAATATGCACTGCATAGCTTACTGGGTACATTATCATTTACTTAGAAATTGTACTACCTGGGTTAAGATGGAAACTAATCTTTCTTTGTGACTCTATTTCTCTGCCAGCTTTAATAGGTATGCCAATGCCCTAATCTTTGGATATGTCCAATTTCAACCATGTTATCGCCCATTCACTTAGAATTTATTTACAATTCAGAAAGCATTTTAATCTACAAGATACATGCCTCTTTAGCCCAGTGACATTTAATCACCTGTTCCTACCTTCAATTTATGATACGGCATTTCATGTGTGGCATGAGAGAGGCCTGAAATGTTTTAATGACCTTTGTATTGAAAACAAATTTGCTTTTTTTGAACAGTTATATATGAAATGTAATATGCCACACATCCATTTTTTAGATACTTACAGATCAGACATTATATTAAGGGTGTTATTTCACAATTTCCTAACCAACCACCAGATAATATGATTGAAACTGTCATGTCCTTAAATCCAGTAGACAAAGGTGCAGTCTCATGAATACCTGGGTTAATTTCTAAATTAGACTGTCCTCCTTCATCTACAATTTGAGTGAAATGGGAACAAGATCTTCAAACTACAATTGATAAAGGAACCTGGCATAAGATTGTAAAAAGAGTGCATGCTTCTTCCATTAGTGCCCGACACCCTCTGATTCAATTTAAAGTGGTACATCGGACACATCTTTCAAAATCCAAGTTATCTAAGACACACCCGCAGATAAATCCCAGATGTGACAGATGTAAATCTACAGAGGATACATTGATTCACATGTTTTAGCTGTGTCCCAATTTAGAGGGATACTGGAAGGGGATTTCTGAAGTGTTCTCTACAATTTTTAAGGTCAAAATGGAACCAAATCCTTTTATATCACTGTTTGGAATTATTCCTGAAGGGATGCAGCTACCGGTTGGGGGCCATAAAGTTGTTGCCTTTACTACTCTCTTGGCCGTCACCTGATACTTTTGAGTTGGATGAAGGCCGATCCTCCCGCAGTTTCCCATTGGATTACTGAGGGTGATGTTTACCCAAAAGCTTGAGAAAATTAGGTATACATTACAGGGATCTGAAAAGAATTTAGTTTAAGTATGGAATCTTTTTTTGACGTTTTTTGACAAACCCTCGGCATATGTACATGAATAAAAAAATGAGGGCTTCATGTTTTGAGTGTTGTTGTGCATAGATATATGTCCGTGAAACATATATATATATATATACATGCAGTTTTACTTCAGGTCATGGTTAATGTGCACACCAAGTTTTGTTAAAAAACGTTGAACGGTTTTCAAGTTATTCTCCTGAAAATAAATGTTCACAGACAGACGGATGGACGGACAGACAACCGCACCCATGACTATATCCCCCCACATTATATGTTGAGGGAATAATAATAAAAATTTGCAGCTTGTTAAAATTACTGCATTGCGATTGTGGTTGGAGCAAAAAACTGTAAAAAAAATGGATACTCCAGGAGTGAGTTTGGGAACCACTGCTCTCAGAGTTGATGTCACTAATGACTATGGGATCAAGCTTACTATCTGCTCTGGAAAGCAATTTTTGTTCTCCCTTTCTGGGGGGAGGATGATTTTTGTATGAAACTATTGCTTTTACATGCCTTATCAATAATATATCTTTTCCCAGTTTCTAAAGTTGCACTTTAATGAGTATTTAGGCGTTTAAATTTTTGACAAATAGGAAATGCTTTAAAAAGGAATGTACGACAAAAGAGATACATACATAGTTTGAGTTCAAAACTACAACTATGTGCACTTCAACCTTGGTAAATGCATTTGTATAATTCAAGGGAGATGTGTCTGCACTTTTGACCTTGAGAATAAGAATAATAATAATAATAATGATAATAATAATGAATTCTACAGTTAAAAAAGACATGCTTTTTGAAAAGGAATGTATTTGTACAAGAAACGCCCATGTTGGAACGCCCTCGGCCTGACTTATGAAGTGTCCCAGAACAATTGAAGCACTGATTCCTAAAACCCCACAAGTCAAGTCAAGTCAAGTGTGACTTATGGGGTTTTAGAAATAGGTGCTTCAATTACACAATAACCAAAGCAGAATTCCACAGGACATACATTTACAAATACAAAAATGCCCAAAGTCCCACAAAAATTTTGGAAAATTCAAATTTTTTTCACTAATCTAGAGCCCCGCATATGTATGATCGTTCCCCCAGGTATAAACCCCCTAGCTCAAATGCTTCATCAAAATCAGTCCACAACAAAGTTCTTTTCAAAAACGCCGAAAATGCCATTTTCCCCCCAAAAAATGGTCCGATCTGAAAAAGTCTTTCCTGGCCTGGATTCCCTACATTACCGCAAATGTTTTGGCATGGGAAACTAGTTTATTGATGCTGACTTTAGAGGTGCACACACGGACAGACAAACAGATAGACAGACAGACAGATGGACAGACGGACAGACAGACGATGAACTGATGACAATACCCTTCGGCCTGAAGTCGGGCCGAGGGTAATAATTCATGAAGGGAGATGTGTCCACACTTTTGACCTTGAAAATTTAAATTTTACAGTTAAAGAAGAAGTGGTTTTTAAAAAGGAATACCACAAAACAGGCATACACAGAGTTTTCGTTCAAAACATCCACTATGTCCACTTCAGCCTTGGTAAATGTATTTTTATAATTCAAGGGACATGTGTTGACTCTTTTGACCTTGGGAAAAAGTAACGTGCACTTAATGAAAAGTGTAGTTGATGCTCTAGTATACTTTTGTGCTATGTCTACCATAAGTTCTATTTGTGTCCATTACGAAATAAAATAGTAAAATGATACAAAAAGTGAAATGCATTAAATTACTTAATAACCATAAAAGTAAGACGCACTTCATGAAGATTAAAGTAACATACACTTGATGAACTGTATAATTGGTGATTTTTTTTTTTCCATTTTTTGTTTTTAATGATTTATGTTCAGTTATACCATGCTCGTGTATTGGTGCAACATTAAACCACTTGTCCAAGATTGGGTGCATTGACTATCATTACATTTTCAATGAATAAGTTCCAGTTATTAAATGTATCACCACAAACTTATCTTGGTTTCATGACACCCAACAGCAACTTGAAATTATATAATACTTTGAATGTATGCTTCCTAATTCTATTTGTTTCAGGTAATAGACAAATTCAACCCAAAGATCAAGACCTCTTCGTCCAAGGCTGACCTCTCAAGATCAAGACCAATTGTCAAGATAGTAATTCAAGATAAATCCAAAAGGATGCATGCAGACTGGAGCATCATGCAACACTTAATCTTAGTTTTCTTGTTCAGACCAAAGCGCAATCATCGTGGTCATTTCGTCAAATGTTACAGAACTAGTTTACCTAAATGCAGTGCTATTGAAGTTGTGCATTTTAGACAGTGTGGACAAAAAGAGACCTAACAATTTGGATAGATGTTACAAATGAGTAATTGGTACAGGATGTTAAACACTGCTTGACAATGGCCTCCTATAAAGAAAAGACACAATAAGGTGGATATCACAGACATGGTGTGTTCAATCTATATACAAAGTCTTTACTGTAAAATGCTTCATTTTAATAACTGCAATGGCAAATGGAAATTAACATACAATACTCAATCCGGTTACTAGATTAGTATCTCTAACAACAACAAACAGAATGAGACCGAAAAACAAAAAACAATCGGGAATCTTTTTGTTAAATTTCAAAACATATTTTCTTTGTCGTTTGCTACATGTGTTGCTTAGAGAATCCAATCTAATAATAGTCATCCCAAAGCCAAGTATCCAAGAGTCATTAGTTGAGATGTGTCACTAGGCTGAATGAGTAATGGTTCCAATAGAAATATGTGCAAAACAGTAAATAATAATCAATAAATGAGCACATAAAACACAATTAAATTGTCAAGCCAGAGAATCCAAAATTAGGCTGGACAGACTCATTTTCTTAAATTATGCAAATGACACCTTGTGATTGTACAGTACAGCATAAACTCCACAGTATACGATTCCAATTATTTAGGTAGAGTGGAATATTCTTCTGCCCCCGACCCCAGCACTGACACTAGAAATCATTGGGATATTGAAGGGCGAATAGGAAATTATATAATTTGCCATTTCATGATTTTCTTCCATTAATACAAAAATGTGACTAATGTTTTATCCAAGTCTGATTGAACTGGGGAAGAAAATCAGTCTTCTGGAAGAATTTTCTCCCCTGCCAGAGACATGTTTTTATGTTGTCAGATCTCTGTGATGAAAAAAAACCCATAAATAATGGTTTAAATTAAATCCCACAGCAAAAAAAGTAAATATATACAACTATGAACACATAAAAATAGCAACATTGTAAATACATCGAATCGAAACATTGCAGCTATTCGTGTTTATGAGATCGCGCATCGTAAAAATTATAGCTGTCCTATGCAGGACGGCTTGCTTGACCTTTGAATTTTTGATGTCAAAATATTTACCGATACATCAGCTATGAGGCTGCATTTATTGCGTTGTATTTTTGGTAGCCACGAGTGAAAAATAATAACCTGCTCTTTGAAATTATTTTGCTGGATCGTTCAGAAAAACTGCGAAATGCAACGGGTTTTTAATTCAAATCTCTCATTTAAGTGGAACTTTTACACGCAGGAAACGTCCTGGTTTATGTATTTTTTACTTAACTTTCAAAAAAGTTTCATGTCCCCCCCAGACGGGGAGAACGACTATCAACGCTAGCGACGATCGTCTTGCGGTCTATAACCCTGTTCCTGGAGATCAACCCTCCAATAGGTTTTCACTACAACCCTGGTAAACTCTACCACACAAAAAAGAAAGAGATCTTGTTCAGCTGCTAATTAGTGAGCACCAGTGTGCCAGACTAAGGTTTCAAGAAAAACCAACAGCATGGCAGATCTCCAGGAACAGGGGTGGTGGCCATTGCTCAAGAGCTGTGGTTACAAAGGTCAGTCCTTCCTGTGTATGTTGTTCAGGGTTGGGTTCAATTACTTCTTCCAATTTCAATTACAGAAATTGTAACTTAATTTAAATTTTTTTTTTATCAAAAAGTAATTGTAATTGTAATCAAACATTCTGTCCAGAAAGTAATTGTAATTGAAAAAAGTAATTGAACCCAACCCTGATGTTGTTTATAGTTTGAACCACAGCTGAACACCTGAGAACAAGAGTGGTCTAACTTCATTTTCCATAGTTTTGAGATAATCTATGCCGAAGTTCATGCCCTGGATAAAGTAGCAATATCTGGGCCTAACTCAAAAATAAAAAAAATTGAGATAGACCACGACAGCACTAGGGGGCTCAATTGCAATCCTAGAATTTTAACAAGATTTTATTTTTTCTTAATTTCACTATTGAAGTTAACAAGGAATACTTTGGCTGTTAAGTGACATTGTCATTTACCCACACATGCAATAAAGAGTTCTATATTCAGATTGTACTCTGGGGCAAATGCTGACTGGAGAAATTTAAGAATCAAGTGGTATCTATCTGGTTAAAGTGTGTACATATGGGGCCTATTGCACAAAAGTCGGATCCTGAGATCCTGGATCAACGTGAAAGCGGGAATTGCCATATCCCAAACAGTGCGTCACTGGCTTAATTGATTGCACAAAGCTAACAGCAGGTGGAGGAGGATCGGCTACGTGAAGCCCACTGCTGCTGATCCTGCTGAATGCGTGCACTCAGCTATCTCAGATGGATCCCGAGATCGATAACAGAATTGCTGAACATCACCATGGACACTCATTAGATGCAGCGGATGCATCACTCAACTTTCACTCAAAGACCACGTTCAGACAGAGGGACGATGTTGTCTCTGAAATGCCTGTTTGCCACTCCTTCAGTTTTTGTCTGAATGGTGCAAGGCATTTTAGAGGAGTATTAAAGTGAGCTAAACTAAAGTCAAAGTTGACTCGGGAGGTGTTTCAGCGACGTCGAAAAGGAGTAGCTGATGCACTTCGCCATCTCTATGAATGGGATGAGCCGTCATTGCCAGACAAATTTAAAGAGGTTGTGTGAAGTAGGCAGACATCGTTTTCATTCAGTTTTTCTGTTTGTTTGTGATGTGAAACTCATTTCAAAACATTCTGCATTGGAATGTTTCCAAAAGTCCCTCCGGTTTACGAGTAGTGGCCCAAGCAATGCCCTTAGCAATGCTGGCGAAATTCTTTAGCGATCTTCGGTAATCTCCGGTAGTGACGTCAATTACAGAACAGCCATTTTTATCATTCAGTGCACGGTGCTCCATGCCATTGAAATTCCTGTTCATTCTTCGCTGTTTTGGAGGCTTTGTGCCAAAATTCCTAGGATGCATCAGCGGTGTGTCACGATGTATTGTTCTCATTCAGCCCAACAGTTCTTTGAGCGGCCGAAGTTTACGGACCCATAAATGGACCAGTTTTGTCAGAGCAAAGAGAGTGGATTTTACTGCAGTTCTGACAAGTGTGCTTTGACCCTTTAACTTGCTGCTCTCCCACTTCAATTGTTATAAAGATATAACGAAAATAAGGGGCAAATTTCAATGGAAATATGAAAACTTTCCGATTTCGGTTAAGGAACATAGTACATCATCTTCCCATGCTACCTGTGCCGCTGTGTATCTTTGTTCACTTGCCCCTATCCTACCATTACACACATTGGCAACAGGGGAGGCTCAAACAATCCCTTAAAATGAATGATTGGCCATTACCTGTTTTCCATCATTCATTTAAATTACCATTTCAGAAATTCTGAAAACTCAACATTATCAGGTGTGGCCAGTTTTCATTAATAACACATTCCTGTCAACTCTAACGCATCCAGTGAGTTTAAGTGGCATATTTACGCTCCTCTGCTGCAGTCAGCAATTATTAAATCAACGCATATGTGAGAGATTCTTGCACTGAAGTCCTTGTGCATGGAGTGGTTGGAAGCAATGGAATTGCATAAAGACGTTTTAAATGTTATTATTTAATTAAAATGATCATGAAAAACATGCATTCTTTCTAACCCCTGAGTAAAGAAAAGTGTGAGAAATCCGGAGTCATAATCGGTATGCCTTGTACAGAAAACTGGCCACATCTGACAATGTTGAGAGTTTTCAGAGTTTCTGTAATTGTCATTTAAATGAATGATTGAAAACAGGCCATGACCAATCATTCATTTTCAGGGATTGTTTGAGCTTCCCTTATTGCCAGTTCACGAGCCGCCACTGACGCCATGACATACATGTACACGAATACGCATGCATTAGGCCCACCGCCAAAAGACCGTAGATACAGGGTATTCATTTACGATAGATATGACTTTTTAAATGAACATCAAGACATTTGTTGTCGATGTTGCATTTGGATGTATGTTTATCAACGACAGACGAAGTCATATGAAACAAGTTAGCAAGACTTCTTATTCACCCACTCTCACTTGGTAAAGCGACCATTGAAGATTGGGTTTTTCAGGGGCAACGAATTTGGGATTATCCACGGCTTCTGGTTCATACATATACGGTCCAACCAACAACACTACATTGCCCTCTTCCAAATCTGTCTCCTCAAAGATTTGAGGCTCCTCAGAAGCTTCAGAAACCTCGGAAATGAAGGTTACTGACTCACTCTCAGAAAAATCTTCTACTTTTTCCACCATTGTTTTTGCTGTGTTGTTCTTGTTTTGACGTCAGACTTCTGGGTCCATCATCTTTTGCGGGAAAATCTGAACCGACTTCAGAAAATGGGCATTTTAGCCCCAAAACACATTACTGGCCACCTCTTTTTACATTTTTTTACCTGATACCTTTCATATATCATATTCTACACTTAAAAACCATTTATTCAATATTTTGCTACAATACTTCACGCGACCTCTATAAGATAATTACTCTGGGCCTACTATAATTGAGATAGCAATGTGTGGTGGACAATTTAGAATGACTGTGAGGGACATTGATTTTCAATTTGGGTGATTGCTGACTGAGGTGAGGAGAAATTGGCTGGAGGCAGGAGCTTAGCTTCTTGATAAGCCTGCTCTGGAGCTGGCTAGCTCCGCAAACTTTGTTTCCATAGTAACTGGTGCCATGGCTTAGCCTACTTGCTCTGTGCAACCAAAATGGGGCTTGAGATCAGGCTAATCCCGTGCTGATCCTGGGCTAATCCCTGATCCTGCCTTTGTGCAGTAGGCCCCAGGTTTGAATCTGTCATTTCCTTGTCTAGTAAATTGTAAGTTTTTGCAACTATGTGGCCACAGTCTCACCAATTAGGAACCTGTTGATTTTTTCCTTTGACCACAATGTAGATGCGGAATTTTTTCCTCACTGTATGTATGCATATCTGTCGAAATACTGTGTGTCAAAAGAGGATAAATTGCTGCTCTAAAGATAAATGCACCTAATAAATACACATTTACACTTTGTTGTATATGTACAAATGCTTCCAGTATGTTAAAAGTGGATATCAAGAGTACCTTTGGAAAAATGTGATAGAATTTGGGGCAATATTGTATTTAGGAGGGGTACAAGATGGAGGCCAGTCTGCCTTTAGTTTGTTTTCATGGTGCCGATGAGCATAGATGGCATAAATCCCACAAAAAATATGTCCAAAGTATTGGACAAAATGCAACAAAGGGTGAATAACTTGCTAAAATCCGATGATTGTGAACAAGAGTGGAATAAAAACCAGCATACACAGGGAAGCCCCAGGACCGAGTTTGGGAACCAGTGGCGTTAAACAATATTAAGAAATTGTTTACCCCTCAGCCGACTCAATTACTGAATCGAAAATTGGTACTCTGCTGCCTCCCTCTGGACACACATGGAAACACTGGAGCATATTTAACTCGGCGTTCAAAACATTCCTATGAACTTTCCAGTTTCATTCCTCTGCTCCTTGTTCCTCGAAATGCCAATGTCCTTGTGTCTTAAACTCATCTTGCCTCAAGCGATACTTGGCTAATTACATCATGCCAGTGCAAATCCTTTCCACAGTGTGCTTGGGACATGACTGAGGCTGGAGCTTGTAACTCATGGGTTCAGCCTGTAGAATAGCCTTGATGGGCCATTTTAAAAACTTCCTGGTGATTAACAGACATGGGGTGTGTGTGTGTGTGTGTGTGTGTTGTGTGTGTGTGTGTGTGTGTGTGTGTGTGTGTGTGTGTGTGTGTGGAATCACATGATTGCAATATCTGGGGTGACACGTCCCCTCTGCCCCTCCTAAGATTACGCCCTTGCAACACAGTCAAACATGTCTTCTGTCATTTTTTGTTAATTCCAAGGGGAAATGCTGAAATACTGCAACCCCTGCACCCAACAACCTAAATTTGAGCGCAGTGATTGTCCTCAGGTTTGATTAGTCAAAAATAACATTGTCCCACATGCATTCACAACCAACATACACAATATAAACATATGGGGAAAAATTCTTCATGACCCTTTCTGTCATAATGCACTCTAGACATGGGTTCAATGAAGAAAATGTAATAAAGTAATAGCTTGTAAAAATCCAGGACTGCACTTGCAGCTGCAATTAAGATCAGCACACCAGGATCAAGTTTGAGAAATACTGCTGTCATGAACATTCAGCTGCTTTAACCTTCCTCCAGAAAATGTATAATCCTACCAAAAAAAAAGCAACCACATTTGACAGGAAGTGGTATCATTCAACAGCGAATAAGTAACGTTAGGTATGCCAAAATAGAGATCAAACAGGGCTGATTTAAGTGCATTTTCTTTACTGCTGACTTGCTCAAATATTGGACAAATGTTATTTGTTTTTATTTTCTGTTCTGTTATTAAGTTTTTATTTTCTGAAGAGATATTTTGCAGTATCCCTGTAACTGCCACAACCTTTTGGTTGAGCAAATTTTGAGTCACCGCATCTAACTAAAACATTTGTTGAACTTAATCTGATTAAGCCATCTCTAACACTCAGTTGATAGATGCTATGCAGAAGAAATCCTATCAGTTAAGTTCAGCGCGCCTTCAGAAGATACAATAACTCAATATGAGCGCTACCAAAAGGTTGAGCAGGCAAATAAAGGGGTATGATGCTGTCGTTTAGAAACATCAAATCAGTGATTGAATGAGTATGCACTTTGCACTAAATTGATTAGCCACAGTTGTGCACCATTGTGATGAACTGGCACTGATATGTTCCTCCTCAGTTCCTGTGCTTTATTTCAGTTCTTAACACAATGCAGGTTTGACAAATTCATTTATTGCAATGATCAGGAGTATGCAGTAGGCATTTAAGCAAAATAGGGCAAAACTGTTTTACTCTGCAGCCTTTAACTGCAGACTGATCATAATGTACATTAAAGTTTGAATATGATGACTCACGACTGTCAGGTGGAATAGATCGTTCCTCTTTTCACAGGCACGATGCAATTAATAGCTGTATAAAATAAAAGCGGTAAGAATGTTTGGTGAATGATTTAGGGCTGGAGAAGGATTAGAGAAATGAGGAAGGATGAAGCATGTGGAGCAATCAATTATACTCAGCTGGATATAAAATAGCCTCACCAAGGTGCTGTAGTATTGCCCAGGTTGTTTTTTTTAATTAATGATAAAGTTTTGAGTCACTATGGGGACAGAGAGGTTGTGCATTGGCTTTTTGATTGTGGGGGTATTTAGTTGTTTGTGTGATGCTCAGCAATATTATAATCCTTCCAATATAGATAGACAGCCTTTGAACATACCGCAGTGGTATCAGCAAAGGCCAGTAGCATCCCAATCTCCAGTCCCAGCTTGGCCAACGTTTATGAAACCAGTTGCTACCCAGGGTCCCGTGACGGCCAGGCCCACCTACACGCAGGGTCCCGTGACGGCCAGGCCCACCTACACGCAGGGTCCCGTGACGGCCAGGCCCACCTACACGCAGGGTCCCGTGACGGCCAGGCCCACCTACACGCAGGGTCCCGTGACGGCCAGGCCCACCTACACGCAGGGTCCCGTGACGGCCAGGCCCACCTACACGCAGGGTCCCGTGACGGCCAGGCCCACCTACACGCAGGGTCCCGTGACGGCCAGGCCCACCTACACGCAGGGTCCCGTGACGGCCGGACCAACCAAGGGAACCACTGTAGTGGAGCCTCCACTGCCCAAACCAGATGCTGTGAAGGTGGAGTGTGGAGAAACCTTGGTCTCCCTGCAGGTGGATGAGGACTTGCTTGGCATTGGCCATCTGATCCAGGCATCTGATATTACTTTGGGAGGCTGTGGGCCCATTGGACAGGCTAGTGGACAGGACCGTTCATACCTTCTGTTTGAAGCTGAACTGCACGACTGTGGCAGCACACTGATGGTATGTAGCTTCCTGAGCAGGTATATCTCTTGACCAGCTGAAGGTGGCTTTGCCAGCAAAGGTTGTAATACTCGCTGCTTTACAGATGACTGGGGACAAGCTGGTTTACACGTTTACCCTAAACTACCAACCCAAAGCAATTGGGGCCACGCCTATCATCAGAACTAATGGTGCTCTGGTTGGTGTGCAATGCCACTACATGAGGTATGGAAGCATTCAATCCAGTATCATTGAGCACATGGCCCAGGCATCTGTTCATATTGCCCTTCTAGGGGCTAGTGTGTCCACTGAAGGTGACTGTACCTTGCGTTATCCCTTCAGGACCACTAATGGTAATGGCTTAGACCTCAAACTGAAATTCCTGGGTGTGTGCAGACTGACATGCTAATTTTCTCCTCAGGCTGCATAATGTGAGCAGCAATGCACTGAACCCAACCTGGATTCCCTTCTATTCCACCCTGTCTGCTGAGGACATCCTTGTATTCTCCCTGAGGCTCATGGCAGGTAGGTCCACCCCTCAAACCTGGTTTCCCTTCCCCTTTGACCATCACTTGGACCTCCTCCCCTCAACCCCACAGCTGACTGGCGAATGGAGAGGGCATCCAACGTGTTCTTCCTGGGGGACCTCATTAACATTGAAGCCTCAGTGATCCAGGCCAACCATGTGCCCCTCCGGGTGTTTATGGACCGCTGTGTGGCCACTCTGGCTCCAGACATGAATTCTGTCCCTCAATATGCATTTATTGCTGACCAAGGGTGAGTATAGACCATAAGCCCCTCTAGTTCAACAACCCACCCAAGTAACTGACTAAAACCACCTTAGGTGTCTAATGGATTCCAAGTTGACCAGCTCCCGCTCCAAGTTCCAGTCCAGGGTTACTGATGACAAGCTGCAAGTACAGCTAGATGCTTTCCGCTTTGCCCAGGATCCCAGGAGTGCAGTATGTAATGGCTCTGGTCTCATGATGCGTCTTGCTTTGCTCTGCTTGTGGTACTAACTAGCATCCCATTGTTGGCAGATCTACATTTTCTGTCACTTGAGGGCTACAGCAGCTTCATCTGATGCTGATGGGAAGGCCTGCTCATTCCTTCCTTCCAACAGGTTGGTTCACAATACTGTTGCTGGTGTTGCCAAGTAATGGTGGCTACTCCTGGACTGCCTTGTTTGCAGGTGGGTGAGTGCATCTGGAAATGACGAGGCGTGCAGTTGCTGTGACACTGGCTGTAATGTGAGGAGGAAGGGCAGGAGTCTGGAGCATGAAGGTGACTTGGGTGACAGGACCAGCAATTTCATCTCTGGAATGGTGCGTTAATGCAACTCTGCTTCTCTAGCAGCTGAGCACACCAGCACTGTCTTCCTTGGACCCATCACTGTGCAGCAGCTTGGCACTGAGCCAGAGCTTGGTACTCCCCTGAAGGCAGATGACAAGGCAGCAGGTAACCATCTAGTCTGCACTGATGTAGCTAGTATTGTCCTGTCAAGGCTATTTCTGATGGGCTTTCTGCTTGCAGGTGTCTCTCTTGAGGCTGTGGTCATGGCTGGAGTGGCAGCTGCTGTGGGGCTGGTCTGCATTGCTGTACTAGTGGCTATGCTCAGGCGGTCCAAAGCTCGCAGCTTTGTAACCCATGTGGATGGCTGTCTGCATTAAATGACTTGACTCTGATGCTGCTTGGCTTTTTTGGTGGTTCACTTTGCATTACAAAATGCTAAAACCCTTCCAGTACATGCATTGGTAGTGTGGAAAGGGGTGATGACAGCACATGTACTGTGACACCTTCCCTGAATCTGACTCCACTAGTAACCATCCTTTGAATGAATGCCTTCAAAATCAGGCAGTTTACTGCAAAAATCTCAACTTGCTGGCATGATTAGTTCCATTAGCTGGAACTGCACTACTCCAGGGGGTGAGTGCTGATGGGGAGCACAGATCAGAAGGTGGTATCCTGCTGAATTGGGAGTCTGTGGGGATTTTTGGCCCTTGTCAGCAATGGGTGAGTCACTGCAATTGTGGCTTGTTTCATGGGGTGAGCACACATGCTCAGTTGGTTCCAGTCTATGGTAGGCCTTGCAAATCTTCCTTGTAAAATCCTTTACCCTGCAATGGCCATACTAAGGGTGTCCCAGACTAGTGACCTGAAACCAATTGGTGACACATGGAGGGGAAATTCAAACTAATGAAGGGGAGTGAGGACCAATAGGAGGGGGAGGAAGCATTTCATCAACAATGGGGGACTGCAGTTGGCTTACCTGAGGCATGTTCAGAATCACAGGCACCTGCAGATGCTCGCAAGCGTTCAGTCCTGTATGCCTTTGCCCACCCGGGCACTTGCTAGCGTATGCAAACTATTGCTTGAGCTGCCTCGCCTGGTGTCAAGCCTGAAAGGACATTGTCATCCAGAAAATGGGCACGAGACAACGGATCACTCTATGCACAGATTCCTCCAGTTTTCAATATAGTCTGTTCCAAGGAGATTCTCTCATCATAGCATCTTCACAAATACATAATGTGTCTGAGGCTGCAGCATCAGTTTTGTGTCCTTTGGTTCAGACAATTTACACTGTGTCTCTCTCTCTCTCCTCCCCCCCCCAATTCAGAGGCTGCGACTTTCGAAGGATGCAGCCACTGAATTGGGACACAGCCAGTCTTTCGTTTGTGCATCGCCATTTTGATTAGACTGAGCACTCCCCTCCGTACAGAATCGGCGCGAGGACTCACGTGAGTTACGCAGGCGCCTGCAGTTCTGAACCGCCTCTGGATGTGAAGGCATGTTTGGAGGCCAGACATCAATGAACTCAGGATCCCTTCCTATTACTCTAAACCATGCATATCATTATTGGCCTAAATGATCCTCTGGATTGTGGATCATGCATGTCTCCATTGGCTTGGAGAACATCCTGCCCAGTATATCACCAGACAGGCTTTGTAAGATATTTTGTTAGAAATTGCTGATGGGGAGGGGTTAGTATTTTAATTGCTATTTATATTCGTTTAGAGTTTCTGTACAATTTGCGAGGTCGTGAACGTTTTCCTTTCACTTCCATCTTGTCAGTCCTTAAACTCTTCCCTGTAATTCCCCTTCTCTTTGGCTCTTCTCATTGGCTATCTGCACCAAAGAGTAGTTAGCGAGGCATGGGTGATTAGTTAGATCTGAGTTAGGACTTCTCGCTTTCCTATCACCGTCCTTTTCTAGTTTCGCCTTCCTCGACAGCTGTTCTGCATTCTAGCTGGCATCTCACCTGATGGTGTGTTGTGTGGTGGTTTTTTATTTTTTTTTGTGTTTAAGACTCATTCTTTCGGCAGGTCCTTGCCGACTCGTTTCTTCCCATAAGCTCGCTTCGGTTAAGTCTCGTTTCTGCGCTTTCTTGGTTTCGATTTGTTTCTTGTTACTTTTCCCGTAAGTCTCGTTACTGATTGTATTACGTTTGATTGCTGGCTGATTTGTTCAGTACTCTGTTCTCCCTTATTCCCATTTTGTACCCAACTGTTTAGTTTCTCTCTTGTTCTCCCTTATCCCATCCAACTCCCTTTTTCCTTCCCCTTCCATTCCCTTAGCTCAGCCCCCTTTGTTACTGTCTTTGTGCAGATTGATTCTCTGGTTACTGAACTACTTGCTTGTCCCCTGACCTTGATTCTGACTATTCTGCATTACCCTGTTTGCCTGGCTATCGATCTGTTTGTTTTTGACCATGAGCTGTATTAATCCTAATAAACGCCCTGCCTATGCTGAACTGCATTAGGAGTCTGAGCCCGCTCCTTTTATATTTTTTCATTCTTCCAGGTTTCTATGTTCAAGTACTTTGATTTCCACCCCAATGCAATTTCAGTTTGAAACGGTCAATATGCTTATTTTGATGTACATATTGCAAAAAGAGCTCGGTACAGGCCAGAGGTTGTTTTACTTTCTGATTTCGGCCATCGTGACATAAATTCCATTATCCGTCTTCGTAGTTTTATTTCTTGTTATAAAAGAATTTATAGATTACATAATGGCTGATGCCAACAGTAAGTCATGTAGACACGCATTGTGTTAAATACAGCACTGCATGGATTTTCATACTGCTGTATGAACTTAAAACATCACAATTTCTCTCTCTCCCCCCCCCCCCCCCCCACATAGTAAGTGCCCAAATGAACAATGCTCTATTGTTGGGCTTCACTAAGCCTAACAACTGCAGTCCTACAAAGCTTAAAGCTGAAATGGATGATATTCGCTAGCGCATACTTGTAAAAACATATACGGCAGGCTTCGGACCTGTCGAGCTGAGCGTTCGGTAATGTTCATAGTGCCAGCCAGAACCAATACATTGGCAGACCGAAGAGGAAGTGAAGTCATTTCCATTTGGCTTTCGAAGTGAATACATTGCGATTTCAGTTCTAATCCACCGATTTGGAGTCGTGCAATAGGTATGTATCCTAGGCAAATATGTATTTGGCCGAAATAAAGAAATATAGTACTCCCCCTGAGTAACACTCACTCCTACAATATCCATTTGAAATGGCTGGTAGTGCAAGCATTATGGTCAATGGAATATTCGTTCTTTTAATCCACTGGACATGCTCGTCAACATTACCTACTCCGCCATGCGGCTTTGTTCACGAAACCCTGTCTTGTCACGGGTCACGCCTTGTGATCATGTTACCCGAGAACGGAAGGGAAGTTGGGATCTGAACGAATTGTGGTGGCAAATTTCAGAACGATCTTGGAGGAATCATACTAAAATAGTATTACTATTACAGGTTTTCCTGTACAGGCTACTATGGACTAGAGTAATACCTTGCCATAGATGTGGTAAACAATCTTACATGTTTGTTCAGTGTGATCCTGTCGGTTTCATTAATAACCAAATTGTTTTGCTACTTACAACTTCGAAATGGGATTTGTATTCCATGTTGGCGCTACTCGTGACTTCGGACACGCCTCTCAAGAGGATTAGAACTGAAATCGCGATGTGTTCACTTTGAAGGCCAAATGGAAATGATGACGCCACTTCCTCTTCGGTCTGCTTATGTACTGGTTCTGGCTTGCACAATCGTGCAGCACTACGAACATTACGGAACGTTCAGCTCGACAGGTCCGAAGCCTGCTGAAGCTGGGCGTATATATTTTTACAAGTATGCTCTAGCTAATATCCAGTTCAGCTTTAACTCGTTATGTCAACCGCGACTTTCCCCACCTTGATATCTGCATGTTCAGACAGAGTGTTTGTTGCATATCACCATCTACCGGCAGCAGAGCAGCATTTTTTTCAATGAAGAGCAAATGATCTTATTACAAAAATGAGGAATACAGGATCATACCAGAGATTCCAAGTCTGATGAATTTGGCTTGAGTCTCTTGCCCCTTAGTGGCATTCAGGTTCCTGTGCCATAGTCAGCAATTATTCAATCAAGGCAAACTGAAGAAATTCACTCGTGGAATTCAAGTCCTTCCATATTAAGTTAAACTTCTCATGCATTACGGTGGATTTTCGCCACTAGTGACAAGGAAATTGAATCGGGAATTCTCTCACTTGTCTTTACTGGAGGACAGTGGCGTAGCCTGCGGGGGTGCGAAAACATGTCCCTTTTTGACTGCAATTAGTAGTTCTCAATCATTTCCTTTATTGACGTGTTTTCCAATTATCTAAATTGGCGACCGAATACAAGGTTTCTCTCCAATACGCAAATTATCGCAAATCCTATTCTCGCAAATACACGTCCAGATTAATGAATTTCGTTTCAACTAATCTGGGAGAAAAAGCAGCACCTGTTAACTGCGGAGTGCTCTCGGAGTGAGCCTTCTGTTAATTATGAAAATGACAGAGAACAGGTCAGGACTAATAATTGTTTTAAACAGAAGTTTTGTGCAACCCAATTCTCTGTTATTGTTCCGCAACTGTACTGAATTTAGCCCATGATTTAATCGCTATTAGATCGCATATGGAGAGAAACCGTGTCTTCGGTTGCCAATTAAGATAATTGGAAAGCGCGACAATAAAGGAAAATGATTGAGAACTACTAATTGCAGTCAAAAAGGGGCGTGTCTTTGCACCCCTGCTGACTACGCCACTGCTGGAGGATTGAAAGCAATGTAATTGAGTAAAGATATTTAAAATGGTCTTGCTGGTATTTCATTAAATTTAAACGATCATGAAACGCATGTATTGTTTCCAATCCTTGAGTAAAGAGAAGCGCGAGAAGTTCGGAGTCATAATTGCTTTCCATAGTGAGGTCCACCTTCATGCTAATGAAACAAACTTCAATGCACAAGGGTTTTAATTCCGCGTGAGAATCTCATCAATAAGCGTTCATTGAGTAATTGCGGACTACGGTAAATAAGTCTAAAAAATGCGTGAGACCTACGTCGAATGCGTGAGACTTGGTTTCTGTCATACAGATCAAAGACAATGCTCGAGACAATATGACACCCACCGCCAATTGGATGAATTACATTCTGTGAAAATGACGGACGGCCTTCAAAATATTCTGTCATTATTAAACAAAATCCATAAATGACGGAAAATATTCTGTTCACGTGACCTCTGGTACAGACATAAATCCTCACAAAATTAAAACTGCCAAATATGAAGTTAATTGGAAGTAAAGTTGCTGAGATCTATTTTATTGTTAAATCATCTGTATTTTTATCAAGGTTTTAAAGTGCTTTTTAGCATAAACGAGTAATTTCAGAAGAATTTGAGAGCAAGTTTAAGACTAATTAGGCAGAAAGTGAATATATGTCCTGAAAGTAGACTATTTGAAGGACCACTTCATGTTCTTACCTCAAAACTAAAATTTTGAACCAAAATTGGCATTTTGCTTAGGTATAGGTCCCCTTGCATGGATGCAGAGAAGGCATTAGACAGAATGGAACAACCTCTTTGAGGCTTTGTGGAGGTTCGGTTTTGGGCCAACTTTTATGTCTTGGGTCAAATAGCTTCACAGCTGCCCCTCAGCTATGGATTTGAAAAATAACGTATTCTAAACCTTTCAAACTGCATCATGGCACCCGTCAGGGCTGCCCCCTGGGTCCTCTTCTTTTTATACCCCACCACGAATTGAGATCGGGGGATATTGGAATGGAGCTTGTCTGTCCGTCCGTCCGAGTTCAGTGGGGTAAAGTTTTCTTGGAAACTATTGCACCTATGTGAATGAAATTTAGTTTGCGACCAGTACAGATGACCCTACTGAATGAGTTAAAAAATTGATTCAGAGAAATTTATTTTTACAGAGTTATGGCCCTTGACTCTGTTCGTGGACTTTGAATGAGAATTTTTTTTTGAGAATTCGTTTGTGAAATTGACTTGGGGTGTATTGAAACATGATAATGAGTACTAACTTTAGTTGAATACCCCCCCTCCGTACGCATGCAACATTTCGAAATACATGGCTTTTTAGCCGAAGCTCCCAACAGGCTTACAGTGGTAGTGAATTAGGCATGATGTTGCCATTTTTCATCATTAACAAGGCTCAAAGTAGCTCCACACTTCAACGGTAGAATTTTGAGGGCCCTGACATGTAAAATGAGGCACAGAGAACTTTAAAAATGCACAGGTAGTTTATTTAAAAAGACTGTTTATAAAGACAGTACCTTGATGTAGTTTCCAGTCGCCTCCATCTTGAAAGTCACAATAAGTAGATTGACGAGCACGAACAAATAGATTGCAACCTGTTCCCCTATCCTTCCTACTCGAGGACAAGTTTTCTCTGCAGCTATTGCACCTTCATGGGTGAAATTTTGTGTGTGGCCAGTGTTAATGACCCTATTGCATGAGTTCGACAATGGATTCCGAGAAATTTTTTTCATGGAGTTATGGCCCTTGACTCTGAACTTGGTGTATGGGTGTTTAATGGGGACAAGTTTTCTTGGCAACGTGGATGAAATTTTGTGTGTGGCCAGTACACATGACCCTATTGAATGAGTTTGACAATTGATTCCAAGAAATTTGTTTTTACGGAGTTATGGCCCTTCACTCTGCAACATTCATACACCAAGTGCAATGGGGACACGTTTTCTCGGCAACTATTGCATCTACATGGATGAAATTTTGTGTGTGGCCAGTACACATGACCCTATTGAATGAGGTGGAAGTCTGATTCAGAGAAGTTTATTTTTATGGAGTTATGGCCCTTGACTCCGTTCGTTGACTTAGTTGCACGGGATTTGCAATGGGGAAAATTTTCTCGGCATGGGTGTACGGAAGGTTCCATTGATTTTTGGATTTATTATACTGTTTCTTTAATTTTCTAATGAAACTAAAATATTTCCAGTGAAATGGTTTTTGTTGCAAAATTCACATCAGTTGTTTCACTGCAACTCATGTTCTTCACCTGTTACGTGGAAGTGTTTTTTTTTTCCTGGATCTGAGGGGATACATGAAACACTTGTGCACCCCCAACATTCTCTCTCCTCAGTACATTCACTAACCTTACACTCTTTCATCTTTTGAAGTTGATTCTTCTCTGACAAAAAAGTTCACACAAATGTGATGGATTGTATTCTGGAATATCACGCGTAATGACGATATCATTGACACGCAAAATATCACCAGAATAAGAAAAACACAATTTTGGTTCTGATTTCCATGAAGCATTTTTGGTCCATAATCGACATATTCTACACAAATTGTCATGGTTTGTGTGTATTTGCTTTTTGGTGATTCTCCTCCCTGAGGACATCGAATCCTTTCTCCATCGGATTTTTTTACCCAGCTGGCTGATTATATCTGGGCAGCGCTTCCCTTGAGTCTATATTACCTGGAGGTCCACCACGCCCGTTTTGCTGGAGTGCCTGCTTTGTAGTTACTCACTTCGGCGAGAGATATCTGTAGTCAGGGTTCGTTTATCTTACCTTTGTTTCTGGGAAGCTCTGCTTCTTTAGGGACTTTCTCGCACGACTGTTTGGTGCCTTGTTATTTTCTCGTTTCTTGTGATTTCTTTTCCTCTGTTGTTGCTCTTCTTGTTTCTGGCATTTAGACTTTCATGTATTCAGAAACATAAGCTTTTTTCCCCTTCCATTCTCTCAATCACTTTCAGCTATGCCGGCTCCGTGCTGGGTGCACCGTCGCCTGCCATCTGAACTCCACTTTAACCAGCCTTTCCACAAATAGAAAATATTATGTAAATGTTTGCCTCGAAATTCATACATTATGAAACATTAGAAAAACACAATAGACGGAACAAAGAAATCTCATGATGATCACTGTGTAAAACAGATTCAGAATATGAATAGATATGTGTGCCTTTAAAAACAGTCCCCTGATAAAACACATGGCTCACCTCTGATAAAAACAGCTTGATATGCTAGCATAAACATTGCTGCATAAACACATTATTGAACAAGATAAACAAAATGGTGTCAAGCGCAAAAAAAAAAAAAGAATTATCATCAGGATTATTGGATTTGGAAACTGGGTAATTTGTAAAGTATGTTAACATTTTAACCTTACGGACATTTTCTCCAACTTCAGGGCTCGGTTATCAAGATAAGTCAGGATTGTTTGCATTGCATATCAACCTGGGCCCAGTTGTTCAAAACTTATTTTTTAACCAGCCGTTAAGTACACTTAACCGACTTAACTTTAACAGAGTAGTTATCTTGTTGTTCAAAAATTGGTTAACTTTCACAGGTTGTTAACTTGACATTAAAGTGGCCCTTCGCTTCTATGAAGTGGGAGTTTTCAGCAAGTTGTGGAGGATACCCAAGGACTAGACAAAAGCACAGTATCAAGGGTCCTGCACGATGTGAGCGATGCCATAGTGGCAAAAGGCAATGAGTACATTTCGTGGCCTACATGTAATCGACAACTTCGACAAATCAAAGATGGCTTCTTCGCACTCGGTGGTTTTCCAAAAGTAATTGGATGTGTAGATGGAACACATGTTCGCATACAAGCCCCTTCTCGAGATGAGCCTGAATATGTAAACAGGAAAGGATATCATAGCATAAATTTGCAGGCTGTGTGCAATCACGAAGGTGAACACTTCCTTACCACTAGAACATTTAGAGTAGCTTCCCTTGTATCAAGAATCAAACTCTTTTACGTGAAATGAAACGAAACCTACCTTAAAATTATTTGTAGAATTTTTGTCAATGCGTCAAAAGTGGTTAGTAGATTTAATAAGCCCATAATTGAGATGGGCTTTTAAAACAATTTAATTGATTCTACTTAAGTAATTCATTAATACATATTGGAAAAGCATAATATAAGATGCATGTGAAGTACCCTTAAAATCCCATAATTTTGACCGATTTCCATTTCTCATCGTATCCATACAGTTTAAAGTGCAAAGAGTGCAATAAAATAGATGTGACAATATTAAACCAATAGCCCAATTATTTCCAAATAATTTAAATAGTTTTAATTATTTATTAAATATAAATATAATACAAAGAAATCAATGAAACTGATATTTCCTCAATCAATACAAAAGAAATAAATATGTTTACTCTTTTTTTCCTGTTTTCCTGGTTTGATTAAACATTACACCTAATTTGATTCCATGAATTCAGTCATAAATCTTGGTTTGACATTTTTACAGTAGACACATCTGTAGCGGCCATAAAATATTTCCAACAATTTGACTGATGTCCCCCTCTCTGTGTGTTTATCCTTGAACTACATTAGAGAGTATTATGTTTGTGTTCATATAAGGTTCATATTAAAACATTAAATTATGCTGACAGTATAATAAATATAATGCCGACATAAAATATAATGTTGCCAGACACTTTATAAGATTTTGTATTTATGTTATCTGCGTGCAGAGGTCATTCTTCGGTCGAATTTCAGGCATGCACAGTTCAGACGTTCTCCGAGCTTCGCAGTGGTGCAAGCGCGAATTTGCTTCGTGTGTGAATGTGCGCAAAAAAAAAATCATTTTTCGGTTAACACAGACCAGTTTGCCTCCACCGTGAATTGTATTACATTTTCCTTGTCAGCAGAGACATTTCTGCTTCTCTTTTTCCTTCAAGTACAGGTGATCTTTTGGTTTTGGCGTTCCATTTTTGGTAAACTGGAAGTAAACAGAACTTGGAATTGTGGGACAGAAGAATGCTAACCAGAGACGTTAACCACACTGACGTTTTGTTTTTGACGGTGACGTAAGCTAACGACATGACTAACCATGTTTTGAACAACACATATTTAACATTCGGTTAGCTAATGGTCGGTTAAGTATTTTGCTGGCCATGCGGAGTTAACCGGCGGTTAAAATAACTGAGTTTTGAACAAGCAGGCCCTGATAGTTTGTGGGTCATGTAGGTTACACAGCTTACAGAGAAAGTTTTAGGGGAGGAATGGGGGATTTTTTCAGAGCTAATAATTTCCGTTCCTAAGTGAGTCGCCATGTTGAAACAACCTTAGCAACTACTTGTGCCTGGTGTAAAACCCCACACAGCTCGACCAACGACGGAGGAGCCAGGGGCGAAGGGTTATGCGTGTAGATCCAGCTGTTATGAGGCAATGGAACGTGTCAATTAAATCTTTTATGCCTGCGTCCCGCCTTGGACCCAGTTTGAGACTTACCTGAGGTGTTCTCAATAGTTCTCCGTTCGAAAACGGGGCTATGCCGAAGTCACGGAATCATCTAACTTAATGTCGTGCTGCGAATAATCCCTGGTGCACATTGGGACACGCGCAGCAACTGAAAACGATATTACAATATTACTCTTGCTTCAAATCTGACTCCATAATAAACTTAGAATACAAAATTTAGTTATATCCTCGTTTAAATATCTGACTCCAAATTAGAATTAGAATTGATAATTTAGGGAACACCTGCGTGGACTTCGGGGAGATTACCCCCGGACTCATCAATGCAAGCCTGCGTCACTAAAATATATACCCCCGGGTTTTTAGAACTATTTCGGTTGCTTAGGTTCGTCGGTAATACCAGAGGATTAAAAGTCAGTCAGCACTATGACAGCATCTTTTGGCTTGAATTATAGCGAACCCAGATTCAATCCGCCCATGGACTTTTAACAAATAACCGACTTTTCGTCCATGGGTTTTCTTCAGGCTAAAAACTCCCAGAGTCGGCAAACATGAATCCTTATGTTGGTTGATCCTGGCTGCCTATCTAACTTGATTAAAACCGATGCTCATCCCAAAGCCGCTGATCAGTCAGTCCTTAGTTGAGCATACCCCTAGGTCATCCGGCGTGACGTAGCTTAAAAAGAAGGTACAACAGTTAAGAGCCACTCAAGTTTAAAGAAATAACAATAGTTTATTCACCAGGTAGGCAAGAGCTTAAATCGAGCAAATCAACATAACCCAATTACAAGTCACACACAGTTTAGAAAATGAGAGAAAAGTCATACCTGGCGAAAAGGCTACATACAAATGGTCGTGCAGAAGTCCGAATTACGCAACCATTAAACGAAGAATATGCACGGACCAATGTATGGGAAGTCGGATACGATCTTCCAAGACTAGGTCGTCTCTCTCAGATTTAAGGTTGGTGGCGCCTTTGATCAGGCCGCACAGATGGCTCAAATCGGAATTTAGACTCCCCCTCCGGAGGAAATAAGAAAACATTCATTATTCAAAGGAGATAATAAAACTTCTTAGATCAGTGCTAGGACCCTTCGAGACTGACCTCAGGGAGGGGTCCCAAAGCACTTCTGCAAAGGGGGAGAGATGAGTGTAAATACCTCAAGAGATACCTCTGGTTAAGGACAAATCATTGATGGGGAACAGAAACTATGTTTTCTTGAAATACAGAGGATATGAAATACAACTCATTCAACTCCTTGAATTTAGCTGAAGAGATGCATACCAAACACAATTACATACAGAATTATGAAGATGTAATTATTATGAATTACCTTCCCAATGGACCCATTCCCCATGAGATTCACATCGCTGTTACCCCAGATATAATACAGTAATTCAGTGATGACATGAGGGCAGTTAAAACAGTGTAACAGTGGGTTTTCTGTAAATTGAAACTCTTAAAGCAGGACAGTTACAGTGATGAAATGAAGAGGAGCGGTGACAGTGTGTCCAGAAGAGGTCACTATGGCACTAATAGGGCAGGGAGCACAGGTCACACCCTGCTGTGAGAGAAATTCCTTGCAGCAACCAAGCCATGCGCTCCCTTCCCCATCTTTGATGCGCTCAATCACCCATGCTGAAGTGTCCAGTTCCAGGCCCCCTTATCTCAGTGGTAGAATTGGGGGTGCAGCTGTAGAGGATGTTTGGACCCTTATAACTTTTACTGCCCCACTGTTCCCAGCCATGCCTGACTGGAGACGAGGCCAGCTGTGGTGGAAGTATAGGCTGTTATGCCTTTATTACCCCACTATGTTAGGAACAGAGGGCAATAGGCCCTTTTGGTCGCATGTCCATATCATCTCCTGACTTCCCTCTTACACTGGTGTTTGTTGATTAGTCAGCACTCGCTGGCCACAGGAATTGTTGTCCATTGGTCAGTATGGAATCTCCCGTGACCATTCTTACCGTGGCTGGGGACATTGGTGACAATGTTGCCTTGTTACTTTGGCTATTGAGCCCCTTGCTTTAGCTATAAGATCCAATCAATCTATACCGGGCATGAATAGAGCAACTTGTCCTCCAAACATAAGCTCAAATAAGTCGATTATTGTCATTTACTCCGATTTACGACCCATAGGAGCGTTTCCTAAAATCCTGCCCCCACTGGAGGCAGGAGGGTACTGTAAAATTTACCGTTTCAGTTCCAGATACTGTTTCAGTCATATTTACAATTAACGGTTTAGGTCAGGATTAGGGTTGGGGTGAGGGTAAGGGTTAAAATTAGGATTAAGGTTAGGATGAGTGGCGTATCCAGCGGGGATGCTAAGACATGCCCATTTTTTACTGCAATTAGTAGTTTTCCATCATTTTCCTTTATTGACGCATTTTCCAATTATCTTAATTGGCAACCGAAGACACGGATTCTCTCTATATGTGATCTAACTGCGATGAAATCATTGGCTTAATTCAATAAAGAAAAATAATTTAGCTCATTAGGCCAATACTTCACGATCATTGAACTGGTCCGCGTTCCAATGAAACGCCGACTTTTATTCTCAGTATTGTGTGGGTTGGAAAAAAAGGGGCATTCGGCAGTCAACTAGCCTATAAACAGTTTGCAGCTCAAGTTTTTCGCGTGAGAGTCGACTGTATGCAATTTTGAATTATGTTGATTTAAATACAGCAAATACGCGTCCAGATCATAGATTATATATTATATTTCACATAATATTATATATTATAATATATATAATATATTTAGAACACTAGATTGCTGATGTCGTCATATTTTCATTATCTAAAATGAAGCACCCAGCCTCCATATTGATACACCCAACTTCTTCATAAAAATGAATGGTTTCCTATGAGGTCAATTTCAAATAAGTCATACAAGCGAGAAAATGCCTAGATGTGCAGCTGCCTTTTGCAGCAATATTTATTTGAAGAGCTGTAATAAAACATGTTAATGTTAAATGTTAACATTTTCATGCATAAGTTAAAAAAAGACTTTTAACTAATCTACTATCTAGACTACTGAACAAGATTGATTATATACAGGAAAAAAATATTTACAGTCCCTTTGGTTGGGTTGCTTAGTGATGTCCTGACAAGGAAATGCTCCAACAAAGGCAAAAATCCACAATACACAAACTTTACAGGTCTTGAAAAGAGTGACAGGTCTGGTCAAACGTATCCTTCTCCTTGCAATTTCTCCTACTACTTTACTCTCTCAATTTTCCTCCTTATATACTCTTTTGTAGACCCCTACCACCTTTAAGAGTTTCTTTTTTTTTTATTCTCTGGTACTTTCCATCTCAGACATACCCAGGACAGGTCCAAACCTTGCTCCAGTCTGGGCTTAACAAAAAAAAGGTCAATACTGCCATCTATTGGCTTCTTAGCACATTATATTGTGAACAAGGGTGGAATAAAATCCAGCATACACAGGGAAGCCCCAGGACCGAGTTTGGGAACCAGTGGTGTAAAACAATATTAAGAAATGGTTTACCCCTCAGCCGACTCAATTACTGAATCGAAAATTGGTACTCTGCTGCCTCCCTCTGGACACACATGGAAACACTGGAGCATATTTAGCTCGGCGTTCAAAACATTCCTATGAACTTTCTAGTTTCATTCCTCTGCTCCTTGTTCCTCTAAATACCAATGTCCTTGTGTCTTAAACTCATCTTGCCTCAAGCAATACTTGGCTAATTACATCATGCCAGTGCAAATCCTTTCCACAGTGTGCTTGGGACATGACTGAGGCTGGAGCTTGTAACTAGCGGGCTCAGCCTGTACAATAGCCTTGATGGGCCATTTAAAAAACTTCCTGGTGATTGCAAGAAATAGGCGGGGGGTGTGTAATAAGATGATTGCAATATCTCGGGGTGACACGTCCCCTCTGCCCCTCCTAAGATTATGCCCTTGCAACACAGTCAAACATGTCTTCTGTAATTTTTCGTTAATTCCAAGGGGAAATGCTGAACCCCTGCGCCCAACAACCTAAATTTGAGCGCAGTGATTGTCCTCAGGTTTGATTAGTCAAAAATAACATTATCACACATGCATTCACAACCAACATATACAATATAAACATGGGGATGTAATTCTTCATGACCCTTTCTGTCATAATGCATTCTAGACATGGGTTCGATGAAGAAAATTAAATGAAGTTCATAGCTTGTAAAAATCCAGGATTGCACTTGCAGCTGCAATGAAGATCAGCAAACACACCAGGATCAAGTTTGAGAAATACTGCTGTCATGAACAATACGCTGCTTTAACCTTCCTCCAGAAAATGTATAATCCTACCATAAAAAAGCAACCACATTTGACAGGAAGAGGTATCATTCAACTGCTAATAAGTAACGTTAGGTATGCCAAAATAGAGATCAAACAGGGCTGATTTAATTGCATTTTCTTTACTGCTGACTTGCTCAAATTTTTGACAAATGTTAAATGTTTTTATTTTCTGAAGAGATATTTTGCAGTATCCCTGTAACTGCCACAACCTTTTGGTTGAGCAAAATCCGAGTCACTGCATCTAACTGAAACATTTGTTGACCTTAATCTGATTAAGACATCTCTAACACTCAGTTGATAGATGTTATGCAGAAGAAATCCTATCAGTTAAGTTCAGCGCGCCTTCAGAAGATACAATAACTCAATATGAACTCTACCAAAAGGTTGAGCAGGAAGATAAAGGGGTATGATGCTGTAGTTTAGAAACACCAAATCAGTGATTGAATAAGTATGCACTTTGCACTAAATTGATTAGCTACATTTGTGCACCATTGTGATGAACTGGCACTGGGATGTTCCTCCTCAGTTCCTGGGCTTTATTTCAGTTCTTAACACTATGCAGGTTTGACTAATTCATTTATTTCAATGATCAGGAGTATGCAGTAGGCATTTAAGCAAAATTGAGCAAAACTGTTTTACAGCCTTTAACTGCAGACTGATCATAATGTACATTAAAGTTTGAATATGATGACTCACGACTGTCAGGTGGAATAGATTGTTGCTCTTTTCAAAGGCACAATCGAATTAATAGCTGTATAAAATAAAAGCAGTAAGAATGTTTGGTGAATGATTTAGGGCTGGAGAAGGATTAGAGAAATGAGGAAGGATGAAGCATGTGGAGCAATCAATTATACTCAGCTGGGTATAAAATAGCCTCACCAAGGTGCTGTAGTATTGCCCAGGTTGTTTCTTAAATTATTGGTAAAGTTTTGAGTCACTATGGGGACAGTGAGGTTGTGCATTGGCTTTTTGATTGTAGGGGTATTTAGTTGTTTGTGTGATGCTCAGCAATATTATAATCCTTCCAATATAGATAGACAGCCTTTGAACATACCACAGTGGTATCAGCAAAGGCCAGTAGCATCCCAATCTCCAGTCCCAGCTTGGCACACATTTATGAAACCAGTTGCCACGCAGGGTCCCGTGACGGCCAGGCCCACCTACACGCAGGGCCCCGTGACGGCCAGGCCCACCTACACGCAGGGCCCCGTGACGGCCAGGCCCACCTACACGCAGGGCCCCGTGACGGCCAGGCCCACCTACACGCAGGGCCCCGTGACGGCCAGGCCCACCTACACGCAGGGCCCCGTGACGGCCAGGCCCACCTACACGCAGGGCCCCGTGACGGCCAGGCCCACCTACACGCAGGGCCCCGTGACGGCCAGGCCCACCTACACGCAGGGCCCCGTGACGGCCAGGCCCACCTACACGCAGGGCCCCGTGACGGCCAGGCCCACCTACACGCAGGGCCCCGTGACGGCCAGGCCCACCTACACGCAGGGCCCCGTGACGGCCAGGCCCACCTACACGCAGGGCCCCGTGACGGCCAGGCCCACCTACACGCAGGGCCCCGTGACGGCCAGGCCCACCTACACGCAGGGCCCCGTGACGGCCGGACCAACCAAGGGAACCACTGTAGTGGAGCCTCCACTGCCCAAACCAGATGCTGTGAAGGTGGAGTGTGGAGAAACCTCGGTCTCCCTGCAGGTGGATGAGGACTTGCTTGGCATTGGCAATCTGATCCAGGCATCTGATATTACATTGGGAGGCTGTGGGCCCATTGGACAGGCTAGTGGACAGGACCGTTCATACCTTCTGTTTGAAGCTGAACTGCACGACTGTGGCAGCACACTGACGGTATGTAGCTTCCTGAGCAGGTATATCTCTTGACCAGCTGAAGGTGGCTTTGCCAGCAAAGGTTGTAATAATCGCTGCTTTACAGATGACTGGGGACAAGCTGGTTTACACCTTTACCCTAAACTACCAACCCAAAGCAATTGGGGCCACGCCTATCATCAGAACTAATGGTGCTCTGGTTGGTGTGCAGTGCCACTACATGAGGTATGGAAGCATTCAATCCAGTATCATTGAGCACATGGCCCAGGTATCTGTTCATATTGCCCTTCTAGGGGCTAGTGTGTCCACTGAAGGTGACTGTACCTTGCGTTATCCCTTCAGGACCACTAATGGTAATGGCTTAGACCTCAAACTGAAATTCCTGGGTGCGTGTGTTCAGACTGACATGCTAATTTTCTCCTCAGGCTGCATAATGTGAGCAGCAATGCACTGAACCCAACCTGGATTCCCTTCTACTCGACCCTGTCTGCTGAGGACATCCTTGTATTCTCCCTGAGGCTCATGGCAGGTAGGTCCACCCCTCAAACCTGGTTTCCTTTCCACTTTGACCATTACTTGGACCTCCTCCCCTCAACCCCACAGCTGACTGGCGAATGGAGAGGGCATCCAACGTGTTCTTCCTGGGGGACCTCATTAACATTGAAGCCTCAGTGATCCAGGCCAACCATGTGCCCCTCCGGGTGTTTATGGACCGCTGTGTGGCCACTCTGGCTCCAGACATGAATTCTGTCCCTCAATATGCATTTATTGCTGACCAAGGGTGAGTATAGACCATAAGCCCCTCTAGTTCAACAACCCACCCAAGTAACTGACTAAAACCACCTTAGGTGTCTAATGGATTCCAAGCTGACCAGCTCCCGCTCCAAGTTCCAGTCCAGGGTAACTGATGACAAGCTGCAAGTACAGCTAGATGCTTTCCGCTTTGCCCAGGATCCCAGGAGTGCAGTATGTAATGGCTCTGGTCTCATGATGCGTCTTGCTTTGCTCTGCTTGTGGTACTAACTAGCATCCCATTGTTGGCAGATCTACATTTTCTGTCACTTGAGGGCTACAGCAGCTTCATCTGATGCTGATGGGAAGGCCTGCTCATTCCTTCCTTCCAACAGGTTGGTTCACGATACTGTTGCTGGTGTTGCCAAGTAATGGTGGCTACTCCTGGACTGCCTTGTGTTTGCAGGTGGGTGAGTGCATCTGGAAATGACGAGGCATGCAGTTGCTGTGACACTGGCTGTAATGTGAGGAGGAAGGGCAGGAGTCTGGAGCATGAAGGTGACTTGGGTGACAGGATCAGCAATTTCATCTTTGGAATGGTGCATTAATGCAATTCTGCTTCTCTAGCAGCTGAGCACACCAGCACTGTCTTCCTTGGACCCATCACTGTGCAGCAGCTTGGCACTGAGCCAGAGCTTGGTACTCCCCTGAAGGCAGATGACAAGGCAGCAGGTAACCATCTAGTCTGCACTGATGTAGCTAGAATTGTCCTGTCAAGGCTATTTCTGATGGGCTTTCTGCTTGCAGGTGTCTCTCTTGAGGCTGTGGTCATGGCTGGAGTGGCAGCTGCCGTGGGGCTGGTCTGCATTGCTGTACTAGTGGCTATGCTCAGGCGATCCAAAGCTCGCAGCTTTGTAACCCATGTGGATGGCTGTCTGCATTAAATGACTTGAATCTGATGCTGCTTGGCTTTTTTGGTGGTTCACTTTGCATTACAAAATGCTAATGCCCTTCCAGTACATGCATTGGTAGTGTGGAAAGGGGTGATGGCAGCACATGTACTTCCCTGAATCTGACTCCACTAGTAACCATCCTTTGAATGAATGCCTTCAAAATCAGGCAGCTTACTGCAAAAATCTCAACTTGCTGGCATGATCATCAGTTCCATTAGCTGGAACTGCACTACTCCAGGGGGTGAGTGCTGATGGGAGCACAGATCAGAAGGTGGTATCCTGTTGAATTGGGAGTCCGTGGGGATTTTTGGCCCTTGTCAGCAGTGGGTGAGTTCCTGCAATTGTGGCTTTATGGGCTCAAAAGCCATTAGCGTGTTTCATGGGGTGAGCACACATGCTCAGTTGGTTCTAGTCTATGGTAGGCCTTGCACCTCTTCCTTGTAAAAGCCTTTACCCTGCAATGGCCATACTAAGGGTGTCCCAGACCAGTGACCTGAAACCAATTGGTGACACATGGAGGGGGAAATTCAAACTAATGAAGGGGAGTGAGGACCAACAGGAGGGGGAGGAAGCATTTCATCAACAATGGGGGACTGCAGTTGGCTTGAGGCATGTTCAGAATCACAGGCACCTGCGGATGCTCGCAAGCATTCAATCCTGTATGCCTTTGCCCACCTGAGCACTTGCGAGCATATGCAACCTATTGCTTGAGCTGCCTCTCCTGGAATCCAGCCTGAAAGGAGGATCTTGTCATCTGGGAAATGGGCACAAGACAAAGATCACTGCATCTTGGCACGGTTTCCTCCAGTTTTCAATATGGTCTGTTCCAAGGAGATTCTCTCTCCTCCTCATAGCATCTTCACAAATACATGTCTGACACGGCAGCATCACAATTTTGTCTTTCGGTTTAGACAATTTACTGTGTCGCCAATTCAGAGGCTGCGTCTTTCGAAGGATGCAGCTGCTGAATTGGGACACAGCCAGTCTCTTTCGCTGTGCATCGCCATTTTGATTACAGACTGAGCGCTCACCTCTGTACAGAATTGGCACGAGCACTCACGCGAGGCAGGCGCCTGCGCTTCTGAACATGCCTCTGGATGTGAAGACATGCTTGGAGGCCAGACATCCATGAACTCAGGATCCCTTCCTATTACTCTAAACCAGGGGTGGGCAATCACGGTCCTGGAGGGCCGGTGTGTATGCAGGTTTTTATTCCTATCAATTACCCTGACTAGTTGAGTTAATTTATTGCATGCACAAATATAGATCTTTGCACTGATACGATCAAAGGAAAATGTTTTATGAAGGGAGACCAGACTAGTCTTTGTAGTTTCATGATAATTTAAAGAAATGCACATGACGTCAGATTTCATAAATGGTTTGGCTAATTGAGACAATCAAATAAAGGCCAGACGTTGTGAAACAGGGATGGATACGGCCCTCGCTGCCCACCTCTGCTCTAAACCATGCATGTATAACATTATTGCCCTAAATTATCCTCTGGATTGTGGATCATGCATGCTTATATCCCTTAAAGACTGCCACAGCATTGGCTTGGAGAACATCCTGCCCAGTATATCACCTGACAGGCTTTGTAACATATTTTTTTCATTCTTCCAGGTTTGTGTTCAAGTAGTTTGATTCCCACCCCCAATGCAATTTCAGTTGGAAATGGTAAATGAAATATGCATATTTTGATGTACATATTGCAAAAAGAGCTCTGTACAGGCCAGAGGTCTCTTTACTTTCTGATTTCAGTCATTGTGACAGGCATAAGTTCCACTATCTGTCTTTGTAGTTTTTATTTCTTGTTATACAATTTATAGATTACACAATGGCTGATGCTGACAGTCAGACACGCATTGTGTTAAATACAGCACTGTATGGATTTTCATACATATTGCTGTATGACCTTAAAACATCAATTTCTTCCCCCCCCACATAAGTGCCCGAATGAACAATGCTCTATTGTTGGGCTTCACTAAGCTTAACTGCAGTCTTAAAGCTTAAAGCTGAACTGGATATTAGCTAGAGCGTATTTGTAAGAATTTATATGCCCAACTTCGGACTTGACGAGCTGAGCGTTTAATGTTCAAGCCAGAACCAGAACATTGGCAGACTAAAGAGGAAGTGGCGTCATTTCCATTTGGTCTTCGAAGTGAATATGTTGCGATTTCAGTTCTAATCCACCGATTTGGAGTCGTGCAATAGGTATGTATCCTAGGCAAGAATGTATTTGGCCAAAATAAAGAAATGTAGTACTCCCCCCGAGTAACACTTCTACAATTGCCATTTGGAATGGCTGGTAGTGCAAGCATTATGGTCAATGGAATATTTGTTCTTCTAATCCACTCGACGTGCTCGTCAACATTACACTACCAACTCCGCCATGTGGCTTTGTTCACGAAACCCTGTCTCGTCACGGGTCACGCCTTGTGATCATGTTACCTCAGAACGGAAGGGAAGTTGGGATCTGAACAAATTGTGGTGGCAAATTTCAGAACTATCTTGGAGGAATCATACTAAATAGTATTACTATTACATGTTTTCCTGTACAGGCTACTATGGACTAGAGTAATACCTTGCCATAGATGTGGTAAACAATCTTACATGTTTGTTCAGTGTGATCCTGTCGGCTTCATTAATAACCAAATTGTTTTGCTACTTACAACTTCGAAATGGGATTTGTATTCCATGTTGGCGCTACTCGTGACTTCGGACACGCCTCTAAAGAGGATTAGAACTGAAATCGCGAAGTGTTCACTTTGAAGGCCAAATGGAAATGAACCACTTCCTCTTCGGTCTGCTTATGTACTGGTTCTGGCTTGCACAATCGTGCAGCACTACGAACATTACGGAACGTTCAGCTCGACAGGTCCGAAGCCTGCTGAAGCTGGGCGTATATATTTTTACAAGTATGCTCTAGCTAATATCCAGTTCAGCTTTAACTCGTTATGTCAACCGCGGCTTTCCCCACCTTGATATCTGCATGTTCAGACAGAGTGTTTGTAGCATATCACCATCTACCGGCAGCAGAGCAGCATTTTTTTCAATGAAGAGCAAATGATCTTATTACAGAAATGAGGAATACAGGATCATACCAGAGATGCCAAGTCTGATGAATTTGGCTTGAGTCTCTTGCCCCTGAGTGGCATTCATGTTCCTGTGCCATAGTCAGCAATTATTCAATCAAGGCAAACTGAAGAAATTAACTCGCAGAATTCAAGTCCTTCCATATTAAGTTAATTTCACATGCATTACGGTGGATTTTCCCCACTAGTGACAAGGAAATTGAGTCAGGAATTCTGACACTTGTCTTTACTGGAGGATTGAAAGCAATGTAATTGAATAAAGATGTTTCATATGGTCTTACTGGTATTTCATTAAATTTAAACCATCATGAAACGCATGTATTGTGTCCAATCCCTGAGTAAAGAGAAGCTCGAGAAGTCCGGAGTCATAATGGCTTTCCATAGCGAGGTCCACTTTAACGCAAATGAAACAAACTTCAATGCACAAGGGTTTTAATTCCGCGTGAGAATCTCATTAATAAGCGTTCATTGAATAACTGCGGACTGCGTGAATAAGCCTAGAAAATGCGTGAGACCTACGCCGAATGCGTGAGACTTGGCTTCTGTCATACAGATCAAAGACAATGCTCGATACAATATGACACCCACCACCAATTGGACGAATTACATTCTGTCAAAATGACGGACGGCCTTCAAAATATTCTGTCATTAATGGAGCGTCAGTGTTAGTTCAGACAGGCACAGAAGTCAGGTGTGATCTCCTGGGATGTCTGTGTCATGCTTGCTCAGATTTTTTCAGAGTATCACTTGAGCAGAGTCACCGCCAATTCCAAATGTATGTCATTCCAAATAAATGGTTAAATCTGACGTGAGTGTCCAGTCTGAATTAAACAAAAACCACCAATGTCGGAAAATATTCTGTTCACGCGACCTCTGGTACAGACATAAATCCTCACAAAATGGCTAACCTCTGATAAAAACAGCTTGATATGCTAGCATAAACATTCCTGCATAAACACATTTATTGAACAAGATAAACAAAATGGCTGCTTTCATGATGCCAGTTCAGCAATGGAAGGATAGGGTGTATCATGGACTGGACTTTGGTCGATTTGGTCGAGCATTTATTGCTCACCATTGCAATATTTTGCAAGATGATTTGCAGCGTCCAACAAGCAGGGGCCACGCACTGACTGTGGAATAGCAAGTGCAAGTGGCCCTTCGCTTCTAGACGAGTGAGAGTTTTCTGCAAGTTGTGGAGGATACCCAAGGACTAGACAAAAGCACAATATCAAGAGTCCTGCGCGATGTGACCAATGCCATAGTGGCAAAAGGCAATGAGTACATTTCGTGGCCTACATGTAATTGCCAACTTCGACAAATCAAAGATGGCTTCTTCGCACCAGGTGGTTTTCCCAAAGTAATTGCATGTGTAGATGGGACACATTTTCGCATTCAAGCCCCTTCTCGAGATGAGCCTAAATATGTAAACAGGAAAGGATATCATAGCATAAATTTGGAGGCTGTGTGCAATCACCAAGGTGAACACTTCCTTACCACTAGAACATTTAGAGTAGCTTCCCTTGTATCAAAAATCAAACTCTTTTTCGTGAAATGAAACAAAACCAACCTTAAAATTATTTGTAGAATTTTTGTCAATGCGTCAAAAGTGGTGGGTAGATTTAATAAGCCCATAATTGAGATGGGCTTTAAAAACAATTTAATTGATTCTACTTAAGTAATTCATTCATACATATTGGAAAAACATGATAAAAGATGTATGTGAAGCTCCCTTAAAATCCCATAATTTTGAATAATTTCCATTTCTCTTCGTATCCATACAGTTTAAAGTGCAAAGTGTGCAATAAAATAGATGTGACAATAATAAAACCAATAGCCCAATTATTTCCAAATAATTTCAATACTTAAATACAATAACTATGTTTACTCTTTTTTTTCCTGTTTTCCTGGTTTGATTAAACATTACACCTAATTTGATTCCATGAATTCAGTCATAAATCTTGGTTTGACGTTTTTACAGTATACACATCTGAAGCGCCCATAAAATATTTCCAAAAATTTGACTGATGTCCCCCTCTCTGTGTGTTTATCCTTGAACTACATTAGAGAGTATTATGTTTGTGTTCATATAAGGTTCATATTGAAACATTAAATTATGCTGACAGCAAAATATAATGACTTTCAGTACGACCAACATAAAATATAATGTTGCCAAACACTTTATAAGATTTTGTATTTATGTTATCTGCGTGCAGCGGTCATTCTTCGGTCGAATTTCAGGCATGCACAGTTTGGACGTTCTTCTAGCTTCGCAGTGGTGCAACTGCGAATTTGCCTTGTGTGTGAATGTGCGCAAAAAAAAAATATTTTTCGGTTAACACAGACCAGCTTGCCTCCACCATGGATTTTATTACATTTTCCTCGTCAGCAGAGACATTTCTGCTTCTCTTTTTTCTTCAGGTGCAGGCGATCTTTTGGTTTTGGGGTTCCATTTTTGGTAAACCGGAAGTAAACAAAACTTGGAATTGTGGGATAGAAGAATGCTAACCAGTGACGTTAACCACGCTGACGTTTTTTTTTTTTTTGACGGTGACGATAGCTAATGGCATGACTTACCATGTTTTGAACAACACATATTTCACGTTCGGCTTAGCTAATGGTCGGTTAAGGATTTAACGGGCCATGAGGAGTTAACCGGCGGTTAAAATAACTGAGTTTTGAACAACCGGACTTTGATAGTTTGTGGGTAGTGTAGGTTACACAGCTTACAGAGAACGTTTGAGTTAAGGGAGGAATGGGGGATTTTTTCATAGCAAATAATTTTGCGTTCCAATATGAGCCGCCAATGTCAAACAACCTTAGCAAGTACTTGTGCCTGGTGTGTGTCAATTAGTCAGCACTCGCTGGCCACAGTAACTGTTGTCCATTGTCCAGTATGGAATCTCCCGTGACCATTCTTACCGTGGCTGGGGACATTGGTGACAATGTTGCGTTGTTACTTTGGCTATTGAGTCCCTCGCTTTAGCCATAAGATCCAATCAATCTATACCGGGCATGAATAGAGCAACCTGTCCTCCAACTATAAGCTCAAATAAGTCGATTATTGTCATTTCCTCCGATTTACGACCCACAGGAGCGTTTCCTAAAATCGCGCCCCTACTGGAGGAAGGAGGGTACTGTTAAAGTTACTGTTTCAGTTCCAGATACTGTTTCAGTCATATTTACACTTAATGGTTTAGGTAAGGATTAGGGTTGGGATTAGGGTAAGGGTTAAAATTAGGATAAAGGTTAGGATGAGGTTCAGAGCCTTATCCAGCGGGGGTGCTAAGACATGCCCATTTTTGACTGCAATTAGTAGTTCTCCATCATTTTCCGTTATTGACGCATTTTTCAATTATCTCAATTGGCAACTGAAGTCACGGATTCTCTCTCTCTCTCTATATGTGATCTAACTGCGATGAAATCATGGGCTTAATTCAGTACAGAAAAATAATTTAGTTGCTTAATAGGCCCATACTTCACCATGAATGAACTGGTCCGCGTTACAATGAAACGCCGACTTTTATTCTCGGTATTGTGTGGGTTGGAAAAAAAAAAGTGGCATTCGGCAGTTAAATAGGCTATAAAAAGCTTGCAGCTCAAGCTATTTGCGTGAGAGTCGTGTAGAACCTGAAAGTTTGATTTGGCTTGATTTTACTCAAAACATATGTCAAAATTCATATTGTTGGAACACAGGCACATTCCATGTGTAAAATCTGGTTGACCTAGCAGCAAGCTTTTACGACCTGGATGTTCTGTTGCCTGCCTAGAATCTCCTTTGTTCTGCCCAGCGGGGGGTTTAGAGCCATTTGCTCTGGCCCTCTGAAACTCACAGACCACTTCTTGATTAAAGTCAGGATCAGTTACATTTAAGCTGCTTAAAACAATCTAAATCTCTATCAAATTCATAATATATTTCTGTTCAATATCCTAGGAAGGAACCTCATATATACTCAGCAACAAAAGTTTCTGTGACACCATTTATGTGTATGTTATAAATGACACGCAAAGATCTCAATGCAATCAATATGTTTATTTAACAGGAGAAACACTGACTTTACAGTGCCAACGTCACTCAAAACGAAAAATGTCATTTTCATGCGTCATGAAGCACTTGTCTGACGTCTAACCAATTGTGACCTTCACTCTTCAATACCGGGTGTGACTTCCTCGTGCCATGATGCAAGCAACGCATCTCCGGCGCATGGACCGAATCAGATGTGCCAGAAATTGCTGTGGGATGTCATTCCAAATCTGACGTAGACGTTGTCGCAATTCCTGGAGTGTAGCTGGCGGGTTATCCAACCGCCGCAAACGTCGATCCATCTCGTCCCAAAGATGCTCGATTGGGGACATGTCTGGGGATCTGGCTGGCCATGGCAGGACATTGACATGTTGTTGCATCAGATACTGCTGTGCAATCCTTGCAACGTGTGGTCTGGCGTTATCATGTTGCAGCGTTATTCCGGGACCATGTTGCATCAAAAACGGTACCACCAATGGCCGTAGCACTTCATCGCGATATCTTTGACCTGTCAGATTTCCATCAATAACAAGCAAATCTGTTCTGTTTCTAGCCGTGATCCCTCCCCAAATCATGACAGGTTGTTGGCATAACGTTCTCCACGTCGACGGTATACACGTAAACGACCATCACATCGGTTAAGCATGAATCTTGATTCATCAGTGAAGAGTACAAGATCCCACTGACGTTGGATCCACCGTCGATGTTGTTGTGCCCACTGTAGACGCAGTCGTCGGTGTTGTACTGTGAGTATTGGACGTCTTGCTGGCCGACGTGGGACAATGCCAAAATGACGGAGACGGCGACGGATTGTCTGTGCAGACAGTCGCCTCAAACCAGGTATCGTTCTTGCAGTTATGGTTGCAGGTTGGAATCGATTTCGGAGATGGGTTGTTCGAATCCAGTTGTCCTGTCTGGGAGTGGTTACTCGTGGACGGCCGCTGCGAGGAACGGTCTCTGACATGTCTTGTCTGCTGATGACGCTGCCATAAGTTCCAAATGGTGTTTCGGTGGACATTCAGGCGATGAGCAACTTCCCTCTGCGAGGTTCCGGATTCAATCATCCCAATGGCCCTCCACCGATCATTTTCAGACAGTCTTGGCATTTAGAGGGTAGAGTTCCTGATCCTAAATGGCTGTGTTTTCGATAAGTGATGCTTCCGTCGTTCATCAGGCACAATGTGAACATTCCAAAAATTCTCCTCTTTTATTGCCATCCACAAGCATGATTTACGCACATTTTCACGTGCAAAGTCATTTTCTCGCATTTTCATGATGTCCATTTCAATGTTGTGTTTACGTGTACTGTTTCAGTCTGATATCACCATGTATGACAATTTCATAATTGCGTTATGAAAAATAATTAACAATATTGGTGTCACAGAAACTTTTGTTGCTGAGTATATTTTATGTTGGTCGTACTGAAAGTCATTATATTTTGCTGTCAGCATAATTTAATGTTTCAATATGAACCTTATATGAACACAAACATAATACTCTCTAATGTAGTTCAAGGATAAACACACAGAGAGGGGGACATCAGTCAAATTTTTGGAAATATTTTATGGGCGCTTCAGATGTGTATACTGTAAAAACGTCAAACCAAGATTTATGACTGAATTCATGGAATCAATTTAGGTGTAATGTTTAATCAAACCAGGAAAACAGGAAAAAAAAGAGTAAACATAGTTATTGAATATAAGTATTGAAATTATTTGGAAATAATTGGGCTATTGGTTTTATTATTGTCACATCTATTTTATTGCACACTTTGCACTTTAAACTGTATGGATACGAAGAGAAATGGAAATTATTCAAAATTATGGGATTTTAAGGGTGCTTCACATACATCTTTTATCATGTTTTTCCAATATGTATGAATGAATTACTTAAGTAGAATCAATTAAATTGTTTTTAAAGCCCATCTCAATTATGGGCTTATTAAATCTACCCACCACTTTTGACGCATTGACAAAAATTCTACAAATAATTTTATGGTAGGTTTGTTTCATTTCACGAAAAAGAGTTTGATTTTTGATACAAGGGAAGCTACTCTAAATGTTCTAGTGGTAAGGAAGTGTTCACCTTGGTGATTGCACACAGCCTCCAAATTTATGCTATGATATCCTTTCCTGTTTACATATTCAGGCTCATCTCGAGAAGGGGCTTGAATGCGAAAATGTGTCCCATCTACACATGCAATTACTTTGGGAAAACCACCTGGTGCGAAGAAGCCATCTTTGATTTGTCGAAGTTGGCAATTACATGTAGGCCACGAAATGTTCTCATTGCCTTTTGCCACTATGGCATTGGTCACATCGCGCAGGACTCTTGATATTGTGCTTTTGTCTAGTCCTTGGGTATCCTCCACAACTTGCAGAAAACTCTCACTCGTCTAGAAGCGAAGGGCCACTTGCACTTGCTATTCCACAGTCAGTGCGTGGCCCCTGCTTGTTGGACGCTGCAAATCATCTTGCAAAATATTGCAATGGTGAGCAATAGATGCTCGACCAAAGTCCAGTCCATGATACACCCTATCCTTCCATTGCTGAACTGGCATCATGAAAGCAGCCATTTTGTTTATCTTGTTCAATAAATGTGTTTATGCAGCAATGTTTATGCTAGCATATCAAGCTGTTTTTATCAGAGGTTAGCCATTTTGTGAGGATTTATGTCTGTACCAGAGGTCGCGTGAACAGAATATTTTCCGACATTGGTGGTTTTTGTTTAATTCAGACTGGACACTCACGTCAGATTTAACCATTTATTTGGAATGACATACATTTGGAATTGGCGGTGACTCTGCTCAAGTGATACTCTGAAAAAATCTGAGCAAGCATGACACAGACATCCCAGGAGATCACACCTGACTTCTGTGCCTGTCTGAACTAACACTGACGCTCCATTAATGACAGAATATTTTGAAGGCCGTCCGTCATTTTGACAGAATGTAATTCGTCCAATTGGTGGTGGGTGTCATATTGTATCGAGCATTGTCTTTGATCTGTATGACAGAAGCCAAGTCTCACGCATTCGGCGTAGGTCTCACGCATTTTCTAGGCTTATTCACGCAGTCCGCAGTTATTCAATGAACGCTTATTAATGAGATTCTCACGCGGAATTAAAACCCTTGTGCATTGAAGTTTGTTTCATTTGCGTTAAGGTGGACCTCGCTATGGAAAGCCATTATGACTCCGGACTTCTCGAGCTTCTCTTTACTCAGGGATTGGACACAATACATGCGTTTCATGATGGTTTAAATTTAATGAAATACCAGTAAGACCATATGAAACATCTTTATTCAATTACATTGCTTTCAATCCTCCAGTAAAGACAAGTGTGAGAATTCCTGACTCAATTTCCTTGTCACTAGTGGGGAAAATCCACCGTAATGCATGTGAAATTAACTTAATATGGAAGGACTTGAATTCTGCGAGTGAATTTCTTCAGTTTGCCTTGATTGAATAATTGCTGACTATGGCACAGGAACCTGAATGCCACTAAGGGGCAAGAGACTCAAGCCAAATTCATCAGACTTGGAATCTCTGGTATGATCCTGTATTCCTCATTTTTGTAATAAGATCATTTGCCCTTCATTGAAAAAAATGCTGCTCTGCTGCCGGTAGATGGTGATATGCTACAAACACTCTGTCTGAACATGCAGATATCAAGGTGGGGAAAGCCGCGGTTGACATAACGAGTTAAAGCTGAACTGGATATTAGCTAGAGCATACTTGTAAAAATATATACGCCCAGCTTCAGCAGGCTTCGGACCTGTCGAGCTGAACGTTCCGTAATGTTCGTAGTGCTGCACGATTGTGCAAGCCAGAACCAGTACATAAGCAGACCGAAGAGGAAGTGGTTCATTTCCATTTGGCCTTCAAAGTGAACACTTCGCGATTTCAGTTCTAATCCTCTTTAGAGGCGTGTCCGAAGTCACGAGTAGCGCCAACATGGAATACAAATCCCATTTCGAAGTTGTAAGTAGCAAAACAATTTGGTTATTAATGAAACCGACAGGATCACACTGAACAAACATGTAAGATTGTTTACCACATCTATGGCAAGGTATTACTCTAGTCCATAGTAGCCTGTACAGGAAAACATGTAATAGTAATACTATTTTAGTATGATTCCTCCAAGATAGTTCTGAAATTTGCCACCACAATTTGTTCAGATCCCAACTTCCCTTCCGTTCTGAGGTAACATGATCACAAGGCGTGACCCGTGACGAGACAGGGTTTCGTGAACAAAGCCACATGGCGGAGTTGGTAGTGTAATGTTGACGAGCACGTCGAGTGGATTAGAAGAACAAATATTCCATTGACCATAATGCTTGCACTACCAGCCATTCCAAATGGCAATTGTAGAAGTGTTACTCGGGGGGAGTACTACATTTCTTTATTTTGGCCAAATACATTCTTGCCTAGGATACATACCTATTGCACGACTCCAAATCGGTGGATTAGAACTGAAATCGCAACATATTCACTTCGAAGACCAAATGGAAATGACGCCACTTCCTCTTTAGTCTGCCAATGTTCTGGTTCTGGCTTGAACATTAAACGCTCAGCTCGACAAGTCCGAAGTTGGGCATATAAATTCTTACAAATACGCTCTAGCTAATATCCAGTTCAGCTTTAAGCTTTGTAAGACTGCAGTTAAGCTTAGTGAAGCCCAACAATAGAGCATTGTTCATTTGGGCACTTATGTGGGGGGGGGGAAGAAATTGATGTTTTAAGGTCATACAGCAATATGTATGAAAATCCATACAGTGCTGTATTTAACACAATGCGTGTCTACATGACTGTCAGCATCAGCCATTGTGTAATCTATAAATTGTATAACAAGAAATAAAACTACAAAGACAGATAGTGGAACTTATGCCTGTCACAATGACTGAAATCAGAAAGTAGAGAGACCTCTGGCCTGTACAGAGCTCTTTTTGCAATATGTACATCAAAATATGCATATTTCATTTACCATTTCCAACTGAAATTGCATTGGGGGGGGGGAATCAAACTACTTGAACACAAACCTGGAAGAATGAAAAAAATATTTTACAAAGCCTGTCAGGTGATATACTGGGCAGGATGTTCTCCAAGCCAATGCTGTGGCAGTCTTTAAGGGATATAAGCATGCATGATCCACAATCCAGAGGATAATTTAGGGCAATAATGTTATACATGCATGGTTTAGAGCAGAGGTGGGCAGCGAGGGCCGTATCCATCCCTGTTTCACACCAACGTCTGGCCTTTATTTGATTGTCTCAATTAGCCAAACCATTTATGAAATCTGACGTCATGTGCATTTCTTTAAATTATCATGAAACTACAAAGACTAGTCTGGTCTCCCTTCATAAAACATTTCTTTGATCGTATCAGTGCAAAGATCTATATTTGTGCATGCAATAAATTAACTCAATTAGTCAGGGTAATTGATAGGAATAAAAACCTGCATACACACCGGCCCTCCAGGACCGTGATTGCCCACCCCTGGTTTAGAGTAATAGGAAGGGATCCTGAGTTCATGGATGTCTGGCCTCCAAGCATGTCTTCACATCCAGAGGCGTGTTCAGAAGCGCAGGCGCCTGCCTCGCGTGAGTACTCGCACCGATTCTGTACAGAGGTGAGCGCTCAGTCTGTAATCAAAATGGCGATGCACAGCGAAAGAGACTGGCTGTGTCCCAATTCAGCAGCTGCATCCGTCGAAAGACGCAGCCTCTGAATTGGCGACACAGTAAATTGTCTGAACCGAAAGACAAAATTGTGATGCTGCCGTGTCAGACATGTATTTGTGAAGATGCTATGAGGAGGAGAATCTCCTTGGAACAGACCATATTGAAAACTGGAGGAAACCGTGCCAAGATGCAGTGATCTTTGTCTTGTGCCCATTTCCCAGATGACAAGATCCTCCTTTCAGGCTGGATTCCAGGAGAGGCAGCTCAAGCAATAGGTTGCATATGCTTGCAAGTGCTCGGGTGGGCAAAGGCGTACAGGATTGAATGCTTGCGAGCATCCGCAGGTGCCTGTGATTCTGAACATGCCTCAAGCCAACTGCAGTCCCCCATTGTTGATGAAATGCTTCCTCCCCCTCCTGTTGGTCCTCACTCCCCTTCATTAGTTTGAATTTCCCCCTCCATGTGTCACCAATTGGTTTCAGGTCACTGGTCTGGGACACCCTTAGTATGGCCATTGCAGGGTAAAGGCTTTTACAAGGAAGAGGTGCAAGGCCTACCATAGACTAGAACCAACTGAGCATGTGTGCTCACCCCATGAAACACGCTAATGGCTTTTGAGCCCATAAAGCCACAATTGCAGGAACTCACCCACTGCTGACAAGGGCCAAAAATCCCCACGGACTCCCAATTCAGCAGGATACCACCTTCTGATCTGTGCTCCCATCAGCACTCAACCCCAGGAGTAGTGCAGTTCCAGCTAATGGAACTAATCATGCCAGCAAGTTGAGATTTTTGCAGTAAGCTGCCTGAGTTTGAAGGCATTCATTCAAAGGATGGTTACTAGTGGAGTCAGATTCAGGGAAGGCGTCACAGTACATGTGCTGCCATCACCCCTTTCCACACTACCAATGCATGTACTGGAAGGGCATTAGCATTTTGTAATGCAAAGTGAACCACCAAAAAAGCCAAGCAGCATCAGATTCAAGTCATTTAATGCAGACAGCCATCCACATGGGTTACAAAGCTGCGAGCTTTGGATCGCCTGAGCATAGCCACTAGTACAGCAATGCAGACCAGCCCCACGGCAGCTGCCACTCCAGCCATGACCACAGCCTCAAGAGAGACACCTGCAAGCAGAAAGCCCATCAGAAATAGCCTTGACAGGACAATACTAGCTACATCAGTGCAGACTAGATGGTTACCTGCTGCCTTGTCATCTGCCTTCAGGGGAGTACCAAGCTCTGGCTCAGTGCCAAGCTGCTGCACAGTGATGGGTCCAAGGAAGACAGTGCTGGTGTGCTCAGCTGCTAGAGAAGCAGAATTGCATTAATGCACCATTCCAAAGATGAAATTGCTGATCCTGTCACCCAAGTCACCTTCATGCTCCAGACTCCTGCCCTTCCTCCTCACATTACAGCCAGTGTCACAGCAACTGCATGCCTCGTCATTTCCAGATGCACTCACCCACCTGCAAACACAAGGCAGTCCAGGAGTAGCCACCATTACTTGGCAACACCAGCAACAGTATCGTGAACCAACCTGTTGGAAGGAAGGAATGAGCAGGCCTTCCCATCAGCATCAGATGAAGCTGCTGTAGCCCTCAAGTGACAGAAAATGTAGATCTGCCAACAATGGGATGCTAGTTAGTACCACAAGCAGAGCAAAGCAAGACGCATCATGAGACCAGAGCCATTACATACTGCACTCCTGGGATCCTGGGCAAAGCGGAAAGCATCTAGCTGTACTTGCAGCTTGTCATCAGTTACCCTGGACTGGAACTTGGAGCGGGAGCTGGTCAGCTTGGAATCCATTAGACACCTAAGGTGGTTTTAGTCAGTTACTTGGGTGGGTTGTTGAACTAGAGGGGCTTATGGTCTATACTCACCCTTGGTCAGCAATAAATGCATATTGAGGGACAGAATTCATGTCTGGAGCCAGAGTGGCCACACAGCGGTCCATAAACACCCGGAGGGGCACATGGTTGGCCTGGATCACTGAGGCTTCAATGTTAATGAGGTCCCCCAGGAAGAACACGTTGGATGCCCTCTCCATTCGCCAGTCAGCTGTGGGGTTGAGGGGAGGAGGTCCAAGTGATGGTCAAAGTGGAAGGGAAACCAGGTTTGAGGGGTGGACCTACCTGCCATGAGCCTCAGGGAGAATACAAGGATGTCCTCAGCAGACAGGGTTGAGTAGAAGGGAATCCAGGTTGGGTTCAGTGCATTGCTGCTCACATTATGCAGCCTGAGGAGAGAATTAGCATGTCAGTCTGAACACACGCACCCAGGAATTTCAGTTTGAGGTCTAAGCCATTACCATTAGTGGTCCTGAAGGGATAACGCAAGGTACAGTCACCTTCAGTGGACACACTAGCCCCTAGAAGGGCAATATGAACAGATACCTGGGCCATGTGCTCAATGATACTGGATTGAATGCTTCCATACCTCATGTAGTGGCACTGCACACCAACCAGAGCACCATTAGTTCTGATGATAGGCGTGGCCCCAATTGCTTTGGGTTGGTAGTTTAGGGTAAAGGTGTAAACCAGCTTGTCCCCAGTCATCTGTAAAGCAGCGATTATTACAACCTTTGCTGGCAAAGCCACCTTCAGCTGGTCAAGAGATATACCTGCTCAGGAAGCTACATACCGTCAGTGTGCTGCCACAGTCGTGCAGTTCAGCTTCAAACAGAAGGTATGAACGGTCCTGTCCACTAGCCTGTCCAATGGGCCCACAGCCTCCCAATGTAATATCAGATGCCTGGATCAGATTGCCAATGCCAAGCAAGTCCTCATCCACCTGCAGGGAGACCGAGGTTTCTCCACACTCCACCTTCACAGCATCTGGTTTGGGCAGTGGAGGCTGCACTACAGTGGTTCCCTTGGTTGGTCCGGCCGTCACGGGGCCCTGCGTGTAGGTGGGCCTGGCCGTCACGGGGCCCTGCGTGTAGGTGGGCCTGGCCGTCACGGGGCCCTGCGTGTAGGTGGGCCTGGCCGTCACGGGGCCCTGCGTGTAGGTGGGCCTGGCCGTCACGGGGCCCTGCGTGTAGGTGGGCCTGGCCGTCACGGGGCCCTGCGTGTAGGTGGGCCTGGCCGTCACGGGGCCCTGCGTGTAGGTGGGCCTGGCCGTCACGGGGCCCTGCGTGTAGGTGGGCCTGGCCGTCACGGGGCCCTGGGTAGCAACTGGTTTCATAAAGGTTGGCCAAGCTGGGACTGGAGATTGGGATGCTACTGGCCTTTGCTGATACCACTGCGGTATGTTCAATGTCTGCCTATCTATACTGGAAGGATTATAGTACTGCTGAGCATCACACAAACAACCAAATACCCCTACAATCAAAAAGCCAATGCACAAGCCTTCTGTCCCCATAGTGACTCAAAACTTTGTCATTAATTTAAAAAACAACCAGGACAATACTAGAGTGCCTTGGTGAGGCAATTTTATATCCAGCTGAGAATAATTGATTGCTCCACATGCTGCATCCTTCCTCATTTCTCTAATCCTTCTCCAGCCCTAAATCATTCACCAAACATCCTTACTGCTTTTATTTTATACAGCTATTAATTGCATTATGCCCTTGAATCGAGGGACAATCTATTCCACCTGTCAGTCGTGAGTCATCAAATACAAACTTTAATGTACATTATGATCAGACTGCCGTGAAAGACTGCAAAGTAAAAACAAGTTTTGCCCAAATTTGCGTAAATTCTCACTGCATACTCCTCATCATTGAAATAAATGAATTAGCCAAACCTGCATAGTGTTAAGAACTGAAATAAAGCCCAGGAACTGAGGAGGAACATCCCAGTGCCAGTTCGTCACAATGGTGCACAAATGTGGCTAATCAATTTAGTGCAAAGTGCATACTTATTCTATCACTGATTTGATGTTTCTAAACGACAGCATCATACCCCTTAGCCTGCCTGCTCAACCTTTCGGTAGAGCTCATATTGAGTTATTGTATCTTCTGAAGGCGCGCTGAACTTAACTGATAGGATTTTTTCTGCATAACATCTATCAACTGAGTGTTAGAGATGGCTTAATCAGATTAAGTTCAACAAATGTTTCAATTAGATGCAGTGACTCAAAATTTGCTCAATCAAAAGGTTGTGGCAGTTACAGGGATACTGCAAAATATCTCTTCAGAAAATAAAAACATTTAACATTTGTCCAATATTTGAGCAAGTCAGCAGTAAAAACAAAGCACTTAAATCAGCCCTATTTGATCTCTATTTTGGCATACCTAACGTTACTTATTAGCGGTTGAATGATAGCTCTTCCTGTCAAATGTGGTTGCTTTTTTATGGTTGAATTATACATTTTCTGGAGGAAGGTTAAAGCAGCTGAATGCTCATGACAGCAGTATTTCTCAAACTTGATCTTGGTGTGTTTGCTGATCTTAATTGCAGCTGCAAGTGCAACACTGTATTTTTACAAGCTATTGCTTTATTTACTTTTCTTCATCAAACCCATGTCTAGAGTGCATTATGACAGAAAGGGTCATGAAGAATCACATCCCCATGTTTATATTGTGTATGTTGGTAGTGAATGCATGTGTGATAATGTTATTTTTCACTAATGTAGCCTGAGGACAATCACTGCACTCAAATTTAGGTTGTTGGGTGCAGGGGTTGCTGTATTTCAGCATTTCCCCTTGGAATTAACAAAAAATGACAGAAGACATGTTTGACTGTGTTGCAAGGGCATAATCTAAGGAGGGGCAGAGGGGACGTGTCACCCCAGATATTGAAATCATGTGATTCCACAGACACAGACACACACACACACACACACACACACACACACACACACACACACACACACACCATTTCTGTTAATCATCAGGAAGCTTTGAAAATGGCCCATCAAGGCTATTGTACAGGCTGAACCCACTAGTTACAAGCTCCTGCCTCAGTCATGTCCCAAGCACTCTGTGGAAAGGATTTGCACTGGCATGATGTAATTAGCCATGTATCGCTTGGGGCAAGATGAGTTTAAGACACAAGGACATCGGTATTTAGAGGAACAAGGAGCAGAAGAATGAAACTGGAAAGTTCATAGGAATGTTTTGAACGCCGAGCTAAATATGCTCCGGTGTTTCCATGTGTGTCCAGAGGGAGGCAGCAGAGTACCAATTTTCGATTCAGTAATTGAGTCGGCCCGGGGGGGTAAACCATTTCTTAATATTGTTTTACACCACTGGTTCCCAAACTCGGTCCTGGGGCTTCCCTGTGTATGCTGGATTTTATCCCACCCTTGTTCACAATGTAATGTGCTAAGAAGCCACTAGATGGCAGTACTGACCTTTTTTTTTTGTTAATCCCAGACTGGAGCTCGGTTTGGACATGTCCTGGGCATGTCTGAGATGGAAAGTCCCAGAGAATAATAATAAAAAAAAGTCTAAAAGGTGGGAGGGGTCTGCAAAAGAGTATATAAGGAGGAAAACTGAGAGAGTAAAGTAGTAGGAGAAATTGCAAGGAGAAGGAGACATTTGACCAGACCTGTCACTCTTTTCAAGACCTGTAAAGTTTGTGTTTTGTGGATTTTTGCCTTTGTTGGAGCATTTCCCTGTCAGGTCATCACTAAGCAACCCAACCAAAGGGACTGTAAGTATTATTTTTCCTGTATATAATCAATCTTGGTCAGTAGTCTAGATAGTAGATTAGTTAAAAGTCTTTGTTTAACTTATGCATGAAAATGTTAACATTTAACATTAACATGTTTTATTACAGCTCTTCAAATAAATATTGCTGCCAAAGGCAGCTGCACATCAAGGCATTTTCTCGCTTGTATCGACTTATTTGAAATTGGCCTCATAGGAAACCATTCATTTTTATGAAGAAGTTCAGTGTATCAGTATGGAGGCTGGGTGCTTCATTTTGGATAAAGAAAATATGACGACATCAGCAATCTAGTGTTCTAAATATATATAATCTACGATCTGGACGCGTATTTGCTGTATTTAAATCTACGTCATTCAAAATTGCATACAGTCGACTCTCACGCAAAGAGCTTGAGCTGCAAACTTTTTATAGCCTAGTTGACTGCCGAATGCCACTTTGTTTTTCAACCCACACAATACCGAGAATAAAAGTCGCCGTTTCATTGGAACGCGGACCAGTTCAATCATTGTGAAGTATTGGCCTATTAAGTAGCTAAATTATTTTTCTTTATTGAATTAAGCCCATGATTTCATCGCAGTTAGATCACATATAAAGAGAATCCGTGTCTTCAGTTGCCAATTAAGATAATCGGAAAATGCGTCAATAAAGGAAAATGATGGAGAACTACTAATTGCAGTCAAAAATGGGAATGTCTTAGCACCCCCGCTGGATAAGGCTCTGAACCTCATCCTAACCTTTATCCTAATTTTAACCCTTACCCTAACCCCAACCCTAATCCTTACCTAAACCATTAAGTGTAAATATGACTGAAACAGTATCTGGAACTGAAACGGTAACTTTAACAGTACCCTCCTGCCTCCAGTAGGGGCACGATTTTAGGAAACGCTCCTATGGGTCGTAAATCGGAGTAAGTGACAATAATCGACTTATTTTAGCTTATGTTTGGAGGACAGGTTGCTCTTTTTATGCTCGGTATAGATTGATTGGATCTTATAGCTAAAGCAAGGGGCTCAATCGCCAATGTAACAAGGCAACATTGTCACCAATGTCCTCAGCCACGGTAAGAATGGTCACGGGAGATTCCATATTGGACAATGGACAACAGTTACTGTGGCCAGCGAGTGCTGACTAATCAACACACACCAGGCACAAGTAGTTGCTAAGGTTGTTTCAACATGGCGGCTCACATAGGAACGGAAATTATTAGCTCTGAAAAAATCCCCCATTCCTCCCCTATCTAAAACTTTCTCTCTAAGCTGTGTAACGTGTATGACCCACGAACTATCAGGGCCCAGTTGTTCAAAACTCAGTTATTTTAACCGCCGGTTAACTCCGCATGGCCGGCAAAATACTTAACCGACCATTAGCTAACCGAATGTTAAACATGTGTTGTTCAAAACATGTCGTTAGCTAATGTCACCATCAAAAACAAAACGTCAGTGTGGTTAACGTCTCTGGTTAGCATTCTTCTATCCCACAATTCCAAGTTCTGTTTACTTCCAGTTTACCAAAAATGGAACCCCAAAACCAAAAGATCGCCTGCACCCGATAATACAATTCACGGTGGAGGCAAACTGGTCTGTGTTAACCGAAAAATGATTTTTTTTTGCGCACATTCACACACGAGGCAAATTCGCATTTGCACCACTGCGAAGCTCGGAGAACGTCTGAACTGTGCATGCCTGAAATTCGACCGAAGAATGACCTCTGCACGCAGATAACATAAATACAAAATTTTATAAAGTGTCTGGCAACATTATATTTTATGTCGGCATTATATTTATTATGCTGTCAGCATAATGTAATGTTTTAATATGAACCTTGTATGAACACAAACATAATACTCTCTAATGTAGTTCAAGGATAACCACACAGAGAGGTGGACATCAAATTGTTGGAAATATTTTATGGGCGCTACAGATGTGTCTACTGTAAAAATGTCAAACCAAGATTTATGACTGAATTCATGGAATCAAATTAGGTGTAATGTTTAATCAAACCAGGAAAACAGGAAAAAAAGAATAAACATATTTATTTCTTTTGTATTGATTGAGGAAATATCAGTTTCATTGATTTCTTTGTATTATATTTATATTTAATAAATATTTTAAATTATTTGGAAATAATTGGGCTATTGGTTTACTATTGTCACATCTATTTTATTGCACACTTTGCACTTTAAACTGTATGGATACGATGAGAAATGGAAATCAGTCAAAATTATGGGATTTTAAGGGAGCTTCACATACATCTTATAATATGCTTTCCCAATATGTATTAATGAATTACTTAAGTAGAATCAATTAAATTGTTTTAAAAGCCCATCTCAATTATGGGCTCATTAAATATTCTAACCACTTTTGATGCATTGACAAAAATTCTACAAATAATTTTAAGGTAGGTTTCGTTTCATTTCATGTAAAAGAATTTGATTCTTGATACAAGGGAAGCTACTCTAAATGTTCTAGTGGTAAGGAAGTGTTCACCTTCGTGATTGCACACAGCCTGCAAATTTATGCTCTGATATCCTTTCCTGTTTACATATGCAGGCTCATCTCGAGAAGGGGCTTATATGCGAAAATGTGTCCCATCTACACATCCAATTACTTTTGGAAAACCACCGAGCGCGAAGAAGCCATCTTTGATTTGTCGAAGTTGTCGATTACATGTAGGCCACGAAATGTACTCATTGCCTTTTGCTACTATGGCATCGGTCACATCGTGCAGGACCCTTGATACTGTGCTTTTGTCTAGTCCTAGGGTATCCTCCAGAACTTGCAGAAAACTCCCACTGGCATAGAAGCAAAGGGCCACTTCAATGTCCTGTGAAAGTTAATCAACTTTTGAACAACAAGATACCAGCTCTGTTAAAGTTAAGTCGGTTAAGTGTACTTAACGGCTGGTTAAAAAATAAGTTTTGAACAACTGGGCCCAGGTTGATATGTAATGCAAACAATCCCGACTTATCGTGATAACCGAGCCCTAAAGTTGGAGAAAATGTCCGTAAGGTTAAAATGTTTACATACTTTACAAATTACCCAGTTTCCACATCCAATAATCCCGATGATAATTCTTTTTTTTTTTTTTTGCGCTTGACACCATTTTGTTTATCTTGTTCAATAATGTGTTTATGCAGCAATCTTTGTGCTAACATATCAAGCTGTTTTTATCAGAGGTTCGCCATGTGTTTTATCAGGGGACTGTTTTTAAAGGCACACAAATCTATTCATATTCTGAATGTGTTTTACACAGTGATCATCATGAGATTTCTTTGTTCCGTCTGTTGTGTTTTTCTAATGTTTCATAATGTATGAATTTCGAGGCAAACATTTACATAATCTTTTCTATTTGTGGAAAGGCTGGTTAAAGTGGAGTTCAGATGGCAGGCGACGGTGCACCCAGCACGGAGCCGGCATAGCTGAAAGTGATTGAGAGAATGGAAGGGGAAAAAAGCTTGCGTTTCTGAATACATAAAAGTCTAAATGCCAGAAACAAGAAGAGCAACAACATTGGAAAATAAATTGCAAGAAACAAGAAAATAACAAGGCACCAAACAGTTGTGCGAGAAAATCCCTAAAGAAGCAGAGCTTCCCAGAAACAAAGGTAAGATAAACGAACCCTGACTACTGATATCTCAAGCCAAAGCGAGTAACTACGAAGCAGGCACTCCAGCAAAACGGGTAACGACCTCCAGGTAATTTTGACTCCGGGGAAGCGCCGCTCAGATATAATCAGCCAGCTGGGTAAAAAAATCCGATGGAGAAAGGATTCAATGTCCTCAGGGAGGAGAATCACCAAAAAGCAAATACACACAAACCATGACAATTTGTGTAGAATATGTCGATTATGGACCAAAAATGCTTCATGGAAATCAGAACCAAAATTGTGTTTTTGTTATCCTGGTGATATTTTGCGTGTCAATGATATCGTCATTACGCGTGATATTCCAGAATACAATCCATCACATTTGTGTGAACTTTTTTGTCAGAGAAGAATCAACTTCAAAAGATGAAAGAGTGTAAAGTTAGTGAATGTACTGAGGAGAGAGAATGTTGGGGGTGCACAAGTGTTTCATGTATCCCCTCAGATCCAGGAAAAAAAAAAACACTTCCGCGTAACAGGTGAAGAACATGAGTTGCAGTGAAACAACTGATGTGAATTTTGCAAAAAAAACCATTTCATTGGAAATATTTTAGTTTCATTAGAAAATTAAAGAAACAGTATAATAAATCCAAAAGTCAATGGAACCTTCCATACACCCACGCCGAGAAAATTTGTCCCCATTGCAAATCCCAAACAACTAAGTCAACGAACGGAGTCAAGGGCCATAACTCCATAAAAATAAACTTCTCTGAATCAGTCTTCCAACTCAATCAATTGGGTCATTACACTGCTGGCCACACACACAAAATTTCATCCATGGAGATGCAATGGTTGCCGAGAAAACTTGTCCCCATTGCACTTGATGTATGGATGTTGCAGAGTGAAGGGCCATAACTCCGTAAAAACAAATTTCTTGGAATCAATTGTCAAACTCATTTAATAGGGTCATGTGGACTGGCTACCCACAAAATTTCATCCACGTTGCTGAGAAAACTTTTTTTATTTCCCCATTAAAAACGCATACACCAAGTTCAAAGTCAAGGGCCATAACTCCGTGAAAAAAAATTTCTCGGAATCCATTGTCGAAATCATTCAATAGGGTCATTAGCACTGGCCACACACAAAATTTCACCCATGAAGGTGCAATAGTTGCCGAGAAAACTTGTCCTCGAGTAGGAAGGATAGGGGAACAGGTTGCAATCTATTCATTCGTGCTCGTCAATCTACTTATTGTTACTTTCAAGATGGAGGCGACTGGAAACTACCTCAAGGTACTGTCTCTATTATCAGTCTTTTTTAATAAACAACCTGTGCATTTTAAAAGTTCTCAGTGCCTGATTTTACATGTCAGGGCACTCGAAATTCTACCGTTGAAGTGTGGAGCTACTTTGAGCCTTGTTAATGACGAAAAATGGCAACGTCATGCCTAATTCACTACCATTGTAAGCCTGTAGGGAGCTTCGGCTAAAAAGCCATGTATTTCGAAATGTTGCGTGCATACGGAGGTGGGGTATTCAACAAAAGTTAGTACTCATTATCATATTTCAATATATCCCAAGTCAATTTCACAGCGGAATTCTCCTTTAAGTCCACAAACAGAGTCAAGGGCCATAACTCTGTAAAAATAAATTTCTCTCCTTTTTTGAACTCATTCAGTAGGGTCATCAATACTGGTCGCAAACAATATTTCATTCACATGGGTGCAATAGTTGCCGAGAAAACTTGTCCCCACTGAACCCGGACGGACGGACGGACAAGCTCCATTCCAATATCCCCCCGATCTCACTTCGTGGTGGTGGATAAAATGAAGAGGACTCAGGGGGCAGCCCTGGCGGGTGCCATGATGCAATTCGAAAGGTTTAGAATAAGTTGTTTTTCAAAACCATAGCTGAGGGGCAGCTGTGAAGCTATTTGACCCAAGACATAAAAGTTTGCCCAAAACCGAACCTCAACAAAGCCTCAAAGTGGTAGTTCCATTCTGGCCAATGCCTTCTCTGCATCCATGCAAGGGGATCTATAGCTAAGCAAAATGCCAATTTTGGTTCAAAATTTTAGTTTTGAGGTAAGAACATGAAGTGGTCCTTCAAATAGTCTACTTTCAGGATATATATTTACTTTCTGCCTAATTGGTCTTAAACTTGCTCTCAAATTCCTCTGAAATTACTCTTTTACACTTAAAAGCACTTTAAAACCTTGATAAAAATACAGATGATTTAACAATAAAATAGATCTCAGCAACTTTACATCCAATTAACTTCATATTTGGCAGTTTTCATTTTGTGAGGATTTATGTCTGTACCAGAGGTCGCGTGAACAGAATATTTGCCGTCATTGATGGATTTTGTTTAATAATGACTGAATATTTTGACGGAATGAAATTCGTCCAATTGGTGGTGGGTGTCATATTGTCTCGAGCATTGTCTTTGATCTGTATGACAGAAGCCAAGTCTCACGCATTCGACGTAGGTGTCACGCATTTTTTTAGGTTTATTCACCGTAGTCCGCAATTATTCAATGAACGCTTATTGATGAGATTCTCACGCGGAATTAAAACCCTTGTGCATTGAAGTTTGTTTCATTTTCGTTAAGGTGGACCTCGCTATGGAAAGCCATTATGACTCCGGACTTCTCACGCTTCTCTTAACTCAAGGATTGGAAACAATACATGCGTTTCATGATCGTTTAAATTTAATGAAATACCAGTAAGACCATTTGAAACATCTTTATTCAATTACATTGCTTTCAATCCTCCAGTAAAGACAAGTGTGAGAATTCCCGACTCAATTTCCTTGTCACTAGTGGGGAAAATCCACCGTAATGCATGCGAAATTAACTTAATATGGAAGGACTTGAATTCCACAAGTGAATTTCTTCAGTTTGCCTTGATTGAATAATTGCTGACTATGGCACAGGAACCTGAATGCCACTAAGGGGCAAGAGACTCAAGCCAAATTCATCAGACTTGGCATCTCTGGTATGATCCTGTATTCCTCATTTTTGTAATAAGATCATTTGCCCTTCATTGACAAAAATGCTGCTCTGCTGCCAGTAGATGGTCATCTGCTACAAACACTGTCTGAACATGCAGATATCAAGGTGGGGAAAGCCGCGGTTGACTTAAGTTAGATTAACTGGATTAGAGCTGAAATCGCAATGAAGTCACTTTGAAGGCCAAATGGAAATGACGCCACTTCCTCTTTGGTCTGCCAATGTATTGGTTCTAGCTTGCACTATGAACATTACCCAACGCTCAGCTCGACAGGTCCGAAGCCTGCCGTATATATTTTTACAAGTATGCGCTCGCTAATATCATCCAGTTCAGCTTTAAGCGTTGTAGGACTGCGGTTGTTAGGCTTAGTGAAGCCCAACAATAGAGCATTGTTCATTTGGGCACTTACTATGTGGGGGTGAGGGGGAAAAGAAATTGTTTTAAGTTCATACAGCAGTATGAAAATCCATGCAGTGCTGTATTTAACAATACGTGTCGACAGGACTTGCTGTCAGCATCAGCCATTGTGTAATCTAAATTGTATAACAAGAAATAAAACTACAAAGACATATAGTGGAACTTATGCCTGTCACAATGACCGAAATCAGAAAGTAAAGCGACCTCTGGCCTGTACCGAGCTCTTTTTGCTATGTACATCAAAATATGCATATTTACCATTTCCAACTGAAATTGCATTGGGGTGGGAATCAAACTACTTGAACATCGAAACCTTGAAGAATGAAAAAATATTTTCCAAAGCCTGTCTCGTGATATACTGGGCAGGATGTTCTCCAAGCCAATGCTGTGGAATCAGTCTTTAAGGGATATAGGCATGCATGATCCACAATCCAGAGGATAATTTAGGCCAATGTTATACATGCATGGTTTAGAATAGGAAGGGATCCTGCGTTCATTGATGTCTGGCCTCCAAGCATGCCTTCACATCCAGAGGCGTGTTCAGAACCGCAGGTGCCTGCCTCACGTGAGTGCTCGTGCCAATTCTGTACGGAGGCGAGCGCTCAGTCTGTAATCAAAATGGCGATGCACAGCGGTGTCCCAATTCAGAGACTGGCTGTGTCCCAATTCAGCAGCTGCATCCTTCGAAAGACGCAGCCTCTGAATTGGCGACACAGTAAATTGTCTGAACCGAAAGACAAAATTGTGATGCTGCCGTGTCAGACATGTATTTGTGAAGATGCTATGAGGAGGAGAATCTCCTTGGAACAGACCATATTGAAAACTGGAGGAAACCGTGCCAAGATGCAGTGATCTTTGTCTTGTGCCCATTTCCCAGATGACAAGATCCTCCTTTCAGGCTGGATTCCAGGAGAGGCAGCTCAAGCAATAGGTTGCATATGCTTGCAAGTGCTCGGGTGGGCAAAGGCTTACAGGATTGAATGCTTGCGAGCATCCGCATCCGCGGGTGCGGGTGCCGGTGCCTGTGATTCTGAACATGCCTCAGGTAAGCCAACTGCAGTCCCCCATTGTTGATGAAATGCTTCCTCCCCCTCCTGTTGGTCCTCACTCCCATTCATTAGTTTGAATTTCCCCCTCCATGTGTCACCAATTGGTTTCAGGTCACTGGTCTGGGACACCCTTAGTATGGCCATTGCAGGGTAAAGGCTTTTACAAGGAAGAGGTGCAAGGCCTACCATAGACTAGAACCAACTGAGCATGTGTGCGCTCACCCCATGAAACACGCTAATGGCTTTTGAGCCCATAAAGCCACAATTGCAGGAACTCACCCACTGCTGACAAGGGCCAAAAATCCCCACGGACTCCCAATTCAGCAGGATACCACCTTCTGATCTGTGCTCCCCATCAGCACTCACCCCCTGGAGTAGTGCAGTTCCAGCTAATGGAACTAATCATGCCAGCAAGTTGAGATTTTTGCAGTAAGCTGCCTGATTTTGAAGGCATTCATTCAAAGGATGGTTACTAGTGGAGTCAGATTCAGGGAAGGTGTCACAGTACATGTGCTGTCATCACCCCTTTCCACACTACCAATGCATGTACTGGAAGGGCATTAGCATTTTGTAATGAAATGTGAAAATCTCCTCCCCCAAAAAAAGCCAAGCAGCATCAGAGTCAAGTCATTTAATTCAGACAGCCATCCACATGGGTTACAAAGCTGCGAGCTTTGGATTGCCTGATCATAGCCACTAGTACAGCAATGCAGACCAGCCCCACGGCAGCTACCACTCCAGCCATGACCACAGCCTCAGAGACACCTGCAAGCAGAAAGCCCATCAGAAATAGCCTTGACAGGACAATTCTAGCTACATCAGTGCAGACTAGATGGTTACCTGCTGCCTTGTCATCTGCCTTCAGGGGAGTACCAAGCTCTGGCTCAGTGCCAAGCTGCTGCACAGTGATGGGTCCAAGGAAGACAGTGCTGGTGTGCTCAGCTGCTAGAGAAGCAGAGTTGCATTAACGCACCATTCCAAAGATGAAATTGCTGATTCTGTCACCCAAGTCACCTTCATGCTCCAGACTCCTGCCCTTCCTCCTCACATTACAGCCAGTGTCACAGCAACTGCACGCCTCGTCATTTCCAGATGCACTCACCCACCTGCAAACACAAGGCAGTCCAGGAGTAGCCACCATTACTTGGCAACACCAGCAACAGTATCGTGAACCAACCTGTTGGAAGGAAGGAATGAGCAGGCCTTCCCATCAGCATCAGATGAAGCTGCTGTAGCCCTCAAGTGACAGAAAATGTAGATCTGCCAAGAATGAGATGCTAGTTAGTACCACAAGCAGAGCAAAGCAAGACGCATCATGAGACCAGAGCCATTACATACTGCACTCCTGGGATCCTGGGCAAAGCGGAAAGCATCTAGCTGTACTTGCAGCTTGTCATCAGTTACCCTGGACTGGAACTTGGAGCGGGAGCTGGTCAGCTTGGAATCCATTAGACACCTAAGGTGGTTTTAGTCAGTTACTTGGGTGGGTTGTTGAACTAGAGGGGCTTATGGTCTATACTCACCCTTGGTCAGCAATAAATGCATATTGAGGGACAGAATTCATGTCTGGAGCCAGAGTGGCCACACAGCGGTCCATAAACACCCGGAGGGGCACATGGTTGGCCTGGATCACTGAGGCTTCAATGTTAATGAGGTCCCCCAGGAAGAACACGTTGGATGCCCTCTCCATTCGCCAGTCAGCTGTGGGGTTGAGGGGAGGAGGTCCAAGTGATGGTCAAAGGGGAAGGGAAACCAGGTTTGAGGGGTGGACCTACCTGCCATGAGCCTCAGGGAGAATACAAGGATGTCCTCAGCAGACAGGGTTGAGTAGAAGGGAATCCAGGTTGGGTTCAGTGCATTGCTGCTCACATTATGCAGCCTGAGGAGGAGAGAATTAGCATGTCAGTCTGCACACACCCAGGAATTTCAGTTTGAGGTCTAAGCCATTACCATTAGTGGTCCTGAAGGGATAACGCAAGGTACAGTCACCTTCAGTGGACACACTAGCCCCTAGAAGGGCAATATGAACAAATACCTGGGCTGTGTGCTCAATGATACTGGATTGAATGCTTCCATACCTCATGTAGTGGCACTGCACACCAACCAGAGCACCATTAGTTCTGATGATAGGCGTGGCCCCAATTGCTTTGGGTTGGTAGTTTAGGGTAAACGTGTAAACAAGCTTGTCCCCAGACATCTGTAAAGCAGCGAGTATTACAACCTATGCTGGCAAAGCCACCTTCAGCTGGTCGAGATACCAGCTCAGAAAGCTACGTACCGTCAGTGTGCTGCCACAGTCGTGCAGTTCAGCTTCAAACAGAAGGTATGAACGGTCCTGTCCAATGGGCCCACAGCCTCCCAATGTAAGATCAGATGCCTGGATCAGATTACCAATGCCAAGCAAGTCCTCATCCACCTGCAGGGAGACCGAGGTTTCTCCACACTCCACCTTCACAGCATCTGGTTTGGGCAGTGGAGGCTCCACTACAGTGGTTCCCTTGGTTGGTCCGGCCGTCACGGGGCCCTGCGTGTAGGTGGGCCTGGCCGTCACGGGGCCCTGCGTGTAGGTGGGCCTGGCCGTCACGGGGCCCTGCGTGTAGGTGGGCCTGGCCGTCACGGGGCCCTGCGTGTAGGTGGGCCTGGCCGTCACGGGGCCCTGCGTGTAGGTGGGCCTGGCCGTCACGGGGCCCTGGGTAGCAACTGGTTTCATAAACGTTGGCCAAGCTGGGACTGGAGATTGGGATGCTACTGGCCTTTGCTGATACCACTGTGGTATGTTCAAAGTCTGCCTATCTATACTGGAAGGATTATAGTACTGCTGAGCATCACACAAACAACCAAATACCCCCACAATCAAAAAGCCAATGCACAAGCCTTCTGTCTCCATAGTGACTCAAAACTTTATCATTAATTTAAAAAACAACCTGGGTAATACTACAGCACCTTGGTGAGGCTATTTTATATCCAGCTGAGTATAATGGATTGCTCCACATGCTTCATCCTTCCTCATTTCTCTAATCCTTCTCCAGCCCTAAATCATTCACCAAACATTCTTACTGCTTGTATTTTTTTCAGCTATTAATTGCATCGTGCCTTTGAAAAGAGCAACAATCAATTCCATCTGTTAGTCGTGAGTCGTCATTCAACCTTTAATGTACATTATGATCAGCCTGCTGTTAAAGACTGCAAAACAAAACAAGTTTTGCCCTATTTTGCGTAAATGCCTACTGCGTACTCCTGATCATTGAAATAAATGAATTAATCAAACATGCATTGCGTTCAGAATTGAAATAAAGCCCAGGAACTGAGGAGTAATATCCCAGTGCCAGTTCATCATAATGGCACACAAATGTGGCTAATCAATTTAGTGCAAAGTGCATACTTATTCAATCACTGATTTGATGTTTCTAAACAACAGCATCATACCCCTTTATCTGCCTGCTCAACCTTTTGGTAGAGCTCATATTTAGTTATTATATCTTCTGAAGGCGCGCTGAACTTAACTAATAGGATTTTTTTTGCATAACATCTATCAACTTAGTATTAGAGATGTCTTAATCAGATTAAGTTCAACAAATGTTTCAGTTAGCTGCAGTGACTCAAAATGTATGAGCAAGTCAGCAGTAAAGACAATGCACTTAAATCAGCCCTATTTGATCTCTATTCTGGCATACCTAACGTTACTTATTAGCGGTTGAATGATAGCTCTTCCTGTCAAATGTGTTTGCTTTTTTATGGTTGGATTATTCATTTTCTGGAGGAAGCTTAAAGCAGCTGAATGTTCATGACAACAGTAGTTCTTAAACTTGATCCTGGTATGTATGCGGATCTTAATTGCAGCTGCTAGTGCAATCCTGGATTTTTATAAGCTATAACTTTATAATAATAAAGAGAGCGAGTTCTGAAGTTTCTGAGGAGCCTCAAATCTTTGAGGAGACAGATTTGGAAAAGGGTAATGCAGTGATGTATGTTGGACCGTATATATATGAACCAGAAGCCATGGATAATCCTGAATTCGTTGCCCCTGAAGAACCCAATCTTCAATGGTGGCTTGACGAATTGAGAGTGGGTGAATGGGAAGCCTTGCTGACTTGTTTCGTATGACTTTGTCTGTCATTGATAAACGTACATACAAATGCAACATTGACAACAAATGTCTTGATGATCATGTAAAAAGTCATATCTATTGTAAATGAAGACCCTGTATCTACGGTCTTTTGGCAGTGGGCCTAATGCATGCGTATTCATGTATATGTATGTAATGGCGTCAGTGGCGGCTCGTGAACTGGCAATTTCCCCTGTAAGAGTTGCACTTCGTGCTCACATTACCTTAAGCTTCAGTTCTTCACACATCCACATACTAAAAAGACATACAGAATCAAACAGTTTATTACATGTAAATCCACACATGTTGTTTATATTTTGGTTTGCCCTTGTCCATGTTTGTATGTAGGTAAAACAATTAGAGCCTAACGAATTCGAATTTTGGAACATTTGAGTGCAGTTCGGAGAGGTGATGAAACCTCATCTGTTTCCAGACACTTTCATACTGCTAATCATTCTCTTTCTGATTTGAAATTCTTGGGCATTGAGAGGGTATTGCCTAAAAGGAGAGGTGGTGACTTAGATAAAAAAAAACTTTTTCAGAGAGAAGCTTTTTGGATCTGTGAATGAAACAGCTTGTTTCCTAAAGGAATGAATGAAGATATAAATTACTCATGTTTTTTATTGATCTCATCATGTGTTTTGTGATTTATATACTATATAATTTAGTATTTTAATATTAAAATGTTTGGTTTTTTTTTTAATGGAATAATTACTTCCACTTACTTAGGCTTGGGTGTAGCCCCTCCCATGACACCTGTCTGTCAATTGTTTGATTGCAATTGCCTCTTCTAAACTGTTTGTCAGTGGTTTTTTCTCCATGAGCATTGAGAATAGCAATGTGCTGAAACGTCTGCTCGAGCTCCTCATTAAAATTACCATTTCAAAAATTCTGAAAACTCTCAACATTATCATGTGTGGCCAGTTTTCATTAATAACACATACCTGTCAACTTTAACGCATCCAGTGAGTTTAAGTGGCATATTTACGCTCCTCTGCTGCAGTCATCAATTATTAAATCAACGCATATGTGAGAGATTCTTGCACTGAAGTCATTGTGCATGGAGTGGTTGGAAGCAATGGAATTGCATAAAGACGTTTTAAATGTTATTATTTAATTAAAATGATCATGAAACACAAGCATTCCTTCCAACCCCAGAGTAAAGAAAAGTGTGAGAAATCCGGAGTCATAATCGGTATGCCTTGTAAATTAAAACTGGCCACATCTGACAATGTTGAGAGTTTTCAGAGTTTCTGTAATTGTCATTTAAATGAATGATTTAAAACAGGCCATGACCAATCATTCATTTTCAGGGATAGTTTGAGCTTCCCTTATTCCCAGTTCACGAGCCGCCACTGACGCCATTACATACATATACATGAATATGCATGCATTAGGCCCACCGCCAAAAGACCGTACATACAGGGTATTCATATACGATAGATATGACTTTTTACATGAACATCAAGACATTTGTTGTCAATGTTGCATTTGTATGTACGTTTATCAACAACAGATGAAGTCATACCAAACAAGTCAGCAAGACTTCCTATTCACCCACTATCACTTGGTCAAGCCGCCATTGAAGATTGGGTTTTTCAGGGGCAACGAATTCGAGATTATCCATGGCTTCTGGCTCATACATATACGATCCAACAATTTGAGCGGGAAGAAAGAGAGAAAGAAAGGGAGGAAAGAGAGAAAGAAAGGGAGGAAAGAAAAAAAAGAGAATTTGAGAGAGAGAAAGAGGAAAGAGCAGAAAGAGAGAGAGAGAAAGAGAGATTTCGAATTAGAGAAGTTGGAAAGAGAAGAAAGACTCCAAATGGAGCAACGAAAAATTAAAATAGCAACGGAAAATACATTTCGGGCTAGCCAGGAGGTAAAACTGGTGCCTCCATTTTCGGAAAAGGATATTGACAACTATTTCCAGTGTTTTGAATAGGTAGCAAAGAGTTGCCAGTGGCCAAAGGAACACTGGCCTCTTATGTTACAAACTGTCCTCAAGGGTAAAGCTCAACAACCCTATTCGGCTTTGTCTGCAGATGATTCCTCTGATTATGAGGTTGTCAAAAAGGTTATTTTGAGAGCTTATGAGTTGGTTCCAGAGGCTTACCGACAGAAATTCAGAGGTCTGAGGAAATCAGACAATCAGACTTATGTGGAATTTGCTAACGAGAAGCAGGTTTGCTTTGAGCGCTGATGTACTTCTATGGAAGTCAAGGATGATTTCAACTCACTGAAAGAGATGGTGTTAGTTGAAGAATTCAAGAACTGTGTTAAGGATGATATTAAGACCTACCTTAATGAGTAGCAAGCACTGAATTTGGAATCAGCTGCCAAATTTGCAGATGAATATGTTCTCACACGAGTCCAAATTTCAGCCTTGCAGTAACAATAGATTGTTCCAATTTCAGAAAAAAGGTAACGGTGATACCCAAGATTCCTCACCCAAAGACAAAGACAAATCTGGTGATGGTGCTCAGAAATCCAGTCACAGGTCTGATGAAAGAGTAAAAGCTGACAGAGACAAAAGTGGTCTAGTTTGCAGTTATTGCAAGAAATCATTTTACTACTAACTGTTGGTTCCTTAAAGCTAAGAAAGAAAAAGAAAAGGATAGATGACCAATCTGCTAAATTGCCTGCTCCTTGTGGGGCTAAAAAGCCTGATACTGCTGATTTTGTGAGGGATGAATTTCTTCCATTTGTGTCAGAGGCATTTGTGGCTCTGAATGAGCATTCTACTCCTGTCCCCATATATATCCTAAGGGATACCGGAGATTCTCAGTCACTTTTGTTAATGGACTCCTTGGAGTTACGTGATGAGACCGCTTCTGGGGATTTCATACTTGTACAAGGTATTGAAAGGAGGACTGTATCTGTACCCCTGTGCTCTATATTCTTGAAGTCAGATTTAGTTACAGGGCAGGTAAAAGTGGGACTTATGTCAAGTCTACCAATCAAGGGTGTTTCTCTGTTGCTAGATAATGACCTTGCTGGGGGCAATGTAGTTCCCCCTGTACATCTTACTTCACAGCTGAGCACTGAAGATGGCAATGAAGACCCATCTCCGTATCCTTCCTGTGCAGTGACTCGTGCTACGGCCAAGATGGCTAAAGAAGAAGATGATGTGGTGCCGTCCAGCGCATTGAATAGTCATGACTCAGGTGGTTCGCCTCATGACTCTGCTCGGCCTACTATGGTTTCTCCGTTTGAGGACTTATCAGATACTTTTATCAGTTCTTTGTTCAGCCAGCCAGATGGGTCTGGTGATTCTGATGTGTCTGGAAACTTGTCTCTGTCCAGAAAGCGATTGATTGAGGAGCAAACTAATGATCCTAAAATTTGTGCACTGAAGAGGAGAGCCCTTCCTGATAAAGAAATAGATGCAGTTCCAGTTGGGTATTATCTCAAGGATGGTGTGTTGATGCGGAAATGGCACCCTCCTGATATCCCTGCTAATGCAGATTGGACATGGTTAAGCAAATTGTTGTCCCGAAGGTCTACAGGAATGAGATCTTAACAATTGCTCATAGTTTACCTTTAGGAGGTCATCTTGGTGTTAATAAGACTGTTGATAAGATCATGAAACACTTCTTTTGGCCGGGGCTTCGGAAAGATGTTTCCAACTTTTGCAAAACCTGTCACACTTGTCAGGTAATTGGAAAACACCAGCTAGACCCACCTGTAGCTCCATTGCAGCCTGTCCCAGCATTTGGGGAGCCATTCTCCTAGGTCAATGTTAACTGTTTTGGTCCATTACCCAAGACTAGATCTGGAAATCAGTACTTGTTGACCATCATGTGTGCATCTACCAGATTCCCTGAAGCCATACCTCTATGTAACATCAAGGCCAACTGCAATATTGAAGGCTTTGATAGAGTTCTTCATGTTGTTTGGCTTTCCCAGGGAAATTCAGTCTGACCAAGGTAGCAATTTCACTTCCGGATTGTTTCAGCAGGTTATGTATGAACTAGGTGCAAAGCAGATTCTTTCCAGAGCCTATTATCCAGAGAGTCAGGGTGCCATAAAGCGGTTTCATTCCACTCTCAAGATAATGATGAGGACTTACTGTTATGACCATGAGAAAGACTGGGATGAAGGTGTTCATTTGCTGTTGTTTGCAGCTAGAGAAGCAGTGCAGCAGTCTACTGAATTCAGTCTGTTTGAGCTAGTGTTCGGCCATGAAGTGAGAGGACCTTTGCTATTGTTGAGTGAACAATGGCAAAAGAAAGAGACACATATCAGTCTGTTAGACTATGTTAGCAAGTTCAAGGAAAGATTCCGTGCAGCTTGTGACCTAGCCAAAGAGAACTTGAAATCAAGTCAGAGAAAAATGAAAACTTAGTATGATCATAAGGCTAGAAGCCGTGAGTTTAAACCAGGAGACAAGGTTCTTGTGTTGTTTCCCTTGCAGTCCAATCTATTACAGGCTAGATTTCATGGTCCATATGAAATTCTAACAAAACTCAATGATCTCAATTACATTGTGAAGACTCCAGATAGGAGAAAGCCAAAGCAATTGTGTCACAGTAACATGCTGAAGCCTTATCATGACAGAAATGCTAGGGTTGCAGCTGTCACTTCAGATTCTCCTATGGTCGAAACGTGTGAAGATGAGGGGGAGTTTCAAGATGATGAACCTAGAATTAAAGCTGAAGTTCTTTCATGTAAATTGTCAAATCCTGAAGTGTTGCAAAATCTTGATGTAAAACTCCAGCACTTAGAACCCTCACAGAAAGATCAGTTTGAGAGGTTGATCAAGAAATATAAAGACTTATTTTCTGATGTTCTAAAGAGAGTTTCTATAGCCTCTCATAATGTAGATGTTAGTGATGCCAAACCAATAAATCAGCATCCGTACCGGATGAATCCTGACAAGAGAGAGATTGCTGAGAAAGAGGTTGAGTACATGTTAGAACATGATATTATCAGACCCTGCAACTCAGATTGGAGTTCACCCTGTGTGCTAGTTCCAAAACCTGATGGAAGTACTAGATTCTGTACAGATTATCGCAAAGTCAATGCTGCAACTAGAACTGACATGTTTCCAATACCTAGGATTGATGATTGTATGGATAGAGTAGGGCAAGCAAAGTTTCTGACCAAGATTGATTTATTGAAGGGTTATTGGTGTGTGCCTTTAACTGAGAGGGCCAAGAGCATCTCTGCTTTTGCCACACCATCTGGGTTGTACCAGTATGAAGTCCTACCCTTCGGCATGAAAAATGCCCCAGCCACGTTCCAAAGGATGATACAGTCTACAATCGCCGGATTGCCACACACGGGTGTGTACATCGACGACCTGATCACATGGAGTGACTCCAGGGAAAAACATCTAAAAGATCTAGAGACGTAGTTCTAGCGCCTGACCCAGGCTAACCTGACTGTTAACTTGAACAAGAGTGACTTTGGTTGTGCTACTGTCACCTCTCTTGGTTACGTCATAGGCGAAGGTAAGGTGGCACCCATAAATGCTAAAGTCCAAGCCATCATGGACTTTCCAGTTCCTGACAAAAAAAAAAAAAGCTTTGTGCCGCTTCCTTGGAATGATCGGGTACTACCGCAAGTTCTGCAAGAACTTTGCTGAGATTTCTCTCAGTCTCACCAACCAACTGAAGAAAGGCGTGAAGTTCACTTGGGATGATGCATGCCAGAGAGCCTTCGATCGCCTGAAGTCTCTGCTGTGTCACTTCCCCGTGCTCAAATCTCCCGACTTCAACAAACCGTTCTCCATCGCGGTCGACGCTAGCGACCAAGCTTGTGGATCTGTGCTCCTACAGAGAAGTGTCTCTGATGACATTGAGCATCCTGTGGCATACTTCTCCAGGAATTTCAATCGCCATCAAAGGAACTATTCCACGATAGAGAAGGAGCTGTTGGCTCTGGTTCTATCCTTACAACACTTTGAGGTTTATGTTTGTACAGGGCAAAAGCCAATGATTGTGTATACTGATCACAATCCGTTAATGTTTTTGAGTAAGACGAAAAACAAGAATCGGAGATTGTTGAATTGGAATTTGATTTTACCGGAGTTTGACTTGGAAATTAAGCATGTAAAGGGTATTGACAATGTAACTGCTGATTGCTTATCCCGTGTTTGAGTATGTGTATATATCACGTTTATTAACATATTGTGTTTTATATATATATCTATATATATATATATATATATATATATATATATACAAGTGTCTACTTAACCATTTTGTATTGAAAATGTATTGCCTTTATGAGTCAAAATTTCTCCCTTTTGGAATGGAGGTGTAATGCGAATAGAAGCCACTAGATGGCAGTATTGACCTTTCTTGTGTTAAGCCCTGACTGGAGTTAGGTTGGGGCATGTCTTGGGCATGTCTGGGACAAGTCCCAGAGAATTAAAAAAAAGAGGTCTAAATGTGGGAGGGGTCTGCAAAAGAGTATAGAAGGAAGAAAATTGAGGGAGTGGTGTAGTAGGAGAAATTGCAAGGAGAAGGACACAAGTGACCAGACCTGTCACTCTGCTCAAGACCTGTGAAGTTTCTTTGAGGATTTCTGCCTGTGTTGGAGCATTTTCCTCACCCAGGACATCACCAAGCAACCCAACCAAATGGACTGTAAATATTTTTGTTCTTGTGTTTATCAATCTTGGTCAGTAGAGTAGATAGTAGATTAGTTAAAAGTGTTTGTTCAATTAAATGTGTTTAAGTTTTAAAATTTTGTCTGTCATCCTTTGCTGTCATAAATGTGATAATAAATTGGAGCCATAACACCTCAAAGACTTGAGGCTCCTCAACTTCAGAAACCTCGGAAATGAAGGTTTCTGACTCGCTCTCTGAAAAATCTTCTATTTGTTCCACCATTGTTTTTGCTGTGTTGTTCTTGTTTTGACGTCAGACTTCCGGGATCTTCAATTTGAATCGACTTCAGAAAATGAGCATTTTAGCCCCAAAACACATTACTGGCTACCTCTTTTTACATTTTTTACCTGATACATTTTATTTATCATCTTTTACACTTGGAAACCATTTATTCAATATTTTGCTACAATACTTCACACAACCTCTATAAGATAATAACTCTGGACCTACTATAATTGAGATAGCAATGTGTAGTGGACAATTTAGATTGACTGTGAAGGACATTGATTTTCAATTTGGGTGACTGCTGACTGTGGTGAGGAGGAATTGGCTGGAGGCAGGAGCTTAGCTTCTTGATACGCCTGCTCTGGAGCTGGCTAGCTCCGCAAACTTTGTTTCCATAGTAACTGGTGCCATGGCTTAGCCTACTTGCTCTGTGCAACCAAAATGGGGCTTGAGATCAGGCTAATCCCGTGCTGATCCTGGGCTAATCCCTGATCCTGCCTTTGTGCAGTAGGCCCCAGGTTTGAATCCGTCCTTTCCTTGTTTAGTAAATTGTAAGTTTTTGCAACCATGTGGCCACAGTCTCACCAATTAGGAACCTGTTGATTTTTTTTTTTGACTGGGTACTTTTTTGACCTCTTTTTATGCAGTTGTTACTCATATATCACAATGTACGTGCAGAATTTTTTCCTCACTGTATGTATGCATATAGGTCGAAATACTGTGTGTCAAGAGAGGATAAATTGCCGCTCTAAACATAAATGCATCTAATTAAGACACGGTAACCCTTTGTTGCATTTGAACAAATGCTTCCAGTATGTTAAAAGTGGATATCAAGTGTACCTTTGGGAAAATTTGATGGGATTGGATGCAATATTGTTTTTGAGAGGGGTACAAGATGGAGGCCAGTCTGCCTTTAGTTTGTTTTCAGGGTGCCAATGAGCATAGATGGCATAAATCCCACTAAAAATATGTCCAAAGTATTGGGCAAAATGCAACAAAGGGTTAATAGCTTGCTAAAATCCTATGATTTTGAACAAGGGAGGAATAAAAACAGCATAAACAGGGAAGCCCCAGGACCGAGTTTGGGAACCAGTGACGTTAAACAATATTAAGAAATGGTTTACCCCTCAGCCGACTCAATTACTGAATGGAAAATTGGTACTCTGCTGCCTCCCTCTGGACACGCATGGAAACACTGGAGCATATTTAACTCGGCGTTCAAAACATTCCTATGAACTTTCCAGTTTCATTCCTCTGCTCCTTGTTCCTCTAAATGCCAATGTCCTTGTGTCTTAAACTCATCTTGCCCCAAGCGAGACACGGCTAATTACATCATGCCAGTGCAAATCCTTTCCACAGTGTGCTTGGGACATGACTGAGGCTGGAGCTTGTAACTCGTGGGTTCAGTAGACTTGATGGGCCATTTTCAAAACTTCCTGTTGATTGTCAGAAATGGGGTGTGTATGTGTGTGTGTGTGTGTGTGTGTGTGTGGAATCTCATGATTGCAATATCTGGGGTGACACGTCCCCTCTGCCCCTCCTTAGATTATGCCCTTGCAACACAGTCAAACATGTCTTCTGTCATTTTTTGTTAATTCCAAGGAGAAATGCTGAAATACTGCAACCCCTGCACCCAACAACCTAAATTTGAGTGCAGTGATTGTCCTCAGGTTTGATTAGTCAAAAATAACATTATCACACATGCATTCACAACCAACATATATAATATAAACATGGGGATGTAATTCTTCATGACCCTTTCTGTCATAATGCACTCTAGACATGGGTTTGAAGAAGAAAATTAAATGAAGTTCATAACTTGTAAAAATCCAGTGTTGCACTTGCAGCTGCAATTAAGATCAGCAAACACACCAGGATCAAGTTTAAGAAATACTGCCGTCATGAACATTCAGCTGCTTTAACCTTCCTCCAGAAAATGTATAATCCTACCAAAAAAAAGACAACCACATTTGACAGGAAGAGCTATCATTCAACAGCTAATAAGTAACGTTAGGTATGCCAAAATAGAGATCAAATTGGGCTGATTTAAGTGCATTGTCTTGACTGCTGACTTGCTCAAACATTTTGAGTCACTGCATCTAAGTGAAGCATTTGTTGAACTTAATCTGATTAAGACATCTCTAACACTCAGTTGATAGATGTTATGCAAAAAAATCCTATCAGTTAAGTTCAGCGCACCTTCAGAAGATACAATAACTAAATATGTGCTCTACCAAAAGGTTGAGCAGGCAGACTAAGGGGTATGATGCTGTTGTTTAGAAACATCAAATCAGTGATTGAATAAGTATGCACTTTGCACTAAATTGATTTGCCACATTTGTGCACCATTATGATGAACTGGCACTGGGATGTTCCTCCTCAGTTCCTGGGCTTTATTTCAGTTCTTAAAACAATGCATGTTTGATTAATTCATTTATTTCAATGATCAGGAGTACGCAGAGGGCATTTACGCAAAATAGGGTTTTGCAGTCTTTAACAGCAGACTGATCATAATGTACATTAAAGGTTGAATGACGACTCACGACTGACAGATGGAATTGATTGTTGCTCTTTTAAAAGGCACGATGCAATTAATAGCTGTATAAAATACAAGCAGTAAGAATGTTTGGTGAATGATTTAGGGCTGGAGAAGGATTAGAGAAATGAGGAAGGATGAAGCATGTGGAGCAATCAATTATACTCAGCTGGATATAAAATTGCCTCACCAAGGCACTCTAGTATTGTCCTGGTTGTTTTTTAAATTAATGATAAAGTTTTGAGTCACTATGGGGACAGAAGGCTTGTGCATTGGCTTTTTGATTGTGGGGGTATTTGGTTGTTTGTGTGATGCTCAGCAGTACTATAATCCTTCCAGTATAGATAGGCAGACTTTGAACATACCACAGTGGTATCAGCAAAGGCCAGTAGCATCCCAATCTCCAGTCCCAGCTTGGCCAACGTTTATGAGACCAGTTGCTACCCAGGGCCCCGTGACGGCCAGGCCCACCTACACGCAGGGCCCCGTGACGGCCAGGCCCACCTACACGCAGGGCCCCGTGACGGCCAGGCCCACCTACACGCAGGGCCCCGTGACGGCCAGGCCCACCTACACGCAGGGCCCCGTGACGGCCAGGCCCACCTACACGCAGGGCCCCGTGACGGCCAGGCCCACCTACACGCAGGGCCCCGTGACGGCCAGGCCCACCTACACGCAGGGCCCCGTGACGGCCAGGCCCACCTACACGCAGGGCCCCGTGACGGCCGGACCAACCAAGGGAACCACTGTAGTGGAGCCTCCACTGCCCAAACCAGATGCTGTGAAGGTGGAGTGTGGAGAAACCTCGGTCTCCCTGCAGGTGGATGAGGACTTGCTTGGCATTGGTAATCTGATCCAGGCATCTGATATTACATTGGGAGGCTGTGGGCCCATTGGACAGGACCGTTCATACCTTCTGTTTGAAGCTGAACTGCACGACTGTGGCAGCACACTGATGGTATGTAGCTTCCTGAGCAGGTATCTCGACCAGCTGAAGGTGGCTTTGCCAGCATAGGTTGTAATACTCGCTGCTTTACAGATGTCTGGGGACAAGCTTGTTTACACGTTTACCCTAAACTACCAACCCAAAGCAATTGGGGCCACGCCTATCATCAGAACTAATGGTGCTCTGGTTGGTGTGCAGTGCCACTACATGAGGTATGGAAGCATTCAATCCAGTATCATTGAGCACACAGCCCAGGTATTTGTTCATATTGCCCTTCTAGGGGCTAGTGTGTCCACTGAAGGTGACTGTACCTTGCGTTATCCCTTCAGGACCACTAATGGTAATGGCTTAGACCTCAAACTGAAATTCCTGGGTGTGTGCAGACTGACATGCTAATTCTCTCCTCCTCAGGCTGCATAATGTGAGCAGCAATGCACTGAACCCAACCTGGATTCCCTTCTACTCAACCCTGTCTGCTGAGGACATCCTTGTATTCTCCCTGAGGCTCATGGCAGGTAGGTCCACCCCTCAAACCTGGTTTCCCTTCCCCTTTGACCATCACTTGGACCTCCTCCCCTCAACCCCACAGCTGACTGGCGAATGGAGAGGGCATCCAACGTGTTCTTCCTGGGGGACCTCATTAACATTGAAGCCTCAGTGATCCAGGCCAACCATGTGCCCCTCCGGGTGTTTATGGACCGCTGTGTGGCCACTCTGGCTCCAGACATGAATTCTGTCCCTCAATATGCATTTATTGCTGACCAAGGGTGAGTATAGACCATAAGCCCCTCTAGTTCAACAACCCACCCAAGTAACTGACTAAAACCACCTTAGGTGTCTAATGGATTCCAAGCTGACCAGCTCCCGCTCCAAGTTCCAGTCCAGGGTAACTGATGACAAGCTGCAAGTACAGCTAGATGCTTTCCGCTTTGCCCAGGATCCCAGGAGTGCAGTATGTAATGGCTCTGGTCTCATGATGCGTCTTGCTTTGCTCTGCTTGTGGTACTAACTAGCATCTCATTCTTGGCAGATCTACATTTTCTGTCACTTGAGGGCTACAGCAGCTTCATCTGATGCTGATGGGAAGGCCTGCTCATTCCTTCCTTCCAACAGGTTGGTTCACGATACTGTTGCTGGTGTTGCCAAGTAATGGTGGCTACTCCTGGACTGCCTTGTGTTTGCAGGTGGGTGAGTGCATCTGGAAATGACGAGGCGTGCAGTTGCTGTGACACTGGCTGTAATGTGAGGAGGAAGGGCAGGAGTCTGGAGCATGAAGGTGACTTGGGTGACAGAATCAGCAATTTCATCTTTGGAATGGTGCGTTAATGCAACTCTGCTTCTCTAGCAGCTGAGCACACCAGCACTGTCTTCCTTGGACCCATCACTGTGCAGCAGCTTGGCACTGAGCCAGAGCTTGGTACTCCCCTGAAGGCAGATGACAAGGCAGCAGGTAACCATCTAGTCTGCACTGATGTAGCTAGTATTGTCCTGTCAAGGCTATTTCTGATGGGCTTTCTGCTTGCAGGTGTCTCTCTTGAGGCTGTGGTCATGGCTGGAGTGGTAGCTGCCGTGGGGCTGGTCTGCATTTCTGTACTAGTGGCTATGCTCAGGCGATCCAAAGCTCGCAGCTTTGTAACCCATGTGGATGGCTGTCTGAATTAAATGACTTGACTCTGATGCTGCTTGGCGCTTTTTGGGGGAGGAGATTTTCACATTTCATTACAAAATGCTAATGCCCTTCCAGTACATGCATTGGTAGTGTGGAAAGGGGTGATGACAGCACATGTACTGTGACACCTTCCCTGAATCTGACTCCACTAGTAACCATCCTTTGAATGAATGCCTTCAAAATCAGGCAGCTTACTGCATAACTCAACTTGCTGGCATGATTAGTTCCATTAGCTGGAACTGCACTACTCCAGGGGGTGAGTGCTGATGGGGAGCACAGATCAGAAGGTGGTATCCTGCTGAATTGGGAGTCCGTGGGGATTTTTGGCCCTTGTCAGCTGTGGGTGAGTTCCTGCAATTGTGGCTTTATGGGCTCAAAAGCCATTAGCGTGTTTCATGGGGTGAGCACACATGCTCAGTTGGTTCTAGTCTATGGTAGGCCTTGCACCTCTTCCTTGTAAAAGCCTTTACCCTGCAATGGCCATACTAAGGGTGTCCCAGACCAGTGACCTGAAACCAATTGGTGACACATGGAGGGGGAAATTCAAACTAATGAATGGGAGTGAGGACCAACAGGAGGGGGAGGAAGCATTTCATCAACAATGGGGGACTGCAGTTGGCTTACTTGAGGCATGTTCAGAATCACAGGCACCGGCACCGGCACCCGCGGATGCTCGCAAGCATTCAATCCTGTACGCCTTTGCCCACCCGAGCACTTGCGAGCATATGCAACCTATTGCTTGAGCTGCCTCTCCTGGAATCCAGCCTGAAAGGAGGATCTTGTCATCTGGGAAATGGGCACAAGACAAAGATCACTGCATCTTGGCACGGTTTCCTCCAGTTTTCAATATGGTCTGTTCCAAGGAGATTCTCCTCCTCATAGCATCTTCACAAATACATGTCTGACACGGCAGCATCACAATTTTGTCTTTCGGTTCAGACAATTTACTGTGTCGCCAATTCAGAGGCTGCGTCTTTCGACGGATGCAGCTGCTGAATTGGGACACAGCCAGTCTCTGAATTGGGACACAGCTGTGCATCGCCATTTTGATTACAGACTGAGCGCTCACCTCCGTACAGAATTGGCACGAGCACTCGCGTGAGGCAGGCACCTGCGGTTCTGAACACGCCTCTGGATGTGACGGCATGCTTGGAGGCCAGACATCAATGAACTCAGGATCCCTTCCTATTCTAAACCATGCATGTATAACATTGGCCTAAATTATCCTCTGGATTGTGGATCATGCATGCCTATATCCCTTAAAGACTGATTCCACAGCATTGGCTTGGAGAACATCCTGCCCAGTATATCACGAGACAGGCTTTGGAAAATATTTTTTCATTCTTCAAGGTTTCGATGTTCAAGTAGTTTGATTCCCACCCCAATGCAATTTCAGTTGGAAATGGTAAATATGCATATTTTGATGTACATAGCAAAAAGAGCTCGGTACAGGCCAGAGGTCGCTTTACTTTCTGATTTCGGTCATTGTGACAGGCATAAGTTCCACTATATGTCTTTGTAGTTTTATTTCTTGTTATACAATTTAGATTACACAATGGCTGATGCTGACAGCAAGTCCTGTCGACACGTATTGTTAAATACAGCACTGCATGGATTTTCATACTGCTGTATGAACTTAAAACAATTTCTTTTCCCCCTCACCCCCACATAGTAAGTGCCCAAATGAACAATGCTCTATTGTTGGGCTTCACTAAGCCTAACAACCGCAGTCCTACAACGCTTAAAGCTGAACTGGATGATATTAGCGAGCGCATACTTGTAAAAATATATACGGCAGGCTTCGGACCTGTCGAGCTGAGCGTTGGGTAATGTTCATAGTGCAAGCTAGAACCAATACATTGGCAAACCAAAGAGGAAGTGGCGTCATTTCCATTTGGCCTTCAAAGTGACTTCATTGCGATTTCAGCTCTAATCCAGTTAATCTAACTTAACTCGTTAAGTCAACCGCGGCTTTCCCCACCTTGATATCTGCATGTTCAGACAGTGTTTGTAGCAGATGACCATCTACTGGCAGCAGAGCAGCATTTTTGTCAATGAAGGGCAAATGATCTTATTACAAAAATGAGGAATACAGGATCATACCAGAGATGCCAAGTCTGATGAATTTGGCTTGAGTCTCTTGCCCCTTAGTGGCATTCAGGTTCCTGTGCCATAGTCAGCAATTATTCAATCAAGGCAAACTGAAGAAATTCACTTGTGGAATTCAAGTCCTTCCATATTAAGTTAATTTCGCATGCATTACGGTGGATTTTCCCCACTAGTGACAAGGAAATTGAGTCGGGAATTCTCACACTTGTCTTTACTGGAGGATTGAAAGCAATGTAATTGAATAAAGATGTTTCAAATGGTCTTACTGGTATTTCATTAAATTTAAACGATCATGAAACGCATGTATTGTGTCCAATCCCTGAGTAAAGAGAAGCTCGAGAAGTCCGGAGTCATAATGGCTTTCCATAGCGAGGTCCACCTTAACGAAAATGAAACAAACTTCAATGCACAAGGGTTTTAATTCCGCGTGAGAATCTCATCAATAAGCGTTCATTGAATAATTGCGGACTACGGTGAATAAACCTAAAAAAATGCGTGACACCTACGTCGAATGCGTGAGACTTGGCTTCTGTCATACAGATCAAAGACAATGCTCGAGACAATATGACACCCACCACCAATTGGACGAATTTCATTCCGTCAAAATATTCAGTCATTATTAAACAAAATCCATCAATGACGGCAAATATTCTGTTCACGCGACCTCTGGTACAGACATAAATCCTCACAAAATGAAAACTGCCAAATATGAAGTTAATTGGATGTAAAGTTGCTGAGATCTATTTTATTGTTAAATCATCTGTATTTTTATCAAGGTTTTAAAGTGCTTTTAAGTGTAAAAGAGTAATTTCAGAGGAATTTGAGAGCAAGTTTAAGACCAATTAGGCAGAAAGTAAATATATATCCTGAAAGTAGACTATTTGCAGGACCACTTCATGATCTTACCACAAAACTAAAATTTTGAACCAAAATTGGCATTTCGCTTAGGTATAGGTCCCCTTGCATGGATGCAGAGAAGGCATTGGACAGAATGGAACAACCTCTTTGAGGCTTTGTGGAGGTTCGGTTTTGGGCCAACTTTTATGTCTTGGGTCAAATAGCTTCACAGCTGCCCCTCAGCTATGGTTTTGAAAAATAACATATTCTAAACCTTTCAAACTGCATCATGGCACCCGCCAGGGCTGCCCCCTGAGTCCTCTTTTTTTATACTCCACCACGAAGTGAGATCGGGGGATATTGGAATGGAGCTTGTCTGTCCGTCCGTCCGAGTTCAGTGGGGAAAAGTTTTCTCGGAAACTATTGCACCTATGTGAACGAAATTTTGTTTGCGACCAGTACTGATGACCCTACTGAATGAGGTCAAAAATTGATTCAGAGAAATTTATTTTTACAGAGTTATGGCCCATTACTCTGTTCGTGGACTTAAAGGAGAATTCCGGTGTAAAATTGACTTGAGGTGTATTGAAACATGATGAGTACTAACTTTTGTTGAATACCCCACCTCCGTACGCACGCAACATTTCGAAATACATGGCTTTTTAGCCGAAGCTCCCAACAGACTTACAATGATAGTGAATTAGGCATGATGTTGCCATTTTTCGTCATTAACAAGGCTCAAAGTAGCTCCACACTTCAACGGTAGAATTTCGAGTGCCCTGACATGTAAAATCAGGCACTGAGAACTTTTAAAATGCACAGGTTGTTTATTAAAAAAGACTGATAATAGAGACAGTACCTTGAGGTAGTTTCCAGTCGCCTCCATCTTGAAAGTAACAATAAGTAGATTGACGAGCACGAATGAATAGATTGCAACCTGTTCCCCTATCCTTCCTACTCGAGGACAAGTTTTCTCGGCAACTATTGCACCTTCATGGGTGAAATTTTGTGTGTGGCCAGTGCTAATGACCCTATTGAATGATTTCGACAATGGATTCCGAGAAATTTTTTTTCACGGAGTTATGGCCCTTGACTTTGAACTTGGTGTATGCGTTTTTAATGGGGACAAGTTTTCTCAGCAACGTGGATGAAATTTTGTGGGTAGCCAGTCCACATGACCCTATTAAATGAGTTTGACAATTGATTCCAAGAAATTTGTTTTTACGGAGTTATGGCCCTTCACTCTGCAACATCCATACATCAAGTGCAATGGGGACAAGTTTTCTCGGCAACCATTGCATCTCCATGGATGAAATTTTGTGTGTGTGGCCAGCAGTGTAATGACCCAATTGATTGAGTTGGAAGACTGATTCAGAGAAGTTTATTTTTATGGAGTTATGGCCCTTGACTCCGTTCGTTGACTTAGTTGTTTGGGATTTGCAATGGGGACAAATTTTCTCGGCGTGGGTGTATGGAAGGTTCCATTGACTTTTGGATTTATTATACTGTTTCTTTAATTTTCTAATGAAACTAAAATATTTCCAATGAAATGGTTTTTTTTGCAAAATTCACATCAGTTGTTTCACTGCAACTCATGTTCTTCACCTGTTACGCGGAAGTGTTTTTTTTTTTTTCCTGGATCTGAGGGGATACATGAAACACTTGTGCACCCCCAACATTCTCTCTCCTCAGTACATTCACAAACTTTACACTCTTTCATCTTTTGAAGTTGATTCTTCTCTGATAAAAAAGTTCACGCAAATGTGATGGATAGTATTCAGGAATATCACGTGTAATGACGATATCATCGACACGCAAAATATCACCAGAATAAGAAGAACACAATTTTGGTTCTGATTTCCATAAAGCATTTTTGGTCCATAATCGACATATTCTACACAAATTGTCATGGTTTGTGTGTATTTGCTTTTTGGTGATTCTCCTCCCTGAGGACATCGAATCCTTTCTCCATCGGATTTTTTTACCCAGCTGGCTGATTATATCTGAGCGGCGCTTCCCCGGAGTCAAAATTACCTGGAGGTCGTTACCCGTTTTGCTGGAGTGCCTGCTTCGTAGTTACTCGCTTTGGCTTGAGATATCAGTAGTCAGGGTTCGTTTATCTTACCTTTGTTTCTGGGAAGCTCTGCTTCTTTAGGGATTTTCTCGCACAACTGTTTGGTGCCTTGTTATTTTCTTGTTTCTTGCAATTTATTTTCCAATGTTGTTGCTCTTCTTGTTTCTGGCATTTAGACTTTTATGTATTCAGAAACGCAAGCTTTTTTCCCCTTCCATTCTCTCAATCATTTTCAGCTATGCCGGCTCCGTGCTGGGTGCACCGTCGCCTGCCATCTGAACTCCACTTTAACCAGCCTTTCCACAAATAGAAAAGATTATGTAAATGTTTGCCTCGAAATTCATACATTATGAAACATTAGAAAAACACAATAGACGGAACAAAGAAATCTCATGATGATCACTGTGTAAAACACATTCAGAATATGAATAGATTTGTGAGCCTTTAAAAACAGTCCCCTGATAAAACACATGGCGACCCTCTGATAAAAACAGCTTGATATGCTAGCACAAAGATTGCTGCAAAAACACATTATTGAACAAGATAAACAAAATGGTGTCAAGCGCAAAAAAAAAAAAAAAAAAGAATTATCATCGGGATTATTGGATGTGGAAACTGGGTAATTTGTAAAGTATGTAAACATTTTAACCTTACGGACATTTTCTCCAACTTCAGGGCTCGGTTATCACGATAAGTCGGTATTGTTTGCATTACATATCAACCTGGGCCCAGTTGTTCAAAACTTATTTTTTAACCAGCCGTTAAGTACACTTAACCGACTTAACTTTAACAGAGCTGGTATCTTGTTGTTCAAAAATTGATTAACTTTCACAGGACATTGAAGTGGCCCTTTGCTTCTATTCCAGTGGGAGTTTTCTGCAAGTTCTGGAGGATACCCTAGGACTAGACAAAAGCACAGTATGAAGGGTCCTGCACGATGTGACCGATTCCATAGTAGCAAAAGGCAATGAGTACATTTCGTGGCCTACATGTAATCGACAACTTCGAAAAATCAAAGATGGCTTCTTCGCGCTCGGTGGTTTTCCAAAAAAAATTGGATGTGTAGATGGGACACATTTTCGCATATAAGCCCCTTCTCGAGATGAGCCTGCATATGTAAACAGGAAAGGATATCAGAGCATAAATTTGCAGGCTGTGTGCAATCACGAAGGTGAACACTTCCTTACCACTAGAACATTTAGAGTAGCTTCCCTTGTATCAAGAATCAAATTCTTTTACATGAAATGAAACGAAACCTACCTTAAAATTATTTGTAGAATTTTTGTCAATGCATCAAAAGTGGTTAGAAGATTTAATGAGCCCATAATTGAGATGGGCTTTTAAAACAATTTAATTGATTCTACTTAAGTAATTCATTAATACATATTGGAAAAGCATATTATAAGATGTATGTGAAGCTCCCTTAAAATCCCATAATTTTGACTGATTTCCATTTCTCATCGTATCCATACAGTTTAAAGTGCAAAGTGTGCAATAAAATAGATGTGACAATAGTAAACCAATAGCCCAATTATTTCCAAATAATTTAAAATATTTATTAAATATAAATATAATACAAAGAAATCAATGAAACTGATATTTCCTCAATCAATACAAAAGAAATAAATATGTTTATTCTTTTTTTCCTGTTTTCCTGGTTTGATTAAACATTACACCTAATTTGATTCCATGAATTCAGTCATAAATCTTGGTTTGACATTTTTACAGTAGACACATCTGTAGCGCCCATAAAATATTTCCAACAATTTGATGTCCACCTCTCTGTGTGGTTATCCTTGAACTACATTAGAGAGTATTATGTTTGTGTTCATACAAGGTTCATATTAAAACATTACATTATGCTGACAGTATAATAAATATAATGCCGACATAAAATATAATGTTGCCAGACACTTTATAAGATTTTGTATTTATGTTATCTGCGTGCAGAGGTCATTCTTCGGTCGAATTTCAGACATGCACAGTTCAGACGTTCTCCGAGCTTCGCAGTGGTGCAAATGCGAATTTGCCTCGTGTGTGAATGTGCGCAAATGTCACGACCCGGCTCAGGGAAGTAACAAAATGGGACACAGATGCAAATGATAACAGTAACGAACATGAATTTATTTATAATGCCAAAATCAAACAAACAGCCGACTCAAAGGACACATGGGAAGTAGATGTGAGTGTCAGTCTGCCTGCAATGTGTGAATGAAACGCATGTGTAAAATGAGTGTTGTAAGATGGATCAACAGAACTAAAACAAACACAACAGGAGCAGGGAAGGCAGCCAAGAAGAGCCAGATTGCTGGGCAGCATTCACTTTATACAGCCTGGCCACACCCCTGTAACAGGTGTGACCCATCAGCCCCAATAAGGTTCTCAGCCCAGCCTTCCGGAGTGCAATTCTGCAAAACAGACAATTAGTCAATCACAGGATAAGGGAGAGAGGGACGTCACAGCAAAAAAAAATCATTTTTCGGTTAACACAGACCAGTTTGCCTCCACCGTGAATTGTATTATCGGGTGCAGGCGATCTTTTGGTTTTGGGGTTCCATTTTTGGTAAACTGGAAGTAAACAGAACTTGGAATTGTGGGATAGAAGAATGCTAACCAGAGACGTTAACCACACTGACGTTTTGTTTTTGATGGTGACATTAGCTAACGACATGACTAACCATGTTTTGAACAACACATGTTTAACATTCGGTTAGCTAATGGTCGGTTAAGTATTTTGCCGGCCATGCGGAGTTAACCGGCCGTTAAAATAACTGAGTTTTGAACAACTGGGCCCTGATAGTTCGTGGGTCATATACGTTACACAGCTTAGAGAGAAAGTTTTAGATAGGGGAGGAATGGGGGATTTTTTCAGAGCTAATAATTTCCGTTCCTATGTGAGCCGCCATGTTGAAACAACCTTAGCAACTACTTGTGCCTGGTGTGTGTTGATTAGTCAGCACTCACTGGCCACAGTAACTGTTGTCCATTGTCCAATATGGAATCTCCCGTGACCATTCTTACCGTGGCTGAGGACATTGGTGACAATGTTGCCTTGTTACATTGGCGATTGAGCCCCTTGCTTTAGCTATAAGATCCAATCAATCTATACCGGGCATAAAAAGAGCAACCTGTCCTCCAAACATAAGCTAAAATAAGTCGATTATTGTCACTTACTCTGATTTACGACCCATAGGAGCGTTTCCTAAAATCGTGCCCCTACTGGAGGCAGGAGGGTACTGTTAAAGTTACCGTTTCAGTTCCAGATACTGTTTCAGTCATATTTACACTTAATGGTTTAGGTAAGGATTAGGGTTGGGGTTAGGGTAAGGGTTAAAATTAGGATAAAGGTTAGGATGAGGTTCAGAGCCTTATCCAGCGGGGGTGCTAAGACATGCCCATTTTTGACTGCAATTAGTAGTTCTCCATCATTTTCCTTTATTGACGCATTTTCCGATTATCTTAATTGGCAACTGAAGACACGGATTCTCTTTATATGTGATCTAACTGCGATGAAATCATGGGCTTAATTCAATAAAGAAAAATAATTTAGCTACTTAATAGGCCAATACTTCACAATGATTGAACTGGTCCGCGTTCCAATGAAACGGCGACTTTTATTCTCGGTATTGTGTGGGTTGAAAAACAAAGTGGCATTCGGCAGTCAACTAGGCTATAAAAAGTTTGCAGCTCAAGCTCTTTGCGTGAGAGTCGACTGTATGCAATTTTGAATGACGTAGATTTAAATACAGCAAATACGCGTCCAGATCGTAGATTATATATATTTAGAACACTAGATTGCTGATGTCGTCATATTTTCTTTATCCAAAATGAAGCACCCAGCCTCCATACTGATACACTGAACTTCTTCATAAAAATGAATTATTTCCTATGAGGCCAATTTCAAATAAGTCGATACAAGCGAGAAAATGCCTTGATGTGCAGCTGCCTTTGGCAGCAATATTTATTTGAAGAGCTGTAATAAAACATGTTAATGTTAAATGTTAACATTTTCATGCATAAGTTAAACAAAGACTTTTAACTAATCTACGATCTAGACTACTGACCAAGATTGATTATATACAGGAAAAATAATACTTACAGTCCCTTTGGTTGGGTTGCTTAGTGATGACCTGACAGGGAAATGCTCCAACAAAGGCAAAAATCCACAAAACACAAACTTTACAGGTCTTGAAAAGAGTGACAGGTCTGGTCAAATGTCTCCTTCTCCTTGCAATTTCTCCTACTACTTTACTCTCTCAGTTTTCCTCCTGATATACTCTTTTGCAGACCCCTCCCACCTTTTAGACTTTTTTTTATATTATTATTCTCTGGGACTTTCCATCTCAGACATGCCCAGGACATGTCCAAACCGAGCTCCAGTCTGGGATTAACAAAAAAAAAGGTCAGTACTGCCATCTAGTGGCTTCTTAGCACATTACATTGTGAACAAGGGTGGGATAAAATCCAGCATACACAGGGAAGCCCCAGGACCGAGTTTGGGAACCAGTGGTGTAAAACAATATTAAGAAATGGTTTACCCCTCAGCCGACTCAATTACTGAATCGAAAATTGGTACTCTGCTGCCTCCCTCTGGACACACATGGAAACACCGGAGCATATTTAGCTCGGCGTTCAAAACATTCCTATGAACTTTCCAGTTTCATTCTTCTGCTCCTTGTTCCTCTAAATACCGATGTCCTTGTGCTTAAACTCATCTTGCCCCAAGCGATACATGGCTAATTACATCATGCCAGTGCATATCCTTTCCACAGTGTGCTTGGGACATGACTGAGGCAGGAGCTTGTAACTAGCGGGTTCAGCCTGTACAATAGCCTTGATGGGCCATTTTCAAAACTTCCTGATGATTAACAGAAATGGTGTGTGTGTGTGTGTGTGTGTGTGTGTGTGTGTCTGTGGAATCACATGATTTCAATATCTGGGGTGACACGTCCCCTCTGCACCTCCTGAGATTACGCCCTTGCAACACAGTCAAACATGTCTTCTGTCATTTTTTGTTAATTCCAAGGGGTAATGCTGAAATACAGCAACCCCTGCACCCAACAACCTAAATTTGAGTGCAGTGATTGTCCTCAGGCTACATTAGTGAAAAATAACATTATCACACATGCATTCACTACCAACATACACAATATAAACATGGGGATGTGATTCTTCATGACCCTTTCTGTCATAATGCACTCTAGACATGGGTTTGATGAAGAAAAGTAAATAAAGCAATAGCTTGTAAAAATCCAGTGTTGCACTTGCAGCTGCAATTAAGATCAGCAAACACACCAGGATCAAGTTTGAGAAATACATGCTGTCATGAGCATTCAGCTTCTTTAACCTTCCTCCAGAAAATGTATAATTCAACCATAAAAAAGCAACCACATTTGACAGGAAGAGCTATCATTCAACCGCTAATAAGTAACGTTAGGTATGCCAAAATAGAGATCAAATAGGGCTGATTTAAGTGCTTTGTTTTTACTCCTGACTTGCTCAAGTATTGGACAAATGTTAAATGTTTTTATTTTCTGAAGAGATATTTTGCAGTATCCCTGTAACTGCCACAACCTTTTGATTGAGCAAATTTTGAGTCACTGCATCTAATTGAAACATTTGTTGAACTTAATCTGATTAAGCCATCTCTAACACTCAGTTGATAGATGTTATGCAGAAAAAATCCTATCAGTTAAGTTCAGCGCGCCTTCAGAAGATACAATAACTCAATATGAGCTCGACCAAAAGGTTGAGCAGGCAGACTAAGGGGTATGATGCTGTCGTTTAGAAACATCAAATCAGTGATAGAATAAGTATGCACTTTTCACTAAATTGATTAGCCACATTTGTGCACCATTGTGATGAACTGGCACTGGGATGTTCCTCCTCAGTTCCTGGGCTTTATTTCAGTTCTTTACACTATGCAGGTTTGGCTAATTCATTTATTTCAATGATGAGGAGTATGCAGTGGGCATTTACGCAAATTTGGGCAAAACTTGTTTTTACTTTGCAGTCTTTCACGGCAGTCTGATCATAATGTACATTAAAGTTTGTATTTGATGACTCACGACTGACAGGTGGAATAGATTGTCCCTCGATTCAAGGCATAATGCAATTAATAGCTGTATAAAATAAAAGCAGTAAGGATGTTTGGTGAATGATTTAGGGCTGGAGAAGGATTAGAGAAATGAGGAAGGATGAAGCATGTGGAGCAATCAATTATACTCAGCTGGATATAAAATTGCCTCACCAAGGCACTCAAGTATTGTCCTGGTTGTTTTTTAAATTAATGATAGTTTTGAGTCACTATGGGGACAGAAGGCTTGTGCATTGGCTTTTTGATTGTAGGGGTATTTGGTTGTTTGTGTGATGCTCAGCAGTACTATAATCCTTCCAGTATAGATAGGCAGACATTGAACATACCGCAGTGGTATCAGCAAAGGCCAGTAGCATCCCAATCTCCAGTCCCAGCTTGGCCAACCTTTATGAAACCAGTTGCTACCCAGGGGCCCGTGACGGCCAGGCCCACCTACACGCAGGGGCCCGTGACGGCCAGGCCCACCTACACGCAGGGGCCCGTGACGGCCAGGCCCACCTACACGCAGGGGCCCGTGACGGCCAGGCCCACCTACACGCAGGGGCCCGTGACGGCCAGGCCCACCTACACGCAGGGGCCCGTGACGGCCAGGCCCACCTACACGCAGGGGCCCGTGACGGCCAGGCCCACCTACACGCAGGGGCCCGTGACGGCCAGGCCCACCTACACGCAGGGGCCCGTGACGGCCAGGCCCACCTACACGCAGGGGCCCGTGACGGCCAGGCCCACCAAGGGAACCACTGTAGTGGAGCCTCCACTGCCCAAACCAGATGCTGTGAAGGTGGAGTGTGGAGAAACCTCGGTCTCCCTGCAGGTGGATGAGGACTTGCTTGGCATTGGCCATCTGATCCAGGCATCTGATATTACTTTGGGAGGCTGTGGGCCCATTGGACAGGCTAGTGGACAGGATCGTTCATACCTTCTGTTTGAAGCTGAACTGCATGACTGTGGCAGCACACTGATGGTATGTAGCTTTCTGAGCAGGTGTCTCTCTTGACCAGCTGAAGGTGGCTTTGCCAGCATAGGTTGTAATACTCGCTGCTTTACAGATGTCTGGGGACAAGCTGGTTTACACGTTTACCCTAAACTACCAACCCAAAGCAATTGGGGCCACGCCTATCATCAGAACTAATGGTGCTCTGGTTGGTGTGCAGTGCCACTACATGAGGTATGGAAGCATTCAATCCAGTATCATTGAGCACATGGCCCAGGTATTTGTTCATATTGCCCTTCTAGGGGCTAGTGTGTCCACTGAAGGTGACTGTACCTTGCGTTATCCCTTCAGGACCACTAATGGTAATGGCTTAGACCTCAAACTGAAATTCCTGGGTGCGTGCAGACTGACATGCTAATTCTCTCCTCCTCAGGCTGCATAATGTGAGCAGCAATGCACTGAACCCAACCTGGATTCCCTTCTACTCAACCCTGTCTGCTGAGGACATCCTTGTATTCTCCCTGAGGCTCATGGCAGGTAGGTCCACCCCTCAAACCTGGTTTCCCTTCCACTTTGACCATCACTTGGACCTCCCTTCAACCCCACAGCTGACTGGCGAATGGAGAGGGCATCCAACGTGTTCTTCCTGGGGGACCTCATTAACATTGAAGCCTCAGTGATCCAGGCCAACCATGTGCCCCTCCGGGTGTTTATGGACCGCTGTGTGGCCACTCTGGCTCCAGACATGAATTCTGTCCCTCAATATGCATTTATTGCTGACCAAGGGTGAGTATAGACCATAAGCCCCTCTAGTTCAACAACCCACCCAAGTAACTGACTAAAACCACCTTAGGTGTCTAATGGATTCCAAGCTGACCAGCTCCCGCTCCAAGTTCCAGTCCAGGGTAACTGATGACAAGCTGCAAGTACAGCTAGATGCTTTCCGCTTTGCCCAGGATCCCAGGAGTGCAGTATGTAATGGCTCTGGTCTCATGATGCGTCTTGCTTTGCTCTGCTTGTGGTACTAACTAGCATCTCATTCTTGGCAGATCTACATTTTCTGTCACTTGAGGGCTACAGCAGCTTCATCTGATGCTGATGGGAAGGCCTGCTCATTCCTTCCTTCCAACAGGTTGGTTCACGATACTGTTGCTGGTGTTGCCAAGTAATGGTGGCTACTCCTGGACTGCCTTGTGTTTGCAGGTGGGTGAGTGCATCTGGAAATGACGAGGCGTGCAGTTGCTGTGACACTGGCTGTAATGTGAGGAGGAAGGGCAGGAGTCTGGAGCATGAAGGTGACTTGGGTGACAGAATCAGCAATTTCATCTTTGGAATGGTGCGTTAATGCAACTCTGCTTCTCTAGCAGCTGAGCACACCAGCACTGTCTTCCTTGGACCCATCACTGTGCAGCAGCTTGGCACTGAGCCAGAGCTTGGTACTCCCCTGAAGGCAGATGACAAGGCAGCAGGTAACCATCTAGTCTGCACTGATGTAGCTAGTATTGTCCTGTCAAGGCTATTTCTGATGGGCTTTCTGCTTGCAGGTGTCTCTCTTGAGGCTGTGGTCATGGCTGGAGTGGTAGCTGCCGTGGGGCTGGTCTGCATTTCTGTACTAGTGGCTATGCTCAGGCGATCCAAAGCTCGCAGCTTTGTAACCCATGTGGATGGCTGTCTGAATTAAATGACTTGACTCTGATGCTGCTTGGATTTTTTGGGGGGGGGAGATTTTCACATTTCATTACAAAATGCTAATGCCCTTCCAGTACATGCATTGGTAGTGTGGAAAGGGGTGATGACAGCACATGTACTGTGAAACCTTCCCTGAATCTGACTCCACTAGTAACCATCCTTTGAATGAATGCCTTCAAAATCAGGCAGCTTACTGCAAAAAAATCTCAACTTGCTGGCATGATTAGTTCCATTAGCTGGACCTGCACTACTCCAGGGGGACAGTACTGATGGGAGCACAGATCAGAAAGTGGCATCCTGCAGAATTGGGAGTCCATGGGGCGGATTTTTTTTTTTTTTTTTTTTTCCCCCCCTCTCACCATATAGTGAGTACAATTGAAGTGTGAGAGACTGACCACTAACAGAGTATTCCCTCTCCTCACCAATCACTATTCATAAACACCACTCGAGCATTACTGCTAGTGGGTACCGGCAGGTGGTGTGTCGGCTGCTTCAAAGGAACGCTCAATTCTTACCCTTCAGTGCTGAATGATGTTTACATGTTGCAGTTTACTTTTCCTGATTACCAAGTTCCTCTCAAATTGTCTCTCTAGCAATCGAATTTCTTAATAGCATTGTTTATACATTACCTCACAAATTTGAGGCATTTCATTTGCACATGACAACATAAATCAGAATAATGTCAAATTCTGCAATCGAGTGGCTCGCAAAAGGTGCAGGACAGCCAGTGAGGCTCACTAAGCAACAAGCTGTGAAATGTGCCAGACATTTCCTTCTAAATTCAGCAATTTAATGTAGAAAAGAATGGATTCTTGTGATTTACAGTTAGATGAGTCACACAACACCCCACATGCCAGCTGAGTGCAGAATTTTCCGACCCATGCGTTAAGCATGAGAAATCTGAATCGTGAGAGTTGACCTATGCGTCATTAATGAAAACTGGCCACACCTGAATTGAGTTTCTGCAATGGTAAATTAAATGAATTGAAAACTTGGAGGACTGAATTTCCCAGTTAACAAGTAGAACTGGCAAAACATGATAATCCTTAGGATTTTTGGAGTTCAAGTGAATAATAAATGATTGAAAAAACCAGTCACATCCAATCATTTTTAAGGGATCGTTTTGAGCTTCCTCTATTGCCAGTTCACCAGTAGCTACTGGTAAGTACACAAATGCTAACCTCGAGTACACCAGAGTGCAGTTCGTTAACACAAACCAGGTGGTCTCTAAGTTACCAGCATTGTTATCATTGGAGTTAATTTTCATAGTTGAGATTGTGATGGGAAATGACCCAGCGTTTCTATTGTTTGTAACCACCTGAAAGCTAAGACCACGAAATACCGGTGCAAGTTAGTGCGGCTCAAGGGAGGTGTTCCCTGCACTCAACCTTCCCTCAGAGATGCTATTTTCAGTGTGAGTGAGGTCTCTGAAAGCAAATGAGTGTTAGGGCAACCTCTGACTCATTTAGTATAACCTAAGTTTTAGTAGTGTTATGGCTCCAATTTATTACATTTACAACAAGGCAATCAGAGATGGCAGACCTGGCCCCAGCCACGGGCTGACAGACAGACTGACAAACACACGCGCGCACGCGCGCACACACAGACATGATCATTGCTTAACCTGGCCCCCTAGGGGAGGGGCCAGGTAACAACAGCAAGGGATGACAGACGCAGTTTTTAAAACTTCCACATTTAATTAACAAAGACAATAACTAACTAATCTAGTATCTACAACTAATGACCAAGATTGATTAACAAAAACAAATATTTCCAGTCCCTTTTGTGGGTTTCTTGGTGATGTCCTTTGTGAGGAAAATGCTTAACCCAGGCAAAAATCCACTATCAGCTTCACAGGTCTTAAACAGAATGACAGGTCTGGTCACCTGGATCCTTCTCCTTTCAATCTCTCCTACTACTCCACTCCCTCAATTTTCCTCCTTATATGCTCTTTTGCAGACCCCTCCTGCATTTAGACCTCTTTTTTTTTATTTTCTGGGACTTGTCCCCAGACATGCCCAAAACATGTCCAAACATAGTTCCAGTCTGGGCTTAAGAATAAAAGGTAAATGCAGTCATCTAGTGGCCTCTATTCACATTACAGTAGTGTGAGTGTCGTTTCTGAATACGGGCCAAAGAGTGGGCACATACAAATTAGAAAGTGGGCTGTTACATCACGTGCACACACAGAGTCAATGATTGTCATTGTAGGGCAGAGGTGGGCAGCGAGGGCCGTATCTGTCCCTGGTTTTCACACCAACGTCTGGCCTTTAATTAGTTGATTGTCTCAATTAGCCAAACCATTTATGAAATCTGACGTTTCATGTGCATTTCTTTAAATTATCATGAAACTACAAAGACTAGTCTTGTCTCCCTTCATAAAACATTTTCCTTTGATCGTATCATTGCGAAAATCTATATTTGTGCATGCAATCAATTTACTCAATTAGTCAGGGTAATTGATAGAAATAAAAACCTGCATACACACTGGCCCTCCAGGACCGTGATTGCCCACCCCTGTTGTAGGGGATTTGGAGGAAAATGTCTCAACGTGGGGGAGAAATCACCTCCAACTGGGGGGGGAGAGACTACAGTTGGCTTACCTGGTGTGTCGCATGACTGGAGCCCAGACTTAAAGGGGAAAATGTCAAGACCATCCACCGCTAGAAATGCACTAGCAAAGGTATCCCTGGTAAAGTCAGGGCTGTCAGCATATGAGTACAAGATGGTGAGCTCTCTGTGTCATGTGGAGGGGACATTGGGGAAAATAAACTAGTAACTGCTTTCTTCCTTCGTAGTACTATGGACCAGGTTGCAGTACAACTTTATGAATGAATTGCAGGATTGTGCTGATAAGAGCTGCCTGAAGCATGTGGAAACATGCCTCTTGGGAGGGGCAGTATAGAGGAGGGTCAGTTTTGCAGTTACAACCTTGTGCATGTGGTTGTCTTTCCCAACAGTGGCCACGTTTACATGGGTAGTTTTCCTCAATCTGATTGAAATCGATCGGAAGAAGTGAATCTGATTTGATCTGTATACACGAAGTTTAAGTAAAGAGATCCGCGTTGACATGGCCCCAGCTGAATCCGATTGTATTGTGTTTTTTACCTGAGCATTACGTCACTCTGCATTCGTCACTTCACTTACGAGCCTCTAACGTACTAGGAGTGCATGCGTGGACCGAACAATCCTCTGTATCAACACAATCCGCTCCACTCAGTCGTTTACATGGAGCATGGAGCGGATTATCAATCGGCGTAGACTACCTCTTACAATCCGATCCGAAATACAATCGGATCCGAGTGGATCAGATTGGCTAAGGTGTATATATGAGACATTTTGAATCTGATTGACCTTTCAATCTGATTGTAAATAGGATTTTTGGACCCATGTAAACGGGGCCAGTGTCACCTCCCCTTCCCATGGATGACTAAGCAGGATTTGATACAGATAAGGAGCAAGTGTGTGCACTGACAGTGGGTTGTGTTACATTTGGAGTCCTGTAGTGGACCTAGTAAGAGTTTGAGATGAAATGATCAGCTGTTTCTTCCAATAAACTTAGTTTTAATTGAATTCTAAAAGTGTGGGTGTGATGCTTCATGAAGTTAAAGCCTGCCCCAGACGGTGCAACTTTGCCTGAGGCAAGTGACGCATGTATACCGCAACAGGGAATGTTGCATCCTGTGGGGATGGTTTTTGCTGCAAAACTTTCTTGCCTAACAGTGCAGCAGTCTATCTAGCTTGCTAGATATTTTCGCGTCACACGAGGAAGTTACTCACCGTGTGGGGGCTACCTGCTGCAATGTTTCACGTGCTCGACCAATCACAACGTGCAAAGCCGTCACATGATGTGCAGATGAGTCACGATACAGACTAATGGCCACAATTCAACTAATTTATTCTCGGCCAGGATGTCTGTTAGTTTCAATGGGTGCCACAATTTTTAAACTACTTTGACAATGAAGGGCGATACAGTGCCCAGAGAACAAGTCCTGGAAAAGTCATGGGTTAGCTTTATTACTTCCAGAGTTACAGCTTGTTGTTAATGATAAAACAAAAAAAGCTAATTTTGCCTACTGGGGTGCTACACATTTTTACCCTCCCAAAAAAATCCATGACTATACCCATAGAACTTGTCTGAAAATTTGTTGATTTCATATGGGAAGACCCCAGAGCTAAAGTTGCCATAATGTTCATAAAGGAGATAAATAATCCGCTTCACGTCAGAAGCACCCACTCAAGAAACAAGAACCACAGGAGATGGCTTATCCCCCGGCCCCACATATTGAAAGAATAAAATTGCCAGGGGTGGTGGCCATTGCTCAAGAGCTGTGGTTATCAAGGTCAGTCCTGTGGACCTCCTGTGTATGTTGCTTTTAGTTCAAACGCAAATTGCAATCCCAGAATTTAAACAGGATTTTATTTTTTCTTAATTTCACTTTTGAAGTTTTTATGAGAAATACTGTGGCTGTTAAGAGACATTGTCATTTACCCATGCATGCAATAAAGAGTTCTATTTTCAGATTGAAGTCTATGGCAAATTCTGACTGGGGAAATTTAAGAATCAATTGGTATCTATCTGGTGAAAGTGTGGAGACAGTCATTTAAAAAATAGAAATTTGGTTGCCATTGGGAAATTAAAACTCAAGCCAATGATAACGGGCTAAACCTGCAATGTGTAAAAAAGAAAAGAAGTTTAGCAATGTAATCAGTAGACTACCCCATTGACGTATAACTTTCTTTAACTAAGACAGTAAAAAAAAAGCACAACTTTTTTTGCAAATATTAGCTATAAAGTAGCCTACAATTTTTATCCTGCTGGAGATATAGTGTTGGCTATTTTGAAAAATATGACTATAGAGAGTAAACAATCAATTTAAACATGTAAGTAAACCAATTAAGAAAAATAGACAACTTTAAAACTGTGATTGCAGTTGTGGTTGGAACAAAAACCATCACATGCTAGGGACCCCCAGAACCACTGCCTGAGAACCACTGTGCTAAAACAAGTGCCTTTATGCAACAGAAAGGGGATTTTTAAGCAGAAAGTTTTTTTTTTTATTTGTCTGATTATGTAGCCAGAATTTGGAGGAACATATTAACTCAAACAGAAGTAACCCTCTCAAATAAAACATTTAAAAAAATACTGCTGAAATGTTCAAGGATATCTGAAGTTGAAACTGCTGGGAATAAAATGTTGCTGAAAAAACTGTGGCCAACCTAAAAGGGCACCTCTGCCTTGCCATATGTCTTATTGGTTCTTTCGAATCTATAATCCAAAATATGTTCCCAATCACTTCCAAAATTGAATCAACTCATCCTTGGACTACCAGCCTACCAAATTTTGTGTTAATGCAGACTAACAGACAGACTAACAAACAAGCAAACAGGTGAAAACATAACCTCCTTGGTAGAGGTAATTATGACAAAAAAGAGCTTGAAGCATTAGGGACCTTGACTGGTCAAATATTAGGCAACTCATTTGATACACTGTGGGTGAATTTATCAATCACTGCATACAGAGTTAGTTTATCACTCAGAGCCAGCACCATATGCATTACAAAAGAAATTAATCACTAATGGCTTGCAGGTGGAATTGATTTTTGCTCTATTTAAAGGAAATACAATTAACAACAATTCACATTGGAACCAGTAAGGGTGCATGGTTAATACTTCAGGGCTGGAGAACGATTAGTAAAAGGAGTCAGGATGAAGCATTCAGCATATTCCATTGCACTCACCTGGGTATAAAATACTCTCACCATGGCACTAAAGTTACAGCTGGATTTTGTGAATGCATAGAGTGAATTGCCATGGGAAGAGCGTGGTTGTGTGTTGGGGTTTTGATTCTTGGGTTATTTGGTCATTCATGTAATGCTCAGCATTACTATCAGCCAACAAATTCAAGTCTACAAGCCCCTGCCTCAACCCAATGGTATCAAGGGAGGCCAGTTGCTACCCAGGCTCCTGTCCAGGCTAGACCAACCTTTTGGAGACCAGTGGCTACCCAGCGGCCCGTGACCGGCAGACCAACCTTCACGCAGGGGCCCGTGACCGGCAGACCAACCTTCACGCAGGGGCCCGTGACCGGCAGACCAACCTTCACGCAGGGGCCCGTGACCGGCAGACCAACCTTCACGCAGGGGCCCGTGACCGGCAGACCAACCTTCACGCAGGGGCCCGTGACCGGCAGACCAACCTTCACGCAGGGGCCCGTGACCGGCAGACCAACCTTCACGCAGGGGCCCGTGACCGGCAGACCAACCTTCACGCAGGGGCCCGTGACCGGCAGACCAACCTTCACGCAGGGGCCCGTGACCGGCAGACCAACCTTCACGCAGGGGCCCGTGACCGGCAGACCAACCTTCACGCAGGGGCCCGTGACCGGCAGACCAACCTTCACGCAGGGGCCCGTGACCGGCAGACCAACCTTCACGCAGGGGCCCGTGACCGGCAGACCAACCTTCACGCAGGGGCCCGTGACCGGCAGACCAACCTTCACGCAGGGGCCCGTGACCGGCAGACCAACCTTCACGCAGGGGCCCGTGACCGGCAGACCAACCTTCACGCAGGGGCCCGTGACCGGCAGACCAACCTTCACGCAGGGGCCCGTGACCGGCAGACCAACCTTCACGCAGGGGCCCGTGACCGGCAGACCAACCTTCACGCAGGGGCCCGTGACCGGCAGACCAACCTTCACGCAGGGGCCCGTGACCGGCAGACCAACCTTCACGCAGGGGCCCGTGACCGGCAGACCAACCTTCACGCAGGGGCCCGTGACCGGCAGACCAACCAAGGGAACCACTGTAGTGGAGCCTCCACTGCCCAAACCAGATGCTGTGAAGGTGGAGTGTGGAGAAACCTCGGTCTCCCTGCAGGTGGATGAGGACTTGCTTGGCATTGGTAATCTGATCCAGGCATCTGATATTACATTGGGAGGCTGTGGGCCCATTGGACAGGACCGTTCATACCTTCTGTTTGAAGCTGAACTGCACGACTGTGGTAGCATACTCACGGTATGTAGCTTTCTGAGCAGGTATCCTTTGACCAGCTGAAGGTGGCTTTGCCAGCATAGGTTCTAATACTCTCTGCTTTACAGATGACTGGGGACAAGCTTGTTTACACCTTTACCCTAAACTACCAACCCAAAGCAATTGGGGCCACGCCTATCATCAGAACTAATGGTGCTCTGGTTGGTGTGCAGTGCCACTACATGAGGTATGGAAGCATTCAATCCAGTATCATTGAGCACATGGCCCAGGTATCTGTTCATATTGCCCTTCTAGGGGCTAGTGTGTCCACTGCAGGTGACTGTACCTTGCGTTATCCCTTCAGGACCACTAATAGTAATGGCTTAGACCTCAAACTGAAATTCCTGAATGTGTTCAGACTGACATGCTAATTCTCTCCTCAGGCTGCATAATGTGAGCAGCAATGCACTGAACCCAACCTGGATTCCCTTCTATTCAACCCTGTCTGCTGAGGACATCCTTGTATTCTCCCTGAGGCTCATGGCAGGTAGGTCCACCCCTCAAACCTGGTTTCCCTTCCACTTTGACCATCACTTGGACCTGCTCCCCTCAACCCCACAGCTGACTGGCGAATGGAGAGGGCATCCAACGTGTTCTTCCTGGGGGACCTCATTAACATTGAAGCCTCAGTGATCCAGGCCAACCATGTGCCCCTCCGGGTGTTTATGGACCGCTGTGTGGCCACTCTGGCTCCAGACATGAATTCTGTCCCTCAATATGCATTTATTGATGACCAAGGGTGAGTAGGCAATAAGCCAGGAGTTCCCAAGCTTATCTAGGAAGGGCTGTGGGTCAAGGCTTTCATTCCAGCCAAGCAGTTGTATGTCTGATTTCTAAACCCTAAATTGCAGTAATGTTACTGCATGGATGGAATGACTTGAGCACTGACTAATGGGGTACATTCTAGATGTCTAATGGATTCCAAGCTGACCAGCTCCCGCTCCAAGTTTCAGTCCAGAGTGACTGATGACAAGCTGCAAGTTCAGCTAGATGCCTTCCGGTTTGCCCAGGATACCAGGAGTGAGGTATGTCAAGTTCACTCCAATCCCAACATGGCAATGTCCTAGACAAGATTTGAATGGGTAACTAAGGTGACCAAGTGACTCAGTGCATGTGTGGAGATGGTGCAATCATCCCTCCCAAGCCCCTTGGTCCTACTTTTCTAATCAAAAACTAATCTGACAAGGGTAAACTTAAATGTCAAAGTATTCCTAAAGATGCTGGTACCTTCCCAAGCTTTCAAAACGTAATGGCCCTCTTTTGATCCCAGAAGGTTGTATAACAGTACATCTGGGGATGCAAAATGCAAGTGACCAGACTGAATGACTGCACCTTGTCATCCTAAATTGTTGGTTTGCATTGAATTGGACTCTTGAATCTTGGTAGATGTATATCTTCTGTCAGCTGAGGGCAGTTGCAGCTTCATCTGATGCTGAGGGGAAGGCCTGCACATTCCTTCCTTCCAACAGGTTAGTTGACCATGGACATGATTGATGGGGGAGGAGAGGTTTAAATGAACACACCTTGACTAATCCCACCTTGCAGGTGGGTGAGTGCATCTGGAAATGATGAGGCATGCAGTTGCTGTGACACTGGCTGTAATGTGAGGAGGAAGGGCAGGAGTCTGGAGCATGAAGGTAGCTGCAATTTTCTGAAGCAATAATGGAATTATAAATGGCCAGGTGCCTTAATTTCTCCTCTCTACCCCCAAGCTACACAACATAGCAGCACTGCTGTCATTGGACCCATAGTTGTCCAGCCCACCAATGATCTCAGCCTGAATGCTCCCCTGAAGGCAGATGACCATAGTGCAGCAGGTATGAAGACTTGTATCCATGTAGGTGTCTCTGATCTTGCCCTGCAGTGATTAACTTCTGATGGACTCTCTGCAGGTATCTCCCTTATAGCTGTGGTCATGGCTGGAGTGATGGTTGCAGTGGGACTTATCGTCATAATTTTGTTGGTGACTGTGCTGAGATGCTAACCTGCAGCTTTAACTCCTGTGGGTGGGAGTTTCATTACAGAATGTAATGCCATGGCAAACTTTTTGAATAAAGTATACCCTAGTCAAATCTTTTATGCTCAAGTATTTGATACTTGACTGGGATGTTGCCAAATTTTGGGGGGGGCAGGCACGTGTTAAGCTTACCATGTTTGTATTCTAGTGAACTTCAGCAGCAGTAAACAGAACAGGGTTTCAGAGGGCTTGTGATTAAACAAGTCAGTAATGCTGACATGCCTCCATACTTGAGTATGGAAGATGTCACTCAATAGGACTTTCCTATTAAACCAGGGAATTAAATTACTTACATCCTCCTGTTAAGTGCATCCTGACAGTCTTCACCCATACTGGTGCATCTTGACCAGATTCTAAACATGCGACTCCAAGTAACTACTTGACTGGGAGTGTGGGTATTGGGATGAGGCCAATAGACCCTTTAGTTTAAGGGCATGAAAGCAAGATGGAGTGTGCATGAGCACTGAACACTTTGTATGGCTGAAAATGGAGACACTTGACAATCCTGCAGTCAGCAAGAGCATCTCAGCTTGTGACTTGAGATGCATGCAAAGATCTGGATTTAACCACTAACAGCTCCAAGGTAGACTTGGTTAAGCCCTGAGGGGGGGTTTGAAATGGCAAGCCTGAAATGAGTGTGTAATTATTCAAATGGAGTAATCTTGGTCTCATTTAAAGGTAAAACAATCTGATCTCTGCTGTAAGACTGGAGTATGTGGAGATGAACACAAATGGAAGATCTTTTTGGGGGGGGGGGGTCCATCCCTCAAATGGAGTTGCAGCACATTCTCTGGGCTAAAGTTTACTGATTAGGTAAATCTCAGATCAAAAAGAGGATTGTCTAGGTTTCTGCAATTTGGGTACCTTGTGTTCATCTCTGTATGCCTGCAGTGAAATTGAGTTATTCTATCCAAATAGTTTTAAATTTGGGGGGATTTCTGCTGTGGGGGGGGGGGTTTTTTTTTTTTTTTTTTTTTTTTTTCCCCCCCCCCAATTCAGTAAGTGTCAAGTTTGACATGAGCAGATTTTAACTCAAACCCCAGCAATTTGTAAGGGGGGGGGGGGGAAATTTCTTTCCCCCCCCCCCCCCCCAAAAACAGTGCTTAACCCAGTGATACTATGGTACAATTGCAACGTCTTACTGCCTGGACTAGCTCAGCCCTGAAATGTCTTCAATTAGTGCAGAATGCTGCAGCTAGGGTTCTGACTAGGACTATGAAATATGATCACATTAGCCCGGTGCTCAAATCTATATTGGCTGCCTGTAAAATTTAGAATTGAGTACACGATACTAGCTTACAAAGCTTTAAATGACTTGGCCCTGAAATATCTTTAGTCTTCTCATTCCTTACTCCCCACCAAGATTACTTTGATCACAAGGTGCTGACTAAAATTCCAAATATATCTAGAATTACACTTGGAGGCAGAGCATACTCTTACAAAGCACCAATTTTATGGAACAGTCTCCCAAGATATTCGGGCTTTGGACCCCATCTTCAAGAATAGGCTGAACTTTTTAGTCAAGCCTATGATTAGTTGTGTTTGGCTCTGGTGGGACTGACTACAACCTTGATTTGAGTTCACGATATTGGAAGCCAGTGTTATGTAAATCCACGTGGAACCGGTGGCACTGAGCATGCATTAACGGTGCTAGTGGGGCTTGCTACAGCCTTAGTCACCGAGGAGGTCTATATGGTACTAGTGTCTAGAAAATCTAAAGTGATCTTCCTGGAATAAGTGTAGGGCCTCTGTGCTGCAGGAAGTGGATGGAGGGGTGTTGACTGTTTCCTGACCAGTCAGCTCCTAAATTCTCATTTGGCACAGGACTGTATTTTTACTAATACGCAGTAGTTTTATCCAGTGCCTCACCCCACTTTTGTCTCTCTCCGAGGATCTTTCCCTCCACAACCCTGAGTCCTGGATCATCCGAGCCCTGTCCCTCACCATGAGCGCTGGCTGCTGCTGTCTTGATGCGGTCCTGATCCAGTTCTGCACCATCCTTGGCATGCCACTTCCTCGAGCAACTGATAGCACTGTTTAGATCAGGGATGGGCAACAAGGGCCGTATCTGTCCCTGGTTTTCACACAAACCTCTAGCCTTTAATTATCTAAATAAGCCAAACTATTCATGAAATCTGACTTTTCTTTAAATTATCATGAATTACCACCAAAGACTGTTCTTGTCACCCTACAAAATCATTTTTCTTTGATCAAACCTTTGCAAAAATCTATATTTGTGTATGCAGCCAATTAACTCAGTCAGGGTAATTGATAGAAATAAAAACCTGCATACACACCGGCCCTCCAGGACAGGAGTTGCCCACCCCTGGTTTAGATGGACTTTAATGGAACTGTATTGTCATTATCTTGTTATCTAGCTAGCCCGCGGAGGATGGGCTTCCCCACTATAGCCGGCTTCCTCCTGAGATTTCTTTCCACTGGGGAGTTTTTTCTCACCACTGTTTGAGGATTTTTCTCCCAACTGGGAGTTTTTTTGCCTCATTTGCTGTAGTGGGGAATAGGCTGGGCATTGCCCTTTCAGGAACTCATCTCTGACTGTAAAGCGTCTTTGTGACAGTTTTTCTGTGAAAAGCGCTATACAAATAAATCGAAATTGAAATTGAAAATTGCCCATTCAAGGAATGGGTAAAGAAAATGCGTATTTTACTGTAGTCTCAGTATTTGTGTGGCATAGGGCAAAGTGTCAGAAAATGAATATTTAGCAGATATTCAGACAATAACTCAAACTACTTATGGATTTATATTGTCGCACTATTCAAGAACATGCAAATGGCCCATGGACTCAGTTTGACGTGCTGGGAATGCAAGGCTGTAGCTCAGGCTAGGTTTCTGCGATTAAGGTGGTTTAGAATTCGTTGGAAACATCAGGACCCATAGAATCCAACTACTTAGTGTCAAGCCGATCGCAGGGAGGAAAATACATTGCAAGCTTAATGCTAAGGAGCTGAGATCTTTGAAGCAACGCCCTGGGAAAGAACATGCTTGGATTCTGGCAGATCTAGTTTCGTTGTAACACGAACACATTGGGCTAACAATAGCAAGCACAGATTAACCCTTGAGCAGTTTTTTTTGACAAAATATTAAGGTAAGAATTTTTGCTCTTCTCTGTAGAATGTAAAGTGTATGTCTGCTGTTTGAGTGTGGTGTCTGTTTAAAATGACAGGGCTCATATGGTTGGATTCTCTGGACTTTCCTCTTCTGGGGTATCGTTTTTATGCATGGCACAAATTCAGGAGAAATTCTGGTGATTCAGCGCTGATATTTTATCCTATGTTTTGCTACATGCTTATTTACTTGCTTGGTGCTTGAATTGTGTTTGGTTGAGGTAAAAATGGCCTACATGAGCTTCTGGCTGGGTTTCTTTGCGAAATGTGGATATGCCGCATGACAATTTTGCGATTTGAGAAGATGCTGTATTTATTATGCGTAACATCCGGCCCCTGGTACTGGGGCATAGGGCTTAAGGGGTTAATTAAACATCTCCCAAAACATATTTGCATACAACAGGCGCATGCCCCCCCCACGATAATACCACAATAATTGGGTCGATACCACGAGCAGCACTAAAAACCTACAGAACTTGAAATTATCACTCACGCACTCATCTCATCCCGTATTGACTATTGTAACAGCCTAGAATGCTGCTGCTCGTGTATTCACCAGGTCAAACAAACGCTCTCACATCATTCCCATACTAAAATCTTTACATTGGCTTCCCATTATTTACTGGATTAGATTTAAAGTTCTCACTGCCACTTTTACAGCACTTCATGGAAAGGCGCCTGAGTATTTAACAGAACTCATTCACCCATACCTGCCGACCTGTTCACTAAGATCCAACTCAAGTAACCTGCTGTCTGTACCTAGGAAAAATTTTAAAACGTGGTGGCAAAGCTTTTGAGGCCCTAGCACCAAAAATATGGAACTCACTGCCCATGTTGATCCGTTGTTCTGAGTCTTTTAAAAAAAAACAGTTAAAAACATACATGTTCAGACAGGCTTTTGAATAATTATCATGTACCTTGTCATTGTTTTATAATTGATTTTTATCTATTCACCGATAATTTGTATCTGGTCATTGTTTTTAATTGTTTTTCCTTGACTGGATGTACGCTTGACGTGTTTACATACCCGAATGTTCCTCTGAGTACCAAAAAATATTGATGGAGCATGGAGGTTAAATACAGGATTCTTAATTTTGCCATTGTGATTTATCTCCTTAGCTGTCCCTGTGGTCTTCAATATGTTGGATGTACTCGCAGACAGTTGAGAATTCGTCTCAACGAACACCGCAGCGCAATAAACAGGGGGGACCTCAAATCGCCGGTTGCAAGGCACTTCAATGATGCCAAACATTCGGCCAATGACTTGAAGTTTGCTGGCATTGACAGAGTTCTCCCCAACCGTAGGAGTAGCTACTCTAGCCAATCTCTACTGAGATGTGAGGCCAAATGGATTTTTTATTTAAAAACACTGCAACCAAATGGACTGAACGATGACTTTGATTTAACTTGTTTTCTATAAGTAGCCTGTATACTTGCATCTTGCGCCTATTGTCTGTTGATGATACTTATTGTTTTGATATATAACCCCCCCCCAGGTGTTTTTCGCTATGATTCATTTTTATGTACTCATTGTTATCATTCTTATTTTCATTATTATTATCCTCATTATCATTTTTATTGTTTTTATTATTATTTAGTTTCTTCCCTTATGGTATTTACCATCTAGGTCATAGGTTTAACCACGACAGGAGCGGTACTGTTGATAGGATGTCTCCAGCCAGCCACATACCCTAGCCTGGAATCAAGCTTGGTTGTATACCTACTACCTGTCTTCCGTATACGTGGCCTAACCTATATAAGGGCGTGTCTTTATTTTTTGAATGTTTACTTTGCACTGATGATGGTCTGACTGGGACCGAAATGTTTGCACTCCTCACTTGGGTAGCACTTTTTCTTTATTTATGCAATAAAACACAGTATTGCATCGGCATACAGGTGTGCAAGTTCCCCTTGCTTGTTCTTAATTTTGCCATCCGGACACAAAATGTACGCTGCACACCCTAGAATGTTCCTAAACTAAAATTCTTTCCATTTTTAGTCTGAATCAACGCTGTAAGCTGCCTTTTACCACAGGGAAAGCGAAATAACTTCTAATTCCCCACTTTTTCAATGCGATTTGTGCATCTTCTGCCAGACATAGTCTGCAAAGAGCATGCGCGTGACCCAATCTTGCTTTAGCTGAAGTGGTCTATTATACTCTATCAATTTTTAGGATTAGGCTTTGGAGTGAAAAAAAAGAAGTAATGAGCAGGTAGAGACACGGCTAAAATACATTCTAACATCCTTCTTTGCTTTTTAAAAAGTGTTTTATTTGGCCAGATAAACGACATTACAGTATTTATAATGTACATTCATTCTCTTTTCACATTAGGTGCAATACCACAACCTGCCACAGGGTACATACGACCTTCAGGTCTCACTACGGACGTGGGACTCCTGCATCGGATCCTTGACGCAAATGAAATGACGGAAGCACTTCCGGTGGAGTCTCGCATGTCTGCATGTGACCGAAAACGTCCTCCAGCAAACTGCATAGACCGGAGAAAGAGCCTCTCTGCCGGTTGTTTCGCAACTGCACGTTTGTGAGAAACATTAATCTACCTCATTGAAGCAGCCTAGACCAGCAGTGATGGTTTTTGAGGATAAAATGCTCACTAATGGCGAGCCTGATGATGAGGTATGTTTTTTTTAAACACCGAATAATCTGCTAATTAAAGTTAGTACGTGTAGGGATCCCAGTCAGCTGGTAAATTTGATTCTCATTATCCAACCTGTCAGGCTGAGGCCTGCACTACCAAGCTACAGTTTGCTAGCTAACTAGGATCCCATTTCGTTATGTGGACATTTTTTGTTAATACATCATTCCGCAGTCCTGTTACTAACCAGCATACCTGTCCGTCCAGCTCTGCCGCCATCTTACCTATTTATTTTATTATGCTATGAACTACTCGGGTAGCTCTCTAGGCTGTCCATGATTTCGTGGTAGCTTACGTGACTGGCTAACTTGAGCTTGCTAGCTCGTTTCATATAAAGGTTATTAATATTAGCTAGCTTGCTAGTATTCAGCTCGAGATGTTGCGCTCAGTTGGCAGCGAAATTAATTGTGTAAACCTACGAGTGACCGGCAAGGAATGGTTTGATCGAACTAGCAAACTGTTTGGTGTTCGCTGACCAGGAGAAGGTAATAGGTAAAGGTAACTGGCACAATCAACCCGAAGAGTATTCCGAGACGGTCATGCTTGATCTGAAAATTGGCTAGTAACCAATGAATGGGCTAACATTTCTTGTTAGGCAAGATCGCCCTTGGCTATGTAGTCAGCTGCCACTTTAAAAAAAGGCATGTCTGAGTCTCAAAATGGCAGCTTAATGTAAAGCAATGGTCAAAGTCGCGGTGTCGTCACTTCCGGCTGGCCCAATTAGGCCCTCGCCGAAAACAATTAACCTTGTGTCTTCGTGTTATCTCATCAAATGTCACTTTCTAATCCACCTTATTAGTATTTGTATCTGCGATTTCTCTTTTTTGCGAGTAAATACAACGCGTAGGAGTTGTTATAAGGTACTAGAGATGTCATTTGACTATTTTAATCATCGTGTCACAGACACTAAATATTGCTGGTACTTGGAGTTGTAAATTAAAAGCATGACAGCAAATGGCAAAAGTAATTCCCAGTTAATTCCCAGCTAACAAAATATTCAGCTATTTACTACTTCACCTCCAATAAAATGCTTCCCACACAGCACCGCATGAGCTGACAGTTCCCACCTGGTGCCGTATACATGCCAACTCTACCGCTTTTGGGGCGTTTTTTCGGAATGAAACCCCTCGAAAGTGGTAGTCTTCCGCCAAAAGCGGTAGAGTTGGCATGTATGCATCAGGGTTCTGTCTTTTGACTGCTATTATCTGTGCTTTACACTGCTTACCTTCCTTTGGAAATGCATGAAATGAAATTTTCTCTCCCTGTTTCATGTTGTGATTCAAACAACCAAACACTACACACAACTTGGGCATGTTTTTTGATGGATTATGACTTTGTTCGCATCACTTTCAATTTGGTTTCACGGGACATGTGGGTTTTGTTTGCACCGAGTCACCCTGCACCGGAAGTGTGCCTGACTTTGTGAATAGTGTAATCCGACGTGTGACATTTCACCTGACGCATATCGCAAGTAACCATTCGCCTCATTTGTCGCGCAAGTGCTCTATTAAAGCTGAAATAAGTAAGGCAAATGTCCAACTTGGACGGTCTGGAAATGTAAAATTGACTGACTGCCTGGTATAGTTAGAGCTTGCCTGCAAGGCTAGCAGCTTTCAAAAGGCCTCACAAATGCATCCTTGAACTCAAACGATCTCTTATGAAGGTGACACAGCTTGTACAGCTATGCCAACACTCGGTCTTCCTGTGTTAGCTGGGGGAACTCGTGAAGGCTGCATCAGATATTGACCGGTTAGTTGACTACCAGGTTCGTTTTAAGCTCCATGAGCTGCTGAAACAAAAATGGAGATTGTGATCTGTCCCCCAATTGGACATCTGGCCTGCTTATCAATTGAATATGTGGCTGCCTTGTGATGTCTTTTTCTAACCTTCTGCTTTTGATGATTTGCAGGAGGAAGAAGAGGAAGTAGTGGCTGAGGAGGAAGAGGGTGAGGAAGGTGAGGCAGGAGGTGATGAGGGCGAGGAGGAAGAGGAGGAGGAGGAGGAAGAGGAAGAGGAAGAAGATTTGGTGGTGCGTATTTGAAGATTCATCAGTGAAATACTCTTTGGTTTGTGAATGTAAAACGGTGCCCTACTATTGATGACTTTGGTATTGTCCAGGTTCCATTTCAGCATGTTTATCAAGTCAACCCATGTAGTGGTGACCAACCCTGTTCCTGATGATCTACTCCCTTGTATGTTATCACTCCACCTCTGACACAGGGGTCACTCCGTGTCAACTCAGCCAGAGCCCCCCACATGAAATTTTGATAAAACTTTGCACATTTCAAGAGATATGCATTGGCAATGCTGAGGTCAAATATTTCAGCTCAATTATTGCTAGTTCCTGAAATTTAGCCTATGTTAGGGAAGGGGGTCAATTTTAACAAAATCACCTTAATTTTGGAGGGAATTTGAGGGCCTCAGAAGTGCATTTTCAGAGCTGACAGACCCATAAGTTTCATTGTGTCATCAGAATAGTTGCTGAACTCTAGGCTTAAGCTACTTTTCTTTACTCAGTGTGTTTAGTTTATCTGTACTGTGGCCTGGAAAAAGCAAAAAACACCAATCATACTAATTTCATCAAAATTTGATGCATGGATTATCCTGTAAGTAATATAGAGCCCTGAGACTTGGTATGCAAACTGTCGGTCAACTCTCTGAAGACCACAAAAAATATTGTAGTCAGGATGGTTGTATTAAATGTTTTAATTACCTTGGAAGTTGTCCTCAGAATGAAAAGTGTGTATTTTGGGTTATTATAGTAGGTATATATCTCAAAAGAGACGCAAGTGATCAATGTCATTTTTAGTGCTTGAAGGCATGGGTCTTGGGTGTAACATTAAAAAACTGGAGGTGTAAAACTCCTCCTTTAGACTGTACAGCATGACAATTAAATTAGGTGTCTAACTTGATTTTTAGGGCACCTTAGCCATGGTTTAAGTGAAAAGATGAATGTGACACATCCATTTGTTCACCTCCACCAAGAAGGTGTATGTTTTTGCTGGTTTTGGTTGATTGGTTTGTTACTTGCCGGAATCCGAGGAATCTCGGATTTGCAAGTATATTACTCTGTTCGTTTGTTTGTTTGTGTGTGTGTGTGTGTGTGTGTGTTTGTTTGCACTGTGGCATCCACAGTTTCAGCTCAATTTAGGTCAATTTATGATCAACATAGGACAGGCACTGGGCAGGCACTGCACTATTTTTGTGAATCTAGGTCAAGGGTCAAGGTCACACAAAAGGTCAAAAACGCATAAGAAGCCATATCTTCAGTTCCAGTTGTCTTAGACACTTCTTACCAACTGCATACTCAACATAGGACAGGCACTGGCCAGGCACTGTACTGTTTTGGTGAATTTAGGTCAAAGGTCAAGGTCACACAAAACGTCAAAAACACAGAAGAAGCCATATCTTTGGAACTAATCCTCAGAGACTTCAAACCATGTGCATATTGTTGATAAACGAAAAGTCTGTTGCCTCACCTAGGTATTGCTCTATTTTGGTAAATCTAGGTCAAAGGTCAAGGTCACCTAAACGGTGCTCTATTTTCATTTATTTCTCTGTCTGTGTGTGTGCTCTCTACAGGCCACCATTTTCACATTTTCTTGACCAAACTTGGTGACAACATTGACTAGCCTTCGGGCTACAGACCGATCTCTTTTCAAGGTCAAGGTCACCAGAAAGGTCAAAAACAGATTTTGGTTCATAACTTTGCTACAATTACAGCTAGAGACTTCAAACCAACTCCATTCCATTCATTCTGTTTCTGAGATCTGTGCATGATTCCCGCAAGTCGTCATTCTATGAATGACTTCATTTATCTGTCTGTCTGTCCATCTGTCTGTTGGCAGGATATCTCAAAAACTGCGTCATAGATTTTAACCTAACTCTGCCGGATGTTAGAATAGCAGAAGAGGAACAAATGCTTAAATTTAGGCATATCTAGGCCAAAGCACAGCTGGGATATAGGACAAAGTTCAAATCCAGCTATGCTGGCAGAGATTTCAAGTCTTTCCAATGGGCTGTGCATTCGGGTTTTCCTGCCACCTGGTGGCGGAATGCAACAATACCCTACAAGAGCCAATGACAATCACCTAATATGATTGGCATGCCGTTCAGTATTAAGGGAGAGTTTTACATCTCCAGTTTTTTAATATGTTAGACCCAAGACCCATGCCTTCAAGCTCTAAAAACATGACATTGATCTCTTGCGTCCCTTTTGAGATAATGACCCAAAATATGCACTTTTCATTCTGAAGCAAACTTCCAAGTTTATTAAAACATTTAATACAACCATTGTGACTTTGATATTGTTTGCGGTCTTCAGAAAGTTGACCGACAGTTTGCATAAGTCTCAGGGCTCCATCTTCATTACTTACAGAATAATGAATGCATTGAATTTAGAAAATATTAAAATGATTGGTGTTTTTTGCTTTTTCCAGGCCACAGTACAGGTAAACTAAACACACTGACTAAAGAAAAGTAGCTTAACCCAAGAGATCAGCAACTATTCTGATGACAAAATTAAACTTAACCGGTCTGTTTGCTCTGCAAATGCATATCTCAGGCCCTCAAACTTACTCCAAAATTATGGCAATTTTCTTACAACTGACCCCCCCCCCTCCCTGAAGGAAGCTAAATCTCAGGAACTGGCAATAATTTATCTTAATTATTTGATCATTTCACACAAGATGTATAACTCTTCCACTATGAGGAATATATTAAAAATTAATGTTTTCTGGTGGGGAAGTTTCTAAAATTTGGTTGATATGACTTGGAAAGTCCCAAAGGTTGTCATCCAGTGGCTGCAAATTATTTTTCATGCTTCGTCATGTGCACCAAATTAGGATTGAAATGAAATAAATAAATAAACTTAGGCCCCAATCATAGGCCCCCTGGAGCATTGTTGGACTACTGAGCAAATCCACGAATGAGTAGAATTAATGATGTAATGCATTTTTATGTTTCCGCTGTAATCAGAGGGTATTGTTTTGGCTTTTCCATCAGTCTGCATATCTCTGTCTGTCCCATTCACGCGAATGCAGTATCTCAGGAATGACTTCTGGGAATTTCTTCAAATATGGTGTAATGGTCCACTTGGACTCAAGGATTAGCAGTCTTGATGGTCAGAGGTCAAGATGAAGGTCATTGTGATCTCCAATCCATCTCATTTTTGTGACCGTGATATTTTGGGAAGGCCTGAGGGAATTTCATGACATCTGGCACAAACGTCCACTTGAACTTGAGGATGAACTGATAAATATATGTGGTCTAAAGTCAAGGTCACAGTGACCTCAAAAAACGCAATTTTGGCCGTAACTGAAGTATTCATGGGGCAATGATGACAAAATTTCAGACACATGTTCAACGGGATAAAATAAAGTGATGGCATTTTGTATCCAAGCAATGGGCATTAAGGTCAGGGCAACTGATATTTTGACAGCATCTGAGTGGGGAATTTTGAATGCTTAGTTCACAGATGTTCATTACCTTCAGAGAAAGGGGTCTCCGGCATTCCTTGTCAGTTACGTTTAGAACATTCACTGTAAATGTGCCTCTGTCCCTTGGCAGTTATGTATTCTGTAAAGCGACTCTGTCAATCGAGACATGCTTGTGTACCAGAAATTACTATTCCAAATGGAGCAGGCGGAATCAAATAGAACTCAGTCTCTCGGTGTCTTGACCGATATTTGAGTACGGTGAACTTTATCCATATCCTTGTTTACACGTGCGGTTGGGTGAAGCTGGTGGTGAGAAATGGCACAGAGGCTGCACTGCTAAGTTATCAATTCCAAAATTATGCCAAAAGTGAAAAACATTGATACTAGATCATTATAGGCCCACATTGTTAATCCTGTCCACCACGTCAAGAAGTTATGTGGGGGATATTGCAATGGAGCTCGTCTGTCCATCCGTTTTGACGAGTAACAAACAAGTTTTTCAGAAACTAATTTTACCAAGATGAATTAGACAACTTCTTAATAAAAGCATAATGCCTGAGTAACTAAGATGTATCCTTCAGTGCAGAACGGAGAAGGATTGGCAACAGTGTAATCAGATTTTGACTTGCAATCAGTTGGGTTCAATATGATTTCATGTTAGCCTGAACAGTTTCCAGAGTTCTGAGCATGCGTAATGATTGTGACGGCACTCCTTTAATTACGGGTCTCAATGGCACAAAGCCATTCAAAACCTCCCTTCTCTTCCTTACGGTGACATTTAGGGCTTCAGATTGGACTGGGGTCAGAAGGATGTCGTCATACATTACGCATCAGTCTTCGACCTTTCATTTAACCTGTGACTTTGGATTCAAGCTCAAACAGGAAAACACCCTGTATCTCACTTATTCTATTCAGAGCTTAGGTTTGGATTAGGGACTGATGGAAAGTCAAATTGCGCATCAGTTTGTGTTGTAGGATTTGACCTTTGACCTTGTCTTAACGGTCAAATTGAAAAACGCTCTGTATCTTTCTTATTGCGCTAGTTACTCAATTTTGGCTTTTGTGAACCCACATCCACGCAGGATAGAACTGTATTATTCTTCGTTCCCTTAATCTGGCATAAGCCTAGACTACTTCATTCAACAGCTAACTTGTTCAATGAAGCATTTGCCTCATTGATTGTGTAGGGTGGATTATCTTGTAAGGTACTTTTTATGCCGACGGAATCGAAGATTCGGTAGCATATAGTTTTTTCGTCTGTCCGTCTATCTGTTGCTCTGCAGCAGCAAAAAAAACTTAAACCTTGGCCATAACTTTTGATTGCTTTGTGATAAGCTTTTGATACTGGGCATGTTTATTCCTTGTGCCAAGATCTAATGAGATCATGAATTTTGACCTCGTGAACTTGACCTTTGCGTAGGATGCGTTTTTTAAAAACTTTTACCTTGGCCATAACTTTTGATTGGTTAGTGATAGGCCTTTGATACTTGGCATCAACTTTCATCAAAATCAAAAACACTAATCGAAATAATGTTTATATCCGGGGGCATCAGAGTTTCACAAACGCATCTTGTTCATTTACATGATATATTTCTACTGGCAAGGTTTGTAGTCAGGCACCATTAGGAATTTTTATGTTATACAATAGTTTGCAGACTTGAGCGGGGCGATTCCAAGGTATTTTAACAAAATGTCCCCTTCGTGATGAGACACTAAATCATCCCCCAAACAAAATTCTATTAATGTGTTAAGAAGTATTTTTTATAATTTATGGGTATAATGGTGCACTACAGGAGGAAAAAGCTCCATTTTTCCTTCCATTTCCATCTGGGGATCATTTTTGTCTGTCACGGAGGGGACATTTGGTCGACCATATTTCGGAATTGCCCAGCTGTGACCTTGGGGTCAAGGCTAAATTATGATCTTGTAGAATGTTTGGATGAGTTGACAATACAAACGTCTGGGGATCCACATATTGGTAGTGAGTGACCAAACTGTTTTGTAAAATAATAAATTCCTATACTATATTTTCAAACATTGTATGTCAAAATGCTACTAATATCGGCTTTTCTTGCAGCAGAACTATAGCCTGCCTTGTGTGTCACTACTAGTTATCTTACTTTTTGAATGGCATGTATATTTTTGTGTTAATGTTCATTTGTATACTTTTCGTTTTTGGGTATGTGACATTCTGCGTGACTGCTGTAGGACCCCTTGGAGATGATTCGTCAGAAATGCGAGCAGTCCGCACACTGTGTGCACGCGCGGGAACGGCTGGAGACCTGCGAGAGCAGGGTGAGCTCGCGGTCGCGAACCGAAGAAGACTGCACAGAGGAGCTCTTCGATTTCCTACACGCCCGGGACCACTGTGTGAGTGAAACGGCCACTGTAGCTCACCGATAACGGGGTCCGAAAACAAGGGGGTTTTGCACATTCTACAGTGGGATGAAAAAATTTGGGCCCCGCTGGTTTAAATGTCTGTTAGAATTAATCTCCAAGTGATGGAAAGCAAACCTGAACACTAAATGCTTCAAAGTTAAACATGACACCTTTCTGCAAATTTAAAAGAAAGGTTTCTTTTTATTTTAATTTTTCTGAGTTTTTGAATTATAAGAAAGGAAAAGGGGCCCTGTGCAGAAGTTTGGGAATGCTTTTGCATTATTCTTTACCTTTTAAGTAGATGATTATGAAGGCCCAGACCAGAGTTGCCAAGTCCGCTTATAATACGAGACTTTGGGCTTCTTTTTCCTGAAGTCGCTTGGAAAAAAATTGCGGGTCGTGGGTTACGGTTTTCTGGGCTTGTTTTCAAAAATATGGTTGCTTGTTACAGAAGTGTAACAAGCAACCTGATTGTTATACTTTTACGGTTGCTATTTCCCCCTGATTCATTGATCGGCACTGTCTGCTCACAGCCTCACGAGTACTGTGAGAGAACCTGCACTCCCTCCTCGCCCCAAGGTCAACTAAATGAAAGATCATCTCTCCCCCCTGCTCAACAATACGAAAGACATTCCAGCCCAGGTCTACACAGTCTTAGTATTTTCTCATTTATATTGGGCTTGTTTTTGAAGCTGCAGTCGCTTATTTGTCTTATCAGAGCTGGCAGCCCTGGCCTAGGTCCTAATGATTTATTCGTTTGGGCTTCAGTGAGTCAGGTGAATATGATTCCAGGGTTGAACTATATTCTGAAGTAACTCCATGTCTGACTGTGGTGGCTGTTGTGCCTGGTGTTAAAAACCATGTATTCCTCTAAACAGTTGTCCAAGGATGTCAAAATCAAGATAATTCACTTCCACCAACAAGAAGAGGGCTACAAAAACTCTCGCAATGTTTCAAACAACCCATTTCTGCGGTCAGAAGCATCGTAAGAAAATGGAAAACAAGTCGACATAGTCTACAACATCCCTCGCTAATCGTGTGCATCTTATTTTCGAACTCCATCAAGGCCTTTATGGTCTGAAGCTACACACCAAATTTGGTTGTCCTATCTGTAATAGTTTCTGAGAAAAGTTGTCCCTTTTCTCTCGGATGGACAGACAGAGACACGGACGGACAGACGGAGGTCAAACCTACATCCCCCTACCACTTCGTGTTGGCAGGGTATAATAAATGGAACAATTGAAGTCAAGGCAAGATCTAGATCTGGTGAGAAATGCTCAGAAGAACCCACACATCACTGCAAAAGAGCTGCAAAAAAGAGTAGCAGGCACAGGTCTAGTTGTTCACAGGTCTACAATACAGCGCACCTTAAACAACAAAGACTTACATAGCAGATTTGCAAGAAATAAGCCTTTCCTACGACCTCAATACAAAATTAAGTGTCTGAAATATGCAAAAGAGAACCTTGAGAGACCTCAAGCCTATTGAAACGGCATGCTTTGGACTGACTAAACCAAAATTTAACTTTTTGGCCACAAACAAAGAAGGTATGTTTGGAGAGAAAAGGGTGAAACATTTGTTGGGAAGAACACGTTGCCAACTGTTAAGCATGGACTTGGATCCATTATGCTTTGGGGTTGTGTAGCAGCTGGGGAGCCACAGGCAATATTGTGCGGTTGGAAGGAAGAATGGATTCCACCAAATATCAAGACATTCTAGAGGCTAATGTTCAAAGCTCAGTCCAGAAATTGAAGTTGAAGAGACATTGGGTATTCCAGCAAGACAATGACCCTAAACATCCCACAAAATCCACGATGAAGTACCTCCAGGAAAGACGGATGAAGGTTTTGAAATGGCCACCACGGTCCTCAGACTTGAGTATTATTGAAAATCTGTGGAGAGACCTCAAACATGCCCCGCATTCAAGAAGGCCGAAGAATATTTCTGAGCTGGAATCTGTCCAGAAGAATGGGAAAAAATTCCAAAGACAAGTATTGAAAGACTTAGTTTGCTACAGGAAGCGTTTGCAAGCTGTTATAGCTGCCCGAGGAGGAGTTACAAAGTATGAGCTGACAGGATTCCCAAACTTATGCACAAGGCCCTTTTCTTTGTTTTATTATTTTGAAACTTTAATTATTTTTGCTTTAGAACATGATTAAATGTGTCATGTTTAACTTAGTAGCATTTAGGGCTCTAATTTCTTGGCACAGCGCAGGGTGGCGCAGCCCACACAGTGGTAATTTCGTGCGGTGCAACACTGTGCACAACCAATTTGGTAGACAGATGTGCGCCGAGATGGGTGTGCCGGCGTAGTAGGGGGAGGTGTAACAAGTTCATCAAGACGCAGTGACAATTTCATGGAAAAAGGATCTGCCGAAAGTGCGCAGAGAGCTCGCCAGCTCCAACCTGGTTTACTTTCTGAGCAGTGTTGATTTGGCTGACCGGCGCACAGTGTGCACACGTCACCGAAACCCCACAGGCAGGTTTCCAGAATGTCACATACATTTTTTGCGCGACTGATTGCATTCATTGTCGATGCAAAGATGCGAATACACGGGTGTATACGCGTTTTTGCATTCGCTTTGAATGTAATCTGTTGTGCGAAAAATTTGTTTCATGTCCAGTGTGCAAGCGGCTTAATACTCCCTCCTGTTTATCAAGGCAGTGTTGGCGCAAGATGCACACGGAAAGGCACAAATTGCCTTCACACTCTGTAGTTGTTCTTTTTTCAGTAAAACATAAAAGACAGTTTAATACTAATGGTGCCACAGAAATATTAGTGGCAGGAGATATCATGGGCCTCATACAAAAATCGGGGGTGGTCACATTGGAGGAGCCTAAATGAATCATGTACAGAGCTTAACGAATTTATTAGCCCACCACCCAATGTAAGGTTTATGCCACAGCTGCTCTAAATTAACTGTATTGGTGACTACCAAAATAATTTTTTATGTTTCTGTAATGGTTAATCTACCAGTATACACAATCTCTGTAATTGAAATTGTATTTTTAATGCTAAAATGTACACTGAACAAAAATATAACCGCCCCATGTCAAATTTGAGTTTTTTTTATTAACAAAAAACTGGAACCGGGATTCGTCCCTGAATAGCACTCTTCTCCAGTGTGTCAAGGGCTATTGAACATGTGCGTTTGCCCATGCGTTTCGGTTCTGACACCGGACAGCGGTGAGATCCAGACAACGGTGAGGACGCCGAGCGTGCAAGTTGACTTCTCGCAGGCAGTTACGGACTGTCTGTGGTGTGATGAGTCTGTTGTGCAGACCAACGGTCTCATCCGCTGTGCATGTCGCTGATCTGAGCGGATCCCGCAGGAGGACGAGCCGGATGTAGCGATCTTGTGCTGGTGTGATCACACGTGGCAGACGTGGATGAGGTTGCTTTGCAGCCCATCTGTTGGAAACTAATTCTCAAACGGCCTATTGTCCGATAGTTAACATTCAGCTGCACAGCGACCGCTCTGGTGGACATCCCTGCATCCAGCATGCCAATGGCACGTTCCTGCATGACTGGAGACATCTGAGGCATGATGACTTTTGACAAATTTTGACATTTTGGGGTCGCCTTTTATTGTCCCCAGTATAAGGAGTGTCTGGGTACTGCTCATTCTGTCTGATCACCGTCTGGAAATGCCGCACCCATGTACTGAGTGAAATCACTGCATCACTGAGCAAATGCTCACTGACAGAGAAATGGATTAAAAAATGGTACACAAATCAAGAGAAATATCCATATTGTCCAAGTAAAAGTCAGCATATGCTCACTTAGAGTTGTTAACTCCATGTGGCATCAGTATTTGACACGGGGCGTTCATATTTTTGTTCTGTGTAATTATTGTTGTTGACCATGAATTTTCACATTTGCAGTTGTACAGAAAAGCAGGAAAAAAATAGTTAAGCACATTATTATTTTTTGATAAAGATGCCAAATAAGTTATTTACTTGCATTCCTGAATATAAAAAATAGTTTGTGGTTGAGTGCAAGAATGCAAGCTGTTATCGAGGCCATACAAAATATAAGTCTTTTTTTTTTTTTGTGTGTGTGTGAATGAGGACTATTTATTTGTATCAGTTAATTTGCCAAAGAAATTCCTGTATAACTTTTAGTTTTAAACACGTTTTTGACAAATTTCTAAAATATTTACATTTTCTCATTTTTATGACCGGTAGTCTAATAAATTTGCTATGTAACTGGAGCTTGCCATTGATGCTCAATGACTCTACCAAAGTGAAAGTCTGTATAATTTGCTCAGAAATGGGAAGGGTTTGAATCCACTGCAGTGTGGAAAACAATTGAATACTGAGAAGTCTGTCTAAGTCGAATAGTAATGTTATTTCTCCTATTTCCTCCAGGTGGCGCACAAACTCTTCAACTCCGTTAAATGAAGACTGCCTTGCATCCAGGCTCTTCTAATAGTATAATTCTGCCGTGGAATATCAATACCAGGGATTGTTGCATCAACAAAACATTGTGTATTATTTTCCAGTTTCCTTTCATGTGTTAGTCTCTCAGGCAAACCTTCTAAGCAAAGAAGGGCTAATATTTAATGTAATATTTTGAATAAAACAAAGTTCTTATTAAACCTCCTTTTATGTCTCACATTTGTCTTCATTATGATCCAATTAAAGCCCTTCATTTACATTATTTTGGCTGAAATATCTTGCTGCACTTGTCAGTCATTTGCATGCTGTACAATGGGCTCTACAGAAGTTGTTCACTTTGGTTAATGGTAGCATTTCATTGTGTGTTCTTGTACCTGATGCATGGTAAAGACTAGAAAATGTTTTTAACCAATGGAGCGGGGACATTTTAAAGAAGTGAGGACTTAGCTAGTCCTCACAAATTGAGGTAAATTGTGACTTCTTGGTTAAAGGGGCATTTCAAATGAAAATTGGGATTTCCAAATGTTTCCGTGGTGTAAACCTTCATCAGAACTGGTTAGTATTACAAGGAAGACCAATCACTTTCATTTCCCCCAAAGATGGATACATAAATTGTCAGATGATTTTAGGTTGTCTTTTAAAGTATTGATGTAGATCAGGGGTGGGCAATTCCGGTCCTGGAGGGCCGGTGTGTATACAGGTTTTTATTTCTATCAATTACCCTGACTCATTGAGTTAATTGATTGCATACACAAATATAGATTTATGCGAAGATAAGGTCAAAGAAAAAAAATTACGTGGGGAGATGAGAACAGTCTTTGTGGGCCATTCATGATAATTTAAAGAAATGCGCTTGAAATGTCAGATTTCAGAAATAGTTTGGCTAATTTAGACAATCAACTAATTAAAGGCCAGAAGTTGGTGTGAAAATCAGGGACAGATACGGCCCTCGCTGCCCACCTCCGGTGTAGATGGAAAAACTCCCAGTGGATTCATGCTGCCTTTGCTGCACACATGCTGAAAAACCAACAAACAGCCATATATAATGGGTTGGGTTTCTCATATAGTGGTCCAGTAGACTCAGATGGAAAAGAAGCAAATTCATTTTTAAATATTTTTTTCAGAGTGCTACGGCAGGGACAAGTCGAGTTTCGGGTCAGGCGTGGGCACATTCAAGTGAAGAAGTTGGGAAAGGCTGTAGAGATGAGCAAAGAATCAACGGAGGGGAATGTAATGTCATCACAAGGACAAAAGTGCGTGGGCGTGTGATTTTAAAAAAAAAAAAGATTTTTGCAGACCTGGGATTAATGAGCTCTGTACAATGCCATCGACTGGTGTAGCTATATGGCTTTACACCTCCGCATCCCTTTATTGCAAACAAAGACATGAATTCCTTTCTTTGCATTTGTCTAGGCCTTTGTAGACTTCAAAAAGTGTGCTCTCACACTATGCTGACAGAGTCAAGTGCATGATGTCACATGAAATGTGATTAGGATTCTAGAGTTATGTATGGTATTGGAGGACAGTATTGTTTCTTGGAGCGTATAAAAAGCACTGTTCAAAAATCCTGCAACCATGAGTGAAAAGAGCCATTTTACAGATCAATCCACGAGAGAACATTACTGGAAGTTGACAAAAAGAAAAAGGAGAGTTGAACATTGGCAATAAAAAGAAAAATTTAGTCCAAAATTTGTGAAAATAATAAAATAACTGTTTTCAGCCTTTTTGTTTGACAAGAGCTTATGGTGTCCTTTTCACAGGCTGTAATTTTTTTTCCTATACTGTTCATGCATCACAATTTCTAGGGCCAAGAAAAAAGTCCCCCTAAAGAAAACACATCCATAGTCCACATTGTTCCTGTTATCCGATGTGAATAAAGCTGGCCACTACAGATTTAACCCTCATCCAACCAAGCGTTTTCCTACTACAAACCCGACTAGAGGTGGGTTACCCCCCCAATTTTTTTTATATTAAGCAATATACATCATTTTGTTTGGTATCAGTGTACGGCTACAGTCCTCTCTTCAAATCAAGTAAAACACATTTCAGCATTATGACGTCATAGTGACGTCATAACTAACACCATATTAAGAAAACGCATCAAAATGACAAAAATCCATATTTTAAAAAAATATTTTAAATAGTTTTTTAGCTGAAAATAACTTTCTGTAACCTGTAGAACTACTGATACTGCAATTAAATTTTAGTATTATTCTAAATGTTATAAACTCATGAGTAACAAATTTTAACATTACTATGATGTCATAAATAACTCATTTTGGGAAAAATACACACAAAAGGAAAACATAGTTTTCTGAACTGTTTTTCACATTTTCTTTACTTTGTTTGTCCCTATGATAGACCAAGGCTTATAATATCAGTAATATGTCTGGTACACCTGTTCTCTTTAAAAACAAGAATCAAACATCACAAACTTAAGCACTGTGACATCACAATGACTTCATTATTGATGTTATATCAGAAAAAAATACGAAAATCCATGTTTTTTTCATATTTTCCCCTCAATTTTGGCTGTCACTGCTGGTCATTGTTATTCCAAGATTTACTAATACAAGGACAAGCTACATCAATCAATAAGGATGACGCTCAGTATGATCTACGAAGTTCACTGAGCATGAAACATAATAATGGCATACCATTTGCAACTAATTTGTAAGCATATTTTGTATTAAAAACCGGCAAAAATTGACGCTGGTGGCAACCATCCCCCGAACCCTTCGAATCTGATGGCCTACCCTACCCCCGGGGGTGAGGTACCCTATCGTTTTTTTCATGAAAATGAGTGCAAAGGATGAATAATCAATTACCTAGAAGCATTAGATCATATCTGTTAATGTTTTTGTGTGACAGGAAAAAAATCTGTTGGGGGGGGGGGGGGGACTGCAATCCCCCCCCCTTTTGATTGGACAAGGGTTAAATCACTGAAGAGATAAAAAATGATTCCCAGTAATAGTTATTGTGAATGCCCTCCTGAAATAAGGAAAGTTAGGATGTTAAATACATTGGCATGCAAGCTATAACAATATAGATTTCAATGTCACTTAATCTTAATTGCTAGGTAGCCAAATAGTTTGCTCGCGAGTATTCCATTGTTGGTGAACTGTAGCCTCTTTAGCTCGCTAGCCAGTTGGCTATATAGCTACATTCATACATACATAGCTACATACACAGTGTACGCAAACTAGCCTTATTTTGTTGGCGTAATTATGACGCAAATTGACGTGCATTATGAGATGAAAGTCACGTTGGGGGACCAGAATTCCAGAATGGCGACGCATTGACACTACAAAAAAAATATCGCAGTGAGTATTAGCCGGAAGCATTTGGCAACTATCTTTTTGTTTTTCCCCTCCGGCCATGTTTATTTTTTCATCCAATATAAAGTACACAAACACAAAATATATGTTCTGAGCTGATGATAACAAAACTCGTCCTGGCAAAAAAGCAGCAGCGACAAACTAGTATCCTAAAATGACACAAACTAAAATCTGTGACTGGGTCAATGACATGACATGCAGATTTTTGTGTTCGGGCGCACTACTTTGGTTAAAGTAATTTTAAATGATTCATAATAAGCATCATTTTATTCAATAATACCTATTTAATTTGTACATATTTCCAGTTGATCATAAAAATGATATATATATTATGTTTTGCCATCTCAAACCCTCAAAATGTCAGGTGGCGCAATCACCCGAGCAAGTTAACACTATGTGAAATGTATTAAATATGTCATTTAAAATATGAATTCATATAATATTAATATGGGGGCATAGTTTTATTTTGAAAACCTTTCAAATAAACAAAGTTTAATAGTTTAATTGTTCTTAAATTGTTTGGAATATTAAAAACAAATTTGTCTGGAAATCTGCATATCTGAAATGTCAGGGCGGCACAGCCACATTCATTTAACTTTTATTTTAAATTGAAGGGAGAGATGAGTAAACAGAATATTGCATCCTCTAAAGGACCCCAAGTGACCTTTACTGATGAGTGAGAGGTATGTAGATCTCTCTCAAATATTGATAAAAAATAGCTACTTTCTCTTCATAGTTAGACTTGTTCAGTTTACATGTCAGGTGGTACAACTAATATAAAACTATGAAAGAGTTATTTTATTCTAAAACTCTTTATTGTATTGTAACAATGAATGAATGAACTGGCTAGCAAAGTCAAAAGGTTCTATAGGGGTCCAAGTAGATGCCTGAATAATTGGGAATTAGTAGCAAATGTCTCTGCTCTACAATCGGGTTTGCCTATCAAGTCATTACTACAAATGTTAATGAAGCACATTTGTTTCTCGTCCGAACTTGTCCTCAGTACCCTTTCTGGTTTAGGAGGGAGAAATTTGATGTCCATGCCCCGTTCCTGTTCCATTAATGTTATTTCTTCCTCGTATTTTTTCTTGTTCTCTGGGTTCGAAATTTCCTGGGCATATTTCCCGCAACATATCTTGAATTATCTTATCCAAAAGCCTCTCTGAAGCGATCAATTTCTTCCGCAGCTAAGTTCATCTCTGCAAGTTCTGAACCCAAGTCCATTCAGCCTGGGGTTGGGCAGCTCTTCAAATTAACGTTTAGCTTAGTATGCTTACTAATTTTGAAGTTACTTGGCTAGTTAGCTAGCCAACGTTGGATTCCTAATCTAGACTATTTTGATGGCTAGCTGTCTTACTTTACCTGCAAGTTTAGCAAGTTCAATTTGTATTTATTTTTGTGTGTGACGTCTTCGGGCTTGTGACATCACGAAGGTTTTTTTGGACTTGTTTTTAAAAATATGGTTGCTTGTTAGGAAAGCCTGACCTCATTTTTATACATTTTTGGTTGTTATTTCCCCGATTCATTGATTGACACTGTCTGCTCATAGCCTCACAATTAATATCAGAGCTGTAATGTAATTCGCCCATCTACAAATCCCCATGTTGACCTCTCACACCTCCTTCTCGCCCTCATTGGATAAAAATCAACATCATGCTGTTGTTTGCCGATCTCGGTTTGAGTGAGTGACGCTATTCGCGTCAATATATACACACACACATACAGTAGGCCTACCAGTCAAAAGTTTGGAGACACACACGTGTTTCTTTCAATACATGTTAAATAAGAAAGAGGCACTCTTTATTTTGGGGGGGAAAAAAAACCCCAATTCTTAAATCCATCAAACTAACCAGCGTTCGTTGTTATATTTTCTGGCATACTCGCAGTTTTCCCCCCACTAGCATAGTCATCTGACTACAATGAGTTTGCAGCTGCATGGCTGTCTAACCTCCCAAAGATGTGCTGCACTTGTGGTTTGCTTTTCATTGACCTTTTTGCCCAATAAGTCCCAAAACAGCTTGAGTTTTAGTCGGCTGTTGGAAAATGGAAGGAGTGTATTTGTCTGTTTTATTTTGCAAAAATATTTTGCAAAAAATTCCAAAATTTTGGACACTATTCAAACAAATAAATTATTCTCTTCAAACTCCTGACTGTTAACATCTCACAAGATTCCGTGTGAGATTATGTGGAGAAGATAAGCCATTTAAATTTCTCTGACAACAGAGTGCTGTGACATTAGCAAAGTGTGTCCAAACTTTTGACTGGTACTGTATATATATTACGTTATTACTGTTATAATTAATATAACAGTTTAAAAATAACATAATATACACATATACACAAATGCTACAAGCTTCCCCTTGGTGCCCTTGTCCTTTTCTCTTATATGCCTATACCGTATTAGTATTGTCTAATTTAGGTTGGGCTTGTTTTGAGCTTGCTTTTGAAGCCGCTGTTGCTTAATTGTCTTGCCAGAGTTGGCAACCCTGGTTTGCACCTGTAAAACACAGGTCCGCGCAGTCACGGAAGTCTTTGATGTACAGCCATGGATCCTTGTGTACAGCATGCGGTCATTAAAAATGTTCATATTTCTCCGAGTCCTGCAACCAAAACGCCGAAGCTCGTGTTAGTTCCATTATCTAGAAGAATTTGCTGTCGATTTCATGTTTATTACCAACTAAAAAGGCTGGCTATTTATTTATTTGGACAAGTTGGCTTCTGCAGGTGTGCTTATTCAAACACACAAAATGCATAAGAAAAAACGGAACTACATCAGCATCAGGGCGGAACTACATGTGCGGAGGATACATTTCTCAAGCGGAATTTACAGCGCTGCACTGTAACATGGCCGCACACAGGCACCCCAGGATTTTGCTTCGAAAATTGGAATGCATAACTCTAATACCACGACGGAATCGTGTGAAAAGAAAATGGGTAATTTCATGTCCACGATTGTCACGATGCCTGTCACTAGTATAAACAGATTAAATAGCTAAGTGTCATTTGTGGTGCTCGAATTTTCTTTCTCTATTTCTATATGAACTTGTTAGCTACTGTTACAGGAGAAGGATGGGGAATCATGGTGAGGTGATTTTATAAGCAAACCTTAGCACCGACTGAACGCGATCCCGCTAAGCATTTCATTGTTGGCGCCTCGTGTAGAATTAACTTCTGCCATCAAATTTTGAAAATTGTTTTGATGATAGATGGTATGATGTTTTAATGATGGGTTGTCAAGTTATAATTATTACTGAGAAGAGTAATTTCTCTGTTTCCTTAGACCTGTATTAAGTTGTAAACAGTGCAGTGGCCCATTATATGATGTTATATGATGATGTGAATATTACTGATTTTTTTTTTTTAAATAAATATTTATTGCAATTTTGATTCTTCCACTGTATTTTAAAAAGTGGGGACAGTGAAGAAACTACATCTTTATTATGTTGCTTTTCCTTTTCACAACACTTAAAACATGCTTAAGGACTGAGGACACTGCGTAATTAAGAGTTTCAGGAATATTTTTTCCCCATTCTTTCTTCAAACATGTCCTAACAGATGCAACAGCACAAGGCTTTTGTTGTTGGATTTTGTGTGTCAAAATGCATTGCACACTCTCTGTTGGGGACTGTTGGCGCTTCAGGCAGGCCAGTCCAGGACCCACACCCTCTTATCCGGCCTTCCCTTTATAATATGCGCAGAATGCAATTTGCATGGTCTTATTGAAATTTGCATGAGCGTCCTCGAAAGCGATGCTGTCTTGAAGGCAGCATATGTTGCTTTAAAATCTTAGTGCACTTTTAGCTTCAGTGGGGCTGTTATGAAAGTGCAAGTTACTCTTGACAAGGCACTGACATAACCCCAGGTCATGGCTGAGTATGGTTTTGAACTTGTTGCTGGAAAGTGTCATGATGCGTCTTTTCTTCTTGGGTGTGGAGCATATGGTATGTACCCTGCTGAAAAAAAGAACTAACACCAACCACTGGCAACCAACAAGAATTCTATGCAGATCAGTGCTAGTTTATACCGATTTAGCTCATGAACCAGCCTGGCCACACTGGTTTGTGCTGGTCAGGCAGCACAGACCAGCACAGATCCGAAACACAACATATGCTGGTCATCCTTATGACCAACATTAACCATCTGTGTTGGCTTTTGCGGCAATGAAACCAGCTTAAGAGGAAGTTTTTCCTAAGAATCAGACAGAGTGAGATGTATGATAGCCTCAGATTTACCAAAAATTTTTGCTGGTGAAAGATGGTTGGTTCATTAGAAAAACTTGAAATTTTTAGGTGCCAGTGCCCTGTGGTTTCTTTTAACCTACACACAGTAGATTGACGTGTGAAAATGAATGTGGGCTATTGTCAGCGCAATGATATAATATTTATATCATATAATATATAATTTGTATATATATATATATATATATACATATATATAATATATCATATGTAATTTTCAGCACTCATTTCTCATCTCGGAATCTTTGGCCCTTTTGGTACCCCTAAAAAAGAAAACAAAGTCTATTGGCATTTTCTTTCGAACCAACCATCTTTCGCCAACAAAAATTTTAGGCAAATCTGAGACCATCATATATCGCCCCCTAATGGTTAACTGCCTGATTCTTCGAAAAACTGGCTCCTAAACATTGTGGGATTCATGCTGATTGGTGCTCGTTTTTTCTGCCAGGTATTTCTTCCAAATTAGATTTGAAATGTTTATTCATCTGACCACAATATGTGTTTTCAGTATGTGATAGTCTATCGCCAATATGCTTGAGACCTGAGAAGCCGATGCTTGAGACCAGAGAAGCCGACGGTGCTCCTTCTCTGCACAATGAAGTTTTAGCAGGCGTTGGGGATGTAGATGTGCATTGCTGCACTTGACAAAGGTTTGCCAGAGAAATTCTGAGTCTGCGGCTCTTGAAGCTTAGACTTGCCCCCTCCCCCTTTACACACGGAAATTCCTTCGGATTCCTTGACAATTTTCATTATGTTATGCGGAGTGGAGGGTAAAATATCCTAATTCCATCCTACAATTCCTGGAGGAGTTCTATTTGTACCAGTACCGATGATTTTTATCATGCTTTTGTGGGCAAATTTGAGAATCCTGGACAATCTTTGCTCCTCCTGGATTCTGCTTTAATACCAAGTAATGATTACAATCTCCTGCTGACATCAGCTGTTTAAAATCGCATCATTATTCAATATTTTTTTACCTCATTGCTATGGATAAATTGACCTCATCATACCATCACAGCTTTTGAGTTGAGTTTGTTATTAAAACATGCTCTGTCCAGTGATACAAATTTTTTTTTGGGTAGACAATGTCATGCATGGGCAATATCCACTTTTTAATATACAGTAGGGGTGAAATCATTATTTTTCCTTTTTTTGCCTCTTAAATAAAATATTTTAACTTCAACCAACATGCATCTAGTTGCTAAGAAAGTAGCATAACAGGAGTATTACAAATACATGTTTTATAGATCTGATATGGTCCAGTGTGAAGAGGTAATGGGCTCCAAACACAAAATATTATTATTATTTTTTTTTTACAATTTTCAGCAAGCCATAACCTGGCAAATTTGCATTTCTAGGCCAACTATTTAAGAATTTAAATATATAATTGTGTTGAGCAATCCCTGAGACGTCCAATTTTGCAATACTAATCGTTCAAAAGTAATAACCTGAGAACTTTGTGGTTTTTTTAGCTACATTAATGTATTCATTTTGGGCCACAACCTCTGTTTAAAGTCTCCGTAACTCAGGAACTACACAAGCCAAAAATATTGCACTCCTGTTGTTGGATGCAATGATATTATTTGTATGAAGTAAGATTCAAATCCAAGATAGTAATTTTGCAGGCCGCTGTTGATTTGACATGGAATGACCCAGCTTGCTAAGTTTCCGTATTAAGTTGGGTAATGCATGGGCTCAAATGCTGCATGAAATAGTCATATTTTTTTCAGAAAATTGGAACTGATGTATTTTGTTGTCATTGAATAGCCTCACGAATGTCCAATCTGCACCAGAATAAGCAGCAGAATGATATTTCTTTACTTCTTTTGGACAGGCAACCTCAGAGCCAAAGTATCCGTCCACTCGACTGGCCTTGGAGAATTTCGACGTGAACTATGGTACCCAGTTCGGTGATCTCTGGCCATCTGTGCGAGTCAGCATGCTCTCCGAGCAGAAATATGGTGCATTGGTCAACAATTTTTCAACAGCAGCTGCGGAGGTTATGGAAGAATTGCAGTCACTGGGAGCGGTAGATTTTGTTTGCAGCAGTGCGCCACAAGAGAATGAGAGGCGTGACATTGCAGAGGATCATTTGAATGGCTCTGAACCTTCATCCACCAACGGTTCACTTTCCACATCAGAAACGCAGCAAAAGGTAGTTCGTCCACCCTGGAGCTCAAATATCAAATGCTTTGTGTTCCCAAAAGGCGATGTCTCCCGCTTCAAGCCAGCCAGGTAAAGACAACAACAATTCAAGAACTTTTCTTTTTGGGTTGTGCTATATGGAAAAAATCAATTATCACAATTTTGACTGACTGCGTTTGTGTTGATATTGTTGCAATACTGTAGAAATAACTATTGGTTCTCTCACAAAATATTTTGTCTATGAGATTTGTGAACAGTCATTAGTAATGTGGATATGATGACCAAGAAGGCACAGGCAATAGCTAGAATAGTCTACTATGTACAGACAACTGCATCCCTTTACTATAATTCAGCCTTAAAAACCAGGAAAGACAACGCTTAGCCCAGAGGCTGGCAAAGAGGGCCATATCCATCCCTGGTTTTCTCACCAATTTCTGGCCTTTAATTAGTTAATTAGCTTAATTAGCTAAAACAATCTAAAGTTTCTGCTTCATCTCTTTTAATTCTCGCAATTGATTTACAAACACTGTACTTGTCTCCCTAAATGAAGCATTTTCTTTGATCTACTGTACAAGCAAATCAATGTTTCTGTATAAAACCAATTTGCTCAATTAGTCAGGGTAATTGGAAGAAATAAGGTTTCCGGTGAAATTCAGTGGCTTCTCGGTATTCAGTACTTTCTACTGGTCATCAGCAATGTCACTAGTTCAGTCTCTGGCAGCTAGATAATCTTTTTCTAGCCCCGTTCATAAAACCTTGGAGGAATATGCTGAAGTAAAAAACGCAGATCTCGGGCATCGCTCACTCACTGTAAAGACGCTGCCAGAGACCTAACTAGTGACTTTGCCGATGACCGGTAGAAAGAACTGAATTCCGAGGAGCCACCAAATTTACATTGCATTTCATGTGGCTGTGAATGCTGTTGATAATTTTTCGGATATAGCTAGCCTGCTATAAATGAACCAGCAGCGTTTAATTTTAATAATTCTCCTTGCGGGTATGTCATCATTTTGTGACTCCAGGTATTCTGGACCATTAAGCCATATGAAGTTGAAGTTTAAGTTCTGAATAGCTCTATCTGATTATTTAGATTTTGACTGAATATAACGTTACACTTGAAGCCCACAAGCTTAAACGTGTAGGCTCGCCAGCTGAATACATTCACTCATACTGATTGGGAGAAAAAGTGAGTCAATTGTAACTAATGCTAGCATTATTTACTACGCCGAAGAAATGCTAGAAATTAGCAAGTGCATTTACTGATGATCTTGGGCTAACTCAGGGTTAACTGCTGAAGATTAATATGATGAGCTAAAACAAATAAACTGATAAAGAGCCGATGTTTGGTAAACGTTTTTCAGTGTATAGTTGGGTGGGTGGGAATTTGTTCGGAGGTGTGCTTCAAAGCATACAAGCACGCAGTTGCGACTGGGCGATTCACGTGGCAATGTTTTGATATTATTCAAGAACTCACTAGAGTGGGCAGGCGCGTATGCAAATGAGGACAAAGAGTTTGTAGGAAAAAACTTTTGCCCTCGGCCCCACCCCGTGACCTCACATTCACTTGAAACCTGATCTCCTGCTATTTGTTGTTGCGCTCGGAGCGGACACATTCAGTTTATACACAAGACAAACGTTATAAATATAATACAGATGGATTTAATGCCGCCGGCAAATACACGTGACGCCATCAGCAGCAAGTTTTTGAGAGCTATATTTTAACATTTTGGACACGTTTTGGACACTTCAAAAAAAAAATTTTTTTTATAATGACGGACTGGTTCCGACGGTCCATATAAAATGAACCAGTTCAATCAAGTAAACCAGATCGAACTGGTTACACCGGAAATCAGACAAAGCTTAGTTGCCACCTTTCACAGTTAATTTTTTTATGGAATGATCTTTGCTTTGCTTGCCCTCAGACCAGACATCTGCAGACTACTGGGGTACTACCTCATGGACGCAGCTTCCTTGCTGCCTGTCTTGGCTTTGGACGTCCAGGAGGGACAGAGTGTTCTGGATCTTTGTTCTGCTCCCGGGGGGAAAGCCCTGGCTCTGCTGCAGACGCAGGCTGTCGGTAAGATCTTGTCTGGGCCCTATTCTCAGTCCTCTCCTTGACCGTTTTCAGTTGAGCTAAATAATTTTATTATACATTGCTTTCTTTTCTTGAATTTTGGAATTATTCTCACTCCGTGACCGTGGCGGTGTACATGAGCAGGTGGCTCTAACTCAGAGGTGGGCAACGAGGGCCGTATCTGTCCCTGGTTTTCACACTAACTTCTGGCCTTTAATTAGTTGATGGCCTAAATTTGCGAAACCATTTATGAAATCTGACATTTCAGGCGCATTTCTTTAAATTATCATGTATGATCACCAAAGACTGTTCTTGTCTCCCTTCATGGAACATTCTTCTTTGATCTAATCATTGGACAAATCTCGATTTTTATATGCAACCAATTAAGTCAATTAGTCAGGGTAATTGATAAAAAATAAAAACCTGCATACACACCGGCCCTCCAGAACAGGAATTGCCCACCCCTGGTCTAACTGAATGCTTAGCTCTGCAGGGACACCTTTTGCTTCACCCTAAAATTTATCCTCGGGGAGCTGGTCCTGACTCCTGCCACACCTCACCGCCAGCTTTTGCCCCAGTTAACTCTGCAAGCGGCTTTGTGATCACTTGGGGCCAACCGTGATTGGTCCGGCCGGGTCATGCAAGGTGGTCTATGAACTGAATTTCAAACAATGTCAGCAATTTTCTAACCTGCTGGGCAAGAAAAAAAAATCAAACAAGTAAGTCTGACTGCTTAAAACCCCTCGTGAGCCACCACAGGTCATGTGATTGGCGGGACATCTGAAGGATGGATGGTTTATGACTGGAGTGTGCAATTCTGGAAATGGAGGGTTGGCTTGTCTGCAGATTTTTGTTGCCACCAGTTAATGTGTCCGAATAAGCTAGCTGCTGTGCACGCCAGCATTGTGTTAAAGTGCATAATGGCTCACTATCTGTCTTTCAATTTATCTGTTTATCTGTCTGTTGTGCTTTATTTAATATTAAACAAAGGTAACCCAAGTAAACACAAAATGCAGTTTTTAATATTATATATTGAAGGCAAAAACCTATCTAATCCTGACCTGGCCCTCTGTGAAAAGGGAGTCGCCTTCATAATTACTAAATAAAGTAATTAAATAAACAAACGTAATTGATGGTTGCATTCCATTTCCAGAGATAAACCCAGGCATTGTGACAGTCAGCCCTGTAGAATCTAAAAATAAGTTTCCTAAAAGGACCTGTTCTGCAATTTGAAGCGGGCAAAAAGCAGCACATGATGCTGCGATTTGAAGAAATTCAAGAATTCAAGGCTCTCTCTGTACTTGGGGCATCCACTTCAAGCAAGGCAGATTGAATGGAGTCTTTTCCTGTACTGTATGACAAGGCTAATGTGCACATTTGGAGGGATTTTTGACAGTTTATCTGTACAGATCCTTTCAAAATCAGCCTCAATCCTGGATTTGCACTCATCGCCTTCCCTTTTTAGTTCAGCCCTCAGGTTTTCAGTTGGATTAAGGTCTGGTGACTGAGGTGGCCATGGCAGAATATTGATTTGGATGTCCTGACACCAATTCTGAATTTGAGGTGTGCTTTTGGTCATTACTGGAGAGTCCACCTATGGCCAAGTCTCTACCTTTTGCCAGAGGCAACTAGATTGTTAGCCCTAATTGCCTGATACTTTAGGGAATCCACTCAGCCATTGATCTTAACGAGTGCCCCTTGACTTCTGGACTTAAAACTGCCCCAAAAATCACTGATCCACCATATTTCATTGTGGGAATGAGGTGCCTTATTTTGCACACATATCAATTTTGACACAAAACATGTCTATGCTGATCAGATTGGATGGTGCTTTGTATTTGCAGGGTACCTTGCTGTCAATGATTCCTCAGTGTCTCGTAAGGCTCGCTTGTTCCGGGTCTTGCACAGCTACGTCCCCCGAGAATACTGGTCGGAGGATCGTGTGCGCATCACCTCTCTCGATGGCCGCAAGTGGGGCGAAGTGGAGAGGGACACATTTGACCGAGTACGTTCTGCAATCAGCTCTGATTGGCTTTCTCACATTTTGATTAACTTCCACATCATTGCTTTTTAGCTCCGCTGTGATGATAGACAGCAGTCAGCAGAGCTTTCCTAATGCTGAGTTGTCCGGCATCCGTCTGTCTGTCTGTCTGCCCAGCATCAACTTTTCACTTCATCTTTGAATATCTCATAAATTGTCAGATAACTTTTTGTCTAATTTAATGTGAGCCTTCCTTATGATGTTCTGATGAGCCCCTGTGATAATTATAAAATTCTACGTCCCAGTTTTTGAGAAATTCAAATTTGAGAAATTTTGGCCTCTTGTGTGATATTTCTGTGGGAAATGTCTAGTTCTGGTGGTACAAAATAACACCCAAAATTGTTGTAATTTCAAGTTTGTTTCATCACTGTGTGAGTGTGAGGCATTTTGTTTTCTGGTTGCCCACCCTTATGTATGTCCATCACGCCGTCTGTCACACACATCATGTTCGCGCTATATCTTCTGAAGAAGTTGACGGATTTTCAACTAATCAGATATGGTAACTCAGCACTGAAAGTAGCTGAACTAATACGTTTTTGAGGTCATCAGGTCAAAGGTCAAGGTGACTTAAGGTCACTTGTATGTGGGGGCTGAAGAGCAACTTTCTTTGTGAGTGAAGCTCAAGCTATGGCTGGCTAAGACATAATAGTCAACGCTTTGTGTTGAGTTGCACCTTGTCCCATTTATCTTTGGAGCGAGTAATTAGATGATAGTATGTTTAGCTACTGATGCATGAAATTCCAAAATATGTAGTGTGTTCAGGAATTTGGTGGTTGTGCCCCTCTGTTCATTTCATTAACCTTCCTAGGTTCTCGTGGATGTCCCGTGCACCACCGACAGGCATTCTCTACTGGAAGAAGACAATAACATCTTTAAAAAAACCAGGACCAAGGAAAGACAGATGCTTCCCCTGCTGCAAACACAGCTCCTGCTGTAAGTTATGGCATCGAATGTGATTGATGCGATGAAATCCTCTGGTTGTTTGCTTGCTTTGTACTGTACCAGTCAGAATACAGTCCTGTGTGACTATCATTTTTGCCTATATTTGGTGCAGTTCAGCACCATTATTGCATTCAATTTTTTCATTGTTAAAAGAATCCCCACTCACTGTTCCCAAGGCCTGAATTGGCTGTTGGTTGAAACTAAACCACAGAAAGCTGCCACTGCTGTGGCTTATCCAGGTTTTGTGTTTGGCACATACGCTCTTCTGTGTCATCTTATGATTGTCAGATTATCTTTTTTGCGGTAAATAGCACTATTTATGTGCTTATTAATTTTTACTATGTTTCTAAGAAAACGCCGACACAGTGTTCTGATTGATATCCATTAAGCTACAGAGCAGTAGTGTGCTTTTGAGGAATGTAAGTATTTGCACAGTAAGACAATTATAGGCTGTAATTGTATTCCTGAATGATGAGTCGGGGGGGATACTATGGATCAGCAGTTGTCATGCTGCGTCGCCCTAGCGCCCATAGATCTTTCTTGTGGGCACTCCACTGGTCACAGTTCTTTATCAATTCATTTCATATCAGGCGTGGACCTTGTGTGTGGTCAGGCCACAAAGCCTAAAAAATTTTGAGAGTGATTGCTTTATTAATAATTTGGTTATTCTTATTATTATTATTGCATGTAGGATGAGACGGCGTTTTCGTTTATAGGGCGTCCGGGGATAGACACCGACCTGCGGGTGATCGACTGTCTAGGTCCTGTTTACAGTTCACACCATATGGTACTGAAAATTAACACTCAAAGCGCAGGCTGTCAATTTTCGTTAAAGTGTGTACTTTCGATATGAAGCTAATTGTGTGGTTGGCACAGCATGTGTGAATACTGCCGCTTCGGTTTCTGTAATTCTGTTGGTTTATATATGTATTTTTTGGTATTCCAGGGCAGGGTTGCAGGCCGTCCAGCCAGGTGGGGACGTTCTGTACTCCACGTGTACGCTGTCCCGGTTGCAGAATGAGAGCGTTGTGGAGAAGGCGATACAAGTGGCGCAGGATGAATTCGGGATCACGGCCCACGCGCAGGACCTGAGTTGGCTTAACCAGCTCTTCGGGGACACCTTCAGCTTCGCCCCAAAGCCTCACCTCGGGGAGCTGGTCCTCCCTCACCTCACCGCCAACTTTGGCCCCATTTACCTCTGCAAACTGCATCGCGTCCATTAGAGGGCGCCTGTGTTCGGTCCGAGCGGGTCATGCAGGGTGGTCTGTGGGCTGAACTTCACACCTGTCAGCAAATTTTGACCCTAACAGGCAAAAGAAAAAAAAATCAAATGTTAGGCTGACTGATTAAAACCCCTGGTGAACTACCTTGGGTCATGAGATTGGCAGGACATCTGAGGGATGGATGCTTTATGACTGGAGTGTGCAATTCTGGAAATGGCGGGCTGGTGTGTCTGCAGATTTTTATTGCCACTAGTAACTACGTCTGCGTGAGCTACCCGGCTGTGTACGGTGATGCTGTGTCAGAGTATATACATTAAATATACATATGTGTACATCAGTGAGCCAAAACATTATGACCTGCCCTCTTGTATGTTATCGGTCTGTCCGTGTGCTCCCAAGACAGCTGCATCAAATTGATGTTCCCATGAATGCCCAGACCCACGCTTTCCCATCAGAACAATCCTCAGAGCTTTACACTCCTTTCTTAACCTCCCACAGTGCCACCATAGACTGTATAAACAGATGGACGAAGCAACCATGACGTCACCCATTGGTTTCAGCATACCATTTAGGAAGCCTCGATTTTGGCAATTTGAACTACGCCGTTTTGTCATTTTGAAATCGGATGAGATTCCTATTGGATGAGAATGTGAATTGAAGATCCAGGGAGGAGCGAGGGGTGGATCTATGGGTGGATCTGACCGTATCTGAGGAGGACCAGAGGATAGCCACACCCCTAAAGCATATTCTGGCTTTATCCTTTATTCCAATCTGCTTGGGACCATAATTTACAAAAATGAACATCATCTATCAATGGAGACTTGAAACTTGCAACAGATACAGATAAAGTAATGTGGAAATTCATTATTGAAATAATAAATCAGGTGGGAAAGTAGGGTCATTTTCTCATAGACTTCTGTAGCATTGAACATCTTTCTGCGACCACCGACGTCGCCATCTGCTGGCCATTAAATAGAATGCAATTTTAAAGTTTCCGGAAGGGCTTCAATTTTTAGACCCGGGTGCTGTGTCCATCTTTTTATACAGTCTACGGGTGCCACCTATTGCCATCTCTTCTGTGGTAAATGGCGCTCACTTGCTCAGCCAATATACACGATGTAATGGAAAACGAAGCTCATTGGACCAGGTGACCTTCTTTCATTGCTCCAATTTCCATTTCCAATGCTTGAGACCCCATCGTGGGCAATTTATAAGGTGGACAGTTGGAAAATGGGCATTGTAACCAGTCTGAGACTGTAAGGCCCAATATGCAGCAGGGTGCATCAAGTTTTTTTTTTTTTGTGACCACTTTGCTCTTGTAATCATAATAAAACTTTTCCCAGCTTGTGCTTTAGTTGCCTGCCTGTCAGTTTCAACCAGAAGAGCTAGCCTTTGTCGCCCTTGTGAATCAATGAGTCTTGAGCACCAAACACCCTGTCGCCGGATAGTGCCACTGACAACAGGTACTCTTTAGTACTGACTGGTAGCACCTTCCCAGGTGATATTCTGCCAGGAGCTGCACTGCTGCCATCTTCTGGTCCTGCTTGTTTTGGCAACATTTGTCTTTAGTCTTGTCTTTATCATGTGAAATGCAGCATGTTTAAGTGCATTCAGATCCAGTGATTGTTTTTGCCAATAGAAGCAAAATAACAAAAATATGTCACTGTCCAGTGCTCAGTGCATCTAAAAAATGCTATCATGAACGTGTGTGTGCATGGTATATAGCGCTTTTCTTGACATATGACGCAAAGCGCTTTACAATTTGGCCTCGCATTCACCCTGATGGCAGAGGCTGCCATGCAAGGGGCCAGCCTGCACATCAGGAGCAGTGTGGGGTTCAGTGTCTTGCTCAAGGACACTTTCACACGCTCTCTGGAGGAGCCGGGGGTCAAACCAGGAACCTTCTAAATCCTAGAGTCCGCTCTACCTCCTGAGTCATGCCAACCCACATGTACATGTGCATGCAGTGTATGGACACATGAAATATGTAGCGACACATAATGCTGTTATTCATGTATTCATACGCTTATAAAAAGTTGTGAAAATGTAATATATTTTGATTGTTATGCTAGTTAATTAAGGCCAGAAGTTGGCTTGAAAATACAGCATGGAAATGGATACAATCCTCATTGCTCACCTCTATTATGGGGACCAAAGGGCCGGGTGGGCAGTATATCGGGGTACTGCGTACCTCAAAATCACAATCCGGATGATTTTTCATTTGGATGAGATGGTGCAGTGGTGGTATTCTCCCTCCAGGACTGTGAGTGTGCTGGATAATACACATTTGGATTTTATCCATGTTTATTTTGTCTATTTTCACTTATGTCTGTACATGATCCCTGACATTTAATGATCATTGTACATGAATAGTTGTGCCGGAAATCAAAGAAATCAAAACTGATGCAGACAGCCTGGAAACTAATTAACGAGGGTGACAGGCATGACATGATAAAAGGAAAGGTAGACAGAAGTAAGTGAACGTGGGCCACAATGGCAAACGCGGAGAATAAGAGCTAATTTGGTAAAACCAGAAACCAAAATAAACACGGCAAAAAATACAACACATTACAGATATGCAGATATATCTTTAAGTTGTTTTCTTAAGTATTAAAGGATCTCTTAATTTGGACCCCACACTTAAGGAATTCTTCAGTCTGTTGGGCATTGCACAAAATACCTTAGAGACCAAAATTACGGGAAAAACCTTTGGGTACCTTCGGATCAATCTTATGGATGTGGTTGCAATGACACTGAGCCCAAAGCAGTCAGCAGTGCTTTTAGTCAGAGCTGGTGTCTGGCTTACACCTTTAAATTGTAAATACAGCCATAAATGATGTTGACGGACTAATATTTAACAATGTATTCCCAAACCTGTTATTGCTTTTATGTTTAACATCAACCTGCCAGTGGGACTGGGGGTGGAAATTAGCCATTTCGCTATAATCCCACATGTTTACATGCAAATGTTCATTAATATGTGCTGTTCCCATTTTTAAAAATAAATAAATCTGAAACCCAGATTGTGGTATCGATTATAGTCGCATGATGATTCTTAAAACAGTGACATCTAAAGGATTGGCAATCACTGAGCATTAAGAGGTGATTTTCAGCCTAGCCCTCAATGCACCAGGATTCCTTTCATCCTTTAGTTGTATTGGGCATTGTAGAAAGTGAAATTCCAAAAAGTCACACCAATTTAGCTTTGAAGAGTGTTGTTCTCAAGGTGGTAGATAAAGTTATGCACATGTTGGCAAATTAGTGAATCCGTACCTATCTTTGCTCTTGAGGGACTTGGCCTTTATTGGAGGCTCCATCTAACACAATTAGCTTACCTGTTAAACATCACCTGTTTCAGATCATGTTATTATTGCAACTTGCCACATCATTGGTCCTAAATTTCTCCTGCGTTTCACAATTTTTTTTAGTTCATTTTAGATGAGTGTATAGTTTCAATAAACAACCTTGTTCGCAGATTAAAGCTTTAAAAATGTGGAGTTGTGTTGTCAGTATACTGCCCTACAAAGCCTAAGTGCACTAACTCCATATTTGGTAGAGTATGTGTTATGCTGTTTTGAAAGTATGGAGGCTAGTATTTATTTGGCTAGAAATTATACCATGGAAAGTCAGTTGACCATAATATGTCATAGATGTGCTTACAATTCATTTGTTAGGACAGCAAACAAACTGAATCAATTTTTTTCTGCTAAAATTATTTTGTAGTACTGCACTTAGCCTTTTTAGGGCAGTATAGCAGAGGGTGAATGGACTTTGAATGGATTTTATTTGTATTTTAGGGCACTAACTTTTCCAGCATTGGGGATGTAGGCCAAGTAAAGCACTACAGAAATGGAGTGGAAGTTTCAAAACAATATTGTTTTTATTGTTACTACGTACTTTTTAGGTTGTTTAAAGCTTTTGTCGCATTTAATAACTTTTTGTCTTAACCCTTTCATCAACTCTTCCTGTTTTACATTGATGTAAATGCTTTGAAATGCATTGCTGGGCAGTTTGATCAAGGTTTATCTGTGCTCAAGTCAGCTTGTTTCGTGTAATTCGGGGCTTACCCCGTGTCTTTTCTTCAGGAGAATATTGAACAAATAATGTTGTGAAAGCAAGGATTCTCAATACCACTCGCAAAGCGAATCCACTGAATATCTCTTGCACTTTGTCCGTATGCCTGTAGGTGGCAGGTGGACACTGTCGTGTGATGCAGAGAGACGGCGAAGCAATTTCATTTGCAGATGCTAGTTTTGTCCCTGGTTTCACCGGAGTGTCAGTTATCTCATTTAGCAGGAATGCATTTTCAGATTGGGCCAATAATACAAAAAACTTTTTTGGCAGGACAGCTCATTGCCTTTCATTTTTTAGTAATTAATTTTTTTTAAATTCACGGGTTGTAACGAGGTTGAAGTGACAGATTTGCAACAGGATTTTGGTCATGACTTGGCAGATTTATGTATGGTTTGTGATTAATGTATGCTTTGAAGCAATTGTGCAAATAAATCCACTAAAACATTTTTGAAAGCAGATTTAATTTGATACACTGAAAGCAAGTATCTTACTCTCTGTTTGGAGTTACTTTGGCGGTTTTGTTTTTAATGGTGCTCTTAAGTGTTCATAGTTCATACTCTTACATTCTGATGCTACTCAGCCAAGATTTGTTGCAAGTGATGCAACAAAGTCAGTAAGTTCTGTTTTTAAATAACATTGTATTATGATTTTCAGAGTCTGAAATCCAACTTTTTTACCGGTCACTTCTAATTAAATCGATTAAAATGAAATATTTTGCGGTGCAGTGTACAAATCCCCCCCCCATACATTTATGCTTTATTGTTGCCAATTTGCAGGAGAAAATTCTTTGTTTCTCTTTGTAACAGCCATTACCACCTTCAGACTTTTTGGTCAGGCAGTTATGGAAATTTGCAGGTATTTATATGTGATCGTATTTACTATATGTAATAAATACAGCCCAATCTGAATTTATACAAATTCTTATTCTTCTTCATTTACTGCATTAAATGGGGGAGCAAGTCCTCCATATATGAGAATGGCTTTTGAATAGTAATGCAATGAAAAGCAACCTCTCTTGGGAGAAGAGTAATCTAATAATATATCATAATGGGTGCTTCATTACCAGTTATGACAGTGTCGACTAGTATTGTTTCACCTTGTGAGTTTGTGCGTGTGTGTGTGTGTGTGTGTTTGTGTGTGTGTGTGTGTCGGGGGGGGTCATAGCAAAATATTGTCCTGGAGTGACCTATTGTAGCGGGAACTATCAGAGATGCAGTTTTAAGTACTTGGCCAAGTTTTTTTGTCCGTTTGTCTATCTGTCTGTGTCCAGATTTTTTTTCCCCCTGCAATGTCCCAATCATGAAAGACGCAGTCATGGAACTTCACAAGCGCATAGTTGAGATGAAAACAAAAGCCAAATTTGAAGGTGACTGTGGTCCAAGCAAGGACACCGGGAGTATAGGAAGTGTGACTGTTGTGATCTTATCGCATGATGGTCTCTCGTTTAGCATGTTTACGCTCTGCCCCCATTTCTCCAGGCACATTTCTGACACAGGAACACATTTCTTTGCGCAAATTTACGAGGGGGGTCATTTTGTGGGTGCGCTTACCCTTTTCTCGGGGGAACGGCACAGACCCCTTGTCCTTCCACGGCAATGAGGCCTGAAAAGGTGCATCAACATTAGCGGGCGGAGGCTCATGGGAGCCATCGACGCCTCGCTGTCATTAAGCCGCGTGAAAACGGCCTTCTGTTAGCGGCGGGATGGAGAGCGGAGAGGCCCGCGGTCGGCTTCAGCGGCTCCATTAAGGATGCACGGGATGCTAAAATGGGATGTTTTAGTTTTGCCCTCTGCCTTTATTCCACAGATGGCTGAAGATAATTTTCTGTGCGATTGTGAGTGATTACTGTATTACCGCGGCAATAGAAGGAATATTTAGGAATGCTAGGGGAATTAATGACACATAAAACTATTTCTGTGCTGACTGCTTCCATCGGCAGGGCCAGTTTGCTATGGCTGCATCTTGTGATTACCCCGAACGCATTGTAAATATACGTTTCCTGTGGGTTTTACATAAATTTACATTTTCTAACACTCAAGAGACAGGAGGCCATTAGGGACAATTTCTTTTCATTCTCCCTTTTTCTTCAGCTGCTCTTGGCCCAGCTCATTATTGAATTAGGAAGCAGCTATGGTGTTTGTGCATGCGTGCATAGCCTATGCAGGTTTTTGTGAAGTATGGTGATTTCTGTTTGGTGATGTTCTTCCATTTTGGTATAATATCTGAGGTGAGTCATCTAGCATAAAGGCTCTTGAACACTGGGCTTGGGGGTGGGGATGGGGGTGTGTGCACTTCCAAACCAGCCTAACAAATCTAGCTTAATTTAGAAATGCAGGTGGGGCCTAGTACGGCAAAATAGTTTGGATACACGCATAGATGAGGTTGAGACTGTTAGTCCAACTGTGACAGAATTTATGGGAGATGGGTGATAAGGGTATTGGGTTCAATATGATTCACTTTCAGTCCACACAGCAGAATGTTTCTACTCTTATTCATTGTTTCTTAGTCTAAGTCTCATCTAAGTTAATTATTTCCATCAGGTGCAAATCTGGGACTTGGAGCCACTGTGTCACGTGCTAATCTGGTAATGCTCACTTTTATTCTATAAGGATTCTATCATAGCAGATCACCTTTGCCATCTTTGCAGTTTAGCAGCACAAAGTTTTTTGGGAGGTGTGGGCTGGGCAGTGTGTTCATTCACAGGAGGCTTGAGGTGGGCCCCAGGGGGGGGGTGGCACACCCCTATGCCGCGGCGTGCTGGGGGTATTGGATCAGTGGTTTGTGAACTCGCTTCTGGTACATCCCTGAGTATACTGGTTTAACTTCCTACCTCAATTACAATCCCAGAATTTTGATAACATTGGCTATTCATTTTTAATTAGGTGCTATTGATATCTACAGGGTACATTTACCGTCTTAATTATCTTTATGCCAGAAATAGCTTTTCGATTCCTCAAAGAATTAAATCCCAGAGTCCTTTTAAAATCCTTATTGAGCTTATTGGATTATGCAGCCAACACTTACATAAAGAGATAACAACTGTGGTTAATTGGCTCCAAACTTTGTTGGTGAATACAGGATCATTTAATTGATTTTTTTCCCCTTAAATTTAATACAAAGCTAGTTCGCTCAGTCATCATTTGGTTAGAGTTTAAATTTTTTCATCCACCAGTGGCCACATTGTTTACCAATTAGGTTTCCCCTCATTCTGTAGTTTGATTAGCTTTACTCAGCGTTAATTTACCCCTTTATGTGATGGTAAATGTATTCAAATGAATTAATTGTTTGCAATGTGAACCATTAAGCACAGAACACCCACAGTAAAGTTTTTCTTCATGACATTCATGGCTATTTCAGTGATTGAGGAGTCTAAGTAATCCCACGATTAAAGAATTGAGTTGAAATAAAATTAACAGCCTATATTAAAGTTCTGGGGATTGCCACTGCTACGCGGATAAAATCACTCCTGCACGACAAAAACAAAGTCTTACCAAGCATTTTAATCTTGAATTTAGACTTTATCACTAACTTATATTACCTTTTCTCTTAGAAAAAGAAATTCTGCCTCTGATCCGAAGTGAGTTTGACTCATTTCTAGATCTGTCCATGGGGTGAGATGATTCACTTACCTCATTGACAAATCCACCAACGAGCCAAAATTGTTTCAAATCAGTGGCAAAATTTCTTTTTTCATCAAAAAGTGTTTAAGTGTTTAAATGTAAACATAAGATTAAAACGATTGGTTAGATTGTGTTTTTGCAGTGTGGACTGAGATTGAGAACATCTGGATGAGATAGTCGGTATAAAGTGGGGATTTATAAATGGAAAGGATCTTGCTCCTTGAGCCTGAATCTGTTCCTTACTCAGAAATTATTACAGAACAGCAGGAGTTAAACCCCACAGCCCTGTCGGGCGATACTCTGTTCTTTCCCCTCCTCCTACTTTGGTTGGGGTTCTAACCATGTGACGCAGAAAATGCCAATAGGGGGGGTTTTTGTGAGTGGGATATTTCTTGGCTCATCGCTCAAAACCAATTCCACGTTGGTCTGCCTGCCAGCAAAGCCAGTTGCATAATCATTTCTTCTGGACAGCCCCATTCAAAGATGTGCCTTCATATAATTTGCAAATAATACATTAACAATCAATTAACTTTTTTTTCTCAATAAATAAGTAAATGAACTAAGTGGCCATCCTTTATTCAGATACTGTTATTGTTCCTTCAATCAGAATTTAATGAAGAATTTTTGAAGAAGACCATATGTGTCGCAACACTAGTGAATGCTTGTACCTAAATAAACTAATAATTTTAGAATAATTTAGAATAATTTTTTTTTTTAAATAAATTTGGCATCTCCAATCGCACCCGAATCTGGAATGCCCAATTAGTGAACTATGTACAAAGCTTGCTCGTATGCGACCCCTTGCTGCCAACTTAGGATAGTGAAGACAGTTCACGGCTCTCCTCCGAAGCACATGCCCGTCAGCCACTGCTTCTTATACACTCATTGGTTGAATCTTCGCAAGTTCAGAACGAGGGCGGAGGATACCCGAACATGAACAGACTTTGAATCTTCCTGACGAGCGCCTGTCTGGCCAACAGGAGGCGCTTGAGCAACGAACAAAGCTGTTTATTTATATCCCCTTACCCGGCAGTCCCTTCCCAATTTGTATCCCTGTAACGCGATGGCCAATTGTGCCCTACGCTGAAAAAGCTGCCAACCACTGCTGGCTGGTATGACCGCGACTCGAACCCGCGACGTAATAGTCACTTCTGCACTGCAATGCAGTGCCTTAACCGAGTGAGCTATCTGGCAGCCGTCTTCTCTCCTTTTTGAAGAATTTTTGTATTTGCATTGCATATACGTAGTAACAATGTTGTGGAAAGATTTACTGAACATTAAATGGTGTGTTTGATGTACTGTCTGGTCAAATTGTAATCGTAAATATAAATCCATTCGGCCCTGAAACTCATTCAAAGAAAAAGAAAACAACCAGGACGGGTAATTTCGGACAAGTGATGAGGTAAAACCTTTTATTAATGATGCAATTTGAAACAGCTGATGTCAGCAGGTGATTGTTATCATGATTTGGTGGAAAAGCTGAATTCAGGGAAGGCCTAGTCGTTCATGAGCAAAGATAAGTCAAGGATTGCCAATTTGCCCAGAATTACATCTGAAAATCATTGAAAGTTTTAAAAACTGGGGCTAACCCCACAGAAACCTGGTATGCTATCATCAATGTTTTAGATTTGATACAAGACTGAACAGGGAGCCAATAGAAGTCAGAGAGAAGGGGGCTGACAGTGGACTATCTGGGTAAGTTGAAAATCAGACAAGCTGCAGCATTCTGAATGAGCTGCAGACATCTAATGGGCGATGCTGAGAGACCAGCCAAAAGAGAATTTCAATAGTCCAGACAGGTCAGGACCAACATTTGGACCAGAAGCTGGGTTGAGTAGGAGTTAATACAGGGGCAAATTCTCTGGGTGTTGTGCAGGGAAAATCTGTACACTGAAGTCATCGATCCAATGTTCTCAGAGTGGGACAATCTGTTATCCATCACCACTTCGTTATTCCTCGCACAGGGTAATGAGGACACAGAGGTGTCCCCAATGGAGATTGTGAAATCTTGGATGGGAGGGGTAGGAGCAGGGAAGATCACCTCTGTCGAACTCGGGTTGATGTAAAGATGCTGGTTAGCCATCCAGGTTTGGATGTCCATCAGACAAGCAGAGATGCAGACAGAGACTTGGGTGTCAGACGGTGAACAAAAAAGAAAGAGTTGAGTATTGTCAGCGTAACAGTGGTACGATACGCCATGAGCAGAGATTACAAAACCAAGAGAGAGTGTGTAAGTGTAGAAGAGAAGAGGACCAAGGACTGAGCACCACGGGACTCCTGTGGTTAGTGGATGAGGCACTGACACTGTATCGGTGCAGGCAACCAGGAAAGAGCCATCAGCAAGGTAGGATCAGATCCAGTCCAAGGCTGTGCCATAGATGCCCATGGCTGCCAAGCTGGACAGGAGGATGGGGTGGTTGACGGTATCAAATGTAGCAGACAGGTTGGGAAGGATCAAGACAGAAGAAAGGAGAGCTACCTTTGCGGTATGAAGCAACTCACAGAGTGAGGAACGGTCTCAGTTGAGCCTGAATCTGGATTAGCAAGGATCCAATGGGCTGTTCCGAGACAAAAAAGCAAAGAGTTAATAAGCAGCTCTTTTAATTGTTTTTGACAAGAAGGAGAGAAGAGAGACAGAATAATAGTTGTTGATGAGAGAAGGGCTGAGACTGCGCTGTTTTAGAAGAGGGTAGACATAGGTGCACTTAAAACACCAGGGAAATGCCCAGAAGTTAAGAAAGAGTTTGTGAGTGAGGTGACAAATAGAAGGATATCAGGAGTGATGGCCTGGAGGGGGGATAGCAGGATTGGGTGTAGGATACAGGTAATAGGGTGGTGGGAGAGCAGAAGCCCAGAGACATCAGAGTCTGTGGGGGGAGAACAAGGGAGAAATCGGGGGAAGGAACAGAGTTTGGGGGAAACCATGAGAGGCTAATGCGTGGGCAGGAGTTTTAGATTTCTGCAATCTCAATCTTCTTGTGAAAGAAAGCTGCAAAGTCATCAACAGTGAAGGGAAGCTGAGGAGCTGGAGGAGGACGAATCAAGAGAGATCAGGAGAGAGGAGAAAATTGAGAACAGCTGATGAGGGTAAGAAACAGACTTCAGAATTAATTTATTTTATTTACCCCCTTTATTATTTATTTTAATGGGGGTGACAGGAGAGCAAAATGCAACCAGGGGAGATTAGGGAGATCAGACTGTGATCTAGATTTCTGCCATTGCCTCTCTGCTGCTCATAAACTGATCGCACTGAAGTGCGGAGAGTGCTGGACGTCCACGGGCAGCACGAGGATGAGCATGCTGGCTTAGAAACGGGGGGACAGAGAGAATTACATGCAAAAGACAGAGAGGAAGGTAGAGTTGAGGAAGCATTGCCAGTGAGGAGTTTAGAGAAGGATTCCAGAGGTTAGAGGGCAGCGGTGACTCTGAAGGTCAAAGAGGAGGGTTAGATGCAGTGGGTATTACGGTGGACAGGAACAGTAGGGAGTGGATGGAGGGCCAGGAAAAAGATGGTTAAGAGGGAGGGAAAAGGAAATGAACTGGTAGTCTGACTAATGTAAAGGGGTTGCCTTGAGCTCAGAAGAGGGGCGGTTCCTCAAGATGACTACGTTAAGGATGTTGCCAGCTTTATGGGTTGGAGGGTAGGACAGCAGTGGAGGTTAAAAGAATGAAAAAGAGACAGAAAGGCAATGGACTAGGAGGCCACTAAGTTGGTGGTTAAGTCTTCGAAGAGGATCAGTGAGGTACCCTCCTCAGGGGAAGAATTTAGCAAAGTGTCGCGCTCATCAAGAAATCTGCCAAGAGACTCTGGTGTACAGTAAACAAGGACAATATACTATTAAATTGAGAAGGTTATTGAGACAGAGTGGAATTCAAAAGTGGAGATGGAGAGGTGACAGAGAGGAAAACTTCTAAGACGGAGAGATAAGCCAGCCAGTGTCGCCACCACAGCCAGCAGGCTAAGGGTATGGGAAAAAGAAAAAATAGCAGCAATGGCTGCCAGGGTGGCAGTTTTGTATAATGTGATCCTGGGGCATGTTCGAAACCAAGGGTCTCATGCTAGATCTCTTGAGGGAAAAACTCATGAAACGCCGTCGACTTCTCTGGGCTCAGAGTCATCTGGAGTAGACCAGTGGACCATCACATTGCGGAAATGTGTATTGTGGTCAAACAGATCAATATTTCTGGTCTTTTTTGAATGAAATGGATACCATGTGCTGCGGACCAATGAAGGAAAGGACTATTCAAACTGTTACTAACAATAAGTCCAAAAGCCATGCTCATGTCATAATGTGGGGTTGTGTCAGTCCCCTTAGCCATTATCTTGTATTTCTGCAAAGGCAACATTAATGCTGGAAAATACACAGAGATTTTGGAGCAACATGTGCTGCCTTCAAGGTAACATTTTTTCCAGGGACGCTCAATGCATGCAGTGCTTTGAAAAAGTATATGCCGCCTCCCCAATTTCCTCTTTTTTTAACTTATGTGTTAACATCAAATGTTTCAGATCATCCAACCAATTTCAATATTAGACTAAGACATTGTGAAAAGTACAACTTTTAAATGACTTTTAAATGATCATTTCATTTAATGAAGGCGAAGGGTCACTCAAAACCTATGTCACCCATGTGACAAAATAATAGCCCTTCTAAACCTAATAACTGGTAGTGCTGCCCTTGGCGGAAACAACTACAATCAATAACTGTAGTAACAGGCAATGAGTCTTTTACATCGCTGTGGTGGATGCAGAATTCTTTCAGCAGAAATGTTTTAATTCAGCTGCATTTGAGGGTTTTCTAGCATGAACTGTGTGTTTAAGGTCAGACCTCAAAATCTCAATTAGACTCCTCTCAGGGTGTTGACTAGGCTGCTCCAAAAAGACATTTTTTAGCAAATTTGAGATGAGCCTTTGTGTTTTATTTGGTCAGCAGTGGTTTTCGCCTTGCCGATCTCCCATTAATGCTATTTTTGCTCAGTCTCTTTCCTATTGTGGAATTATGAACACGGATCTGAACTGAGGCGAGCGAGGCCTTCAGTTCTTAAGATGTTAGTCTGGGTTCTTTTGTAACCTTCTGGATGAGCTGTCGATGCACTGTTGTAAAAATTATGGCCAGCTGACCGCTCCTGGGAAGGTTCATCACTGTTGTAGGTCATCTCGATTTATAGATAGTGGCTCTCACTATTATTAACTGGAGTCACAGAGCCTAAGAAATGGCTTTAGAACCCTTTCCAGACTGTTAGATGTCAACAACTCAGTGTCTTATTTGTCCTTGAATTTCTGAAGATTGCGACATCATGTGCTGCTTTCTGCTTACTTCACATTGTTAAATTAGCTCAATTAAATTGATGTTTAGATTCAACAAAGCTGGCAGTAATGATGCCCGGGTGTATCTCGTGAAATTGAAAACACTTGGCAAATAATTTGGTTTAATTGGTTAATTTTGTCCCTGGGGGGCAAGTACTTTTAGACATAGGGCAGGGTGGGGTAGAATACTTTATTTTTTCATCAGTAAATGAAATCATCACTTATAAACTTCATTTTGTGTTTTATTGGGTTATTTTTGTTTAGTATTAAAATCAGTACAATGATCTGAAGAATGTAAGTGTGACAAATATGAAAAAGTAGAAGAAATTGAGAAGGGGGTAAATACATTTTCACAGCGCTATATTTCAACAAGACAACACAAAATCACATTTTGCATGCATTACAAGGCCATGACTGCTGAAGATGAGGGTCCAGGTGTCGGCGTTGAACTGTTCTTCCCGCAGTCCCAATTTGTCTCCAAGAGTGAATGTGTAGTGAATTTTTAAAGGAAAAATTCGACAACGAAGATTGCTCACTGCTGCATGCTTTAAGACTTGTTTGTAGGAAGTATGGGGCAAAAATAACTCCTGAAACAGTCAATCGCTAGGTGTCTTCAGTCCCTGATCATTAATGAAAGTGTAGCAAGAAGGGATGGAACAATAAAACAGTGGTTAATAATTTACTGTCCCTACTTTTTTGCTAGAATAAAAATTCACGCAAATGGTTATTTTGAAAAATCAATAAAATTCATGAGGTGAAACATTAAATAAAGTGCTGTCATATTGTTTTCAACTTAATATAGGTGAAAGATAATTTACAACTCACTGCTCTCAGTTTAAATCTTTACATACCACCCACACTTTTTTTACGATATGGGGCTGTTTATCAAGTACCATCATAAATAAATTTTTTTTCATTCGTAATTTGTAGTCTTTGAAGAAAACAGTGGGAGATGGAAATCATATTTTTGCCATAATCAATTCTTAATCATATTAGACACAATTTTAGGCTGGATTAGTCAGTAAATAAATTGTTTTATTGTTAATCAGTTGAAGTTGAGGCTAACAGGGTGAGAGTAATTCTGTGTTACAAGGTGAGGTTACTGTAAACCCCACACATCAGTGACTCACCTAGTGGATTGTTCTGTGACTGAGGGTGGCTGGTAGCATTCACACTTAAGTGATCCCCCACTTAAGTTGTAGATTGAATTTTGGAGTCAGTTATACTTAGACATTTCATCCAGGGTAAGACATTGTAAAAATTAAAATCCGAAATTGTACCTGCACCTCTTTATCAATGCGAGGCCTTACCAAATTACCTAGCAGCCCTCAGCTCCTAAGGGGACATCTCCCTTCTTCTTGATACCAGCAGTTAAACATGTGACCAGGGGCGCTGACCAATAAGAGGAGGGTTTCCCCCTGGTTCTTCTCCATGGTCCTCCGGCCCTGGTGAATCTGGTGTCGCTGCGGTGTGTAATTCATCCTGACTGAAGCAGCTCGGCAGTGACAGGCACCGACACATACGCACCCCCCTCCCCGTCCTCTCTCGCTCGGCTGTCGACCAGGGTTTGGGCGCACCAAAACCGAATGTTTTTGCCTTAAGAAGATTATCCTGGGCTGAGATAGCGATGGATTAAATGAGCGAGAATGGAAGGAGATAAACTGGAACTGAGAGGGTGACCAGAGCAAGCGGGGTTCAGACACCTGTTGTTTCTTTCCCTCTTTCCTTTTTCTATCTTTCTCACTTCTTCGCCTCTTGCGCCCGTTTCAATTCACTCCCTCTCTCCCTGTCTCAGGCAGTTACGTACCAGCAGACTACTCGGCTTTGTGTTGTCTTGACAAAGTTGTGCTGAACCAGGTAAGGGTATCAAGTTTCTAAGTTTCTTATATGTGGAGCCTTGCAGGATCGCAGAGTTGGACAAACAATGGGGGAGGGGGCCATTCGAGTTCCGACATACAGTTTGGAGTCGAAAAAAAAGACTGTGTTGGTTGGTTGTTCTGAGTGCACAATGTGTATGTGTTTATGAGAGAGACAGAGGTTGTGCCACTAAGCCATTGGTGGTTTCCAGGAGCTCTTTGATGTGTATCTGGGCGAGAGACTATTAGAGGGATTTTCCGATTTGACAGCTTAGAGAATACCTGGTGGAATTGCGATGCCAGTGGGCTAAAAGAATGCTGGAAACAGGATTAGGATCATATTCTGGCAGCGGCTGTCACTCTCTCAATGGGCTCAGGTTTCTTCTTGTGGCAGTAGTTATTCTCTGCATGGCTAAAACCCTTAGTGGAACCATAAAGAGGCCTTTAAGAAAAGCATTGATTGAATGGTAAGCTGTGATTTTTGTTCGGGGAGGCCATGAATGGGGAGGACTGGAAGAAATTAAAGAGCCACTCACCTCTTTTTTGCCATCTCACATTAAAGATGGGCGGGATGGCCCAGCACACTCTACAAATTTTAAGGCCAAATCCCCTTTGGTAGTCACAAGAACATGCTTGTACGAGGACAGGTTAGCACGACGGGTTACAGTGGCTGCCATTGAGACTACAGTGGAGTGACCACCTGTAGATCATCTTAATATATCCCAACCACTTCCAAGAGATGGCCCGATTTGATGAGTTTTTAAAAGCATGCTTTGACCATATGCGCTTGGCTAATACCAACTGCCTTGTCTCAGCCTTGTGTCACCTCAGGTCAACCCATAGATAACAATGACTTCCGTGTTCATTCCTGTAATGTTGAAAACTAGCTTGATAGCTTGCTAGCAAATCCAATTTTTATTGCTCGTAGGTTTCATTGATGTGGACCCTTGTCTTTTCTGCAAAAACATGGTATAAGTTCCGTATAAAGATAAACTATCTTTTTTTTCCCTCTTAAGCAACAAATGTTAGCTTGGTTTTTAGTTTGATAAAACTTTTAGCTTGAGGAGAGAAATTGTAACACAATGATCAAATCTTGAAATACATAAAATTGTCAGTCCTCTTGGACTATATTTTGTCTTATTTAGCGAAACAGTTGTAAAATTTTGAATTGGAATATGAGACAGTAGTGCTTATTAAAATGAATGTATTGTTTCAGTGTTTTTCACTCCGAGCCTCAGACAGCATCGAGCAGCGATTGTGGGCCATTTTTAAATTTGCAACATGCTGGTGTGGAAGACGGCATGAGCTGTAACATGTCTGCTTGAGATAAAGAGAAAATAATTTTGCTCTTGGAGTGCAGGCCTTTGTGCGTTTGTCGATTTGAATGCATTTTTCCACTCAAGGTTAGCACCACGGAAATGCTATTTTGCTCTCATCTCTTGCAACCGCCAATTCAATTACAGTCAGGCAGGGGAGCCACTAAAGTTCATTGAGTTCAATGCCCACAACAAAGTTTTTGAGGTTTGTGTAACAGCGTCTCCATAAATGATGTTACTTGAATAGCCTGAGCGCCACACCTCAGGAGCCATCTTTTTAACTGACATTGACAGCTTCTGTTTCTCATGCACCCAAACTAAGCAGCCATTTCATAATTTGCTGTTTGTTTTGGAGATTGGGGAGGGGGGTGGACAGTTTTTCATGTCGAGGCTTTGTGTGAAACCCCCAGCATTCTCATTGGCCTCCATTGTAGACCATGTCCAAAGCCCCCAATTTTGCCACAATGCAGAGTGGATTAGGGCTGCGACCTCCCCTTGTTGTATGTGCTGACCTCTGAGAAATGAAATGGGTAACCCGGGATCCGGTCACGGCTGGCACCGGCAAGCCTTTACTCTGTAGGTCAGTGGCAGGTGCACAATGAGAAGTTTCACCCAGAATTAGGTGTGCCTCCCACGCAGTGTACACACAAAGCAACTTAATTTTGGAGCTTTTGTTGTCCTTCAATAAGGTGCTGGCACTGGGTGGGAATCATCAGGTGACAGGTTCTCATGAGGAGCCAAAGTTTTAAGGTTTGAGGGTGACTGTTCCCAGTGCACGGCCGCATAACCTGGTCTGAGTTGCATCAGGCTTAGACTGGCTACCACTGGGCAGGTAAACCCCCACTATCCTGCAGCTTAGGTCACTAGCTGCCTGAGTCACAAGCTTGGGAGAGAAAATGAAAAGCGCCAGCACTCTCCCCTACGTAGGCGATGGAGCCAGGAGAGGTGGAATGAACTTACCCTAATCTTAGGTCAAATTCTGGGGATGTTATTGATGGTGTGCCACATCTCCCTGACAAGCACTCTGTTACGACCTTTGGCAAGAGGTACTATTGCTTTCTCATGAGGAGTCAGTGCCAGCCCCCCCGCATTCCCTTCCCCTCACCCCAATCTACCCCCATCGCTGAACAAGGGCCCTCCCCACTACCACTGTGCTGGCCTTTGTCGCACTGATATTTATCAAGGTTTCCGCTCAGGAGGTCTCCGGCTGTGGGGGCAACATATAGAAAACACGGCAACCGAAAAAGCCATCTCCTAGCTGCCCAAAAAAACTTGCAAAGTGCAAGAGAGAAAAGAAAAAACAAACATAAACAAGGCCGTCTTGTCAGTAAGTGGGTTGCACTTAAGGGTGTCTCAGAGGAAGACAGCAGACGTCTATTTGCATGCTGAAGGGGCGCACTCGGTTACGCTCCGCTAGGCGAACGCACTCCGCCATGGTGCATTGAAATAAGCTCTGTCGGCGTGCCCTGGAGGCACCCGTCTGAGTTTGCTGGAGTGTTCTAATGGGGGCGGCGATCGAGAAGGGAGCATACATGGTACTGTTTGTTAGCGGTGTTAGTGAACAGCTGAGAAGCGATAGCTATAGCCTCACAGTACAGTGCCGAGATCCGCCACAAGCGTGGCTGGGTGCTCGCTCGCTCTGCGAGGAAACTGCGGGACAGCTTACCTGCGGGGCGCAGCAGAGACCGACGCCGTCAACAGCGAGTGGAACTGCGCGGTTGAGGCAGACTCAGTTTGCTAGGTAAAATAGTGCCGCCGAATTGACGGAAGTAAGCGGACTAGGAGCCGGCGAATGACGTCGATGTGGCGGCTGCAAACTGGTGGAATGCACGAAGCGGCGAGCGAGGGAGAGTCCTTGTTTCATCAGGGCTTATGCATTCTGACAAACCACGCTGTTTAAGATATAATAGCGGTATAATCACTGCCTCTGGCTGTCATTCATCAACATAATAGGCTGCTTATTCATCGTGAGACGGCTTATGTCCCTACACGATTTTTATTTCACAAGATTACCTCCTCTGTCGCGCTATCCTTCCCTCCCACTCTCACTCTTTCCCTCACCCCTTTTCTCTTCCTTCTTTTAGTTTGCATTCTCAGGTGTCAAAGTTGTGTGAGGATGCCGCTTATTTGTTGCACAGGCTACCTAGTTGCGATCTGCACGGTTTATTGTTGGTTTCTCACGTTTGAAAATGTGTGTTGAAGAGCTGTAAATGGTTGGGGAACAAGGCTGGCGCGATTTTTTTTTTCTCAAAAAGTTTAAATATTTGAGCCAAAATGGGCAGATTACTGTAACAGAAACGATAAGTTTTTCAAGGTTGTGCGTCACAATTGTGATGAGCTCCACAAAATGACGCGTTATTAAGCACTAAAGCATTTGAGGTAATTGCTTCATTAATGACTGAGGGATGTTAATCAATCAAGAGCTTCAGTTTCCAGAGCTGAATATCAGAGTTTACTGCTTCATGAAGCATTTCTTTCCTGGCCTTGGCTCATCAGGCGTGAGCATTTATCAGACATTACCTTTGTCTTTTGGAGGATACGATTGTGGACTGAAAATTACTACTATGAACTCTGAATACCATTCATTAGCCTGAATATAGTTCATTCATTCATGGTATTATATGCAGCTAATTTCATCATGTGAAAAAATGGGAGGTTAAAATGCTGTTACTGGTAGGCATACTGCTTTATAAATGTTGACTGCAAATTATCAAAAACTGTAAAAAGTATTTTTGTGGCTTAATTTTATCTGCCACGCAGAAAGAATAATTTGCAATTGTTTTCCGAAGTCACAAATGCTTATCACCATTGTCCAGGGCTGTAGAAATATTTGAGCGCAAAGTATTGAAGGCTTACTATTCAGAGTACCATTTTTTAGCTATGCGCCGATTTTTGTAATCCAAGTCTTCCCAGCTTATCCCCTAACCTAATATAACCCAGAGGAGCTCCACCCGGTCCAGCCTGGCGCGGCGCATCCCAATTCACCTCCTTATTTCCCAGTTGTGGCCTGGGCCGCTCTCCGACGTGTCTACTCTTGCCTCGGGCGCAGGCAGTAATTGCCTCGATGTTATCCGGCTGACATAATGTTGGCCAGCTCCCTGCCTGGGACACAGTGTAACAATGCAGTTTTTTTTTTTTTTTTTTTTTTACAAATCCAGCTTATCTGGTATGAATCAGAACACAGCACCTCACCGGAGAAAGTAGTTCTGTACTGAAAACTGCAGCTGTACTGCTGCTTGGATCCCAGCAAATCAGCGACTTCTATATGCCTCTCTATATCTTCTGTTTACCTTCTACTGCATATGCAGGGCATTAGCTATTAAGGGAGTTTAAAGTGGCAATTTTTTTATTTTCAACTTCCCATCTCCCCTCTTTCCTCTCCTCATTTGAAATGTGCTGCTGCCTGCAATTTTCATCTGGTAGTCGAGCAAGTGAGCAGAGTGCTTATTATTCCAGGTTGTAGATCTCAGTCAAGTCATTGATTATGAGTACTTATTGTGTAGTGGGGTTAGATATACCCTCTCCCGTAAGATAAAGAAATAGACACACTCCAGCTTTGTTTTTCTTTTAAGTTTCCATGCAGTGACAGCGCAGGTAGTGCAATAATCCTTATCGCTTATATCAGCGAAAGCATGGAAGTTATGCTAATTAGCGCCCCTCCAAGTAACTGCGCCAAGAAATAGCGCTTCAGGTCGATGCAGCAACTGAAAGCCCCTGAGATATTTACTTTATCATGTTTGCTGGAGTTTGTTGGGTATGAGAAGTAACATAATGTGGGAAGTTACACCGCTGTGCAGAGATGCTACCCAGAACCAACCCACCCCAGCCTGTAAGATGGGCTGAGACGGGCTGCATCAGCATACCGCATGCTCTGGTTTCTGCGCTTTGTGTCGTACAAAGCTACTTCTTCCCCTATTGACTCCTGTGATAATCCGGACATGCACACTCTGCATTTTTACTGTATTTGTAAAAGACCATTTGCTGTGCATTTATCTCTTTAATGTAAACCAATTTGGCTGCAGGGCACGCAAGCCGTCTGGAGTAAAGAATGTAAAGCAAAATAGTAAGCAGATTGGTGTGTGTCGGGGGGGTGGGGGGCTGTTGGGGGAAGGTGGGATAAATATATAGCATAAAGTCTGTGAGAAGAAGTACCTGATCAGGCAAACTAGCGCTGTGAAAAAAAAAGTCAATCCAGCCCGAGATGTTCTAATCTGGGAGGTGGCAGGGACCGTAAGCTGCCGAAGCCAGAATCATTGAATTCGAGAAATTGTAGCATTTTAAAATAGTTATTAGGGTCCTAATCCCTTAGCTGCGGGTGCTTTAAAAGTGGCTAAAAAGAACAGCCATTTTGTCGTTTCACACCTACGTCAGCTGTTCAATAATCTTCCTTGCTCGCTGTCACCTCTGAGACTCGGGTGTTGGTGATAGCTCTTTCCGAACAGTCGTGTAAGTATTTCAAGGGGTCTCGTGTGTAAAGATCTTCAAACAATGCTTTATTTAAGATTTTCTTCATACAACATACCACTCTGAAAACCTACCTCATCAACTGAGGAAAACTGTTATGAGTCTGGTTCACTTTTTCTGCTCACTCAAAATTGCAATATCACCTTCTGATTTGACGACCTTGTAATCAAGTTACAATTCATCAGTATGACCACGGTCACAATGGACATCAATAGGAAGACTTACATAGACACCCAGACTGTATAATTTATAGAATGCTGTTAAGGTGTGGGCTTTTGCCGACACTGTACAATGTTTCTAAGGAGAGCTATAGGATTGCCCAAATTAAACTTCACAATCTATGACAGAAGACAGCCTTAATCATCCCTTATTGTATAACAGGTAACATTTACAGATAAAGTTTTTTTTTTTATCTTAATCTACATATAAAATAATTTACATCACATCAGTGGATACGCTCAGACCTCAGTAGGTGCGTGAGGAAGGTTCCTGGTTCTTGCAAGTGCTTTTCATTTGGAACGTCCCATTCGCAGTGGAAGAGCTAACATTATTTACAAACACATTAGCTTTGCAGCATTAGTCAATGGAGCTGTTTTCCACGGAGATCGCCTTTCCTGTTTTTGGTAAGCCATGGAGTCTGCTGGTTTTTGCATCAGTCTTAACATCAACTACTGATTCCGATACAAGAGACCAGGTGAGGTGTGTTAATTGTGTAATTGACTGGTTTAAAAAAACCTTCGTCTTGTGTTAAGTTTCTGCTACCATCTATGGTGTTAGGGTCAGTTTTGACCTGTGTTTTAAATCTGCTGTAAAATACACTGAAAACATTTTTTTCCTCCAATTTGTATTTCTTCTCTTGGTTATATTGTTAGGGTTCCTTATCCATGAAAATATTGGTTTTAATATTTTTTGGTGTGGGCCCCTGGGCCTTTTTCGTCAGTATACCCCCTGACTTCAATTTAACCTTCCTCCTGTTAGCTTTCTGCAACCATCCATGGTGTTAGAGTCAGTTTTGACCTGGGTGTTAAATCAGCTGTAAAGCACACTAAAACAATTATTTATCATTCCATTTGTTTCTCATCTCTTGGTTACATAGTTAGGCTTCCTTATCCATGGAAAGGTTTGTTTTGCCCCAATGAGTTCAGTTTTAACTCTAATTATTGTTCTTATCTTTATAACTGGGTCAAAATTGACCCAAACACCACAAATGTCAACATTTTAACCAGAGCATTTTTTAATTTGATGGAAAAATTTCTGTTTGTTTTGTTTTGTTTAAATAGAGGTTCCTGACAAAGTCAAAAAGCCTTGATGCTATAAACAAATTTATGTTGTACTTTTATGCATTTAAAACCTGAAAACGGGTCACTGGTGATCCGAACACAAGAGGAACGTAAGCTTTGTCCAAAATAAGAACATGAACCAGCAAGCTCCACGGTCACACAGGAATTGGAATGAATATCCTGGATCTATCATTCGTCAGCGTTGTAAGGTTTATAATTCCTGTATCAGGATTAACTGAAATATTTTCATGTCATAGCTCTTTGACCACTAGTGGAACAATTATTTTGTTTACCGTTTGACCATGTTGTTGGGGCAGAGCATAAATATTTCTTGCCTCTGTAACCTTTCTTTTGAGGATATGGGACCCAAGTGGAATTCACATTCTGATCAGATTTAGCCACCGTTCATAATGGCATAATTTGCTGTTGCCCTAAGCCACAAAGTAATTAACAGCTTGTGCACTCAATCACTGAAATCATTTTCTCATTAAGGAGACATTCGCTTTACAAGTGGTTTAATCCTGCTCGTAAAACAGAGAAATTAGACACATTTAATTTAGCAATCAAAGAACGCATGGCTTGAGCTTATAATAGCAAATTGCGCTCGTATACATAGCGTGGGCTAGAATATCTGATCTTTTATTTTGAAATTTTTTTTTTACTCTGGCTTGACATGACCAGCAGTCCAACAGCTCAATTTTTGATTTGATCTTGTTTTCCTTCATTTTTCCCTCAAAGTGTCTCCTTCATATTTTCTATTATTTGTTACCACGGTATGGAAATTGATATTGCTAATGGAACATCTTCACAGAAGGCAACCACAACTGATACACTGTATACATGGAGGTCACAGAGCAAACATGGAAAGCTATTTACAAAGCAGAAAGATCCTTGCTGTTGCCCAGTCTTGCAGTTCGTCCAACCCAGTCAGAAAACGACCATCCAGAAAATAGACATCAACAATCTGGGATCGTTTCCATCAGCGGACACATCAGGGGAGTGTGTCGGCCACTGCAGGGGTAGGTGCTGAATTATTTGAAAGCTTCCTCAAGGACTCAAAGAGGAACTTGTTCTCACAGTCATGATTTTCTGACGATGGTCAATATGAGGCGTGTTCTCAAGCAGAGCAGATGAAGCTCTCGGTCCGAGCAACAGGGAAGATCACATTTTTGGGATGTGTCCTGGTCTTAGCTGCCCGTGTAATGTGGGATGAAGTCAGCTGATGAGGAGAGGAAGTTGGGGGGGCGGGGGCTGTTCGGCGCCCAGCCAAGGTGTCAATTGGGCAGAGTGTCCAAACCTAGCGACGCTGCATGCTGCTTTGCCCGAAGCCTCAGGTTCTCAATGCTGGTGGTCTTGCTGTTGAGGGCGGGCAGGGTCCCAGAGGCCTGCAGGATGGGGTTGTTCCAGACCTGCTGGGCGTGAGACAGGGACTGATAGTAGGGCTGACAGGGCAGGGAGCCCAGCGGCGTGGGGATGTTGACGTTCATCCCCAGGTAGGGCATGGTGGACGGGGTGCCCATGTCGAAGGAGGAGTAGTGCACCAGGTTGTTAGTGGCAGCCATGTGCTGGCGAAACTGCTCCTGCAGGCGGAACAGGCTGAGCGGGGAGGAGGAGTACGAGTGGCTCTGCGTGATACCGTTACCCACGCCGCCCGAGGATGAGGCCACTGGCGAGCCGAGCGGAGAATCTGGGGAGACAAGGAACTGGTTAATGTGCTAATTCTTACAATCAAAATAGCCCTCCTGCTGCTAGGGATGATTTAAATAATGACGTCCTTTGTTTATTTATCGGGAACTAGCCCACACCCACGGCCTGCGCCACGACTTTCCGCGCAGACATGCCGAAAATGCTTTTAAACACCCCAAAAGTGATTATAAACAGCTTAAGTTTGGGAAAACTGCAAAAATCGGCTTCTTCGGTCCCTGCTTACACCAATGTTCAATGCCTAGGTGCAGTTTCAGATTGATTGGCGAACCCATTGAAGACAAAAAAGGATTGAGTCAGACGGACGGATGGACAGATATTTCCTCATTTTATAGTAGGGTATACATTCCAAAATAGTAAAATAATTTCATCAACATTTTGACAACAAAATTCCAGATTTAAATTGAAGAAGTTGATTGAGATACTGTTAGGTTTTTTAAAGAGCGAATTACAAACTGTTGTAACAGATCTTTTCCGCTCGTATTCTTACCTGGCTTGGGGCTCAGCAGTTTACAGGGCGGAGACTTGCTGCCAGGCAACAAACCCTTCTCAGACTTGGACTCCTCTCTGAGCTGCTTGAGCTCCTCCTCAGCGATGTCCTCCACCGACTCGCTGTCCGACTGCTCGGCCGAGGTGACGTTCACCTCCACGCTCAGCTCGGCCGGCAGGGGGACCTGGGGCCGGTCTGCCTCCGAGGAGGAGCAGGCTGAAGAGGATGAGGAGGATGAGGAGGAAGGTGGCGTCTGAGCCTCGGTGATGACCGCGGCGGCCGCCTCGCCCTTGGCCTCCTCGACCGATCCCTCCGCCGCATCCCTCTGCTTCTGCAGCTGCTCCTTCTGCAGGCTCCGCTGCTTCTTGCGGAACTTGGCTCGCCGGTTCTTAAACCAAACCTGACGGTGAAAGGACAAGAACTTAACTCAATGAAACTCACCAACCCATATATGGGTCCGTCAATTGCATTTGCTGAATTCAAACCTGTAGAACTTCTGGCCTATTCTGAATTCAAGTGGAGGTCCTAAGGTTTCCAAAAATCCCAAATATTTCCTGCTGAATTACAGGGAAATGTGTATAAAATAATGCACAAGATTTAAATATTTTTAATTCAATGTAATGCTGTAGCCATTCGGGCATTGAATATTTCTGTCAATGTAAATAGCTTCACTGTGTACACAATAGGTATGTGACATTGTCCTACAATATTAAAAACACTGCTTTTTCTTTCAACTTTAAACCCACATAAGAGAAAATTGAAATGAAAAGTCAAAGTTTAAGGAGTTAAGAACTGAAGCTGAAGTCATCAATTTATCCATTGTCAAAGCCGAATATTCTTGGTCAGGGTCACGGGTGGGCTGGAGTCTATGATAGCATTCAATGGCCGAGAAGTAGGAGATACTTACATCAAATAAGCAAATGAAGTGTCTAAAGAGATTATACGGCAAGGTCCATAATTATGTGGATGCTAATAATTTAATCAGGCTTCAATTTTGATGAATTTCACCTGATATGGACATATCTTTTTATTTAAGTTTCAACCTTAATTTGAAGATGCAGACTGTACATCCCTTGCATGTTTACATAGCATATCCACCTCCTCTTCTGTCTATCTACAGAATGATCACCTATCATCCAAAAAGCCATTGAAATATTTAGGAGAGCATATCCGCTTTCTCCTTTGCTATTTACCTATTGGTGTATACGCACTCCTTAAGGGACAACTATATTAAAGATTTCGACTGAACCTTATTGGGATTACAGCCCTTCAAGACTGAGTCGATGTCCAAATACTTTTGGATCTCATTGGATTGCAGTCGTGCGGAATGGGAATTTTAAGCAAGACTACTGTATTTAATGTTACTGATGATTATGTTCATAATCAAATTTGGGAAACTTTATAAAGTTTTTGACAGAATTTTCATAGGTTAAAAATTCAGCTTCAAAAAGTAAAAGCCCTCCTCAATATTTTGTTTCAATCACCTGGACCTATTGATTTGTCAGATTCTTCAGCTTGCAGGGATCGCTGATTAAAGTTAATATTGCGCTTGCGCATGAGTGGAAGAAACACGACAGGCCTTTTATTCTGTCTCTGGGACTTCGCACATCTGAGGATTCTCGTTGTGTCATTTCTGACTATAGGTGCGAACTATCTATGCAGTTGCTTAGGGCTGATGTGTTCACTCATGTATCTACCTGGACACGGGCCTCGGGGAGGTTAGTGCACATAGCCAGCCGTTCGCGCATCACCACATCTGGGTAGTGGGTCTTCTGGAAGGTTTTCTCCAGGGCCTCCAGCTGCTGGGCAGTGAAAGCTGTGCGACTACGGCGCTGCTTGCGATGCTGGGAGCCGTAGCGAGCTTCGAGTATGATGTCTTGAAATGTACAGCCGTTGGAAGAGAAGAAAGACGCGGCCAGTTTAATTAATGGACGAGTCAGAAATATCCATCCCACTGTCTATGTTTCACGGTTTTGCTCTTGAAACAATAATTAGGCTAATACAAAGTCTAAACAAGCTGAATGGACAAACAACTCGAAAAAGGATTAAAAAGTATTCGAGTGCTCTATAGTAGAGACAGAAGACTGTTTTGTAGTAGCCTATATTTTGCTGTACTGCCTACTTTCGCGCAAGACATCATCGCAATATGAAGTGTTTACTCAACGTGACTTTGGGCCTTGAACGCCATCACTGCGTTTGCATCGTATATGTTTCATTTGAGCGTTTGCGTCTCTTACCAGCCAACCTCTCGGCAAGAGTAAGCGCGTGCACTGAGGGCCTGTAATCGGGCGCGTGCTGGGCCTGCTGAGCTGCCTGCTGGTGGAGGTTGTACATTGCGCTCAGGGAGTTCATCGCGTGCAGGGAGTAGCCGTTCACTCCATAGTGCTGCATGTCGGCCGTTACCTGCACACACAACAAAGTAAGAAACTCAGCTGTGACTTTCCTGAATAAGAAAAATGCATTGTGTCATTGCGGAACGTTCATATTAACCCAAATGAGACTATTGATTGTTTTGTGAAAGAATTGTGAAATCAGCAATCTACATCTTATGATGTCCTCACTCACAGTTCTTCAACTTGAGTCAAGCGGCCTCTCATTGTAGCTTAGTGGTCTTATTTTCCCCAATTTATCACTGGCTGACGAGCTTTGGGTGGGGTACCCTTGACCTCTTGCTTACATGTTTTATGATATGGAAGGTCATTTATCAAAAATGTTGATATTACTTAACTTGATTGTGCTGACTGCGCGGGCAGCATCAATTTGTATAGCTTTTAACGTAGCTTTGAAGCTTTAACCTTATTCATTTCAAGATGGCTAATATCTGCGACAGCTGGCAAATGTGTCAATATTGCTACATGTAGGTCTATAACCAGGTTGCGTACAGAAAACAATGCAGTCTGATTTACATGATTTAAGACAATAACAGGCGTCTAAAACTTGAATTAACTTTTAGGCTATTTTAGTTTCAGGCTCGCATAGTTATGATAGGCCTATCTCTGTGCAAAATTCTGTTGTGAAAATCGGAGACATCTTTACATAGTTCTACTCATCGTGCAAGATGCCGGGATGTTCAAGAAATCTGCAATAGCCCTCACTGTTCCCGATGTCATTATTTAATTTCAACTTAAATACTTGGGCTCTAGCTACAGTTGATTTGTGGGTTAAACGTTATTCCACTGCAACTGGTCATTGGACAGAAGTGGAGTTTTGTGATACGGTACAGGGAGCCGTGTTGCTTTCCCGACAGTTGAATCAGCTAATAGGCCTAACATTTCGTCAGGCTCAGCAACATTTATAAGGCGACCCGATTTGTGAACGAAATGGTGCTTAAATATTCCTACGGACAAAGACATTATCTGTTAACATCCAATTATTGCCCGATTTAAGCTATTAATTATTATACAGGACCCTAATTGGGGATAATTATCTCTATTTAATTTAATGTAGCATGACTAATGCTTTATGAATGAATTTAATCACTCCATTCCCTGGTGATTGCAGTTACAGCTCACCCCGAAAATGCAGCAGAAAATTACAGCATGAATGAAATATATGGTTGGCTAGTTTGAAATCGCAGTACAATTATTATTATTTTTTTGTGCTCTTTGAGACTTGAAAGTGTGCTGGACCAGATGTCAAAAAGTTGAGTCGCTTTTCATACTGGTTTCAGTTGAAAAATAATAACATGATTAAGACTATGATCATGCAACTAAAATACACGCGTAAAAGAAATAAAGTTTACGTCTGTTTGCATGTGTAAGCGAGTCTATGCTTGAGCATGTAAAAATACTTTAGTTGGAACAAAAATATATTTTCTATTTCTCCTAACCAGATGCAATTGTCAAGCATCGAAAGGTCAAACACACAAAAATGCTCAATCGCAAATTAGACTGTCAATACAAAGCTCAAGTGACGCAATAGGCGAACCAAGACAAACATATCTTTGCGAAAAAAAAATATCAGGAGTCTTCAGCTTTTTCATTTGAATATAAAGTTTCGCTTCACTTTGGCATATCAGTGGCAAAATGCAAAAATTTTAAATATTTCCATGGCGAAATGTAACTTTGAGCGACAGGCCTATTTTAGGCCTGAGATATTTTTCATAATTTCAATGACCTGTAGGCTACTTTAGGAAATGCATAAATCCTCCTGACCCCGTCGTATATGAACTTTGTTTTTAGAATAAAACTCTCGTTTACTGTTTATCTGTCCATGTAAATAAATGATTAAGGGAAAATGCGCAAATAATACATTTATTCAAAAGAAGGCAGGTGTTGATTAGTTGTACATACATTAGACATTAATTCCATTTTAATATAGCTTCTACATTCTCCAATTGTGTATGGCCTAGGAATTTTTGCAGTAGGGGTAATTTTCCTCACTTCTTGTTTTTAAGAAATGTTTTGAATGTTTTTCATATTCTTGCATTAAAATGAATAAATCTATTTGTCTCTTGAATTGTATTTTTTTAGTTATTTTTGGACTACATGGTGATTTTCTCAATTGAAATGAAGACAAATATAAAAACACTGACTCAATATGCTTACACTGACCCACAATCGTGTTCGAGAGGCATATTGATATAAATATTTACCAGTAGTAGTTATGTAATTGTTATGAGTTTGGTTATTTTAATGATGTATAACCTTTCGCTCTTTATTTTAAAAGATGATCAGAGGGTTATTAGCAGATGCACGTCACAAGAAAAGTGCACACCCCTGTATATGCCACTTCTTTTTGTAAAATAAGATGGTTTTAGCCGATGCCCTGGAGGAGAAAGTGGGGCATTTATATTTCCACGGGACATTGGTCATTTGCATGAGTGTGTCAAGCAATGTATGTGTCAACACGGGGAAGTCACGTCACGTGAGCAAGAAAGACAAGTGGTAGCGATTATTTTGAACAAGTATCTGCAGAGAACTACATGAACAAGAGAAACAGTCGAGATTGCAAATCAGTAAGGCATGTGAACATAGAAATCTGAATACGTCAATGAAAATATCCTAAATTACCCTGCATTTTTATAATTTACAATCTGTCCTTTGTGCACCATTCAACATAAATTTCTCTCTCTTGGCTGATTACGGAAATAAACTATTTTGATTTTTTCTTTCTATTATTATTATTATTATTATTATTATTAGTGGTGGTAGTAGTAGTATTACTAGTACCACAATCTCGTGTCGTCAAATGATTAGTTTTTTTATAATGGTAATTTTTATTTTAAATACAAATACGGCCGACGAAAGCTTAAGATACTAATGAAAGTGATTTAATGACAATCCATCTAATGTGCTTATGAATAAACAGAAACCGTCAATTTATTTCTTGGTTCTCCTGAACGATTCTCAAAAAATAGGTTAAATATTCCCTTTCTGACATGTCTGGCCTACAGCTTAACTACAAAAAAAATTAGGAAGACACAGTATTGGTCATTCACTTTTAATAAACCAAAAACAATCTAATTCAATTTTAGGAAATGGCAGAGTTGTAAAAATCCAGGGGCTCATTTAAAATCTCTCGAGATATAAAATTAAGAAGGGAAGGTCCATATTATACAGGCATCGATAACCTTATTTCTGCACGGCGACGCGCATATAAAATGTATATTATTTCTGAGCAATAAAGAGATGCGTGTAAATGACACCCAAAGTGCCCATTTGTAACCTATTAAGTCACAGCAATGTCTGATTAATGTGATCGCGATACAAGGGGGAATAGCTTAATTCGCCTGGACAGAAGGTGCTTTGCTAAACGTTTACTTTGCTCCCTAAGTACTTGAGTTGAATGGGGCCGCTTCTCCCTCTCTTTCTCGCGGTCCCCTATCGCCCTAGGGCTGTATGTGGCTGAGATGTATGGGACCTCTGCAGTAAAATATGCATGTTGATCCCCATTTGGGTCCCCATCTAATGGAGGTGCAAATAGGTTTCGACTGTGGAGCTCGTCATCTATCATCAGCGCTGACGTGGACGTACAGTTTGCCCATTACACTGTTGTGTGTGTGTGTGTGTGAGTGTGTGTGCCTGCGTGCCTGTGTGCGCGCACGTGCGTATTTATTTCGCATATCGCAAAGTGAACAGCACCATTAAGCGTGACTTTTAAAAATGCAATATTAATTATGAAGAGTAAGGTCATTGTCGAGTAATATAGACAAAACATTGAATTAGTTTACATTACATTAGTTAAGAAAAAAAAAACGTGAGGACTTTGGACGAATAAAATGTTTTGTGTTGTTGTCTATTTATCCAGTCATCCTTGTTCACAGCAGTGTCTCTGTGCCCCGGGTGGCTGTAGACTACACGCTGCTGAGCGATTATGAAAACGTCATTATGCAAATTGCCATGAATTTACAGTGCAACACTTTTATCCTGCTAAATTAGAAAAATGTTAGCCTACTGTTGGGGCCCCAATTGCCTCAAGGCGACTCGTGTAGGTTATGGTAAATCACAATCTGCTCTTACAGCATCACTCGTATTTGTATTCTGGACTGTCAAGCTGCCAGACAAGTGTTTGATTAGTGTTTTCCACGGGGAGATGGCAACTGTCATTTTCATCTTGATAAAAGCAAACGCCAGTTATCTTCAAAGATACAGTTAAATAATCAAATTTTGATTAGAAAATATTGCGTGTATTTTAGGATCTTAATTCGTATTGCTTTGGTATTGCCTTTAACTTAAGGTGAATAAAGCAACCTCGTGCTCACAGACCCAAAAATGCCACATTGACAGCAACTTCCGTGATCACAAAAGTCTGAAAGAAGTCATGTCTGTGGCGCGTACGTAGGTGCCATATGAAAATACCAACAACCATAGTCACGTAATTAGAATATACATTTTTACAGGCAACTGTACGAGGAATTAATTTAATGAGGCGGGTTATCCAATGCCTACAACAAATTTGAATACCATAATTCGCTGCATCAGATCATTTCAAATATTTGGTTACGAGCAACACGCAAAGCATTTTTTAAAAATATGATCTCATAGCTTTGGAATGATACATAAATGACAGTAGAATTACGGGACAAAGCGTCAGGACAGTGAGTGAAACAGAATTTGATATTGAAAAAAAAATGGTTAACGGGGCCATGCCTAAACTAGCAAGCTATTTTTTTTTTCATTTTACTTTATCTATATATTATCTTTTTTATTTTTATGAAGTCTAAGTGGCATAGAGGTCAGTGCAGGAACATGAAATGGGTTAATGCAAGTTTTCCCTTGTGATCAAACCGTGTAAACATTGCAACATTTGTCAGCGTATGTTTCATTATAAAATTTCTAAATAAGTTTCATAAAAAGTGCAGTGCCGCTATAAACGATTCGTTCGCTGTTCGGTAAGCAGAATGCAAATCACAAAGTTCTTACCTCCCTGAGACTTCCTTTCCCAAGTCCTAATTTTATAAAGCCCTTTGTGTATCCCGAATTCGTGTGTCCAATGAATGATTTATAGTTATTGAGATCTGCTTCTTGTTTTTCCGAAGTATATTTTGTCTTTATTTGCTTGAAAGCACATCCAGTCCTCTTATGCCCGCCGTTATGTGGTCTCCGATTCTGTTTGCGCTCTCCAGGAGTTAAGGGTATTGCACAGTTTTAAAGAAGCTGCCATCTACCGCTCCAGGGATGGAAGAAGCATTTTAAAGACCACCTCGTGGAGTCATGCACGCTTTCTAGTGGTCCCTTTCCGTGTCAATCAAACTTGTGGGACATTTTTTTTTCTCGATGGTCGAGATTTTCCTTCGCGCCCCCGCCTTACTTAATGAAACCAACTGTTTGTAAATACTGTCCAGCGACAGCAGAAATGTACTTATGTCTCACATAGGCAAATTAATTAATCAGCCAACATTTGGGACGAGACGATTAAGTGCAGAGTTGAACCTACAAATTTCTTCTTTTAAAAAATAAAATAAGCAGAGACAAGTAAACCTCATAAATGCGTTTTAAAACAAATGAAGAAAATTGTAAAATTTGGAGGGATTTCGACATATGTCTTCACGTACAGTCGAGGAGCATTTCGCTTCCAGAGAAAGAATTGAAAGGTGGTAGTAAAGCGGTTTATTGCTAATAGGCCTGTGAACAACGTTAATAACATATACTGTCTTCAATTTATTCTTCTTAATATCATTCTCAGCATAAAATTCAGAAAAGTAGCCTATCTCTTGTTTCCAGGTGAGTTAAAGCGCACGGAAATATGCTGTAGCCACATAGCCAAAGTGTAGACCTTTTCAAGAGTTCGTGCACTGTAATATGTTCGGTGTATAGCTATACACTGGAGTGGAGGTTGCAGACTACTGGGTGTTCCACATAGTTTTTCTAATTCATCCTGGGTTATTGAAACACTTCCATTTTACACATTAGACTTCAAATCCGTGTGTATGTTGACATCAGTGGCAAATTGTTTTGAAACTGAATACAGGACTGCATTGCGCGCTATTTCTTGTACGTGTTAAAGTAAAATAAAAAAAAAAACAAAACAAAAATCAGAAAATGTGAGTTTATTTGGTCGGTTTTATACCAAATGTGTGACATTACTGACTGCCCCATATTAATTTCATTTCTCATATATATATATATATATATATATATATATATATATATATATATATAGTTACGTGGATTCAGGCCTGTGGTGTACACTAAGTTGAATAACTCACGCGCTCGTTTTATTTGCTTTTCGGCTTTGTCATGCCATTGCAGGAGAACGCGCTGAGGAAAACCTTGGAGAGATTGCTAATAGATGCCAGGGCACTGCCTTTAGAATCTTTCCCGGCCCCGAAGGATTTAGGATAGGATTGGGGAGACGAGACGCCATTTCAGCTTCCAAAAAAACCTGTCTTAAAATGACTGGTGGTAAGAGGATTAAAACAATAATGCCCTTCTCTTCTTGAAGGGTTTTTAGAAAAGATTTCTTCTGCCGGAGCAAAACCGTTTAGGTTGGAATTAAGGACAGCGAAAAGTAGCCTTTTAGCGTAAAGCTTGCATATTTTGGTTAAATTCTTCGAAAAAGAATCAGGGTGAAAATCCGAAAGCAAATTTTATCTTTGGCCATGTTTTTTAAAACCCACATTCAAACTCAAATTCAAAGCATCTAATGGGGAAGACTGAATTTCACCCTATGTGTCCTTATGCCCCGTTTACTAACTTTTTTTAGTTTATATGTCAACTAAATAAAATTTATATATGTCAACTTTGCCAAGTTTTCCATATTTTTTAAATATCTTTTTTATTATTTGATCTTTGCGGCTGTGTGATAAATGCCAATTTAACAATGAAGGAGACTGAAGGCAACGCAACGTTCAACGCTTGAAGTTTGGGTCATAAACAAGTCTGTGTGTGTGTGTGTGTGTGTGTGTGTGTGTGTGCGTGTGTGTGTGTGTGTGTGTGTGTGTGTGTGTGTGCGTGCGGGCGTGCGTGCGTGCGTGTGTGTGTGTGTGTGTGTGTGTGTGTGTGTGTGTGTGTGTGTGTGTGTGTTTGTGTGTGAGTGTGAGTGAGTGATTGTGCACGCCTGTTTGTGTAAGAGAATTTGAGCTTAAGTGCATGTTTTGCTTGGGTTTGTATTGATGATGTTTCTGTGTGTGTGTGTGTGTGTGTGTGTGTGTGTGTTTCACTACAGCTCTAACTTTGTTGGAATCGAGGTAGGCACTGCATTTCATTATGCTTTCTTATTCAGACATAGGGTCAAAAATGAGCATTCGCTGTTGACCTTACATTAGTACACCAAAAAAGGTGTTCCAAATTACTGGCTCCCTTTACATAATAACAGTGTTGTTATTATTATTATTATTATTATTATTATTATTATTGTTGTTGTTGTTGTTGCTGTTGTTAATAATAATAGTAATAATAATAATAATAATAAATTTAGTTCTTCGTTTTGTAAAAAGGTGAATCAAACCAGTTTTTATTTCGGCATACAGGTGTAGAACTAGGGATGCGTAGTTCGATAAAAGATGGCCTGTACACTACTCTTCATCTGAGTTCAACCTTGTCAGTATGGACAAAGGTGTCAAGCCAGCAACTGTGGTCTATAAATATTATATGACTGAGATGCTCATTTACGCTGCAATTAATAATCATTGTTATTGAAATGTTTTTGTATATTATATGACCGTTTGTATTTCCTCTATCAATTATCAGTAGTTTGATCCGCCATTCTAAGTAAATGTATTTTGTCTATAATACGCAAGATGCCTCCACTTTATCTGATCTCTGTTTACTTGTAATGGCTGCATGTATTTAGTATCATTATAATTTGAAATAGGTCTATATTGCATATATTTTTCACAAATATATTTCTCTGTGAATGAAACATAAGTTTTTTTTAATACTGTATCAATAACAGTTCTGAAAAGTGTTTTTTTTCTACTTTTAACCTGGAGAGTTTGAGAAATAACAGATTATGCGTTATGAACTATACCATAGTTTCCCCGTACATTTCTTGCTAATTTAACCCTTGTCTTCGCAGGAAAGGCGTAGAATTTTCTTTGGGAAGTTCGTTTTGCCTCCTGACCAGGCCTGCGTCCCTCTGCGTCTTTTGTCACCCTCATATCACTCGGTAACTGGGACTGGGAGAGAAAGCGGATTAACTTGTGAACCGATGGAAATAAGAACTTAAACGGGAGGAAAATCTGGGCAATTTCTCTTTGTGGGAACCGTTTCTAAAGCAATTAAAGCGAGAAGGAATTCTTCTCAGCCCCTCTTCCTTAAAGCAGCTTTCTGCGGGACTTAATGCGGACTAATGTCCAGTGCATCTGAAGGATTTAAACGCAAGTGTCAGGAGAGGTTCCTATTAAGATTGATTTAACGCTGCCACCAGAATGCCCTCATTCGACGTATTTTGCTTCCTCATATTAATTTTCAGTGGCCGCACATACCATAGCCTACTTGTATATATTACAAATATGTCCTCCACAATTAATTTATTCGGCTATTTTCTTTTGCTTTGACACGATACATCTTACTCAAATGTGATTAATTATGTTTGTTTTCCATTGTATCAGGAAACTAACGCATAGTCATTTTCACGGCTTAAAAGAACTTCGGTCATTTATCTTGTCCACGAAAAAACGAGCTTCGATTCGTGCGTAATGCCGTGGTGATTCTATTGTTCAAGAATAAAAAATTTGCGCAAGTTGTATGTCAACTCTGCTGGCTTGATGCGCCGTAATGCAGTGCTACAAGCGCTCTCTGTGCTATATACACGGGACACGTCGAATAAATATATCCGTTTATCGGATTTTAGGGGGAAATTATAGAAAGAAAAAAGCAGCGAATGTTTGACGCTAATAGCTAATTAATAGTCCTAATGATGTTTCTGCAACTTCATGAATACATTACGTTTGCAATCCAAAAAGCTTTAGCCTTTCAGCCTCCATTCAAGGGTATTCCAGCATCTGCTCATTTAAGAGCAATTAATCATTTTGATGTATGGTTTAAAATTGACTGCTTCCTGGGGAGCTTTTTGACAAGAATAACAAAGCAATTTGCCAGGAGCCATCTCCTGGACATGTTATTAGCACAGCCTTCATCTTAAACAGTTTTTTCTCCCTTTCCGAATTAGATACCTGCTTAAAGGGGCCAGCCTCCTTTCTCTTAATCTGGCGCACCTTCCTCTGATTCTGTTCAAATCCTTTTATTCATGACAATATCCCGATATTTTTCACGTAAATCTCTGTACAGAAAGTTTTTACCCTCTTGCAGTGTCAATTCTGCAATAAATCTCTCTCTCTCTCTCTCTCTCTTTCTCTCTCTCTCTCTCTCTCTCCCTCTCTCATACACATATAATTTATGTACCCACGCACTTACGCATTTATAAATGGATACATAAATATCAATAGACCAGTCGTTTATTGCGTTGTTCATGTTTTGTTTTATACGCGTGTATTTGGAGAAAATCTACTTTAACAAGGTGTTCAATAGTGAAATGGTAAATGACGATGATGGTGATGACTAAGATGACTGTTGGCATAACAATCATAATGGTGATGGTTAGCAATGTTTTGTAGGCCTAATGAAAATCCGGGATGCACATCAAACTAAACTGGCATATTTGGCATTTGATTTTAACATTTTATTTGATATTCTAGTCAATATTATGACGAGTCTTTGTCCGATAAATATCTTTTCGAAAAAGTTACTGAGCCTATCAAGGTATTGGAGTTCTCTTCTATGTTTCCCGGAAATATTGAGGAAGGGGGGTGGGTTCCGTGTGTAAGGGAATGTATGTAAAAGCGGTTGGTTGCTCACCCTCTGACCCATTTTATGCATATCGTTAAATGCGCCGGCCGCTGTCGGGTTCCTGAATATTGCAGTGATTGGGAGCATTGCTGCGCTGGGGTGCGCTTCCAAGAAGTTAAACCATAATGGTTCCAACTATATAAGACAGCGTCTTATGTGCGTTGGGGAAACGTACCCCTGACTGATTTATGGATGATTCAAGGAGGCCACATGAATATGGAGAGGCAGTCCAGTGGATTGACTGAAATTACATGCAGTGATAATGCTGCGTTTCTACTGTTCTGCGCAAATAACTTGAGGTAAAGAACTGAAGACGAAAAGTTTTAGCTTCATGCACATTCTGGTGAGTTTTGCGCTGAAGCTAATCGTGTACCCTTACGTTTGTTTCACAGTTATTATTATTTTTTTAAATTTAATTATACAGATTAAACTTGCACTCATATAAAACACAACCTGTAACGAACTCAGTTTAGGTCAGAGTAAACTGCACTTTGTGCAGATTTGTGCAATCCAGTCAGTGGAATGAGAAGTACAGTCAGTACCAGTAATACCTGGCATACAAGGACTGCAACTGAGTCCTGATTGACCACCTTCTTCCACAAGGGCTCCAGTTTCCTTTTGGGCTAACACCCGTCTTCTTCTTCACTCCCACCCCCTTCTTCTTTCTCTTTACTTTTTCTTTTCTCTCTTCTTTTCCTCTCTTTCCCCAATCCCTCTGTCTTTTTCAACCCTTCCCCTCGATCTCCAGCACAAGGGGCTCCATTGTATCAGCCTAATCCAGATGCAGCACAGCCCTACCAACATACTGGGATAAAAGCCTCATCAACCCACAACTTTATGGGGGCAAATCTTCTCTAATCCCTCGCTTTATCTAAACAAAGCCCCTCGCGGCTAATCCACCGTCAGTTCAAAAATAAAAAGGAGAAAAGAAAAACAAGAGGAGAGGATAAGAAAAAAAAATCTGCGTGGACTTGGTTCTGAACCGTGAGCAAAGATCCAAAGGGGTAATTTCTCTAGAGAAACTAACACCTTCTGACAGGCTTTCACCTCCATTTGAAAAAAAATAAGTGCCCCAATGTTCCCGCGGGGAACAGGAAAAAACAAGGAATGACACAAGGGGGTCTGCTTAACTGCTCAGTTCACTGGTGTCCATTTTGAGGTGATGCAGCGATCATTGGAAAACTGATGTGAGGTGTATGCAGAGTGCTTGTGTACGCTATTATAAGTACTGTTCCCACAGCATAGGAACATGCTCTTTCTGGACCCTTCTATTTGCCGTTTGGCGCTGCAAATTGGGTCCACAGGCCTTGATTGTTTTTAATTCATTCCTAAGACCTTGGATTTTCACTAAAGTTTCCCTGAACCAGACTACCAATCAAAGAAATCAAATACACTGAACAAAAATAAAAACGCCCCATGTCAATTTTTTGAGTTTTTATTAACAAAAACTGGAACCGGGATTTGTCTGAATAGCACTCTTCTCCAGTGATAGGCGGTTACGGACTGTCTGTCATGTGATGCGTCTGTTCTGCAATGGTCTCATCCACTGTGCATGTCGCTGATCTGAGCCGATCCCGCAGATGGACGAGCCGGATGCAGTGATCTTGTGCTGGTGTGGTCACACGTGGCCGATGTGTGGATGAGGTCGATATGCAGTCCTGCCCATCTTTCGGAAATGAACTCTCAAACGGCCTATCGTCCGATAGTTAACATTCAGCTGCACAGCGACCTCTGTGGTGGACATCCCTGCATCTAGCATGTCAATGGCACGTTCCCGCATGACCTGAGACATCTGAGGCATGATGACTTTTGACAAAATTTGACATTTTGGGGTGGCCTTTTATTGTCCCCAGTATAAGGAGTGCCTGGGTACTGCTCATTCTGTCTGATCACCGTCTGGAAATACCACACCCATGTACTGAGTGAAATCACTGAGCAAATGATCACTGACAGAGAGATGGATTAAAAAATGGTACACACATCAAGAGAAATATCCCTATTGTACTAGTAAAAGTCAGCATATTCTCACTTAGAGTTGTTAACTCCATGTGGCATCAATATTTGACATGGGGCGTTTCTATTTTTGTTCAGTGTAGTTTGATGAAAGGACTCATAAGGATTTTAAGAAATCACCATTGGTGGAAAGTCAAGCAGTCAGATGGTAAAAGTCTTGACAATCATCTCATCTTCCCAGAAAAACAATTGCCTCGTGCAAGTCAGAAGATCCAGGTGACTGGAGTACGATACTGGGATGGACTCTTACTTTCCGAACATGGTTTTTTTCTTTTTACTTCAAATTAGAATTAGTCATTTACTTCCAGTTCTACGACAAGTCAGGTCATCATTCAGTGCCCCTACTTCCCCTGAGGCTCTTTGTGATCTTTTGCTAGAGGATGGGCTAATTCTGAGGCAAACATTATTCTTATATGTTAAAATGGACATGGCATGATGCATTAAAACATCACATCTGATGCATTTATTAATCAAATACATCCACTATCACACACACACACACACACACACACACACCAACAAAGCCTCATTAACCCTCAGCACTTGGTATCTTACAAAAGAGAGAAGCTGATAAATTGTTGACTTGTTGATTTTCAGGATGACTATTGAGCACCATGCGCGGAGATCAATAATCCAGCCTGCCCCCTGCTGGCTGCCTCTAATGTGTGGTAATTAGGGGGATAAACGGACTGTGGAATCTCATCAGAGACCTGGTGATTAGTGGCTCATTACAGAAGCTTATACTAGGGGATGGACGGTGGCAGGGCGATACAATCCTGGACTGGTCGTTTTTTTTCAGGGCCTTTTAGCTGCCTACAGGCTCGGGAGAGGATGTCTGGTGGAGCAGGGGATTGGTATGGGCACACTTAGTTCAAATCGCTGGAGTTGCACCGGTTTTACGATAAAATACCTCTTTGGTGCTAATGCAAAAAGTCTTAAAAAGTTTAAGGGGTACTTGCTCTTTACATGCCACTGTAAGGGGGATTCACTGAATGAGTTTGAAGATTTTTCAGGTGGAAGTTCATCTCCTCTCCTCTCTTCACTGGTTGCCTGTTAATGCCAGTGCTACTGTTGACTTTTAAAATTGTAAATGGTCTGGCACCCTCTTACCTCATTGATATGGTGGAACCATATGTGCCTGCTCGGGCACTTCGTTCTCAGGGGACTGGCCTTCTGAGTGTCCCTAAGGTCCGCAAAAAGACTATTGGTCAGCGGGCCTTTTCTTTCCGTGCTCCCACTCTATGGAACAGTCTCCCTGTTGATAGGTTAGCATGCTCGATTGATGTATTCAAAGCGAAGCTGAAGACCCACCTGTTTAATGTTGTTTACTTCTGATCTTATGGTGTGTTGTGTCTTTGTTTGTTATTTGTTTTTAAGCTTTGTGAAGCACTTTGATTGAAAGCGCTCTATAAATAAATAATAATTATTATTATTATCTCAGTTAAATTCTGCACACTTGTCAAGAAATGCTTTCTTTCCAATGTCAATGCATGGAACAGCATAGGTTATGCTGTAAAGACAGAGCCAGTCTTGGTATTTGATTCCAGGTGTGAATGAGAACCCCGAGCCTGTGGAGAAATATCTAAGAGATATTTGAAGAACTTTGCTCATCGCAGATCCACAGATTAGCTGAATCTGACTTTGCAGTTACACCAGATTTGGGGTGCTCAATATTCTCAAATTAGCTTTAAATGAACAGGAATGGGTTCATTTGACTAAGTCAGCTGACTCAGACTGTCAGCCTGCTGTGACAGTGCTCCCCCGTGACCCATGTGCCCAATCTCTCTATATCTCACTTTCTTAACGTCTGTCTTTTGTTCTCAAAATCCTATCAGGTTATATCAGTACTTTGTAACATCAGAGGGTCACCAGTGTGATTTCTGAATCTGGAGCTAATCCATGCAGGATTTTTGTACTCATTAGAGTGGCGCTGGCAGGGAGAAAGATGAGCTTGCAGAGGACAGTTTTACTTGTGTGTAAGCCTCTACACTGCTCAGTGATGCCTACTATAAGATGGTATATACTCTACTTCTGAGTATGCATTTATATGTTTCAGCATCTTATCTGTGCTTCTCAGAAGTATTATTCTATCATGAAGAATGAGAACCTCCAATGGGCTGACGAGCAATGTAAGCTAATCATTAACGAGCCCAGTCTCGTACTGACACGTCATATAGTGATGCTGCCAGACCAAGCGCCGATATACGACGCAAAAGGAGGCTTTTAGTGTTGTTATTTGACGCCATCTTAAATTGAACCCTACCTTCTAACCCCTAATCCTTAACTCACTAACCCCAAGCATCAAATAAGGACACAAAAAAATCTCTTTTTTGATTGTACAGCGACGCTTGGTCAGGTAGCGTCACTATATGATGAATGTTACTTAACATGGATGAGATGTTTTATTCAAATCTGGCAGCAGTGGCACATTTAAGTTGTTCTCCATTTTGACAAGGTGTGTAATTTCCATCCATCCATCCATCCATCCATTATCTATCTCACTTATTCCTGGTGATATCAGAAAGGCGAAAAAGACTTTACCTGTTTTGTGGCAGCAGGGTAGTGTCATAGAAGGTTCTCTGATTCAATCTCTCAGTGAGGCTTGGGATTATGTCTTTATCCAGAGATATGAAGTTGAGAAGAACTCTGTTGTTGGGCACCTAAGCAGGGCCCTTGACCCCAAAATTGCTCTAAGGGCGTTACCCCCTGTTTCTTTCCATTTCTCCTCACTTGCAACTGTTCTTTTTCATACTTTTCCCTGGGTGTCTTTCAAAAACAGAATAATATTTTCTTTCATGTTAAATAAAGGTAAAAAAAAAACATTATAGGACCTATCAGTCGCAGGTAACTGGTAATAAGTAAATATAAGGAAATGAACAAAATGGCCTTTAATCTCAACAGGACATGTCATATTAGCAGCTTGTAAGTGGTAAAAAGCATGTCATACGCAATTATAAAGAATGAAATTTGTAAATGTGACTGGCTGAGCAGAATGGAAGTTGCCTGCCTGTTTATAGAAGTGGACAACTCACAGGCTCATATGATGTTTCCCTTTCTTTGATGTTTAAGTTTCCCTAATCAAGAGAAATGCTCTTTTTTCTGATTCTCTGACTCCTCCGTTATGGATAATCATAAGAAATTGTTTCATTGTAGTGTCCTGAGCTTCATATCTTAAGACTGGCCCCTATTTAGGAGGCCATAGCTCCCGTGAGAGGAAAGGAAGTCCTGCATTGATGTCGTGTGAACTCCACACCAGAGGGGGCGTAATTAGACGTAACTGACACCGTCATGGCAGCTTGGTTGAAGGGTGTGCATTAAGGTATTTCACAGCCTGATCTCTCAGCTTTAACACAAATGGCCAAACTGTCTTAATGCAATTCAGGGACCTGTTAAGTGTGCACTTTGTTGGACTGGGTAATATACTGTATTGATCAATCGATATCAAGAGATAAGATTAGATGTCATCTGGGATATTGGATATCATATATCCTAATATGACATAATAGTTTTCTTTTCTGTGTTTAAAGGCTGCATAAATGTAAAGGGATCCCGTTTTCTGTACTTATCAGACTCTTCTAGCTGTTGCCTGTACCTGCTTGGTCATCATGTCCTCATTACTAATTACTGTTTATCAAAAATCTCGTGTAAATATTTTGTGAAAGCACAAAAAGTTATGCTTAAGATATTGCCACAATATCAATATAGCAATACTTGGTCAAAATTTTTTTTTTGCAATGTTTAGAGCAACGATAGAGCAATTGAACAGACTAAAGAAGTGTCCAAGTTGCCTTCTGCATCAAGTTCATGCTTCCAGTAAAAGTTAATGCGAAGGAAGTTTGGTCCCCGCTCTGGCTTAGATTCCATTCGAGACAGAATTATAAAGTTCCACAGAGGCTACTCTGATTGAGCACACTTCAGGAAGTTTGCATCTCGATAGGGATTGGTTTTCTCAGGCAAACAGTGATTTTCCTATTGAAGATATTGATAGTGTCTTAACACTTGAATGACCTTCCAGTCGAGTTGTTCTACTCTGGATTTGATCAGGGACCTCGGTAAGCCAGCTTTCCAACTATTCCTCTTTAACGATTTTGCGCATTAGCTTGGCAAGCTGAGAAATGCTTTATCTACTTCTCATTAACATACATTATTAGCAGGGATTGAACACCAGCCAGCATTGTCTGGTGAGAAATGAATTGAGCAGGTAAAACCTAAACAAGAATGACTAAGTGGAGGGGAAATCATTTTCTCCTGTGTAATTGTCTGCGCTTTTGCCTTAACAGCTCAGATTTTATGTTTCATGAATGGTCAATAAATCACTGAAGAGCTATTTAGGCTTAATGAGCAAGGAGTGTCTCTTTCTTTGCCTACTATCTGTGGATTTTCCTGCCAATATCTGTGAGTTGTTTTGTTTTTTTAACAAGCAAGTAATCTGAACTGAATAGATTGTCCCATAATTAAAATGTATATATAAAAAAAAAAACAAGCGATGTTCGACTTTAAAGAATCTAGTCAGTTGACGGGATATTCACTTCAATATGAACCAATGAGTGAAAACATTAAAACTGCTCACGGATGAAGAAAGAAATGTTAAGTATCATGTAACAATGGTAAATGTCAAGGTCTGCGGACAGAACTTAGATGATTAACAGACAGTGTGTTCTTGCCGTAGACATGTTAAAAGTGGGAGAAATAGGACCTGAGCGACTTTGATGGGGATGTAATTGTTATGGCCATTTGAACGGGTCAAAGCATCTCCAAAGCAGACAGGGATCTGTCAGCAGTGGTGAGACCTGCTGACAGTGGTCCAATCGTGGAAAACCATGAACTGGCCGCTGGGCGCCCAAGACATAATAATGCATGCATTTCTACTATTTTTGCATAGTTTTCACTCTTAAATGTTTCAGATCATTGAACAAGTATTAATATCAGACAAAGATGACCCAAGTAAACAAAACATGCGTTGTGATTCTGCTTTGTCTGACTATGATTTGATTTGTGATTTGGATCCCATGCCATGTTTTGTTTTGCTTTGTCTGTGTGTGTTTTCCATACTCCATTCTTCAGTTAGATTCCGGTTCTTGTTTTTTTTCATGCCCTGCATTACACTTTGTCTTCCCCTGTCTGGTCTCATGTCATGTGATCGCTCACTGCCCCAGTATTGTGTGCCACACTTTCAGGTGATTTCATGGTTTCTGGGATTTCAATCATTCCTTCCAATCTTGTTTGCTTCCTTCACCTTGCTTTTCTATAATTTCTAACAAGTACTAACAGTTTGTTATTTTAGTTAAAGTTACTAACCCAGACTAACATTGTTTATAGTACTAACTTACTAACGAGCACTAGGGATTGTATCAATTCACTTTACTGATTGACTAAAGAGCGCTCAGCATTCCCCCTATTCTAGTCTCCATCCCTTTGGCTTTAGCACCGCTGGTTAGCACTGCTGCCTCACAGCAAGAAGGTCGTGGGTTCGAATCCGGCCTGGGCCCTTTCTGTGTGGAGTTTGCATGTTCTCCCCGTGTTCGCATGGGTTTTCTCCGGGTACTCCGGTTTCCCCCACCCACAAAAACATGCCTCATAGGAACACTCCAACCAGTACCCCTGACCAAGGAACTGGCTTTAGAACTGGAGTTGGTCCCCGGGCGCTGCTCTGTGGCTGCCCTCTGCCCCTAACTATAGGATGGGTCAAATGCAGAGGACAAATTACCCCACGGGCTTCAATGAAGTATATCTTATCTTATCTTATACCCAACTGGAGCTGTATGTTTGTCAATAGGCTGTCTTTGTGATCCCTGTCTGCGTTTTGGCTTATGCCAATTTCATGTAGTCAGGAACTTCCTCATGTTCTTTCCTTTGTAATTAGTCTGATCCAGCTCACCTTTTTCCTATTGTAGCATGTGACTTCCCGTTTGTGTATTTTAGCAGTCATTTCACAGCCAGCCCTTTGTCAGAACTTTACTTTTGCATTACCTGTGCTGCGATCGTTTATGCCTTGTACTCTCTGTGATTCTCTTCTGACTGGACCGTCCGATTACGATTTTGGCTTTGACTTGGATTTGTTTGCATCTGTGTATCGAACCTTTTTTGCCCGACCATGAGTTTTATGTTTGCTGCCCTGGTTACAACTTGGATCATGTCCCTGGGATTCTGATTTTTGGATTGTGGACTTTGTACTGTTGCCTCCTGCTCTGCGAGTGTTCAACCACATTCCTAATAATGCACAAGCTTTTTGTATTACTTGGTTCTTGCGTCTGGTTCCTGAGCGTAACCTCAGAAAATGCTATTTAATAAATGATGATTTCATTCATTGAAGGAAAAAAAGCTGTCCTACTCTACCTGGCTATATGTGAAAAAGTTATTGCCCCCTTAGTATCTAAATAAAGTAATTAAACAAATTGAATATTGGGAACAATTTCAATAAACACATCCAAGAATGATTACTGCCAGTCCTGTTGAATCTAAACATCACTTAAATTGAACCTGTTTGGCAGTGTTAAGTAGGTTAAAAGCAGCACATGATGCCACAATCTAAGGAAATTTGAGAACAAATGAAAAACAAAGTTGTTGATATCCATCAGTCTGGAAAGGGTTACAAAACTATTTCTAAGGCACTTGGACTCCAGTGCACCATGGTAAGAGCCAATATCTGCGAATGGAGAAAACATGGACCTATGTTGAGCCTGCCCAGGAGCGGCTGGCCAACCAAATTTCTTACAAAAGCGCATAGATGACTCATCCAAGTGGTCACAAAAGAACCTAGATTAACTTCTAAAGAACGGCAGGCCTCATTTGCCTTACTGTTCATAATTCCACATTAAGAAAAGAGACTAGGCAAAAATGGCATCCATGGGAGAGTTGCACATTGAAAACTGCAGCTGACCAAAAAGGAACCCGCATGCTGAAAAACATCTTTCTGAACCCCGAAGACCTTTGCAATCATTGTCTGCAAATTAATGAGTCAGAAGTAGAACTTTTTGAGAGAAATGGGTTCTGTCATATATAATGTAAAGTTAAAACAGCATTTCAAAAAAGAACATAATACCAACAGTCAAACACGATGGTGGTATTGTGATGGTCTGGGGCTGCTTTGCTTCTTCAGGGCCTGGGTGACTTAAACAACCATGTTGGAATGTTGCGACAAGCTTATTGAAACAGAGCCATGGCAAGTGCATGCTGCGACCAAAGCTAAAGGCAATCCAATGCAAGATTAGAGTGTGCAACTTCTTTTGAGCTGGCAGTGCCTCAATTAATTAAAAAAATAAATCTATTTAATTAATTTAAACGATCATTTAAAAGTAGCATTTTGTGTTCACACACATTGTATTCGTCTTATACTAAATTTAGCTAGATGATCTGCAAAATTTTAATGTGATAAATGAAAAAAATAGATAAAGCAAATTGGGAAGGTGGCAAATTCTTCTTCGGAGCACTGTACCTGGGGAAGAGATGGCACAAGGATGCTCTGTGGGCAGAAGACAGGCAGGAAGAGGGAGTTTGATGATTTGGGAAATTTTCGAATGCAGTCGAAAGGATTTGTCAGTTTGACTGTTTCTAGAGAGCAGGTGTTCACCTCTCCCCATCCCTGCACACTTCCGATTACACACACAAACACACGTATACGCACTCACAAGCACAAGTGTATATGTGTACACATATGTACAAACACTCGAACACACGCATGCAGCCTTGCACAGCCAGGCATGAGTGCACAAACACATGCATGCATCCACCCCTCCACACACACATGAACACAGCTATGTGCACTCTCAAATGCGCAAATGCAAACACTCTAACACACATGCGCAGTCTTGCACAGACAGCCGTGAGAGCACAAAACGCATACACGCATACATCCATCTGTACATAAACGCGTACACCGACACACAAGGAAGTCTTGACAGATGCTGTCTGTGCCCTTGTTACAGTTGCTTCACTGCTGCCTACGCTCACCCACACGCCTAATGCCCCTCCGCCCCCCCCTCCCTCCCCCCCATCCTTCCTTAGGCATCCCCCTCTCCCCGCCCCCAGCCCTCAGCCCCCGGCAGCGTAAGGAGTCTTGCTGGGCCCAACTGGCCATGTAAAGAAGTGGGCAGGTCCTTCACAGTGGGACCTGAGCGACGCCGAGCGAGTTAGGTGACTCTTGTCATGGTCCACCCGCCCCCCCCTCCCCACCCCCCCGCAGCTAATCCCCAAACAGCCCTCTCTGCTCACCCCTCTTCACCTCCTAACAGGGGAGGCAGCAGTTCGGGGATTAATGGACATGTTTGTTTACCTATTTGTCCTTAATGATCAATTGATTAGCGGCTTGATTCACTACCACCATGGGGTTATTAAATTTCCATTTTAATTGCAAATGGATTTCCGCCCACCAAACAGGGCACTCACTCCCTTTTTTTAACGCAGAATCGACCATTTAAGAATAACATTAAGTTGCAGTACATGCTATTCTTGGTCATGAAAGGCATAGAAATGTAATTAGAAATTGAATTTGAAGGCAATTACTTAATTATGCACATATCTTCTCTCCCTGGATGATTGTGAATCACTTAATTCCACGTGTATTGCTAGTTGTGTTCAGTTTCATTTCTTATAATAAAATTAAGCACATATATGTGGTTAATATCACTATCAGTATATTGTAGTTCACTATAGTATCTTAGAGAATTAAGCCATTACAAATGGGTCAAAAATGGTTCCCCAATGAGGACAATGGTCTGTTTATTATAAAAATTTGTGCGGATTTCATACTTAAATATTTCTTATGCTGAAAAAATGAAGAGCAGCAAAAATACATGATTTATAAGTTTGTGGGTAAGCAAAAATTCACATAATTTTTACTTAATCAGGAGGAACTGGGAATTTTGCATATGAGCACAATACTTTTTATTAGGTGTGCTTCCTTAAAAGTGACATTTGTTTTAATACATCAAAAATCCACAAAAAAAAGTAGAATATACATCTTCTCTGTCATTATGCATCCTTTATAAATGAGGCCTTGTCTGTTTATCTGCATAAGTCGAAGATGTGTTTATATGTGGGCAGAGACCAGTTGTAATGCATTTTTTGTCCCCTCCAGGATGGCCCCATCTGGGACTCTCCCACGTCCACCAGGACTCAGTGTATTTGCTGAGTGCTCAGGACAGGGGAGTGTGCTTCTATCCATCCATTCCAGCATGGCACTTCTTCGATATGTGTGTGTGTGTGTGTGTGTGCGTGTGTGTGTGTGTGTGTGAATGCGTGTGTGTGCGTGTGTGTGTGTGTGTGTGAATGAGAGAGAGAGAGATAGTGTTTCTTTGTGTGTGTGTGTGTGTGTGTGTGTGTGTATGTCTGTGAGTGAGTATGACAGTAAGAGTGAGAGCAAGAGAGACAGTGTCTGTTAGTGTGTATGTGTGTGTGTGTGTGTGAATGAGAGAGAGAAAGATAGTGTTTCTTTTTGCGTGTGTGTGTGTGTTTGTGTATGTGTCCGTGCGTACGTGCGTGTCTGTGATTGTGTATGTGTGCACCTGCATGCGTTTGCGTGTGTGTGCATGTCTGTGAGTGCGTATGACAGTAAGAGCAAGAGCAAGAGACAGTGTCTGTTTGTGTGTGTTCATGTGTTCATAAGTGTGTGTGTGTGTGTATGTCAGCTGACAGGTTCCCTGTGGGGGAAATGGCCAGCTGGACAGAGTCACTGGGGAAAGCTGAGCCAGCGTGTGTGTGCTGAGTGCTGAGTGGAGTGGGGGGGGGGGGGGGGTTTCCCCTATCATCATCAGTTAACAAGAACACAGTTTAATCAGACAGCCCTCTCAGACACACGGGGAAGTGACTGGCCTCTCTCTGGGAATAGGGCTGATAATTACCCCTCTCATGAAGATGTCACTCACTCTCTGCAGGCAGCTAAATAGCTTCCCTCTCCCCCTCCTCTGTGTCCTGAGGTCCTTCGAGGAAAGGGAGCCGATTCCTGGATGGAGAAAGCTGGCTGATTAAAGACTACTGGGAAGATTACAGGGGAAGATGGCCGCATTGGAATTAATGTTGGGAAAGCACTCTGGCGAAACTGTGCCGGCTGCCGGAACCTGCTAATTGATGCCAACGCAGATGGCTACACTTGCAGCTGCATGGTGCTGTGCATCTGTTACTGCTTGAACACCTGTTTCAGTGTTGGGAAAGGTTATGGTGATTTCAGTGAAGCTCACTACCAAAGCAGCTTGTATTGTGCACATCTGTCATATTACACATGTGCATATATACCTGAAATATTCACGTTATCCTGATTCGCTGCAGTACCTGTAAAAAATTAGGAGCTTCTACTTCTGGCAAGGAACTTTATTCTACAACTAATGCTGCCTATAATCTGTGTCACACAGAAACTTTTGTTATCTCTGTTCAGTTTGTAAAATAAAGAGGCAGTTTTTTTTCCCCCTGGAATTTCATCCTGTACTTTAAGAGTAAAAACAAAAGGAATGAGAATAAGTATTGGGTAAATAAGGGCAGTGACCCTGGGGTAAAACTGACTCATCAAAATTAATTAAGCCTGACTCTCTGCCTTTGACATTGATCTCTAGTAAAATCCCAAACCTCATTTAGATCCCATAACTAAGCGAGAGCCAATATCCTTGAGTCCCGTGGCCACGAGGGGAATTACGTTGCAAAAATTAGCTGAAAAATTAATGGAAGTCTCTTAAGGCAATACAAAACACTCTCTTTCACGCCATCAAACACTGCAGAGCAGATTGCTGATTACAATAACAAATGTTGCATGATGTAGCACATGTAACATTGCTCTTTCTGTGAGTGTTGAAAAAATCTGTTCGCTATGTGAATGAGACTTTGTCATCATGCACACAGCAGTTTTGTTTGCCTGCGTTATCTCACTGATTTGTTGCTGTCAATCGTTATGAAGTGAAACTGAGGAGGAAAAAAAAGATAGATGTTCCAGTGGAAACAACACAAAGCAGGTTAAGGGCATTATTTATTGCACATTTGTGAAGACAATACAGATATTATTGCCTTAGAATTTTGCCTTACCTGTGGCGCTGCATCAGGAAACGATTTGTGCCATTATCCATTCCATGTGTTGGTTTAAAGGGTCTATGAACAACTTATTTAAAAAAAAAGGATTTCTCGCTGATAATGTTCTTCTTGTTTCCTCCGCGTCATTGTAATAGTTGTTTTACTTTCTCATTAGGATATGAATTTTTTCCTCATGTGTTAACATGCGGCACCTTTGTTTACTTGTCCCCATAGATGTTTAAGAGCTGGTAGCAGCCATATTGGCATTTGAGAACCATCTTCCATATTCTTTCCCGGAATTTAAAAACAGAGGAAAGTCGCCATGACGTTTGAGTTCACCCAGCCTCCGTCCCTCAGGGAAGCGTTAATTCAGTGTTTCTGGTGTCATGCTTCCATTTGGCTGGACATGTGTTGCCCCTAAGCTCTCTGAACTCCATCCTCTTGGGTTATGAAGCTGATCTGATATGTCCTTGCCTTCTCCCTCTTCAATGCATCCACCCGCCGGATCAATGGGAGCAAATTTGCTTTGTTACCACCATGGCCCCGGCAGCGACTCCAGCACTGCACACACTCAAGGCTGCCTTGACATATTTGTCAAAGATCCTGTGACTTTTGACCCCACTGCCATGGCCTGCTATTGATTTGTACCATATCCTCTGCCCTCGATTGGGCAGGAAATAAATGGGCTAAACGCAGAATAGCAGGTAGACTGAGGGGACTTTCTGAATGGAGGGGATCAATGGAGAAATGATTTAGAACTTGCAGCGGGGAGAAAAAGCCTTTAAGCTTGTAGCCTGGAACTTGAGCAATGACAAAGGGACTGTAGCCTGAGAGCTTTCTTACTGTAAGCCAGTGACTTCAGGCAAAGGTAAGCTCCACTCTGATTTCTGCTAGTTTGGGGTCACCAAACTTAAAGAGTTCACCATGGCATTTTTGTATTCGAACCAGATTTATTTACAGAAATTTGGGGCCATTTGTGTAGTCTGGAAGTCTCTTGTTTTTCAAACAATTTTGCCACATCTTCTAAATATTAATATTTAAAGGTCGTCAACCTATAATATGACATTGAGAACGCTCTCTTGTGTTCTGACTGACAAAAGCAAACATTAGAACTATTTAATTAGCTCTGCACCTTCATGAACTTTTGACCAGAATCTCACTGTAGCAAATAGAGGGAGGGCTGAGAGTCCAGGACTAAGCAGCGGCAATAGCCAGGCTTATGCGCTGCACCAGAGTCAGTCTGCATTCTTGCGCAGGGCCTGTTTGTTTGGTCCCTGCTGAGAATACAGTTCGTCTCGCTCTTCACCCCCTTCCCGTAGAAGGAGGCCTGGGATAAAGTCTTCCTCAGCCTGCCTTATTTGCCTGGACGTGGACCTTCGAGACCGATTAGTGTCTCACTGGTATCCCCTGAGCTGATATTCGCCACCACCGCAGCGAATGCTCTGTAATGGAGCCGCGAGATGGGGGGGCAAAGGCTTGCGACTCAGGAAGTGGATGTGTGGGTAAGAGGGAGCTTCTAACATGTGTATGGCACACGTGGAGTCACTTTGCTTTAATAATCAGCATCAGTCATGAAGTGCCCTACTTTCTTCCTGTAAATATCTATGCACATGCAGACATTAATGAATATGTTTATGTACATAGGCTACAGCATGTACAAATTTGAGTGTATATACTGTGGTTCAATCACAAAGAATTCGGAATTAAAATGTAAAAGATTTATTTGACAATGGAATTAACAATGAAATTAATTTGACAAAGTCTTTGGCGATGACTCCGTCCTCATGGACCCTCCAGCAAGGAGGGGTGCTGATCTGCCTGGGTAGTAGGCAGAGGCAAAGCCGCCCCCCTTGAAGGGTCACCAGATTGCCATGGGGAGGATGGATTTGATGCTGAAGAGGCCAGAGTCGGAAGTTGGTGGTGATGGGGAGGTGGTGGGCGATGCGGAATCTCTGAAACAGCAAAACGGAAAGTGTCACGGGCATTTATATAGTAGATAAATGGTTTCAATTGGGTAAGACCGATTGCTTGCGTCCTACGTCTCATGATTGAGTTTTCATTTACACTCCCATTTTTGCATTCTGGAGGTTGTTCATCAGGCAAATTTTTGTTCCCATGATGCTTTGTGCTCATTGGCAACCGGCATTGAGGAAATTCTGGTGTTCACTTTCCAGATATTAGAGGTATCTTTTATTTATTTATTTATTTATTTGCACGCTTCAGCATAGTTATGTTGTCACTTGCGCAAATAGTTGTGTATCATCAGTAATGTTAACCATTCATGAATTACGGTCCTCATAAATGTTTACAAACTGCCCATGAATGCTTGCAAGCTATTAGCAAGCTAATCAACAACTATGTAAGATGCATTCAGCTTCAGATCTCCTTGTGACTTATTTACCGTACCTACCATCACTTAGCTAATAGCTAATATGATAATTTATGAGTGCTAATGAAGGCATAAAGTGTATACCTTGAAAAGTGTATATTTCAATTTATCCTCTTTGCAAACTGAGGCTGAGACATTTATTATTATATTGAAGTCATGGGATTAATATTAGAGATTTGTTTCAGTAGCTAACTGGCTAAGACTTGGGACATTCGCAAGGTGGTCAAGATTGAGGGGATAAAATGGTATTTATTTCAAAAATCCCTATCTGGTCCGATGCAAATACACTGCATCAGCTTGTTATTAAAAAAAATTTAATTTGGTACATTGTGACACAAGAATTTTCGCCGTTTTTGGCATTGCTTATCCAGATAGCCTATCCACAGCAATTTGGTATGGGCATTTCTCCTATACAAGACAATGCCCCAAAGCATAAATCCAAACTTGACTGGGTTTCTGGAATGGAAAGAACGAAAGATGCGGAGGCGAGCTCACCTGATTTAAACCCCACAGAGCTGCAGTAGAAACAGCTGTATTGTAAAACTTGTGCAGTGAGCCCAACTTAAGTGGAACATTTATGAGAAACAGTGCAGTCCAAGGGGGAATCAATTTAGAATGATTTCTTTGTAGAATTAATATCTCAAATGCAAAAAATTACAAAAATCAAATCTCACAGTGGATTTTTTATGGTAACTCAATAATATAGAAAAATGCTATGTGTAATTTTAAAGCTCTACCTTCCTCTAAATTCTTGACATACTCAATACTTACATTTAAAACCCTAATACAATTTGGTGTTTGTTTCATGTCATTAGCAATTATCCAAACACTTTCATTGAATAAGATATAAAGAACTACTTAAATGACAAGTGATTCCTTTACTGTGGTATATTCTTCTAAGTATTTTCTTTTAAGGAAAAAGCAACTTAAATGCCAAGACCAGTGGAATGAGGTCAAGAATAATTGTCTTCCACCTTTTCTCTGCATGCTGCAGTGATGCAGGTGTACATAATCAGTTTGAATTTCCCACCCATACCTTCCCATTTTTCTCCCATTAGTTTAGGCACTTAAACTGACCAGGGGCTCCTTAATCATCCATCGTTTTCTTAGCCTCGGAAACCTTTGATATCAAACGGCGATAATCACATTCATAATTGATTGAGTGCGTTTGCCCGACTCCCACTTCAAAGTTGGCGAATTGAAGTTAGTGTTAAGCACTCAGGCACGGCGAGTAAGGGCTGGGCTTGTTGGCAAATAAAGTGCAGGCGACCAGGGCTGATCTGCCGATTGCGGAAAATCGGCTTGAGGGAAAGAGGCTGGCGGTAAAAAGGACGTGAGGGGGCCGGGAGCCAATGGCGTGGTGAAGGGTGGTGCTTAGTGACTAAGACTCTTGGCTGGAGCGTGGGCTGCGGGTTTGCCTTAAGTTGAGGAGGCAGATTGAAGTCAGGGCGATCAGAGGGGTTGGTAATCTGCTTTGCTGGCTGCTCAGAGGGCCCAAGCCGAATCTTGCGAATCCCTGGCCCTCCTTCATGGTCCAGAACATCAGAAACTTTATAAAGGCGCTAATGTGGGACAGACAGTGCCGGCTGTAAACTTCCTCTGCATGAGGTGCAAAGTTCCTCTGGAGAATGTATGATGACCGCTGCTGCATAATCTAATTCTGCCAGAAGAACAGGCGAGAACTTATTTCATTATTTCCGATTCATTTTTTTTTTTTGAACTTCTTTTTTATTCATTTCACCAGATTCACACGCAATTACAGTCATCATCAATGTTTACAGATACAATTAAAAAAAAAAAAAGATGCAATCCTGTACCACCAAACAAAACAAGAAAAGAAAAACAGGAGGCAATCACCTGTTTGTTAATGTTTCAGTAACTGGTGACCATTTATCATTGAACTTGTCCATCCTCAGCCGTAATCTTGCAGTAATCTTCTCCATCGTATAAACATTTTTCAACCTCTCTATCCAATGATTTATGTTTGGGGGCTGCGGCTTAAGCCAGTTGACTGTTATAATCTTTTATCCACTAAAAGCAAAATTCTCAATTGTGATACCTGGACTCGGTCCTCTATATCAGGGGTCCTCAATCTTTCCCAGAAAGGGCCGGTGTTGTTGCAGGCTTTCATTGCAACCAAGCAGTTACACACCTGATGCTACTAATCAACCCCTGGACTCCTTACTAATAAGCTTGATTAGTAGCATCAGGTGCATAGCTGGTTGGTTGCAATTCAAGCCTGCTCCCACGCCGGCCCTTTCTGGGAAAGATTGGGGACCCTTGCTCTACACCATCTGGGTGTATACCCAGTATAACCACTGCTGGTTCCAAGGTAAAGACAGTATGCAAAACCGGTCTAATCTCATTTTGAACCTTCTTCCAGAAATCAGTGATCTTTGGGCAGTCCCAGGATATATGTGTAAAATCCCCAACCAATCCACAGCCTCTCTAACAGAGATTTGATGTGTTGCTGTATTTTGATGTGTCAACAGGGGATTTCCAATTCATTTGAGTGGCTTTTTCTAGCCGTGGATGGTGAGACTCTGAAATGAAGGCACGAATGTAGATTGTTAACTGAGTGGTGATGTCTGTCATTGTGTCATACAGTGCTATATGTCCAGGTGTTTTGGAAATGTTCCAAAATGTTTCAGAAAATAAACCCTGTTTGTGAAAAATCCGCACCTGTAAATTTTTCAAAACTTCTCTGTGGTAAAGTGGTACGTATTCAGTAGCAAAAATTAACAACTTCAGCTTTTTCTTTTTTTGCCAATTGAAGCTGCTTCTGTTTACTGAAATCTGGTTATTGGACATTCACTCAAAACAGAAAAATAATTCTGCTGCCAAAATATTCATATAATATGGACAAAGCATAAATAATTGTGCAGAGTGCCTCTCATGCAGTGCACACTCTCCTCGTTAAGCATAATCTATTGCACAGTTGCGCCACAATGCCACCTATGAATAGTGATACAATGCACTGACACAGCAGGACTATAACCCAATGCTAGTAAGCAAAAAGTATGAGTATCAAAGGCAGTATACTAGTCTGGACATCCCAAAACTTACTGGCAGTTATCCTAATGGACCATCCACTGCCATCCATTAAAGTAAACCTCCATGGGGGCTCTAGGTCCTCAAATTTCCAGGACTCCAGGATTTAAGACCACAGAGGGGCCTCCGTTCCAACTGTAGCTGACCTATCAGACATTACAGTGATCAGTTCTGAGTTGATAAATCCAGGCAGTGGAGGAAAATATTATTTCCACTGTCCCTATTAGCCTCACCATCCTCACCCCTCGCTTATTCCAAACTGATCATGATCCTCTTAACGCTGCCTTATTAAACACTCAAAAACCAAATGACTCCAAAGGCTTGAGCTCAAAATTGAAATGGCTTCCGCGTGCAAATTGACTTCCTCCGTAAAGTCCGGACGGCTTTCACCATGCGATGCTGGGTGTTAATCGCTTGAATATGTGACAAGTGTGTCTAAGTCCGCTCGGAGCTGAGGAGCGAAAACAACATGGCGCTCGCAAAGGCAAATTAAAGTGTGTACATTTTATCCTCACCGCACAATAAATTAAATATCAATTAATACATTTCTGCAAATCCTGCGGCCGAATTCTCTTTCTCTCTGAGCCTTTTTAATCTATGGACCTCAGCTCTATCTGATGAATGAGCCCATACAACGAATATTTGTATTATTTCATTTGGATTCTAAATCTAAAAACACCAGAAAGAATAATCACCAAAGCAGAAATGTGGTAAACTGAGAGACCGATATCATGCAGTTTATAATCAGACAACGCCACCTCCCCTTGCCAGTTAAAAACAAGGCCATACTTCTAATGCAGGGAGCTGAATAAGAGCTGATTGTCTCTAAAGATGGCGTCCCATTTCACCCTGGTCGTCTCTTTCAACCCCTCTATTTAGCACCCCCCCCATCTCTCCCCAGCCACTCTGGGGGCAGATTAACCCCAATTCCCATATTTCTCATAAATTAATTTTCACTTAACATTTCCCGGGGTGAGTTAAGCCCACCACTCTTTCCCCCCTCCTGAGTCTCTGGCGTGCCCAAAGTGCTTGGGAAGGGGCGTAGATGTAATGCTGGCACTGACTCCGGAGGCACTCAGGGGAGGTGCACACGTTCCCATGTCCTGCTGGGCTTTCCAGGTGGTAAAAGAACGAGGGGACCCCAGAAACAATTTTCAAATATAAAGTGTATAGTCGGGTCCTGCGATGTCGTTGGCTGAGCTACGTTGGAAGCCGTTGTACAATCATCATTATATAAACCCACACCTGTGAATGCATAACAATTGAATTCTACGTTAATGTGCCGAGTATCAAAATGAACCTCGCTAATTTAAGTAACAGTTAGTAGGCTGAACATCCTAATAGTGGAAACTTTTGCCTTAATTATGAAAAATGTTTTAACTCATTCCCTATGGCAAGCCGTTGCCAACGGCACGGTGAATTCTACCATTCCCTATAGTAAGCTGGAGCCAGCGGCGTGGATGATCATTTGCTGTCCGATGAAAACACAAGATCAGTTGACAATAGCAGTGATGGGCAACTTGTACTTCAATTCTTTACATTGTGTAATTTTCACAAAAAGTAGTCCACACAAACAGGACAATTTTAAATAAAAGTATTCTGTAGGGAATGAGTTAAAAAATAAGCCACAAGGGGTCATGGTTGACAGTGATTTTATTGTGGTTAAGGGGCATTATTCGGTACGACGTTCAATGGAGCATTAGAACCCCCTTAACCACAATAAAATCACTGTAGCTTGTGGCCTCTCAAGGCTTATTGCTTAATTTTACACCGATGCGAGAAAGAAGGCTACTGACAGCACGGTGTGTTGGCTGATAATACAGCAGTCTCAGCTTTCAATGCAAGGCTATTCGTGTCCCTGCATTTGGCTGAGAGATAAATCATACTGGTACAGATAGATTTAATGAAGTGACAGACTAGGGACCCAGAACTGAAGTGCAGACAGAATCAGTGTCACAGGCTGTAGCAACAGGCAGAGTCAGACAGTCCGGTTCGTAGCCAATCAGGAGGAATGCAGCACAAAGTCGAATATCAAAATCAATGACGGAGAACAGGCTGAGGGTCGAAAACCAAGCAGACAGAATGCCTTGCCAAGGAGCAGACAGAATCATAAGTTGAGGACAAACCGAAATGGTAACTTGCAATCAATCGTACACAATGGCAGAATTCAAAAACGGGAGAGACTTCATGAAACCAGAACCAGGGATAACACTAGGAATCAAAAGGCCCCTCAGTAACTGGGAATACACACAGAGATGAACTCATGAAAGCCTAATGAACACAAGGAGCTAAAATGGCGCACAAATTACACAAGCAAACTTATAGCAGGTGTGGGGAGATCAAGGAAGCATGATTAGGTGCATGGTTTAAAGTAAGATAATGAACAAAATGCAGAACAAACAGAAAGGGGAGCACGACTGACAAAGACACGCGTAAATCTGATAAAGAAACCAAGATAATGACACCAAGGATAAAAACTTGAAATAAAACAAAACAAAATAAACAGATTTATGGAACACTGACACTGAAGAGACATATAGACCTTTCACTTGAATGTTTGAGATTTCTGTCTCTATTCCGCATACATGCAGTGTCCATAATAATGATTCAGCGCTTACACAGAGTTTCAATAATGAAATTTAATCTCTGAGTTGTGTGTTTGGGGCATGAGGAACAAGCATTCTCCTATTATTGTTGTCAAAGCAGCTCAGTTAGTGAGTGAACTGAGTGAACTCAAGACAAGAAAAGGGGGGCAGGACAGAGAGATGGAAAGGGAAGCAGGGGCGGAGGGAGAGAAGGAAGAGAGGGCGGTGATCCGCTGTGATCATAAGACAACCTGATGCTATAAGCAGGATGTGAAAACGTTGGCCATGGAATTGTTGACATGTAGACTCAATGCGCTTTTTGATGCCGGGACGCTGTCTCTAATGTGAATGCTTTCACACTTCTGCATTGCTCAGGTCCCTCATAACTTTGCTATGTGACACATCAGTGCTCCAGATTACTTTCCAAATGTGCATACACTATGTGGCTGAATACGAAGAGTATTAAATGTTCTGAAGTGTATTATTTGTGCGTTGCGTGTTAGAAGTGACCGTGCATTGGCATCCAAGTCCAGTCTTTGAATTCCTCATATACATCCTCCCGTTCCTAAGCCCGTGTGTAGAGTGTGTTCGCTCCATTATCAAAGCCATGCTAGAATGTGACACCTTCATGAAAATAATGACGATGAACTTCACAGAGCTGGGCCCCTGAACTCTACTAGCAGGCAATGCTTTTTCTGTGTCTCAAGTACACAAAATCATGGTAAAAAAAAATAAATGCACAGAAGTTTAAACATTTCATTTAAAAACAATTCTACAAATGGTTGGAAGCCATTTGATGCGGTTTCAGGAGTGATTCTACACTGGAGGAATTGTTGGGGTGGTACCTTATCCTCAGATAGTGTGGTGTATATACAGGTGACTTTGTCCTAAAATTTAAGACCATCTCACACACACACACATATAAATACACACGGTTTCCTCGGTAGGTTTGGAATTCTCGCGAGTGCTTCCATATTGCCAAATTTAGCCTAAAAGGCACTAAAAGTATTGTATTAAACAAAGGCACTGATTCTTCAATGCAGGGTGCACGCAGGCAAAACACACAAATCAGTGTGCCCTTCTGGGGATGGCGAAAATAAATCAGAATTTAACTGTTCTATTGCAGTGTAGGTCAGAGCCGCAAAAACCTGCTCCTTCAAATGAGAGGTCAAGCAGACAGATCCAAGTTACACAAGGGCTCTCCGGGGCTTCCATAGTGTGTGTCTTATTTCCAGGACCTCTAACGCCGCTTAGTCCTTTTCAGAGCAGTCTTAACAGCCAAAAGCAGACCCACGAGAGGATCTCTCTCTGTGTTTGGTATTGGAACGACCCCTCGACAAAGGCGCACATCAGCAGGACAGGGTTGGGGAATGTGTTTGGGAAAGGAGGCCTTCATCTCCTCTGAGCAGGGGAATCTACCCTACAGCACATCTCCTCGCACCTCCCTCCCTCTTCTCGACAAATCCGCCGGGGGATTTTTTTTTTGCACAAGGGCGTCAGTGTTAATATTTACCTTGGGCTGTAGATGAAGTGTGAGGGTCACGCTCTTTCCCCATGTCTATGAGCTGCTCTGTGTGCCTTTCCACACATTCCTACCTAAGCTGGTGAAAAAAAAGGTATTTGAGGAAGATGTGTTAGATGTGGGCCCTCTATCTTTCCTTCGCTTTTCTTTATTCTTATTCCAAACCCTCTCATCAAACTTCGTCCCTCCTTTCATGCGGGTCGGGGGCTTTGGTATCCAGACGCGCTCCTGGGACTCCTGGATATTGACGTCAATGACCCTAGCAGTGGACTGGCAAAGGCCCAAGCAGTTCAGGTTTAGTGCAGTGAAGTCTGAGCCTGGCTAAATGAGTATAAATGTCTTGATTTCTAAAGCCATGAACAACGCTGAAGTAATCAGTGATCTTTCCTTTTTATCTTTAAATCCGGTCAGTGACTAAAAAAATTTTGCATGCATTTTTTTTTCAGATAATGCAATTTAAGTATTTCAATGGCTCCACAAAAGTTTTTTAAGGAATAATGGACCTTTATTTCAAGTATCGGTTGACAATTAATTGTATAAGAAACGTTACACAGCAAAAAACATGCAACATTTATTTGGCACTCATTTTATCTTTAAAAGAGTTCTGTAAGTGTGTTGAGAATATCAGTATGTTATGTGCAGCATGGTCCTACAAAATGTTCAGTGCAGAAATTTACGATTCGGCTGCCTTTGCCTCACCAAAAATGGACTTTCAACTGTCTATTTCTATTTGCTACACTCAGTCAGCTCTATGCTATGAATGCATTTGTCAACTAATGAGTGTATTTCCTCCAGAAAATGGAAAATTATCACAGCTGTCAACAGCTAATGTGTCCACCACAAAACAGTTTTATGCCTGAAAAGATATACAGCTGACAACTGTGCAAGATAAAAATGTAAGACAATAATGTTTCAAAAACAAAATACATGATCACTGCACAGTAGCAAGACAAATCTGTGGAATAAGGTTTGGAGTTATTATCTACAAAATTGTGGGAGGAGAAGCATGCACAATTTTGAGTGGGAAATCACAATAATAAAATTTTTTTAAAAATCTCTATAGGTCATTACTTTCGCTGTAATCGTTGAATTAGATATGCATTAAGTGATGTAGGTGGAGAAGTGGGTACAATTTTTGGTATTATTAATAATAATAATAATAAGTGATTACTTTCACTCCAATCACCTACTGCAATTAAATATGCGTTAAGTGATTTGAAAATTGGTAGGAGAAAACTAGGCTCACAGGCTACTGAAACTCATCCATGCCATTGCTTGTTGACTTTCTCAAGATAATTTTGCCACTCTGCTGGCAACGTCGCACACTGTGCATTTTCATTTTCGACTGTCACCATAACGCCACCCTTCCTGTCCTGTTTGAAGCCGCAGTTAAGGGAGTGAGCGAGTAAGGTGCGGAGAGGAGGAGAGGTTGGAGCCTGGATTTAGAGCGGCCTGGCGCTACTCTAATTCTTGTGCCGGCTCGCAGGGGCTTAGCTGTGCCGCTCAGATATTCAGATTTTGGGTGGCTGCAATGTGGGCACAGAGATATTCGAAGCAGGCTCCGCCCTCCCCTATTCACAGCCATGGGGATTCCTCTGGATGCCGTTAAAAAAGGGATTAAGCTTGCTGCGGGGCGCTAAGCTCCTTAAAAAGGTATCGCTGTGCCTCTTGGAGTCCTGGTCAGTTACGGGCTCACTGGGCCACAAGTCATGGATCCTTCAGCGAGAAGTAGGGGAAGGGGAGGGTGAGCAGTGGACTGGACTTCCGGGACACACACGTGTCACAATGGATCTGCAGAAAAGTTCTCCCCTTCCCGATTTTATAGCAGTTCATCCTTCCCCTGGACTATGCAAGGCCATGAGCAGCTTATGGGGACTTCATGAGGTGAATGCTACTTTTCTAGAGTTGCAGGTGCATCTGAGGTTAGAATATGGTGTTAGCTTATTTTATTTAATCAAATTCCAATTTTAATTTTATGTGCACGCGCGCGCGCGCGTGTGTGTGTTTTGGTGCATTTTTGTTTCCTATTGGGGACCTTTTTTGATAGATTTCACTGGCCTTGTTGGGACCAGTAGTCCTTAAGGAGACTAAACCATGGTCCTAATGTGGCAAAATGTCTTTTCTGAGGTCCTGGGGAAGGTTAAGGGTCAGGTGTCCATTGAGGTTAGGTTCAGATTAGGGTTAAGCATGATTTGGTTATGGTTAGGATTAGGCTGTCCATAATGAAGGGAAGACAATGCGATGTCCCAATAAGGATAGCTGCTCAAACTTGCTGACAGTGGTTAAATATATTCTGGTAAAAAAAAATGAGCCCAGTGAGACTCGTTAGCTGGTTGTGTATTCCTTCTGAAATATAGCAGTCTATGATAGCGCTTCGCTTAATACAGTAGAGGGGGCTGGTTTGGATTGCCATCTGTGTGCTTGACTCCAAGAGCTGTAACTCAGGTTCCATGTTTGCTGCTTAAATGTTAAACATGACTCCTGTTTTGCCGTATCTTTTTTAGGAATACGCCCCTTTAGGGGTCACCCTTTCTGCAGCCCCATAAACCCCAGCCAGGGGGCGGTGGTACGACACAGTGTGGTTGAGGGGCACTCTGTTCCCATGTGTTGTGATCACCGCCACCCAACTGATTTTCTCCCTGAATCACTTATTCTGTCAGTAGGACAGTAGGTCAGTAGCATTGTATACAGGCCTGTTAAAAAAATCCTGTGGTCTCTGTTATGCTAGACTCAGTTCAGCTCATTATCAGCAGAGGAAGGCTGTGCGGATGGAAAACTGACTCAGACCCAGAACCATTGTTGTCTTCTGTGTTTCCCATTCACATAGACTTAAAGCGCCGCTAAACCATCCATTATGAAGCACCATATCACGCACCATTGGTACCTAACTATTGAGATGCCAGTGGGAATCAATCATTACAATCCTGCATTTGACACAGTTATTTGAGTTATGCCAAATACCAACCTGTAATAAAACTAAACTGGAGAAAAACAGATTTGAAATATGAGAATTAAATAACAACCCATTATAAAACTTAAATAGGGATGAACAGCGATTTAAACTATAGACATTGAAAGTGATCTCTAAATTCATTTAAAGACTGTTGAGGCCTGTGTGTCCATATACTGCTATGTAACCGTTAGAATGCTGCGCTATTGATGTGGAATGCAATGAATGGTGATAATGGAATTTCCCATCAAAATTTCACTTCTTCTCCATAGGTGTCGCCAGTTCCCACTCACTCAAAAATGCTTGTATGTATTGTATGATCAAAAGTTTCTGTAAAGGTGTATATGTTACAGTCAGATTGTGAAGCCAGTCATTTCATGAAATGGCCAGCGCTAAACTTCAGTCATTGCACGAAATGACAAAAATGTTTGTTTAGTCATTTCACGAAATGACTGGTTTTACAATCTGACCGTTAAAAGATACATTCTCCCACCAAATGAACAATATTTACTTAATTACATTCTTAATATCCATATAATTTGTAGTTTTATAGATTTACTATTTAAGCAACATTTGCAAAATCACTTGAAAGACAAATACAAACTCTCATTTGAATTTTGATTTATGAAAAATGTTTTATTATACTCTTAAATACAAGAGTCAATATGAATTCCTTAGCAGAAGTTGCAATTTTACCATAATATTTTACACCTTAGTCAAGTGTGGAATAGAAAAATGTTACTTCTTTCTTAAGCCAAATGGATAAACGTGGCCTGCATGAGCCCAAATGGCAATTGTGCTGCAATGGTGAAAGGTTCCCGCCCAGATCCTGACCTCTTACCCTACTTGACCATCTGGAATTATGCTATCTGACTCCTTTATTCAAATGGCAGAGCGCAGCACTTTGCCTCTAAGCAGGGGCACAATATAGCTGGCAAAAGAGGAGACAAATAGAATAGAGAAGCATTGATACATTCCTCTCAGCTCAGTAATCTTCTGTCTGTTCAAAAGTCACATGTATACACACACACACACACACACACATACACTCACATACACACCATACTCAATGTCCTCACTAAAAAAAATTACTTCCCTCCACTCTCTAATCATGGATATTGTCCTTGCCTTCCTTCTTATTCAAACAGATATAAATGTGCTTTGTGCAGGTTAATAGACAATGCACATATTGTAGATATACAGTTGCGTAATGTGCCACTGGCAACCTGCAATTTTTATACTCAATAAACACATCAGAAGTGAATTTGATTCAATGCCCGCAGAATGTAGGCGGTTTGCATAGCTCCAAATGTTAAAAGTAATTTGTCAAGCAAAAGCTACAACAAATAATGAACAGCTATGTTTACTCTCGGGCAGAATTTTGACTATTCCACTTGACAGACAGACGGAGTCAATGAAGCTTATGGCGCTGTTAAAAACAGATTTGGGCTCCACTGTGGCTCAGGGGAGAGAAAAGCAGAAAAATCCCTTACACATTCTTTTAGTTGATTAACAGTAATGATGACTTTGTTAAAGTAAAAATCAAATCACTTATTCAGCTTTATGCCCGCTCTGAAAAAGCCTTATCTGGTCAATGCGGAGACTGCTGGCCCTGGAGAAGGGATAACAGCTCGTGTTCAGGGAATAGAGGCGGCTGCCAATTGTTGTAATGGCTTCTAATTCCAAATTAATTCAGTCTAAATGAACTGTCAGGAGAAGATTGATTTGTTTGAGCTGCTGTCTTGATGAGGGCTGTCTTGGGGGGGCGGGGGGAATCAGGCAGTGAGGCCTGGTCACTCCTGTGCAGCCTGGGGCTTGATTTCAAGGGCAGGGCCCAGTTTGTAGCACCAGCTGTTGGGTTGACTGGTGCATGGAAAACCACTTAGGGAAGGTGGAGTCATGCAGGTGAAGGTGTGTGTGTGTGTGTGTGTGTGTGTGTGTGTGCGACTGTGCGTGGGTGTGCGTGTGCGCAACTGTGCGTGGGTCTAGACATGTGTGTGTGTGTGTGTGTGTGTGTGTGAGTACGCCTGTGCGTATGTGCGTGTGTGTGTGCACGTGTGTTAGTGTGTGTGTATATGTGTTTGTGCACATGTTTAAATTTGTGTGTGTGTGTGTGCGTGCGCGTGTGTTTGTGTTACTGCGTGTGTGTGTGTGTGTGTGTGTGTGTGTGTGTGCGCGTGTGTTTGTGTGACTGTGTGTGTGTGTGTGAGACTGTGTGTACTTGTGTATGTGTGTGTAGAAGGGAGATTTACATCCTCGGAGGCCGCAAATTACATGAGGGTGACAGTGTACTGGAAAGAAAAACAAAAATTAACATCCTTCATGTTGAATGGGCAGGAAGAGAAGTGTCTGCTCCTCTGCCTCGAATGCCTGTGCAGTAATTTGATTTACAGCCTCTTTAGAAATGCAACTGTTCAGGTAAACATTTTTCTGTGTACTGTTTCTTCATAACTGCATTCTTACCAAGAGCATATTCAGTACTATGTGGCTCATCTGACGGCCGGACTGAATTTTAATACGATTCCTCCTCAGTTCAAACAGTCATCCCATTAAATAAAGGGAATATATAGAGAAAATGAAATAAAATAAATATATGTTTAATCCATTTGAACTATGTTTGTATACTACATGCTCTACAATAAAACTCAATATACTGGCATTTCTTTGTTTAGTTCAGCAGGGAATCATTCAAGAAATACGTATTCAAATGTCCTACATGTCAGTATCACCCCACAGTAATATTCAGCTTATTGCAACACACCACTATGGAGCCTGACAGTTCATAAAACTGATTCTAATTGGATATTAAATTAAAATAAGTTTTTCCTTTTACACTGAAAAATCAATAGGTTCTCGCAGTACTTTTTAAAAACCGAAGAGATGATGACCTTATGATCAGCCATGGTTTTATTACTCAAAAACCGATCATGAATAATAGCTCATTCTCTAAAATAATATAGCAAGCTTGTTCATTTGTTTATTTAGTTTTCATTTCAATTGAAAACAAGTAGTGAAAAGCAATGATGAGCCCATGCACCACATATGGTAACTTCTAAGCCGCAGAGATGAGAAACCATGCCCTTTTAAGGAACTGTTTGATGTTCAAATCACTTTTCTTTAATGGCACGGCATAAAATATTGGATACACTTCTCATCGCGGAAATGGAATTGGATCTGCCGCTATTAATTTGCATCCTCCTGGAAATATCAATATCAATTGCTAGAACACTTAACCTTATTATTGTATTTAAAAACATTATAATTTATATATTTGCTGAATGCTCAGAGGAATTTCATGCTTTCTCTTATTGCTCCAAATATAAATAGCCTATATGGCCCATATTTCATAATGTAAACTGAAAAGCTACTTATCATTGAAAGAAAATTATGGCGAGGAGGCAGGTGATACTGTTCAACCCTACATTTCCAACTATAGCAATAGCATGAAATGGAGGAGCGAAATGTTGTAAAAAATAAGTTGAAATATGCCTGCAGCTCCAGAATGACTAACATCTTGAATATGCCTTAATGACAGCCCTGCTGCGCTCAAATTCTCTTTATCATTGATTAATGAGTTTTGACTTCAAAGCTTTTTTTCAGAAACTTCAATTAAATGTTCTCTACCATGTTTCACCAGATGATTGGTGTTGGATAAAATTGGTAAAATTAGAAAACAACATGGTTGCCTGCCGGCAAAAGGTACCTAGTGGAAGTCTCAACTGTTTTTAAATGTCCTCTTAAGTCATGGATGACCATTACGTGTGACTCGATGGCTCTTAATCTCTTTTAACCCCAAACTTCGGGCAAAACATGAACAGATGAACGCTTTGCTCTACCAAACAGAGAAACATGTTTTCATATCAGTTATTTTTCCAGTGGATTATAGTTATACAGGATTATCTCACCTTCGACCACACATTTTCTGTCAAGGGATTAAAATATTTTTACATGTTGTGACATGTTTACAGGATTTTACATTAATATAAATCTATGAGAGAAATTGGCTGATAGCTTACTGGGAAACTATTTGAAATGTATCTTGTGAAACAACTTAATTGCCTTTGATATTAAAAAAAACAAACCTGTTATGATCCAGAAAAGGAACCAAATGCAGATTCAGGGTACAATCCTCAAGGGATTATTTATCAACAGAAATACGGTGAAGGTAGAGGGAAAGGCCAAAGCCCAGAAGACAGTATCGGGCAGTCCAGCTATGTTGGTGATGTCTGGAGAGGGTAGGTGCATGTCTATGACAAGGGCAGAAGCCAGGTGGTGAATCTCCCTCGCAGAATGCAGGACTTCCTGACGGTTGAACGAAGGTTTAACAGGAACACAGACCCAATCCTGATGACTGACAAGGACTTGGGGGGTGTTCCTAATAAACTGACTCAGAGGAATAGACAAGAACAGTGGATTGACAAGAATGTGGACCCAATCTTGAGGACCAATATAGAGGCAAGGGAGCTCATTCCAATGAACTAGAATCCAACAAGAAATTATGCTTTTCTTTAACATTAATTTACCAAAAACGCACAGGAGAGGAGCTGAGCTCTATACCGGAGCACACAAACTGACAGGTAGGTTTAGTGAACCTTGACAATGCAGGAATCACACTGACACCACAACAAACTTAGTATATAGAAGGGGCATTCACAAGAGGGGCGAGGCACATCAATGATAACGAGCAAGGGATGAGACCAGACTATAAATCAATTAAAAGAGACAAACTTGTGCAAACAGCTGGAACAGCAGCGGAACCAGTAAATGACAAAAGGGGGTTGTGATAAAAGCAGTTGTCTTTAAGCATTGTTTAATAGACCTCCATTGACCCACATTTTTTTAGTGCTCAAGTACCTAAAATTCACTAAGACAAATTTGAGCAGCAATGTATTTCAAATATAATGCCATGGTTACTTAAGGAAATGCAAAGCAGTTTATTTGTATAAAGTTAAAATCAAAACCTATCTCTCTTAATGATAGTGAGGCAGTTACATGCAGTATATCCAAGCAATTGATCACTCATTCAGTTGCTGGGATGTTCCTGTCAGGAATGCAAAAATTTGGACATTATTGAGGGTATTATTATAATTATAACTCTCTATCGCAACATATTGAGTATGAAAATAAATAATGGTCTTAATGGACAGACTTTCAGCTTTAACACCCCCCCAAAAGGAACCAGCAGAAAATGGGCAATTAGCTGCATCAGTGCTCCATTGTCAGGTGTGTCAGTCCCTAATCAATGTATAATTGCAAGTAAACTGTAACACGGTCTTCAGTTTGCGGCATTTGTTGCAATGTTGTTGCACTTGCTGTAGGCAACTGTCAATATGATGCCCAAAGAGCTTTCATCCCCAGTAAAGTAGGTCATTATAACACTGAAAAGTCTGAACTACACCCCATCAGAGAAACAGTGAAACATTACATGTGACTAAATCAACAAATTTTGGTGTAAAAAGAATTCTTTCCCTGATTTAGAAAAAAAATCCTTCACAACAGTCGACCACATCAAGAACGCTCTTCAGGAAACAGATGTGTCAACATTAAGATTCAGGAAAAACTTCATGACAGTAAATCCAGGGGGTTTGCCAATGATAAATCTCAAAAATAGAAAGTTTGCCAAAAACACCTAAAAAAAGCCTGTAAAATTCTGAAACAACATCTTATTGACAGATGTTACAAATATCAACTTGTTCCAGAATGACATGAAGAGGAGCGTATGGAGGAGGGAAGGAACTGCTCGCTATCCAAAACATACCGTCTCATCAGTGAAGCATGGTAACGTGTGGACATGTACGGCTACCAATGGATCAGGTTCCCTTGCATTTACTGATGATGGGACGCTCTAAGAACAAACAGGAACTGAAAACTGATAGAGCTGCAGTGTCAGTAAGGCCTGGATGAGCATCATCAGGGAGGAAACCCAGCATTTGCTGATAATTATGGGTTCCACACTTCAGACAGTCATTGACAGCAAATAATTTGATACCAAGTATTTAAAATGACAATTTCATTTATCATTATTTTACATCGAGAGGTTCTGGATAAAAATGGTCGCAATTCCCTAAAAGTTGACATTTTTGACAAAATGCTTACATATACAGTTTAGGGTCTACCCCATATGCAAATAGACTGGTTGATTCAAAATCCATAGATGTAGCATGCAAAGTCAAAATAATGAAAATAGGGTCACAGTAAAAATACCTATGAATCAAACTATTTGCAACTGACACACTTTCAGAGAGAAGAAATGGCAATGATGGAGACAATGTTTATGGAATGTGATTGTTAGGACTGGCAATTTGGTAGCCACTACTAACATTCATTGATATACAATGCGATATAATGGCCTCAAAATTACTAGCTAGTTAAGGTATTAAGAGGTGTTATTTCAAACATAAATTGCACCCACTAATATCATAATTGTCACTTTTGAGGCAGTTATGCACTTTATTAAATAAGGTGCTAATAAAATGCTATTTTTGAAGCAACTTCTGTCATTGAATAATGTTCCCCTTTTTTCAGGTTTGTATGCCTCAGATGGGGGCTCATTTAAAACCTTGTTAAATGTAGTCAAGACAGTCAGCAATGAAAGTGTATTCCAAGCATCTGAAATAAAGTTTTGAAGCAAATTTGTCCGTAATTACTTTCAAGTATCTGTGGGAAAATGACAGAATCAACAGTATTTCCAAACATCATTGTTATACTGATTTAGGCTCTTACTAAAATGGACACTTTTATCAGTGAGTTCATTGTTCCTGACCTTGGCAACCATAACTTCCTGATGTTGACATGGACAGGTAATAGAACTCTTCAATGACCTCCTCTAATCTGAAGAAAGCAACAAGAAACATTTTAAACATATGTCTGCAACTCTTAATGACTTTTTTATGGGCTTTCCCCCACCCCATTCTCTCCATTTTTTATTCCCAGGTCCTCTTCTCTTTCTTTCTGAAAGTAGTATTTCCTCCAGTTCTGCTAAATCAGTCGAAGCCCCCCCCAATCAATACTGGGGCTCGGTGACTGAATGCATAATAGACCCTTGCAGATCAGTTTATCAATACCATTTAAATACTTTTCACGGCCTAGCCACAGTGTGAATTATTTATTGGGTGCTGGTCAATTGCACATTATCTGGTTAACATTAGCCTGTAAATGATATTGGTTATAGCTCAGGCCGCTCGAGCGCTTTCTGCAGTCTCGCATCTCGCGGAACATAATTCATCCTGTCATTCGACCGATGGAATTTCCTCATATGCGTAAATGGAGAAAATTCTGGAACTGGCATGCACAGCCAGAATTCACTTTGTAAAAGAATAGCGAGGCCTGTTTTGATTCCAGCGCCTACAGATATAGAATTGACAATCAAATCAAAATTGGGCTCTTTAGGACTGTTTGTACAGTACTAAAATGATTACAGTGACTAAAACTTTTCATACTTGTAAACCGACTTGCATGAACAGTATTCGGAAAGGCTGCAAATATCAATGTAATTTGATGCACAGCAATTTATACTGCATGCAAAACAAGTACAATATTGAAAGTGTGTCGACCCATAATTTATCCTGTTTATTGATGAAATGACACCACCCATGCAGAAGTATGAGCATTCCTTGTCTTCCACAAGCACAGTATTTGAATAAAATCACTTAGGCATCAACATTCATAGACTCATAATTCTGATCTTTCAAAAGGGGTGCTGCATTTGTGATGCAATCTTCATCATGCACAATGGCTCCTTTTGAGAACTATTTGTCTTAGACATACAGGAGGAAATTCACGCCTGGCAGTAATGCTACATCTCATTTGGTGCAGAGCCATCGGGTGTCGTTCTTTGTTTCGTATCTCCCATCTAACGAAAAACATTTTCATTAAGGACTGAGGCAAATGAGCCGTGACCCCCGATCCAATCCTTTCAGAAATTCAATTTGCAGTCATATGCAGGAACATAGGTTTGATTATTCATAATATCTGTGTTACTGAAGCCATGAAGCTTTTTAAAGCTTATATCCACACTGCCTAAGTGTCTAAAACATCTGTGTAATTAGCCTATATTGCCAACGCGCTCTTCTGTTGAGCACTGTTTCAATATCTGCGTCATTTCACGTGTATAAATCTTTAATTACAGGTTCAGCTCATTGTGCACACATTATGATTGGAGCAGAGGAAGGTTTGATTGGATCAGTGGTGAGTAAAATGGAAAAAATATGAACCGCGCTCTTCGACTAAGAGAAATGCTTAAATGGGCTAATGACATTTCCAAAGAATGCCCCTCCAACAAAGTTTCAACTTCAAACATTAATAAAGCATTTATAAAAGATTCTTTTTGATCGTTAGCCAGTGCTCCTCAACTACCATAACCCTCAATTCTCACTTAACTTTGGATCGTCAAGTTTTGATTTTGCCTAAACCAAACAATATGCACTGCTTAGAGACTTCATTTTGAGGGTGCCGTCAGAAGCGATGGCGGATCATGGTTGGTAGTTATCGGATTGGATCGCAGACCGGGGGAGCAGGAAAATGTCTTCAATTATTCACATCGGGCCTTATAACGCCCAGTCAGGGCATAAACCTGACATGAAAAAAAAACAGCATTTCATAACTAGGAAATTCATTCAAAATAACAGACATCAATCCCTCACACCAACACCACCTTCCACTCCTCCGTTTTAACTGCCCCAGCTTTCTTTAACAGACAGCTAAGTGGGGCATTGCTGTGAAAGGAGAGCATCACTCTGAGGCATACTTGTGCTCTGAGAAAGGCATTCCGAGAACCTGCCTAATCTCTCTCTATCCGCTTGGTCGTTGGCTTTGTAAGTTTGCAGCAATCTGGATTTTCAAATCCTTCCTGATTTTATGAGTGCCTGAAACTGGGAGAATGGAAGGGGGGAATCGGAGGATGGGTGGTAGTGTGCAGGACTGGTGAGTATCCCAGTGTGTGAGAGAGGGAGAGAGAGAGTTAGAGAGAGAGAGAGAGAGAGGAGAAAGAGAGAGTCTGTGTAGAGGGGGTGTTTGTGCTATCTTATAGAAAAAGAGCTTATGGGTTCAGCAGAAGAAACGCGGGGAGCTAATGTGAAGATTTAGGACTTTCTCCAAAGCTTGGCCTTGCCTAAGCTCTGTTTGCTTGAGCCGTTTGTGGGGTCCTGCTCACACTAAGACCGGATTAATATTCCCCCAATGCAGCCACCCCAGACGCCCACTTCTCGCCCACCCCCGCCACCACCCGCCATAATCGCCTCCGTTCCCTAATCCACAGCGCTCCTTCTCATCTCTCACTTTATCTTGCCAAGTAAGCACCTTTCTCAAGGGCTATTTCCATACTGAAAACAGCGGGAAGGCCGCAAATGTGTTTTTCTACTCTCCCTTTAGTGTCAACTGACCATTATGAAGTATTAGGCATTATAGCACGGACATCGCTAAGCTTTTAATTTGTGGTCTAGTGGTGTTGACTGGGGGGGTGGGGGGGTTGGAGTGTTGATTTACTTGGTGGGTGGCTGTGTGTAAACAGATGGATTGGGTGTGAATGCTAATCTATATCCTTATTGATGCTTACTGATTGCCTGGGCTGTCCTAGCAAAATGGATATTGAGCCTATATTTTTAAAGGTTGAAAATCGGATCAACAACATTTTGTTTTGCTGTGAAAACCAACTTAATATTAAACTGACCATTATGCGCTATTGACAATATCTCTCATTATTGTGGCTCAAACTCAGTGCCTTTGTAGAATGCAACGTAAACACGTGCATTATGTAATGATGCTTCATGCTATGGATGATTTTGGGGGTTCATTTTAAGGTCAGGGCTGGGTTAGGCCGGGATTTAGGGATTATAGCACTAGAAAACGGACCAAGTGCGAAATTCGTCAGAATTACTGTCTGGAATTAGACCGCCTCCATAAATTATGAAATCACATTTCACAATATGAATCTTTACCTCGCACAGTTTGTAGTATTACCATGTGTTATTCGCCGCCCTCTTTGGGTTCGATATCCAATGGATACGCATGGAACAAGACACACACTTTATTTTTTACCAGCCTACATTATATTCTTGGAGGGAAGAGAATGATGCTAAAGTGCACCTCTTGCTGCGCACGGATTTATTCACTGTTTGTGTCTTCCCATTTACTTCGTCGCCCGCTCACCCTGTACGTGATGAGAGACCGGCCCGCGAAGCTCCCCTGCGGTGCTGTCCAATGAAAATACCGCTCCCGTGTGCAGATCTGACCACTAAACCACTGCAGGAGGCCTCCAGCTGTGCTAACGCCTCTCTAGCATCGTTTTATTGCAGCTGTTTTGTACACTGCGCAACCTCTTGCAAGCGCATCATCTAAAGCTCGCCTCTCTTCCCTCTTTTCACCCGCTGTTTATGGTGAGGAGAATAACAAACGCATTAAGTGCACAGAGAAAGAGGATGAGTTTGCCGTGCCAAAGAGGCCGTCTAAACCCATTACCTAAGAGTCCTTTATCTGCCCATACGCTTTGTTGCCTAATCAGCTTTGTATCTCTCTAAATCCAGGGACTGAGATAACAAACAAATGGATCAGCTTGACGTGCTGGGGAATGCGGAGGCCATTTTCAGTTCTGACGGCCTGACGGGGGGGTAGGGGGTGGGGGGGCGGTAATGTTGTACAACAACCACTAGGGGGAGCGTGAATTTTGCGCCCTTCGAAAGGCCCGTCACATCTGCATGTTGCTTGCGAAAAAGTTTTACATTTTGCAGAGAAATAGGCCATGGCACTAACATCTATGGCCATCTCGATGCTGATTGCTATTTCCGGTCATTCTTTTTTAAATTTGTTTTTATAATCAGCCAAAGCTATATTATAAAAAAATTTCATAACGCGAGTCCGCCGGAATGTTGCTTTCCTCAATCACGGTATGGTGACGAGAGCAATCAGAATTCCTATTGGCTGACATCAACTGGACAGTGCAAATTTCTGGGTCAAAGTTTAACTTTTATCAACTTTAAGCAATGCAAATATGCAAAATCTCTTTTAGCATTATCCTGCATTTTGTACTTTTGAACTTTTATAAATGGGAGTCAGTGGCAGCCAGAGTGCCATTCTAAATGCTAATGTCACTGAGCCTGTGCTCCCTCACAGGGCCTGCAGTGCATTTTGGGGGGGGGGGGGGGGGGGTGAGCAGTTTAAGGTAAAAGGAGGGGGGGGGGGGTGGAAATCACTGCAGGCATCCTAAGCCAGCTAGGCCTGGTAATGCTGGATGATGAAGAGCCTTTTGTATCAATCCCTCGGGACAGTGGGCTCTGTTATCAGATTTACCCCGGCTGCTGGGGGCATGAACAGAATGTTCCAGAATTAGTAACTGTTTTCCAACTGTTTACATCTGTCTGAACAATATAGCAATGAACAGTGAGATTTGAAGGGAGTAAACGATCGAAAGAAGGGTCAATGATGAAACGTGGTGGCTATATCTTTCTCTGCAGAGCACCTGCAATATGCTGAAAATGTCCATGCATCCAGGGTGAATCTATAGAAAAAGCCAAGATGCTAATCCCATTCTGAAAGGCTCTCGCACAAAATCCCACAGATTTTCAGGGTTCCTTCGCATTTAAGGCCAGTCTCTCTAAGTAGGAGAAACTAGCAAATGCTGTTAGCCTAATGGTGAAATACTTGATGCCTCTGAGGGCACATAGTCAACTGTATTGATTTAGCATAATGGTCTATTCCAAACTGTAATTAAGGTTTTATAAAGCAAAGAGAACCGAAGGCAAATGCCGAACCTCTGAGCCAGGCAGGAAACTCCGTGAATACACAAAATACGCATTTTAATTAAAAAGGCGATGAATTCATCAAATATGAGGCAACAGTATGGCTCAACACATCAAATAAAGGGTATAATTCTCACACCTCTGTTGTTTTAAACCTCAGTTCAATGACCAACAAATCACCACCAATAGTTCAACCCCTCTCACACACACACACGCACACACACACACACACACACTCGCACACACACAACACACACACTCAAAACCAACATGGGAAGACACTGATGCACTAATCTATACAGAGAAAATTAGGCACGCAAACAGATAGGGAGAGAAAAGATTTACTCTCTGCCGACTAATTACATCAACTCATTAGCAGTCTTTAAGAGCCTTTAATTAGCAATGTTTTCTCACTCCCTGTGTGTCATGGTTAATGGCTCAGGAACCAATCTACCTGCTGAAATCATCATCTAGTGTAACGTAACAGAGCATCAACACAGCTCAATGTAGCCTACAAAGGCTCAACATATTCCTGCCACTTACAGTAGGTATACCCAAGACTGGAGTTGTATACTCGATAGTGTCTAGTAGGCCTATTGAGTCAAACCAGATTTTGTAAATCCCCAGAGCGTGCACCTCTGCCACAATCCCAAACCAGAGAAAGTTGGGACGGTATAGAAAATGCACAGTAAAAACAGAAAGCAGTGTTTCCCGAATTTACTTTGACTTGCATTTTGTTAAAGACATTAAGAAGACAAAATATTGTATGTTTTGTCTGGCCAGCTGCATTTTATTTGTAAATGTACATCCGTTCCAACCTGCAAGGCATTCCAAAAAATGTTGGGATGGTGGCAATTTCACAACTAGTAATGAGCTAAAAAAAAAAAAAAATTTGAATAATGATGTGATTTGAAACAGCTGATGTCAGCAGCTGATTGCAATTCTGATTTGGTACAAAAGCAGAATCCAGGAAAAGCCTTGTCGGGCGCAAATATAGGCAGAGGATTGCCAATTTGATGACAAATGCATGAGAAAAAAATCATTGAAAGGTTTTCAAAAAAAAAAAGTTCTTCAAAGAAAAACAGGAAAAGATTTGGGTCTTTCACCGTCTACAGTCCATAACATCACTAAAAGATTCAAGGATCCAGGAGGAGTTTCTAAAGGGCAAGATCGTAGGTGTAAAATGCATACCATTGATCTCCAATCACTCAGACGGCTTTGCATCAAGAACCTACATTTATCTATAAAGTGAAATAACTACATAGGCTCAGTGTTACTTTAGCAAACAGTTTCCAAGTGCTACAACCCACCATTCGGATGGGTATCAAATTCATGGAAAAATTCACAGAAAAACCATCGTAATACAGGATTGGGCATCCACAAGCTGCCAGATAAACAACCCACATGGAGGCACAGAGTGTACAAGTGTTAAACTATACTGGAGGGATGGAGTGTGTTTTAACGATAGTGAGAGTACAGCCTAACATGTTGTCACAAAATCTCTGCTTAGTCGGTCTAAGATCGGGTGATTGTGAACGCAGTAGCATATGAAGACCACGATGTAAAAATGATCGGTCACATTTTCACGTTGTGGATAAATTAAAAATTCAAAACGATTCTAAAAAGAAACCACTGAAAAATATGCAAAAAATATAAAATACACAGAATATAATAATATATAATAGGATATATTATTACAAATATTACAATAATATATAAAATATACAAAAATGCTAAATTTGGACTCTGATCATTTTTCATTTTCCTTTCCTTTCATATACTTTGAATAATTTTCATTCTCATTGAACAATTCGTTGACCCCTTGCGCCTTGTGAGGCTTGGGTTATTGTGATCCTGAAAGGAACTACTCCCATCATGGTAGGAATGCTTTATCAGAGGGTTTAACTGTGCATTGATTTGCAGTGAGCCTCCCACCTAGTATAAGGGGATGAGTGGACCCAAATCATGCCAGGAAAATGACCAGAAGCATCTGCACTATTATCCAAGCATTTATTCAGGTTTTTTTCTTTCGTTTCTCACTCATCTGTGATTACATTCACAAATGCCGGTTAAAACTTCACTATGCAAAAAGGAAGCCTTATGTTATCAGTATCCAGAAGTGCTGCTGAGATCTCATGGTTCGGACAGTAGCGTTGCACAATATTTTTGGGCCCCCCTGCAGGTTAGACTATGGGGCCCCTCCCTCAGCCTGATCTAAAACAATAATAGAGTGACATGGGATAGACATTGTGGCCACTTAATGCTTTAAAAAATGCTTATTTCTCAAATAAAAAGCTACTGCCCAGCCCTGTCCCACCTGTGCAGTTGTCGCTGACGGTGGCACAACCAGTTATTAGGATTTTGGGGCAATTACCTTTTCACAGAGGGCCAGGTAGGTTTGAATGATTTTACCCCTTCATAAATGAAATTGTCATTTAAAAACTTCATTTTGTATTTACTCGGGTTGTCTTTGTCTTATTTTAAAATTAGTTTGATGATCTGAAACATTTAAGTGTGACAATTATGCAAAAAAAAAAAAAAAAAGCCGCTTCGAGACATCCATGATGGACCTTCACTTAGTGGGAACATGTATTGAAGATGGACAAATTAATATGTCTTTTTCAGAAGAAATAAATGCACCGTGCTTTAAACCAAAGAAGAATAGGAACATCCTGACTTTTTCAGAAACAAGTGCAAAAGCCACGCTCCGTTGAGGTATAGAGTTGAGTAAATGCCTTTGGCAAGGGTCACTTGCACTTCTTCAAGGGCACCATGTATGCTGATAAGTACACTGAGAAATTAGAGCAACATGTGCTGCCTTTAAGGCAATATCATGTCAAGGAATGCCATGCATATTTCAACAAGAAAATGCAAAACTGAATTCTGTGCGCATTCCAATGGAAAGCAGAGGGTTCGGGTGCTGGACTGGCCTTCCTGCTATCCCCAATGGTCCCCAATTGAAAACATGTACCACATAGCACCTGAAACATTGACTCCTTGGTGTCTCTAGTCCCTAAACTTTTTATTTTATTTTTTGTAAAACGGAAGTGCAACATTGCAAAGTGTGAAATACTCTACTACCCCAGGTTTTTCTAGATATTTTGCAAGATTCAATAAAATTCATGAGGTGAAACATCAAATAAAATTCTTTTTTATAGTTTTCAACATGATTCAGGTGAAAGATACCTTACAAATCACTGCTTTCTGTTCTAATTTGAATTTTATATGACTTGGCTAAAATGATCCACAGCGCTCTCTTTGAGAAAAAAAAATACTACCAAATGTCCGTTAGCTTACCTTTAGCTAACTTCCATGTATGGCCCCTAGTTCTGCGCTAGCTGCTAACCGGTAGCCTGAGAGCAGATGAGTCTACTTGAATCTACTTGAGCAGACACGGGGGGAGGTCTTGTTTGAGGGGATAGGGTCGCCGGCTCACCTCTCCCCCTGCTGGGCTCATAGGGGACTAGCTATTCAAGACCTAGTGGAAGATTCATCCCAGGGTGCCATTTGATGTTCATGTTTGAATTTGGATATGCCAGGTACATGGAGTTGCCAAAGGGGCCAGTACATGGCCTGAGAGGGTTTACTGCCTGACTGCACTCTTTCAGCGCATAGAATTTATTAAACTAGGTTATTAATTTAAAAACTGCTACAGGAAAAGCTGGATACATGCGTTTTGATTATTCTGGTCCAGCGATACAAACATAACTTACCTTCATTGGATGTTACCAGTTTTAAGATTAAACTAGTACAGTTCCATAAAATACCTGTAAAGATACGGGCAATTGTGCAGTATTTAATTGTGTTATTTTGGCATGGTTTTCAGAAGGATGGATGTGACCACTCCAACCCTAAATGTTCATTCCAGCCTCTCATTCACAGCTGTTAAACTGGTTAACTTGGATGTGTTGACCATAATATTTGACAAGGAATATTTTATCTGAACCAGTTATTCTCTGCAGTAACAAAGTTTTTTTGATAATGACTCACACTTTTCTTTCCACCTCTCTGTCAAAAGTCCTTGGACAGTGTGTGTGTGTGTGTGTGTGTGTGTGTGTGTTTGATGCATGTACATAAAATACCAGTCAAAGGTTTGGACATACCCACATTTTTCTTACAATACATATTTAAAAAAAACAAGCACCCTTCATTTTGAAAAAAAAAAAAAGATCTAATTCTTAAATCAATCAAACTAACCAGCTTTTTTTGTCATAATTTCTGAGTTTATTCAATTTTGTTTTTCTTTTAATATGGCTGTAATGAGTTTGCAGCTGAGCGGCCGTTTAATTTCCCAATGATGTGCTGCACTTGTGGTAATTTGCTTTTCATTGACCTTTTTGCCCAATAAGTCCCAAAACAGCTTGATTTTAATTTGGCGGTTGGAAAATGGAAGGCACTTATTATTTATACTTCGAAAAATATGGCTTCTCTGAGAATTACAAAGTTTAGGACACAATTCAAACAAAAAAATGATTCCCTTCTAAACTTCTGAATGTTGACCTCTAGCAAAACTCCCTATGAGATTATATAGAGAAGTTAAGCCGTTTAAATTTCTCAAAAAACAGAGTGCTGTGACATTAGCAAAGTGTGTCCAAACATTTGACTGGTACTGTAATCCTCAGTGTGTTTTTGTGAAAGCAGGTGTGTGCACGTGCGCGCGCGCCTGCTTCTGTAGGCTCTTCAATGTGGTTCCAGCCTGGTCTTCTCCTGCCCGAATATGGAGCAGTCGAGCCACGGAAAGCTAGATGAGTCTCCCCACCCTGGTCGTCTCTGGGGTAGCCGAGGCCCCGCTTCCTCCCTCCTCCCTCCCCGCGGCGACACAACTTCCACAATATGACGGAGCGCTCTGGGAAATGAAGGCCATTTATAACGGCGGCGTATCCCGGGCTGCCCCGGCAGCCCGCTGCGCGCGGAGACAAAGTGAGCCTTCCCCATGCTAATGTCACACAATTACCTCTTAACTGTTCAAACAAATAGCGCGGACGGGGAATGTGACATCAAATCAAAACTGTCACAGGTGATCGAGTCGAGTCATCGAGTTGGGCCGCCCCGCTGCCTGTCAGAAGATTATTACGAGAAGAGAGGAGAGGGAAGGGGAGAGTGGGAGAGACAGAAAGAGAGAGAGAGAGAGATAGACGGGGAAAGAGCTGGGGAAGGGAGGGAGGAAGGTAGGGGGGTGATTCTGGGTGATAACAGACTCCTAATATCATATCAGCACTCCTTCATTTTTTGCTCCGTTCATTTTCGCGCCGGTAGCCTGAGCCAGGTAACGTGTGCAATACTTCTTGACACCTCTCTCTCTCTGTCTCTCTCTCTCCTTCTTTCACCCCCTTTTTTGTCTGCTCCCTCTCTCTCCCATTCTATCTTTCTCTCCCCCTTTCTCAATCTTTCTTTTCCTCCCTCTCTCTTTTTCTCTCTCTCCCACTCTTAACTCTTTCCTCTTTCTACCCCTCTCTCCTTCACTATCTCTCTCTCTCACGCTCCCTCCCTTTCTCCTCTTCCCTCTCTGGGGCTTTGAGCTGGCAAGCATGGAAAATGGAGTGGTTTGGACTAATGATATTGAAAATGATAGAAGGGAGATTGAAAATTCATTCCCCTCTGAACCGTGCAGAATGTGTACCTTCCAAGGCCTTGCTTTTTAATGGGTTTAAAAAAGGGGGGCAGCACTCCAAAGTGTGTCTCCAGTCAATGTCAATTCATCATCAGCGCCTCCCCAAAGTTAATGTACGAATGATAACTTTTTTTAAGAACCGGACTGCACTAAATTCATTTAATATTCAAATGAATGTATCGCATCCTTCGAAATCTGCCGTCACTGCCCTCTCGCTGTGGTCGGTCCTGAAATGGTGATGTCGCTCACTAGTTATGCCATTTACACTCTGTGACCATGTCAGCAGAAGTAATTGTGAACCATTTGCCATCTTAGCTTTTTTTTCTACATGCAGTAAAAAACTGAGTCAATCTTAATAAGTGCTTTAGCTTTAGCTTTAGCTACTGTATGTCTATTTAGACCGAACATCTTATTTCGGCTACTTTTTAGTAAACTAATGCAGGAAGGTTGCCAATGAGATGAGGCAGTTTTGCTCATTTTAAGATTTGAGATATATACATTTCACTGGTCAACAAAAAAGCATTTTAAACTAAGCCAATATTTTTTGCTCGAGGGGAAAAAAGACAGACTAATTGAAAGACTGAAACTATTTTTAAAACAAACAATTTTGCGGTTTGTGACTCTTTTCTCGTATCCAAAACATACATCACTGAGGGGACATGGCATCCTGTGACACACTCACTCATGAGCCGGGGTATTTCCCACTCTGCTCAGTGTAGGTTGAAGGTCACTGGTCACCTGTGTGCACTTGGCCCTTAACCTGGGCAACCCTATCAGACAGAAACCCACCTACCATTAGCAGGTTGAGTTTGCTAATTGACTGTCAGGTTCTAGCTCGAATGGCGTAGCCCTCCTATGTGGACTGATCCAGTAATGCCTTTTGGTGCTGGGTGAGCCCTGACTTGTCAATAGTGTATTGGTCTGAATTGTACAGCCTCGGAGCTGACCATAATAGGCAAGGGAGTGAATTGCATCAATGTTAACCCTCAGTGTGTCATATAATATATTCCAGAGCTATTGGTAGCTATTCTCCCATTATTCACACCCAGCACCCATAAGAGGGCCAGATTGCTCTCAATTGCTGTGACAGCGTGGAGTTATCATTGGCTTAAAGAGGAACAGATGAAGGCCCCGCCATTTCTCTGTCTGTATTATAGAACGGTCTCACTTTTATGAGGTCCTTTTGGCAGGCCCATAAAATCATATTACCCTGGACTGCATGCCAGAGCGTCCCCGCAAACGCTTTTAACTGAAGCCGTGCATTTTACCAAAAATGGAACAAACAGACAAACGTGTACTGAAAAATCATGAAATATGAGATGCGAATTCAAATTTTTTTTAATAGATAAAATCCATGCAGGAATGCCATTGGTTTTTTTTATTTATTTAAGAGAAAAGCATAAACTAATTCAATAATTAAATTCCTAATTGAAATACCAGGCTCTTGTTTTTTATATCCCAAAAACTATGTTTTCAAAACATTTTTCACCCTACATTGAAATTATGACGTATTTTAATAAGGTCAACATGGAATTTCACTTTCAAAGCAATGCCAACATTTTTTTATGAGTGGCTTAGAACCAGTGCAGTCTAACCCACAGAACATTGTTTTTGAGATAATAGATATCAAAGTTTTTCAATTATTAAGAAAATATATATGTACATATATTACTCATAATGTTGTTCACAGGTATAGTACACATCATGACACCAGTTTTGCGGAATGAATCTTATCAACATCAGTCAAAATATGATCCAGACTCTAATTTTCATTTCTTGGAATTGGAACATTCTGGTTCTCAGCCCTTCAATTTATAACAATTACAAAACACTATAGTATCATTTATTATTATAGAATATTATTCTATAATAAAGAGGTCCAAGAAGTCTGAATATCAAATGGCATATTTTGGGATTAAATATTTCATTCCATATAAAATAATTGACATCTCAACTTTTTGACAATCCAATGTCGTATTAAAATGATACAATGTTGGCCTGAAGTATAGTATAAAAATTTCCTGTATATTAAATTTTAACTTTTGACATTGCTTTATCCCTTTCCAGATTGCTGTAAGGTAGGGGCATGGAATTCTAAATTTTGGACGCAATAGATTGATAGTTTAAGGAGCTATCAACCAATCAGACTCAAATCAATAAGTTTGATGCAAATGTGGTACCTGCATGATGAATGTGAATTTTTTTTGAAGCTGCTACTGAGTAACGTTTTGGCTCCCTTCGTAAAATGCCTCTAACAAGGTAAGCAACTTTTTCAGTTGGCCCACAAGTAAGATAAAAAAAAATACATCTTTCCAAATGGCTGTACTGTATAAATTATAATCTCATCCAGCACAGCTCTGTCCAATGTTGTTACAATAATTTGTCTTGCACTACTTAAGGTAAAACTTCAAATGTTTTTTTTTTTACATGTAAAATTATGATTTTTTTTTTTTTTAAAAGATGTATTAAAATATGTTGACTTATGACAGCTGGTGTAACTTTACGTGAAATTCCCAGCTGTGCCGAATGTTTTCATGGAGACCACGTGAAACAGAGAGCAGCGCTAGGGGTAGAGAGAAGGGTTGTCAGGTTAACGAGCCCCCTTGTAAATGGCCGAGAGAAACATTCTCACTTTCCCTTCATTAATCAATTAGATTTCCCCCCCAAACCCACCGCCTCCTTACATTGGTTCACTAGCAGTGGCCACACATCAGTCTGTGATGGCTTCGCTCTCTGAAACGACAGCCCTGGCACCGCGGTGGATGAGCTGTCAGTGTTTTAATTGCCTGTGCACAACCCCTCTTCCTGGTGATTAGGGATGAGAGCCGAAGGGAGGGGGGAAGGAGGGAGTTCCTTCGCTAACCAGGTTTTACCGGAGGTAATTGGGGTATATTTGGGATTTGGAATGTACCACTGTAACTAAAAATGGGGGTCGCGAGGAGCTTAATTCTGAAACTCAGAGGAGTTATCATCTGCATACTTTGGATGGATAAGAAGTAGAGTGCTCCGACAATTAGGTTAATCTACAAGGTATGGACAATATGGGATAAATTTTATATTGCAAAACATTTTGAATTTTGGATAATGATATATCATGGTATATATTTTTTCAAATATTTTCTGTGTTTTAAATGGAGAATGTGAATTAGATCATTCTTGGATAGAGGTGCTGGTACTAATAAGGCAAATGGCAAATCAATCAATTTTTGTACCTACTCGGCAAGAGAAAACTCCTTATTGTCCTGCTCTGTTTACTGATCAATAATTTTTTGCAATGACACTCTAATATGTATGTCAAAATCCCAAATCTGTAAAGATGTGGCATGTAATTCATATCATGCCACATATTACAAGTGCTGTATTGTTTAAACCAATAGATCACCCACTCCAGTAATCTAACCCTCTCCAACCATGGGCTGTGGAAAAAAAATACTGAAACGAAAAAAAAAAAAAAATTAAAAAAAGAAATTGCAAGGATGCTAATGAGATGCTAATGGCATGCAAATGAGGACTTGAGGGAGACGAGAGTGTAAAGTTTGTTTAGGGAGCGTGCTGGGAGACAGCGGGTGAGGGGCAACGCTTGGGTGAGCAGTGACTACGTGCGGTGCCAAGCGCCCGGCCTGGTTAGCGGCGGGAAAACAGCGCCAGGCGCTCGCAGGGTAATGGCTCCTGATTTTCAAATTACATTTCATGACTGTGCCTTATGACTGCGCCTCATGACTTTGAGGATAGTATCAATCTTAACTGCGCATCTTAGTTACAGATAAGGATTAAACTGACCCGCACATTATAATTAAGGGATGTCAAAGCCTAGTGCTAAAGTCTAACTGGGTCTGTCGGCTTTTGATGCATTTTTGCTCTTGTGATGAGAATTAAGTGCGAAACGTAAGTAACACATTGGCTAATTTGTCCGGCCAACACATTTTAAAGGCCATATTTGCTCATTGATTGAAGGGAAATAACAAAAACTGGCAGACAGCAGCTGCTCCACAGTGCTTGAGTTTGAAACCCCTGTTATATGATTGAAAACAATCTTTTTGCTTTTGTACCATCGGGAATACTGGCCTTAATCTGATTTGAGGGAAAAGAATGTTCCTCAGATTTTCCTCTCAGAAGTTTACTGCAAAGAATGCATTTTTCCTGCATTATAGGTAATTTTCTTGACACATTGAGTCATTTTTTTTCTCTCTTCATTTCATAATCAACAGGACTGATGAACTGGTGAAAATCAGACTAACTGCAGTCTTCTAAACTCACGACGGAGCCATCGAGATTGGGGAAGAGGCAAAAGCCACTGAATATTCTATAGCCTCTCCTTCGACTAAATTTCCTGTCAATCCCTCTGTTTAACACTTAAAAATATTTTTGCACTTTCTGCAGATAGAGCATCCTAAATAAGCTAACTGTGAAGATGGAAGTCAAAATTCATCAAACAGATATGGTGGGCTCAAAAATTACTGGTACCCCTGACTGGCGATGCACAAACAAACTAAAAATATATATGTATAAAAAGTCTCTAAATGACAACATGTGAGAAATACTGAACAACATTAATGTTCCAATGGAACCAGCCAAAAACATTTATTGATCCAATTAAAAATCAATATCATCCAAATCAAGGTTTCATGATTAATGGCACCTTTAAATGTTATATTGTAAATAACATCAACCGAAATTAAACCAAGTATTCAATTCCACTTATTGAAGTTTTATCTCAGAGTTAAGGAACTATATTGAGCTATAGCATCACTTTTTTAGTTTCAGTAGGATATAAAAATGAAGTAACACGTCCTTTGTCATCCAACACAATGAGGGAAACAAAATAACTGTCAGTTCAAAAGAGGCTGATGGTCATAGACTTTCATAAATCTGGTAATGGCTACAAGAAGATTCACAAATGATTGAATATGCTGCTGAGCACTGTCAGGGCAATTGAAGCACCTATTACTAAAAACCCATAAGTCACACTTGACTTGACTTGACTTGTGGGGTTTTAGTAATCAGTGCTTCAATTATTATTTTTTGAATTCCAAAGTTAGGGAACTGTTGAAAACCTCAAGGGTAGAGGAGGCAACTGTATTTTTTCCCCCAGAATCCTGACAAGGATAGTGAGAGAAGCAACAAAATCCCCAAGAATCACTTTGAAGAAATTGTAGGCCTTGGTGGCACCTTGGGGTCACTAGATTTTATAAAGCACCATCAGGAGTCACCTCCACAACCAGAGACTCTTTGGAAGGGTTGCCAGAAGAGAGCCTTCCCTGACCAGAGGACACAGAAGTAAGCACTTGTTGTTTGCCAAATGTAATTTAAATTATGACTAGAACAAGATGCTTTGGTGAGATGAGACCAAAATTGTATGTTTCGGTCAGATATGTCATAAGGCAGAGGTGCTGAGTTTTTGATTGTGTTTGCAGTGTTCATGCATGCTTATGTACTTATTTATGCATGATTTCATTTGTTTAATTTGGTTCCGGTGCTTTGGGTTTTGTGTTTATATGTATGAAGACTGTTACGTACCTTTAGACTTAATTGGACTTAACGATGGATAACCTGCACGCGCAGTGGGTTTGAGCGGCGTAATTAGTCACTGTGGGGAGCAGAGGACTCTGTCGTCTAATCCGTGGCTGGGAGGAGGGCATAACTGCGGAAGCACTGGAATAAAAAGGTTACAGGAGAGGGAGAGGGGTGCGTGGCAGCAGCGGAGTACACATGCACATTGACAGAGACGGACCGCGGGGCAGCATGGTGGTGACGGAGCTGCGAAACCCAGCCGAGATCAGATGAGGGAGCTTATCAGTCGGCGCAATTGAACTGCAAGACTGACCGCCAATGCTAATTTACTCCGGCCTGGGTCGCTAGTTATACTTGCGACCCAGGAAAACCAGTGCGGATTGTGGTGTGGCGTCAGGACTCCGGAAAGCTGGGTGGACTGTGCTGATTCGCAAAAGATTTTTATAGACTTCTTTTATGACCTTGGGCGACTATGGGTTGGGTTTATGGCAAAAGTTTCTGGTGTTATTAAATCACTTTTTTACAGTCATTTGCTGCCTCGGTGGTTATTCTAAAACTCTGCTCTACTTGATTTTAAGAACCTGTGTCTGAGTCCCTGGCGTTCGCCTAGGGGGCGTTGTTGTGTGTATTTTTTTTTTTAATATAAGCATTTTGAAGTTTCATTGGCTTCAGTTTTTAATAATTTTGGCCTCACGGCCACGGGTCCCTACAGATACAGCATCAGCATGTTTGGCGTTGAAACAGAAATGCATCCAAGGAGAAGCACCTCATACCCATGGTGAAATATGATGGTGAGTAAGGCATGTTTTGGGGCTTTATTACCAAACCCAAAACCAGAGAAGTTGACACGTTGTGTAAATCATAAATAAAAACAGAATACAATGATTTTCAACCTATATTCAATTGAATACACTGCAAAGACAAGTTACTTAATGTTTGAACAGGTAAACTTTGTCATTTTTTGCAAATATTAGCTCATTTGGAATTTGATGCCTGCAAAATGTTTCAAAAAGCTGGCACAATTGGCAAAAAAGACTGAGAGAGTTGAGGAATGCTCATCAAACACTTATTTGGAACATCCCACAGGTGAACGGGCTAATTGGGAACAGGTGGGTGCCATGATTGGGTATAAAAGCAGCTTCCCTGAAATGCTCAGTCATTCACAAACAAGGATGGGGTGAGGGTCACCACTTAGTGCACAAATGCGTGAGCTGATTGTCGAACAGTTTAAAAACAACATTCGAGCTATTGCAAGAAATTTAGGGATTTCATCATCTACGGTCCATAATATCGTCAAAAGGTTCAGAGAATCTGGAGAAATCACTGCACGTAAGCCACAAGGCCGAAAACCAACATTGAATGCCCATGACCTTCGATCCCTCAGGCGGTACTGCATCAAAAACCGACATCAGTGTGTAAAGGACATCACCACATGGGCTCAGGAACACTTCAGAAAACCACTGTCAGTAACTACAGTTCGTCGCTACATCTGCTTGTGCAAGTTAAAACTCTACAATGCAAAGCGAAAGCCATTTATCAACAGCACCCAGAAACTCCGCTGGCTTCGCTGGGCCCAAGCTCATCTAAGATGGACTGATACAAAGTGGAAAAGTGATCTGTGGTCTGACGAGTCCACATTTCAAATTGTTTTTGGAAACTGTGGACATCGTGTCCTCTGGACCAAAGAGGAAAAGAACCATCCAGACTGTTATAGGTGCAAAGTTCAAAAGCCAGCATCTGTGATGGTATGGGGGTATATTAGTGCCCAAGGCATTGGCAACTTACACAAATGTGAAGGCACCCTTAATGCTGAAAGGTACATACAGGTTTTGGAGCAACATATGTTGCCATCCAAGCAATGTCTTTTTCATGGACGCCTCTGCTTATTTCAGCAAGACAATGCCAAGCCACATTCTGCACGTGTTACAACAGCATGGCTCCGTAGTAAAAGAGTGCGGGTACTTGACTGGCCTGCCTGTAGTCCAGACCAGTCTCCCATTGAAAATGTGTGGCGCATTATGAAGCGTAAAATACGACAACGGAGACCCGGACTGTTGAACAACTTAAGCTGTACATCAAGCAAGAATGGGAAAGAGTTCCACCTGAAAAGCTTCAAAAATTGGTCTCCTCAGTTCCCAAACATTTACTGAGTGTCATTAAAAGGAAAGGCGATGTAACACAGTGGTAAAAAGGCCCCTGTGCCAACTTTTTTGCAATGTGTTGCTGCCTTTAAATTCTAAGTTAATGATTATTTGCAAGAAAAAATAAAGTTTCTCAGTTTGACCATTAAACGTCTTGTCTCTGCAGTGTATTCAATTGAATATAAGTTGAAAAGGATTTAAAATCATTGTATTCTGTTTTTATCTACGATTTACTTTACGTGCCAACTTCACTGGTTTTGGGTTTTGTAATTCAAGAGGTCCATGGGGCACTGGTTAAGATTAATGGCATCATAAATTCCTCTTAGTATCGGGATATTTTGGCTGACAATCTGGTTGCCACCGCCAGACGGCTGGGACTTGGCCAAAGGTGAACGTTCCAATAAGACAATGACCCAAAGCATACCTCAAGATCCACGCAAAAATGGTTCTGTGACAACAAAATCAACATTTTGCAATGGCCATCTCAGTCGCCAGACCTAAATCCCATTGAAAACTTGTGGGCTGAGTTGATGAGGGCAGTTAATAAATGGAAACCCAAGAATGTGAAGGATCTGGAAAGAATCTGCACAAAAGAATGGTCCAAAATCTATTGAAATGTGCGCCATAGCCTTGTCAAAAATTACAGGAAGACTCCATGCTGTTATCCTTGCCAGAGGTGGTTGCACTAAGTATTAAATGATGGGTGCCAATAACTATGAAACCTTAATTTTGTCGAAATTTATTTTACTTTCAATGATTGCTATGACTTTGGTTGTTTCCTTCGGAACATTAGTAAAATAAAGTATTCCACACATTGGTATATTCCATTTCTCTATAATCATATTGTTTATATAATTTTTTGTATTGTTTTTGCATTGCCATTCAGTAGTCCCAGTAATTTTGGAGCCCACTGTAGAGCTCTAAAGCAGAGAAGATTAAAAAAGCATTAAAAAAAACTTCATTTCAAAGGGTTACAGGAACTGCAACCTTTTTTGGCAATTCAATTACTTCCAACATTATAAAACAATTATATATATTATATATTATATATATATAAGACAAACCACCATATGTCAGGGGTCTGTTTTAACTCATTTGTGAGTGATTGAGGATACGCTAAAGGTGTGCATGATTTTCTGATAACTGCACACCCAAGCAGTAGGTCCAAACATGTCGTACAAAAATGAATGCAGACCTAAATGATAGTACACAACTTAAAAAAAGTGCAGTTATTTTCATATGCTGATTGAAATGTTGTAGTTCATTGCTAACAGAATACTTATTTCAAATGATGTAATTTGGTTAGCAGCTTGTATTCAAAGTTATCAGCGATCAATTTCCCTTTTTTTTCTCTCCCTGGGTTGTCTCTTGGACTTCAGGGAGCCGGGTCCTTTCTCCTCATCATCAAAACCCTTATTTGTATCCCACCAATCTTAAAGGAGCTCATTTCCTTTCCACACCTGGTTAAAATCTGAATTCGCCCTACCTACAATTGGCACATTTGTAAGAGCAGTGAGTGTAACACCAGAGCCGTTTGTGCAAGAAATAATAATAAGCAAATTGTTCCTACTTAGCTTGTTATGTCAAGTGTAAGGGTGGGTATGAGTGCTAACGAACATCGTCCAATGCATCATATTTGATCATATATATATCATCATATATGCATCATTGAGAGCATTACAGTTATAGATAGCTAATGCTAAACTTCTTGGAAATAGTTGAGACACAAGGGTTCCAGAATATCTGGTCATGGAACATCTATGTGTCCATTACCTTATTGAGCGCCACCTCAAATAAAACGAGTCTCTCTTTTTTAATTTTTTCTTCTCGTTTGTCCAAACATTTTCCCGTCTTATGCTTGTCATAAATATTGCTAGTTCCTCTTCCCTCAAAATCAAAATGTTTCTCTTCTACGAGAAGAATGAAAAAATCAAATTTCCATTGAGGGGAACTTTGTTTTTCTAATAACCCGCCGCCACAAACCCCCCCCCTGCTTTGCAGGACAACTTCAAGCTAGCTGAGGTGTTTTGGCTGTCTCTCACAGAGATGAACAGGGTGCCTGTTTGCACTGCAATATCATTTCCATTCAAAAAACTAACCAAACATTCATCTTGTTGCGGCTATAAGTCGCTGATTTTCTCGACGACAGAGCGAATGGCCTCCAATGTATCTATGTCCGTAGCCATTGTTGATTTCGGAGACTAAAATTTCAAACTCGGCGCAGCAGCTCTCGGCCATGCCTTCTGTTCGTTGGTTGGTCCGGCGTATTTTCTGCGAATGGCGAACGAGGCAGAGCTTCGAGTGATCAGACTGAGTATTGAAGCAAACTGAAATTAAGCGGAAGTACGAAGGCTGGCGGAGTCAGGCTAATTCTCTATGTCAGCATTCATTGTTTGTTGAACCAAACCTGTGAACCAGAACGCAGAGTCAGTCAGTAGTACCCGTACAGTCTTGAATAAGCAGAGACAGTGACATTTCAAACTAATGGATTAGTTTGACGGGGATGTTTTCTCTTGAGATTGCCCTCTCATCTGTGTTTACAGGGCACATGCTGTATGTTCAACATTCTATGACGAAACAAAGCATTTTTTGCTGATGCTTACTGTCACATTAAATATTTTAATGGAAAATAACTATTCATGGGATTTTAATTTCATAGCAGCTTAGATGCTGAGACAGGCAGCATCTATGAGTAATGTTCAGTTATGGATCATGCCGTCTACTAATCTTGGCACACTTATAATTATTAGCTGAAAAAATGTGGAACTGTGATTAACTTTCCTAGGGGTGGCTGACGCATCAGAATTATTCCAAATCCTGGACCCTGATTAGACTTTTGAGCTTGTTGCTATTAAACTGAACTGACCAACTGACTTGAGCTGAGTTAACTTGAATGCGATCCCAATCCTGGACGATGAGTGGGCTTGGAAGCTTGTTTGAGTTAACTGAGAAAAGAGAGAGGCTTCATGGGATAGCTGTCATTAAAGTACATGTTAAACTTATTAAAGATGAAGCGTTTCTTCAAGGAATGCTGAATGTTTCTAAGCACAAAGGGGAAATTATAATCCAGCAACTTGACACACAAAGTAGTGGCTTAAACACATGTCACAAGGTCATTAGAAAATAACCATGAAACGAAACGCAGCCAAAGAGTGACATAAATCAATCAAAGGAGACATATTTTTAATAAGCACGCAAATTGCTGAATAGGAAAAGACAAGAAAAGCATTCAAACAAGGGTTATGATAGCATCAGAAGAGTGTGCAAACCAGGGTAAGAGTGCAAGAGAGTCTGGGATGGCATTCCAGCTGTGAGGTGTAGCCCTATAGGATTTGACCTTGCCTTTCATTCTCATGGGGACAAAGAGTTAGTTATGGGGAGTGTCCTGTGGAGAGGGACAGGACTACTGACCCTCACTGACCTCACTCTCAACCTGTAGCTTGGTGATAGCCAGAAGACAGCGACGCAGGACAATGGTATCAGGTGGAATAGCCCCTCTCTTCAGGAGAAAAAGCTCGCTGCGAGAGAACAGCTGTTGCTCCCACGTTAGAGGCGTTGAATTTCACTATGAACTGGCACTGGGGATCCAGAAGCTTGAAAACAGGAGCAGAGGTAAACAGCCTCTTAAGGCGGTTGAAAGAGGAGGACACTGAAGGAGCGCACGTGAAAGGACTTCCGTGGTCGTCAACTTGGGAAAATGAGCAGTAACAGTGGAGAAGAATTGCCAGTAGAAATTGGTGAACCCAGGAACTTTAGTAGTTCTTTGTGATCTTTTAGGTCTAGCTAATTCAACACAGACTTTACCCTCTGGCAATCCATCTCCAGGGCATTCTGTGTCACTATGAACCCAAGGAAGGAAAAAGATGGTGCAGTGGAATTTGCTCTGCTCCAGCTTCAGATAGACTTTCTTCTCCAGGAGCCTTTAGATGATCAAGGGGACGTGATGGTTATGATGTTCCAGTGTTTGAGAGAAGACCAGAATATCATCTAGATAGACATAGACAAACCTGAGGACGATGTCTTAGAAGACGTTATTTATGAGGTTCTGGAATACAGCGAGGGTATTAGCGAGCCCCAACAGCGTCACCGGGTATTCGAGGTCCGTGGAGGTGTTAAACGCTATTTTCCACTAATCTCCTTCCGGTATATGCAATAAATGGTTGGCGTTTCACAAATATAGTTTGGTAGGGAAGCAGCAACCCAGGAGTTCTGAGAATGTTGGATCCATTAAAGGCAAAGAATAACAACATTTTATTTCAATTGCATTTGATCCCCGGTAGTCGATGCAGGGGAGTAGTGCCCTCCTCCATTTGTACCATTGTTTTTGACCTTTTCTGTGATGTTGACCTTGACTTTTGACTTTGACCTGTGAAAATCTAATCATCCCTTTCCAGTTGTTCTATGTAACCTTCCCGCAAAGTTTCATAAAAATCAATTCTTTCTTTGTAATCCTGTTTGCAAATGGAAAGACAGACAGATGGACGGACATTCAGACTGACATAGGAAACATAACCTCTGTCCTTCTTTATTGGCAAAGGTAACGAAAGGGATCCAATTATTTTTGAGAAAAATATTTGCTTCATATTAACAATTATTTCCTTCTCTGAATCATTGCCTTTAATTTAAGAAATATATTTCGAATTAACCTCATCGGCTCAAGTCTGGCCATCAGAGGGATTTTGGTACTGCTCTCACCTTGCCTTAACGCGCATTGGATCTCCAAGCCTGTACCCATTTAGGCCTTCTAATTGGCAACTAAGAGTTAATTTGTTCCGTTGCGAGGATCGATCCGTATCCATTTCCCCTCAGCTTGTATTATAGTTCATTGCAAGAATTATCAAGCATTTTCCTATCCACATTAATGATAACATAAAACGTCAATATCTAACAAAGCTTCTTCATTCCTTCAGCTAACAAAACAGCATATTTTTCTTGTATACTCATCCGATCGGTTTGATATGCCTAAGAAAACATTTTTAAATGCAGTTTTGCCAACTCAGGTCTGTGTGTTAAGTTTGCTTTTGTAAAATAAAGCTCTGTTCGCAACCAGTGACATTACCATAATGCAGGTTAACACTCAACCTGCTTTCGATAATTATTTGAATTGATTTACTAGGTGAATAGGCTTCCAATAAGCTGCATCGCCATTAACAATTACAAAACCAAAGTGGTAGGCTACAACAGGAGATTGCAAGGATGGCAATTAACAGAAATTTCTCAAAATTCCATCTTGAAGTAGAATGTGATGAAGTGAATGCTGCTGAAGATGATATTCGGACAAGATTTAGATTATTTTTTAAAATTAATTAATTAATTATTTAGATAATTGCTGTTCATACAATCTCATATACTAGCCTTCCTTCAACATTCCCAGAAGCTCGACTTTAAAGGCCTCATGAATGACTTTGCTTCCTTGAAAATTTGATGCACAGCATGCATTTTGAATGATTTTAAATGTATGCCATCTATCAAATTTTCAAGATGCACTAATACAATTACGCTTCCCAACAAATGGAGCATATTCTTTTGAAAGCCAAAAACAAATTGATTAAATGTGATCTTAAAATAAATTAGGCTGTACGCTGAAAAAACATCCTAGAACGGGAGATGGAATTCAGGGAAAGCATTGGGTTAAATACTTATCACTATTCAGTACATTGTCAATGTAGCCCTTCAGTGATCTGCCATTTCTTGTACAATGTACTTTCTTAATAATTACAGGCTTATAATGTATTGGTCTTGATTATTTAGTAAATAAATAGTGTGATCATTCGTCAAACAATCTTAAACTGGAACAGCTTGAAAACAATTATCCATTTAAGGGTCAGAGGCTCATGACACCAATGCCGGCGCTACCACCAGGGGGACATTGGGCTTTAGGAAGTTAAATATTAAGTGTATTATCAATATCAATGCATTACCAATGGTCCCAATTTAACAGTAACTTTTGAAAATATGGCAGTGTAGAAACTGGCTTCTTCTGCAGTATGGTTAGTATTTTCCTGACATTTACCCCTTCAAGCTCATCCCTTCCATGTTAAGGACCTTTCAGTGGCTGTCGAATGTTCCGCAAACTGCCGTTTGTATTTGTGTTTAAGGTGCGGCAAGTCTGGTCTTTAACAGTCAGAGAAACAAATGGGCCAGCGCGGAAAAGGTAAAAGAGCCTATTGATGAGATGAGCGTAAAAAAAAAATAGAATAAGATGGAGAAAGTCATTCTTTTTTTTTAAACGAAATATTAATGATATTTCATTCGAGTTTCATTTGCGAGGCGGGCGGAAGAAATTGCATTCTATTTGTAAGCCCGGAAAAGCACAGGCCTAGGTAATAGGTAATAGGTGACGAGGAGAAAGCGAGAGAGGAAGTGAGAGAAGAGGAGTTGGCGGGGGGAGAGCCGGGGCACAGGAAGAATGAGAGAGAGATTGGAAATAGAAATTTATGACATTGAAAATGAGTATGACGGGGACGCCAGACCTGGTTGTCTGTTCCTTCCTCTCTCTTTGCTTTTTTTCTAGAAATCACGCCATCCAACCTTGCAATAAGGGCAAATCTAAGAAAAATAGGCTGTAGAGTGCATTGAGATGCAAAGATGTGTGTGTGTCTTTACGTGTGCGCGTGCTTGTGTGTGTGTGTGTGTGTTTGTGTGTGTGTCCATGTGTGTTTGAATAACAGTGCACATGTATGTGTATGTGCGCATGCTTGTGTCTTCATACGTGCAAGTGCCTTTTCGTGCACACTTGTGCATGTGCACGTCTTAATATAAGAGCCTATGCGCGCGTGCGTGTGCATGCACACATGACTGTGGATGCGTGCATGCTCCCATGCGTGTATGCATTTGTGTGAGTTTGAGTGTGTGAGTTTGATTGTGTGCGTGTGTGTGTGTGTGTGTGTGTGTTCCCGCGCCCGTGTGCGGTTCAGAGGTTGAGAGGTGTGGGCGGCAGTGGGACATTAGTGAGTAGATGATGTTGTCAGCAGCGATGTAAATCGCGGCGCTGCATAGTGAACAGACACAGTCCGCTGCTCACGCGAGGCCCGCAGTCGAGGCCTTGGCACTGACAAATGGAATATTTTTGGAGGGCTTAATCAGAGGAAATGGAGTTTCATCTGCGGGTGACACGTCTCCCCGCTCCATCGCCCCCCCCACCCCCTAGCTCTCCCGCTCTGGTAACCCGGCGAGGGTTACAAAGGAGGCGCAACGGCTCCAGCCCTCGCATATGGAGACGCAGGTAAGGGATGAGAACCATGTTGACCATATACATAGCACAAGCACACACTCACTCAAGCATGCGCAAGCGCACAACCAACGCATGAACACACGAGCGGGCACACGCCCAGCGCACATGGACGCACACACTCACAAACACACGAGCGTACACGCTTACGCACGCACAGACACATCTTTGCTTCCCAATTCTCTCAGTTCACAGCATATTTTTCTTGATGTGCCTTCATGTCGCAGTTGAATATTGACACCGCCATGTGCAAGTAGTCCACAAGAGACACGCACAAACTTAAGCCCAATCACATTCCATCAAGATACTAGTTCTTATTCATTTTTTTACTGCAACTTCAATATATCAAATCCCTCTTTTGACTGTCTCAATTGAAATGAAGATAAATTACTTCTGCATCATTCATAAAAATGTAAGGTCTTTGTACTCAAAGAAAATCTGAAGTATCAACCTAATTGGATAAATGGTCTTCAATGCAAGAAGAAATGTTAAAATTCTCATAAAACATCTTGGAGCCCTGAGGTCAAGTGTTCAAATCCCAGCCACGCTATTACCGGCTATGGCCGCAGGTCTGCATGGGCGAGGGAGCAATTGGATCAGCCTCGCTGGGGATAATAGGGGTTAAACCGGTCAAAGTGTGTTCATCTCATTGCTCTCTAGCGACCACTGCTGGTTGGCCTGGCACATGCAGCTGTACGGGTAAGTGGTACACTGACACCACAGAATCTTCTTCCTGAGCCAACGGGACCAGGTCTATGCAGTGGACAAGACTGTTTGGCTGCGTTCAAGGAGGGGAAAACTGGGGAGATCTCCCCAATAAAATTCACCCAAAACATATTCAGCGTATTATCTGGCACATAGTGTTTTTTCATAGAAATATTAACCTTTCTCAAATTAAAATATTCAAAGAGTACCCTACAGGCTAAGGGACCCTCAAAGCATTTTTTACGTTGGTTTTTCCCAAGAAACTTTTTTTTTTGATGTGTGGGATGTGTACTCTGTGTGCATGTGGGAGTGTTTCGAAGCTCTGAGTTAAATTTACACCGGAATTTTTTAAAATGTTGGTTTTTAAAGGGGAAGAATACCCAAAATACCACACATCTTTATATTGAAAATGTAAGAATGTATTGTAAATGTGATGTAAAATAGATAATCATTAAATTTTCTGAGCTTTCAATTGTATCACCCAGTCATTACGATCATCTAATTGTGGAATACCATGTCATTGTGTCCTCGCGTTACGATTTCAAGTCAGATCTTAGGCTACGTTTAGATAGCAGGCAAATGTGGCCCAAATCTGTTTTTTTGCCCATATGTGACCTTTATCCGATCCGTTAAAGACAGTTTGAGCAGCACAAATCCAATTTTTTTAAATCCGACCCAGGCAACTTTCATATGTGGTCCTAAATCCGATACGTATCTGATATTTTGCGATGCGACTGCTGTCTGAACGGCTAGGTCACATTTATCCGACCGTTCCGTCATTATTTGTCGGTAATGGTACTGACTTTGGTTGCAGATAAACTTTATCAGCGCCACAAACGTGCCGAGACAAGATGCCTCAGTATTTACTTCCGTAAACAAACAGCATGTGTCTGCGCGATCACGTATTGCCTCAGGACCTCTTCTGCACATGCGGGACACTTCAGGGTCACATTCAGTTCATACTCAAAACTGATACAAGTTACATATAATGTGTAATATGAACGAGCACACAAAAAAATCGGATTTCTCCAAAAAATCCGAATTGTGCATCAAGACCTGCTGTCTGAACGTAGCCTTAGTAGCATTCGGTCCTGGTTAAGTGGCTAAAAAAACTCTGCATAGTTGGTTCTTCACTATACAGGAGTGTGCGGTGATGATTATACACTCAACAAAATGAAGATGAATCAGAAAACAAGTACTATTCAAGTATTTATTTCATGTAATATTGGGATACATAAATGAAAATAAGTAAACAGATGATGATATATAATAAAATTAAAAATCTTTTTTTTTTTTCGAGAAAAGGTCAATATCTAGATTGGCTACCCTTTGCTTTGATTACAACATGTTTCAGGCATAGCTTTTGCATTATTTTATTTCCTCACTCGCTTAACCATCCCACATGGTTTGTGGTTGATTCCAAAGAGATTATTTCAATGTTACAACAGATTTGCTCAATCAGATTAAGGTCTTGAGTTTGAGCAGGCAAAGTCATAACTTTTATGTCAGATGTCAGATGTTTCTTTTGAACTGAGATCATTCTTGCACAGCTTAAAAGTGTGTTTAGGGTCATTATATTGTTGAAAATAAAATCCCCAACCATTAAGTCTCTTTCCAGATGGCAATGCATGGCTCATAAGGATGCTGTGATACTTCTTTTGATCCATGATTTCATCGATTTTTCTGAGATCACAAGCTCTGTTCGAGCAGGCTGGATCCCAAACCATAATATTACCACCTCCTTGTTTTACTGAAGGGGTTTAACAGTGATTTTTGAAATATTATCCAACTTCTAGAGCGAACATAAGTTCTGCGTCTGGGTGAGAAAATTTTGAGCCTTGATTCATCAGTCCAATGGACTTGTACCCTGTTCATTTATGTCTAATCCTTGAATGTCTCGGCAAACTAAAGTCTTTTCTTAATGTTGACAGCTTTTGACAGCAACACAACCAATAAGACCATTTTCACGCAGGCATCTGGACATGGTAGATTTTGACACTTTCATCTCTTCACCTGGCACTATGATGATCATCATGGAACTGTCGTGCTGTCAACCACTGATTTTTTTTTTTTACTTGTCATACACAGATGGCGAACATCAGAGGCACTTTACTTCCATTGTGCACCTGTATTGCCTCTGGCTTTCAGCAAACTGATCTCTTTGAAAAGTTTGATGGTGTGTCTTACAGTGCCATGGTAGCATTTAACATCTTCCGCATCATGTAAGGCCACAATGCAGTTACAAACAATCTGAGAGAGCTCCTTCTGTCATGCCATCAGGTTTAACATTATGGCACCACTCAAAGTTCATGTCACTCTATATAGTGGAACAACTGACCATCAGACTCAATTTTGCAAAATAATGTTACCACAAACCAGAATAAACATATTTTTTAGCATCAATGCTCATGGAATGAGCTTTCAAACATGCATTCAGGCTATGCAAGAGTCAAAAACAGAAATTGCGCCACCTTTCAATCGTCATTCATTTCAGTGTTTTTATTATTACCCATATTTTCACCTGAATATACTTGTGGGTTTGATTTTTTTTTTTTTTTTTGTCCTCATTGCCGACAATAGTATATTTCAATACATTTTCACCAAACAATTATAAGGAAGTAATTTATATGGACCCCTTTTAGACGAAAGTGGTGGCGTATAATCATTGCTGCACACCACTGTATCTCTACCAGTTCCGCCAGCTTGCCGTTTTTGGGTAGGGACTGCAGGGGATGGGTGCCAAGCTCATGCGGTGTGTGGATATTCTCCTTCCGTACACATGCTAGCGCAGACACTCTCCCCCCCGTCGTAGCTGCACGCTGGGCCCGGGACTCTCAGATCGTACTCAGCCGCAGGTGACCACTGCGCGCTGGATAAACAGTAATAAATCTTCCTGCCTATTTTGGCAATCAGTCATCTATCAGTGCTCTGAGAGAGAGAGGGAGGGGGGTGGGGGTGGGGGTGGGGGGTTGTTGGAGAGTAGGGGAGGGGTGCATGGGGCGCATGGGAAGCTGATAGAGATGTAGCTAAAACTACCACCACAGTGTGGGGCAGGCTGTCTCGACAGAGCACTCAGCGCTACTGAGGGCTTTATTGTGGGGGCTTCATGCAGGAAAGTATTGGGGATGTGAGGCCTACTGGAGCTCACACACGAGCGGTGGATGTGAAAAAGCTGGGGGTGCCTGCCTTTTTCAGCACATGGCACCTCTTTCAGGGAATCCTTGTAAGATGCACAAGGATACAGATTTGAGCGTATTACACTATCTATTGCGACACTGACATCAAATCTCTGAGGTTGGTATTATTCTGTAATAATAAAACACACCACTGCAGTCGTGTGGAATTAACAGGACCAGTTTTTAGGAATTACAGATTCTTTACAGGTCACTGTCGCACAATCATACATAATGTCTTCAGATAAAATTCTGCAGTTTCTACTCATTCGTTCAATCATTTATTTTATTGACACATGTTTATTTGACGCATATAATTTTCTGCACTTTTAGACGGTCCAAATGGGAAGTCCTTCCTAAATAAACAGGCAGAATATGCCAAAAGGTATCAGTATACAAGCCACAACATTACAGTTATACTCAAAGTGCAAATACATTTTGAAACCACCCAGTCACTGCTTAATATAGGCCTATAAAATAGTTTGACATAATGTTTGTTCACTTAAGAGCACAATTTGCAATAAAGTAGTTTAGTTTTTATAATACATTTTGAACTGCTATCTGATTTTCATAGGTGTATAATCCAGGTTCAGAAAGTAAAAGTCTATCCCAGGATATTGTTCCAGCCACAAAAGACCTGTCAGTTGGCACTATTCTTCAGCTGGGAGGTAAAACTAACAAGTGACATCTGCTGACAGGAGTTTATGGGTGGAATGAAAACATGGTAGGATTTTTCTTTCTGACCCCTGGATTATACACCACTGCTGATTTTAAAATGTTTTGTCAGACTAATTATACATATCTGGAGCGATTCTGTCCTGTCTGTGTTTCTCTGTGGCTAGCGTGCCTGGATTCTGAAATTGAAGAGCCTAATCCTAATTAAAGTTACATTTTCGCTCACCCTAGTTACCCTGGTCGATTTTCTCTGTGTTCACAAAATGGACATTTTGTGTCTTAAGTACTTTTAGCACTGGGGCTTTAATTGGTGAAGTTTGCACAAACGTTTTATCATAATAAAGTGCAATACTGTAACCTTGAAAAAACATCACTCATTGCTTGAGGAGAGCAATACAGGGTTGTCCGACTTACTGGCCATGGTTAGGCGACGACGCTACAGGGATTCTGGAAATTCGCCGTCGGTATTCACGTGGGTTGTCCGTTCATGGAACTGATTAATGAAGTTACAAAATCACGCACTACATGTTTTCAGTTCCACGTAATTGGAGGTGGACAAAGCATAAAAAAATTGCTCAACACAAAATGCGATTTCACAAGCCTCAAAATTTCTGGTAGAGGCCCCATATAAATGTCTTGTGGGGCTTTTGGAACAGAGTAAATTGGTTTTTCTGGTTTTCGTATGGGTTTGGAACATGGTCCGGCTGAGTGTCACTGTTCGGGGCACACAGAGGCAGCAGCGAGGCTTTCGTGACATGATCTATTATTCTCCTGATAAATGCCGCAATCTTCTGCTCCATTGCCCTCTCTACCTAATTTGTTGTGGCCTGTCATGGTTTGCTTCTTTGTGGCATTAAAACCCACTTCTGGGGTCAATTTCATGGAGACAGGGTAAAACTTCCCCATAATAGAGCAAACATCTAGAAAATGAGAAACTCCTACTTTGGAAAGGCAGGAAATGATGAGAACAATTGAGAGTAAAGCACCTGCTATATAAAAACCCCGCTGTAAACCCAGACTAGCTGTGGAGTAATATCATCTGCAGGATAATGGATGTGATATATAAGCACCTCCAAACCATAGATAGTAGATTAAGAGGATATTGTCCCATAAACCTCGTATGGCATTGATATTTAACCTGAACATTTTCAAGTGTATTACAACAGGCTCTTCCGGACTGCCCTTTGCAATCTGCACTTTCTATTACATGAGGAGGAAAGACTTGTAAGTGATAATTCAACCCCATTTTCAAAAACAGTTGGGGCACTGTGAAAAATGTAAATAAAAGCAATGCAATGATTTGCAATTCATTCAAACTCTATTTTTAAATTAAAATAGTGTTAAGACAAGACATCAGATGTTAAAACTGAGACGTGTTATTGTAATGAAAAATATCTGCTCGTCTTGAATTTGATGTCAGCGACATGTTTCAAGAAAGATGGGACGGGGGTAATAAAAGACTGTTAATGTTATAAGATGCTAAAAAATACATCTGGTGGGTCATCTCACAGCTAATTTATTTCATTAGTCTTTCTGAAGTAAAGATGAGTAAGATTTCACTTTCATTTAAAACTCTCTGCAGGCAAATGGTTCAACAAATTAATAATTGTGTTTCTCAATGTCAATTTGCAAAGAATTTTGCGATTTCATCTTCTATGGTACATAATATCACTAAAAGATAAAAAAAAAAAATCTGGAGAAATCTTTAAAAGAATCAGGCCAAAAATAAATAGTGAATGGATATGATGCCCTCAGGCAACACTGCATTAAAAACTGATAATATTTGTCAGTCGACATCACTGCATGGGCATTGGAACACTTCTGAAAACCTCCGTCAGTGAAACACAGTTTTCCACTGCATCCACAACTGCAAGGGGTTAAAAACACTACCATGCAAAGATAAAATTATATATAAACAAGATCCAGAAATGCTGCCGCTTTCTTTAGGCCCAAGCTCATTTAAAAAATTAAAAAGTGGAAAATTGCCCCTCAATCTGTCAAATCGAAATGTGGAATTTGTTTCAAACATCATGAGCGATGCATCCTCTAAGTTTAAAAAGACTATCTCGCTTGTTATCAGTGCACAGTCTAAAAACCAGCATCCATTATAATATGGGAGCGCATCAGTGGACATAGCATGGGTAACTTGCACATCTGTGAAAATACCATTAATGGTGAATGATATATACAGGTTTTGGATCAATATATGCAGCCATCTAGTGTCTTTTCAGGAAAACCGGTACATTTTTCTGCAAGACAAGGCCATACACCACACAGAACACGTATTGTAACAACATAGCTTTATACTAAAAACGTCTGGGCACTAGACTGGCCAGGCTATAGTCCAGACCTGTCACCCCCTGAAATATTTACCACATTATGCAGTGAAAAACATCACAATTAAGGTCGCAAAGTAGTGAGCAGCTGAAATCCTACATCAAGCACGAATGGGAAAACGTTTTACTTTCAAAACAACGGCAGTTGACCTCCTCAATTCCCAAACACTAATAGAGTGTTTTTTTAAGAAGAGGTGATGCAACACAATGGTAAACATGGCCATATTCCAACATTTTTTAAATATGTTGCTGCCATCAAATTCAAAATGAGCTGATATTTTAAAAGATATCATTTCTTAGTTTCAACATCTGATATGTTGCTTTCATGCTATTTTCCCTTAAATATGGAGTTCAAATGATTTGCACTCTATTTTTATTCACATTTTAGACAGCATCCTAACTTTTTTGAAAGGGGGTTATAAAACAATTAATTGGCTTCTAATTGGTGGAATGATGGATACCTAGTCACTAAAACTGATCATTTGATAGATGATAAAGAACTTAAAGACAAAAGAAATTATGTTGAGTAAAACCTGTTTTGTGTTAAGTTGTAAAAAAAAAAAAAACAGAAAGAACTTGAACACCTGTTTTCAGAAGCCATATTTGCTGCTTATTTCTTCAGTCATGAATTTGATTTGCTAAAAAATATTGTCGCATCTTACACAGTTACATTGAATACAGTAAAAATAACACAATAAGAACACATTGATTCATGGAATACACAGCTATTTCTGACATAACATGGTTTGAGAGGGTAAATAATACCCCTAACCAGCAAAAGAAATTAATGTAGAAAATCAACAACCCATTGAAATTCTGCAATCGCAATTTTGGTTGCAATTGAAACCAGCATGCGCAGTTGTTATCCAGGATGCAGCTTCAAAACGACTTTTATAGTCCACTGGGAAGTTAATTTTAACCGATGCGAATAAACACATCAGTCGTCTCAGTTATGAGGAACACAATTCTCAGAATACCTCGAGAGTACAATAATGTTACATGCAAATGCTAACAGGTACAGCTCACAAGCAAATTAAAAGGTGCAAATTAATTACGCATTGCTCTCCGATGGCACAATTTTAGAGATGAGTGCTTGTGCCGCACGTTTTCATACCTTTTCTCTTATGAAGAGTGGTGTCAGAAGGCAAGCGGAGGCCGATTAGGACATGTGACCCTCTTACCTCCTCTGCCCCTGTCTCCATCGAGGAAAAACGGGGAGAGGTAGAGGGAGAGGGATGAAATTGGGAGTGCGCACTGGCTGCCCGGTGCCGGTGTATGAATCACGCTGTGCGACTGTAAAATTTGTCACCATAGCGGCGGATCAATGATAATTACCTCCCTGACACGAGTACAGTTATTACTTTACAGGATCAGGGATAGAGGAGGGAGGGCTAGGGGCAGAAAAGGATTGGGGAGGGGTGGGGGGTTCTGATCAATACCTGCTGAAATATGGCTCTCACCAGCCCCCGGCCCAAACCATTACATTCAGTGCTCTAGACAGCTTAGCACTGGATGTGTGCTCTAAGCCTCCCAGCCTTTACCCAACAGTGAGCTATTTGGGTTCCCCACAAACTCCAGCCGCCATTAATTCTTTGCCTCTACTGTGATGGAGGGATGCCCTTGGATCCATGATGCTGTCACGTCGAAACGCAAAACCGTCACCTGTCTCCCTCAGATTAGAAATGCTAATATTAGCAGACTGACGCCATTCTGCTAGAACTCTGATGTTAGAGCCAGAGGTCAGCGTAGGTTTCATTTTTTGGTTCCTTTTGTAAGCTGACAGCCGCTTGGTTTAACGTAGAATTTGTGGCAGCGGGGCCACAGTTTCCTCACAGTGTTACTTCCTCCAGAGGGGTCGACTGAATTATATCCATGAAAAATTACTCACAAAGAAAGAATAATAAATAGGAGTGCACTGGGGGAATGTATTTCATCATTAAGGCAATCCTTTAAAAATTTCCTGAGCATCTACAGTTTCCAACTTACCTGAGGCACACAAGCAGCTCTCAGGTTCACTCTCTATTATATGAGCTTTTTGCTTGTTACATCCAGACAGTACAATAATGAATACAGCCCTTCCTCTACCATCCATTTTAATTGTCCTCTGTTCACAACAGGAAGGAATCCATTGGGTCAAATTTAATCCTGTGAGCCCTTTGTGTTTGGATTTGAAGCTAAGGGGTATTTGTAGAGGCCTGAATTCTCCAGTTGAGAGACCATGTTCTCCACCTAACCTGCAATTTATTTGTCACTTTTCTCAGTGCAGTTGATGCACTCACCGGCTTAATATGGTCCACACTACTCACTTCCTGCCAAATGCCTGTCCACAACCTGAACGAACACGTCTTCATTTTCTCACCGACAGGCGATGTTAAAGTCGCCGCAAATGAAGCAATTTGTTCCACTTTGCCGACCGCATTTAAAATATACTGTAAAACCAACACTGTTCTCGACCCTTTAAATAGAAAGGTACAATATTGTGCCAAGTTTTTTGGCATTTTTTACATAATTCCATCAGGCGAAGATGCTTCCAAAAATCATTAAATTCCCGTTTTCTTACTATAAAAGAATGTACTATGAAGTGCTCTGAACTGTAGGAAACTAACTAAAATCAAAACTTAGGGTGACTACCCTCTGCCTGAAAATTTGGGACACTGTCCTGCAGTTTAGTAGTTTTATAATATTATTGGCTGTTTGGTTGCTCAGGGGATATTGGAGAAAATGCTACAGCTCCTCTGCAGACTCTGTCTCATCTGCATCCGTCTCCCCATTTATCCTCAGACACTGAGATGATACTGAGATCTGGGCTCTGTCATAGCATATTATTTGTATCAACTGTATTTCCTGAATTACAAAGTTATTATGTTAGATTTTTTAAAATTAACATTTCCCTTGCTTCAAATGTGTATATGGAAAGCAAAATGAACATCAAAAACCACTGTTAAATTTTATTTTAAAAATCCAGGGTGCCTTTGTCTTTTGCACGGTACTGTACTTGTAGATAATGCTTTACGAAATTGTTTGGTCTCCTGGATGCGGAGAATTAGTTATCCTTTAGAAAAAAACTCTTGAAGTAAAGAGCACATTTCAATGCGTAAATCTAAGACAGATGCTGGCTGCACACATTGTTTTAGCAGAGACATCTCCGTGAAAATAAGCAGAAAAAAAAAGATATTTGATTATTTTTATGAGAAATAAATCTGTTGCCTCCCTTGCTTTCAATTACTGATGTCCCCAAGCCATTATCTGGGGAGGAAGATGGCAGATACCGAATTCTGAAACATCATTTCTCTCACTCGACACAACGACCACCTCTCTCTGCGCCAACACTCTAAATGTCGTCGCTAAGGGGCTCAAAAGACCAGTGAAGTGGCCATAGTGGTCTGTCATTCCTCTGGCAAACTTCTTCGCTAAGAAGATTCTTCGAGCCTCAAAGAGGAAGTAGGGTGTTGGGAGTCTGGGTGCCAGATTTGCTTTCGTTGTCCATCTTCATTACAATCCTGCCGCACCAGTTTGGACCGGGCCAGGACAAAGGCATGCATTTGAGTTGCTGCTCGCTAATTCCCTTCGACACAATCCAAAGGAGGTTCTCATTTTAACACAGCGCTGCTTCTTAGGACTTAAGAATACTTTCTTTGCAGACATTGTTCCAAATTTTTAAATCTTAAAACTTTAAGACTCGAAACACTGTAAATTGGCAGAGTTTGCTTCTTACGGAATGATACTTTGTTTTTCAGACATAGCGTCTGGCTCATATTGGCTATGTACTTGCATGAAACAGCTCACATTGTGCACTGGAATTGACGGAAACTTTGTTTTGAACATTATCACCTCTTTACCCTGTGTCATCTGATCGTCTCTCCATGTAAAAGCTTGGGGCTGCAATTGCACACAGTGCACTCAAGAACGGCATGTACACCACTTTCACTTGCGGATTTGCTATTTGTAGAAACAAACTTGATTTAAAAAAGAAATGTTCAATTAATAGACCTGTGAATAAAGCTGATTTCAAGCTGATTTTAATGCAAAAAGTAAAAATTGCCTGCAGTTTAGTGCACCCACAATTTTAGAAATTTGGATATGTTTGACACTGCACCTCTTTTTATGTCAAACATGCATGACATTTAAGTGCCCCAGGTTCCTTTAACAATGTCCTCTTAGTAACTTTGATCACAAAGCTGAATGTTTAGCCTTTTAAGGCTGAGATATCTAACTTCAGTCCTGGAGGTCCATAATGTTTATTTTGTGATCTCCTCTCAAACAGCTGCCAATTAATGCCTTGAAGACAAGGTGGGTCAACTATTTACTCAACCGGCCATTTAAATGAATTGACCAGCGAACTCCGTGGCCTGCCAGGGCTGAAGTTTAACGCCTTCGTTTCAAGATGAAAAATTGCGAATGTGATGGGAATGTTTTGAACTGAACACCCTAAGCTGATTCTGGAATCATTACTAGTTACTGAAAGCAAGGATATCTAAACTGACTTCAAATTCTGAAAAAAAAAACATTTTTATCAATCATTTAAATGGTAAATGGAACTGTTGTTTCTGATCTGGCAATCTGCGGAAAACAGGATAATCTCAAATAATTTCTCTGCCGTCGAACCTATTGGGTGATAAAGATCATAAAATTAAAAAAAGTTTTTGCGCTCTGACATCAGAGAGAATGGGGGACAAAAAAAATCAGGTCAGCCATCCAGTCGAGAAACATAATTTCATCGTTTTATCCCGCCAGCGCTGCACTCCCGCTCGGAGTTTTGGGATTGTCGCGGCGGGCCGTTTTATTTTTAGAGCCTCTCCTTTGCTCCTCGTACCTCTCCCGCTACTCTCCTGCACCCGACGAGACCTGCTCCCCCCCTCCCCCCTCCCCTTTATTAAAGGACCTGTCGGCCCGCGCGTCAAGCCCGTCCCTGGTGGCGCTGTATGTTAAATTCCGTCATTAAAACCCATTACCAGGCGTCAAAGCCCCCTGTAATTCCTTCTAATGACCTCATTTCCCTAAGTGTCAGCTGTGTCAGTCAGCGTCCGGGGTCACCGCTCGCTCGCGTCTAGGGGTCCCGTCCCCTCATAGGCTAAAAACCGCCATCCCGCCATCCCGGGCTCCTGTTTTCTGGCTCTCCTTCCGTCTTTCCTCCTGAAAAAAGAGGTTGGAAAAATCAATGGCGAAATGAGATGACAAGGCGAGGTGGCTGGGGACAGGAGAGCAGGGGGGGTGGAATATAAGGAGGCTATTTCAATATTCCGCTTGCCCTCCACTCTATTAGTTTGGCCACAGTCAATCAGGGCCCATTTGCGATTTGACAGAGGGGCCACTGAGAGCACTGGAGCGCAGTGGAATGGTGGATCGTGTCCATTCTCTATCAGCGAATAGGAGTGAGGATGGAAAACAGCACTGTCCCAGAGAAGTTCAGCGTCCGCTTCTCAGGCCGCAGAAGGAGTTCGGGGATGAAGGCGTAGAGTGGCCGGTTGAGGGATGACGGAGTTGGGAGCGAGTGGCTTTCGCGTATCCGTTGTTCCCTCTCTTTTCTTTCCACCCAAGGTCCGACTTTCCGCCTCTTGGAAAAAAAAAAATCATTCCCGCGAATACGAGAGCCGTTCCCCCAGGCCACTGGGGCCCAGACGCTCATTTTTGGAGTGGATAATTGACTCCTTTCACTTGATAATTCATAGCTTGCATATGCCAGCTAATACATCAGTAGCCTAGCGATTTCCCCCCCTCCAATACCCCCCGCCCCAAGAGCCAGGAGCCAGCAGAGAGGAAGGCGATGAAGCAGCAGGGGTAAAAAGAAATGAGATGATGGATGAGTGCATTGCAGCTTTAGGAATGAATTATGTCTCCCAAATACCTTTAGCAGTGTGGACTGTCAGCCTGTATCTATACTAATCTGCGAGGAAATATGACTATTTTCATATTAAAAGGAGGCGGGGGCGCGAAGAAGAGAGGGGAGGGGGCACGGTCATAAGATGTGAAATTAATTGACCAATCAGCCGTTTTAAAAGGATTGTCAAACAGGGTTTTGTCGGGTGTTCGTACATTCATCACACACCGGCTCTGAGATCTGTTTCCCTTGCTTGTTTTTCAATGCAGCTCCTGTCATGAACAAGATTAGGAATATATCACAAAGACAAAAGCGTCTTTTGGTGTTTTAGTAGCAAGTGTCAACTTCTGTCCCATTCATCACGCATATTCATGTTGAGGAACAAACTATAGGTTTCCTGCCTCTGCTGATTTTTCGCGTTTCTTTACTGTAAATGGGAATGTGCTGTAAAAGGATTCTTAATTCTTAAATAAGCGCCATGTTAAACCTTGCTCGCATCGTAATTTGCTTTCAGTTCGCAAATAAGATTTGAGAGAGAAATCAGCATTGCTGCTGGGTCAAATTAGGCTGAATATTGTTTGATTAACCAATTAATTAATTATGTTAATTCACAGAAGTAGATATACATATCCACCTAAGCTGAAAATGCAAGGTTTTCTGTGTGTATAAAAATGCCATATTTGGGATGTAATTGGATTCATTAATATTAATATCCTGCTTACTTTTAACTATTTCAATACACATGGCATGTGCAACTGATCATTTGCAGAAGCACTACTGCAATTAAAACTAATTGGCACAAAGGTATAATGGCAGCATCATAGCCTGGACTCAAACTTGCAAACCTTATCGATGCTCATGCTGTCCACACTGCATGACTGTAATAACACGCTGGTCCCTTTTCAGGGGAGAACCCATACAGTACAAGGGAGGGCGTCCAATTATCCAGTACATCAACACTGACTGAGCTCAGTGTCCTCATACTGTGCAGCCGCATGGTGTTCTGCCGCTTTGTAGCTCCAGAATTGACATTGCAGGAGCTGGGGGTCTGCTCTGCATTTGTGTGGTCAGCCAGTTTTGAGACTCTGATTGGCTCCGAAGTTCAGCGATACAGTAAATATACACTTTGTAAGCAAAGGGGTTACTTCTGAAATTCTGGAAATTTCCACCAAAGTTTAGGAGGCTATCCAGTGTGGATTGCGTGGTTGTATTTATTAACTATATTTGCATTTTATGCAGTAACTGGTAGAAAATCCATTTGCTTTCCACGAAATGAAATTATTATAAATATTACTTACAAAAGTTAAAGTAAAGGTTGTTTTTGAATTTAGGTTAAAAAATGAACCTGTCGTAAGACGCATGTTTTGTGACTGGCAGATGGCATCTTATGGACGAAAAAGTCAAAATGACATGGTGGCAAAAATTCTACAACTTCAGAAACAAAGCTCATAACGCAAGCAAAAACAGACAAAGTCAGAGTGACATTAATGTGATGTTCAGCAAATATATCCCGGAAAGCAGAGCTGCGCCGACACAAAAACCTGATGTTCCGGGGCGCACACTCACCCAGAAAACACATTAAGAGGAAATAATGGACATTCCTGCCCCGGCTTCGCGCATCCACCGAGTCAGTGGCTTGGAGCCACGATGCGTCAAAGACACTATGTTAACCTTGCCGTTTGTTCTATCCTATTGTATTTTGGCTGCAGCGTTCCCTGGGGAACCGTGTTTTCGTGCAGCCAGAGGCCTGGGGAATCATTCACATTGCGGAAATGTAGAATGGGAATAATGTTCAGACGTCCTCATTCTTGAACTGTGGTGCAAGAAAATTGTTTTTGTGAACTTTGTGTTGAAGTGACAAAACCGTTGAATTTTTTTTTTTTTTTAGTGGTTTCTTTTATTAACTTTTAAAGACTTGTTTCTTAAGCTTTTTAAATTTGGTTTCAGTTAATATCAACCCTTGCAAACATTTTCAAGAGTCAAAATAATTGAGATTCTAGCCATGAACGATGCATTCATCATAAAACATATACCCGAACAACTCCCAAATACCCTGCAATATATTAGATCTGAACTTAACCGTATGATTTATTCATTGCTCAAAATGTTCCGTAAATAAATGCATTTATGCATTCTATTATTTACATTTGGAGTAAAATCATGAATTGTAATTAAAAGCACAATTACAATACTCTCAAACGAAAACAAAGCCAAATTTCAAGTTACATTTTATTTCAACAAAACAGATGATAGATAGATAGATAGATAGATAGATAGATAGATAGATAGATAGATAGATAGATAGATAGATAGATAGATAGATAGATAGATAATACAGTATCACTTCTTGTCCTCTACACCTCTCATCTTATACTTCATCCCTGAAAAAAGATTCGGACCTCCATTCATTGACCATCTCAGAGTACTATCAGTTCATTGTGTTAAAGTTGGGATATGAACAAGGGGAAAATCTGACCAAAGATCAGCACTTAGTTTCTCTGATACTTAACGAATATGGCCAGTGGGCACTTTCCATGGCTTTTTTTTTTAATCTTATTGAACATACAGGTACGTACTTTCTGTGTTCAGAGTACTTTTATCGCCCCCTTGTGGCTGTATTAAAGAAGGTTCAGGGACCTCTGATGCGTGCAATGTAACTGATCCCACAGAAATGAAAAGAATACTTTTATTTATTATTAATTATTTATCCGTCAAGTGTAAAAGTGACCAGGTTGTACATATGGTTGATTTTATTGTTAACAGGTTCGCTATATCAAATCTAAACCTTGACATGGAAAGTTACGACCTCCCCAGTTTTCCATTCCAGCTGACGTATAATTGACTGATTGTATTTTCTGGTCAGTTCACTAGATGTATAGCAAAGTTTTTGAGGATCTGATTCATACTGGTGGACATTTTAGGTTTCTGCATTTACTGTTAATGTTTGGGAATTTTATTGGATGTGTTTAAACTATGACAGAGGGTTATTTCTTATTTTTTGCAGTGATATTTTTATAATTATTTTCTGGATCAATATGGTACAGCCCTACGTTTGCGGATGTCCGTGGCAGAGTGAGTGACTGACTGACTGATGAAGATGCACCATTGGTCAGCCAGCCGAGTGCACTTTCTTCTCTGGCCATTGCTCTTTCAAACTGATTTGGCGCGAGCAGTTTCGATGACATCATACAGGGACGTTGACAGCTGATCCGCATGGGTGCACTTTATCAAAAATTTACGCCAAGACCAATACCGAAAATTCAATGAAAATTTAAAATCCAGGTATTAGTATTATAAAGCATACCACTGACTATCCCTGTAACAAGTTGCCCACAATTTGCCCATAGTCGATCCAGCCATATTTCAACTTCTGACAGTTACTACAGTTTACCAAGATATAGGCATCACATTGCATTATCTCAGTATAGACTGAAAATGACATGGATTGATAAATTTCTGAGTAGACATGGAAGCACTGCAAAAAATGTTGCCTCAAGTGTGTGTTCTTGGCTAGGTGTCTACATTATGCCAGCTGACAAGCCAGTTTTCAGTTTATTTTTTGTAATATGGGAATTTACTCACATAGCCACGACAATGGCACCGGACTATGATCACAAGTCTCAAACGAATGGAATGCTTACCAGTTGTAATGTTGTCACTTACTGTAAGCAAGAGGAGTTTTAGAAACAGATTTCTGATAAGACAAAGGCCCTTAGCTTTGTATGTGAGGACCTCTAGTGGTGCTGAGGAGGAATGCACCCAAATAGTCTGAATGAACTGAGACCTCAGAGTACTCCTACAAAGGGATATGAGCAAATATCTATTCATGTCTACTTCCATCATACTCTTGTATTCTCAATTATCTGCACAGGTTTTCTGCCGTAGATCAGTGGTTGCCAGCCCTGTCCCTGGAAATCATCAGTCTTGTAAGTTTTCATCTCTACCCTTGCAAATCACACCTCATGCAAAAGCAAGAGATCCCTTTTAGCTGTGAATCAGTTGTGTCTGCAGTTCCAGATTAATTTTGCAATGAAAAGCTTCCGGGAACAGGTTTGGTGGCCACTGGCACAAACAAGAAATTAATGCTACAAAAGGAAAGTGCCTTTCCTTTTCCACCACCAGGTGGCACTACTATACAATCAAAATGACAACAACAACAAAATTTTATCGGCGAGGGGCACAAAGGCGGTGCATGGAGTATGTGAGAGCGAGGGGTGTGGCCCCAGCTATCGATCGGCAAGCTATCCAAAGTGCGCACCTTACAACTGCCCATAGTCGTCTGGATGATCCCAGCGAGAAAAATACAGTTTTAATGATTGATAGATGGATTGTTATTGGCCCAGCTATAAGTTACCTGAACTCTATTTCATATTTACTTTGGCTGAACACAATAGGCTGCTCAGTTGATACTAAATTTATACAACTGGGATTTATATCAAGCTATTCACTTTTACTTGGTGTGAAACTCTGTCAGACAACTTTTATTTTTAATGAGGTCTGACTCCTCGTATCTTCTGGGATTGCAAATCAGTGGAAGAAACGATTGTTTTTTAAATTGTCTCTACTGTATCCACAAGCCTGCTGCATTTTGATTTGAGCAATTAAAGTCTGGTGTTACCAGCTCTCTATAAGATCCCCAAACCCAGGATCAGAGATTTAAAGTCCAGGGGTCAGAAAAACAATCCCACCTCACTTTTCTTTCTCCTACAAACTCTGCTCAGTAATATCACTAATTGAGAGCAAATCCATGCTGTTGGAACAAAATACTGGATTGGATTTTTTTTAATGAACCCAGTACATTACACAAGTATTCAAACCTGTGGCTTTGAATGCACTCCAGCCTACCATAGTCATTCACACACGCTATTTGAAATAGCACTTTTTACACTGAACTACACACAATGCGTGAGTGTGGAGTTTTTTTTTTAAATTTTTCAGAAGCAAATTTTAATCCATAATTCCAAATCTTTAAACCTCATCCACTCTGGATTTTCAGTGAGGTATAATAGCCCTTTGGTAACCTCACCTTAAAATGCACGATGACTCCAAACCTGATCTGATTTACCTTTCCAGACCAGGAGAGAGAACTCACACCATTGTTGGTGCACGGCAGTCGCACAGTCATAGCCACGATGCAATTATAATTACTGTATTAAATTAATACCGGGGGCGCTCGGGTTGATGAGGTTATATTCTGCGTCACGTGTTCAAAACTTAAATTTGGATCGGCTCACAGAAAATAGGCCAAAAAGTTTGGGAACTGCTGAAATTACTCATAAATTTCACTCTTACTACTGGCTCTCTCTGCTGTGCCCATACACCTGATGACCTCTGAATCAGGCCACTTTGCTTAGCATAGCGCCCCCCACGGAGTTCCAGGCTCTGTTGGCAGTCATGCCCGCAGGTGGGTACAGCTCCGCCACAGCCCTCGAGGTTGCCTAGTAACATGAATTTACTTACTGTGACCCCATTGTCAGGCCTCTTCATGGCCTGCACACACAATGAAGTTTGATTAAATGTGATGTACAACCCTCTGTTCTATTCCAATCAGAGGAGATCTGTGACTCACACAAGACCACAGCTCTTCACTCATCATTACTGCAAGAGATAGGAGAGATTCCCATCATTTTCGACACAAAGCCTTGTCCTGCACATGTCATATCCCCCATTCAAAACTGCAAGACCATTCCCATTGCTTTTTTTGGATTACATTTCTGTTCTTTATTCACTCATGTCTTCTTTTATTCTATTGATGGTACTCTCAGCCTGAGAGGTTATAAGTAGCATTTGATTGCAGTGTAAGAGTGAGCAGTATGTTGTGCACAAGCTATTGTAGTTGGGAAACAAAGGATGAAAGAGCCCAAACAAAATGCCATTATAAACTGCATTACTTACAGATAATAACATTCATATTTCACGTTCACTCATCGGCGCTCTGATTGTGTTCTAACGTCTACATTTGAAATTGCATAATTCAATTCTTAACTAACGTGAAACCATCATTTTATCTGGATCCTGAAAAATATTGAAAACATGCTCAACATACAGCATTACAAAACATTTTTTTGTTTATTTTTTGATCCTAAGATATAGCAGAATATTAATGAAAAGAGCGTTAGAAATAGAATTGGTGCATACCCCAAGATAATATAACTCCAATTTAAATATTGAAATAGCAATATCATAGCCTCAAAAATTGAACTAGAAAGAGGGGATCAGGTGATTTATCAAGGATAAGGAGTCTTTAGCCTGGAGATTATACCCAGGAAATGGGAAGGGCTTGATAATAATGTTGAGGCGCTGAAGGCAGTGATGCTAGACTAGATAGAAAGCCAATCTCCTTTGAAGAAAATGTCATTAAATGGATGCTCTGAATTATGCACTTTCTTCTACCAGGCCTTTTTTATTATTGATAAAGCTATGCTATATGGCCATATTACTATTCCTTTAAACTCTGACAGTACTGCTGCCATCCCCCATCCTTCAAATACTGCCTAATAAAGCCTTTGCACACTTATTTACTTTAAAATTCTCTTTTGGCCCAATTATGAGACACAACATGTTTATACTCTCAGAAATGGCTCATCGTGAGGAGAGAAATAACACTATCTTGGGCTTAATGCGGAACATATGAATCTTCATGACCAGGCAAAAGCAGAAAGTGCATTACTCTGAGTAAAAATTGTTTGTGGAGCCAGCAGTTTGATTCATATGAAAACCGTAGATTCTTTCTATTTATGAATATTCACTAACACCTACCATGACTATGGAATTTCTTGGTTTAAAAGATTTGACATCAGTCATTCAACAAGCCTTATCGTGTCTGATGTAATCCACAGGAGCCTGATGTGCACTAAACTGTACTATAAATGGCCAAATCTCTCCTATTAATGGTTCAATTATGATGAAAGATAAAATCCAAGCCAGTTGGGAAGGTTTTGCCCATCAACATGTGACACTTTTCTGAGTTCAGTGTCCCAACCTTCAACTCTCTGAGAAATGATTCAATAGTTTTGAATCATCAAGTACTGACCAACAGAAAAGGGCTCGGGCGTCACAATATAACGAGTTTTCCTTTCCTGGTCCAAAAACCAAACCCCCACTCTATAATAACTCTCTAATAATATAATAACTCTCTATCCCTGAATCCACCACCCCAACCCCCAACACTCTTTGACAAATGGTTCTATCGATATAAAGGATCAAATATCAAGCAGTCAGGACAAGGGGTGGGACCAGGCCCAGCGCTAGAACAGGGAATTGGGGGGCACAGACACAGACAAGTTTTCAATCATTTGTCTTTATTGACGTTTTTTCAATTAACGTAAATGGCATCTCTCCATATGCAATCTAACAATGAAATCATGGTAAATGGACCGCATTTATATAGCGCTTTCTAGTCACATGACATAATCCCCAAGGCACTTTACAACTATGCCTCACATTCACCCTGATGGTGGAGGCTGCCATGCAAGGCGATTTGAAGGAGCAGTGAGGGGTTCAGTGTCTTGCTCAAGGAAACTTCGACACGCTCTCTGGAGGAGCCGGGGATCAAACCAGGAACCCTCTGATTCCTAAGCCACCCGCTCTACCTCCTGAGCCATGCCGCCCCATAGGCTAAATTCAGTACAGTGGCGGAACCAGAACAGAGAATTGGGGTGCACAAAACATTCGTTTAAAACAATTATTAGTCCTGACCTGTTCTCAGTCATTTTCATGATTAACAGAAGGTTCACTCCGAGAGCGCTCCGCTGTTAACAGGTGCTGCTTGTTCTCCCCGATTAGGTAAGATGACAATCATTCATCTGGAAGCATTTTTGCTGTATTTAAATCAATGTTATTCAAAATTGCATACCTGCGCAAATAGCTTGAGCCACGTGCTTTTTATAGCCTATTAAACTGCCGAATACCACTTTTTTTTTACCTCACCTGACGACGAAGTCAGATGAGCTTATGTCATGGCCTGTTTGTCCGTCGTTCGTCGTCGCTCATTGTTCGTCATTCGTAAACATCTTCTCCTCCGAAAACACTGGGCCTATGAAGCTAAAACTTGACAGGCACCTTCCTACCCATGAGGACACCAAAATTTGTTCAAGGAATTCCGGTCCGATTTCAAACATGGCCACCATGGTGGCCATATTGAAAATCACATAATTGGCCATCTGAAAGCTATTTATGCACATATTCAGCTGAAATTTGCTATGTAGTCAGTACGTGGCAAGATGCATCACATATCATACGGCTTTTCCCGTATTTTGAATTTTGACCTTGCTTTGATCTTCAACTTTATACAACCCCTGTGAGTTACATTGAAATCTTTCAAAATCATCTTCTCCGAAACTACTTGACCAATGAAGATGAAACTTGATAGGTACCTTCCTGCCTATGAGGACACTAAGTTTTGTTCAAGGCGTTTTGTTCCAATTTCAAACCTGGCCGCCATTGCGGCCATATTGAAAATCCCATAATTGGCCATTTGAAAGCTATCATTGCACATATTCAGCTGAAATTTGCTATGTAGGTAATAAATAGCAAGATACATCACATATAATACGAGTTTTTCCACATTTTGAATTTTGACCTTGCTTTGACCTTCAACTTTGTACAACCCCTCTAAGTTACACTGAAACCTTTAAAACTCTTCTTCTCTAAAACTACTTGACCAATGAAGCTGAAACTTGACAAGTATCTTCCCACCCATTAGGACAATAAAGTGGTCAGGTGAGCTACAGGGCCCCTGGCACAATTTTTTTACTCACTGTCTGCAGATACGGCAGTTTTTATTGGTACACCAGTCGATTTGAAGGGATTATGATAAGGATTAGGGATTATGGTTAGGGGAAGGGTTAGGGATTAGGTTAGGGTTTAGGGGTCAGGGTTAGGTTTAGGTTTGGGTTAGGTTAGGGCATGGATTGAAATGGGGACTGCCGTACCTCTATACACTGAAAATGCATTGGAAAACTGCCGTACCCGTAGCAACTGCCTTTTTTTTTATCAACCCATGCAATGCGAGAGTGAAAGGCAATATTTCATTGGAATGTGGACCAGTTCAATCAATGCAAAGCATTAGCCTATTAATAAGTCAATTTTTTTTTGTTCTGAATTTAGCCCATGATTTCATTGCTGTTAGATCGCGTATGGAGAGAAACCGTGTCTTCAGTTGCCAATTACGATAATTTGAAAATGCATCAATAAAGGAAAATGATTGAGAACTTGCCAGGACTAATTCTGGGCCTGGGTGGGACTGCACCATTTAAAATGTGATCCTTTCCTGTTGAGTTTAATAAACCAGTCCCATGTTCCCTGTGACAAAAGACTCAAAGGTTATCAAGGATCAAACATCATCCACCTGGGTTAAATGTGGTATGGAGTGACGAAGAAAGAAAAGAATGGTCTGTGCATCCTTTGTCTGTGGGGGGGGATGCAGAGGCATCATCTTCCATCTCTGGGGAAAGTCATGGATGAGAAAGTAATTTTGAAGGCTCTTTTTGGAAAGTTGCAAGAATTGGTGAATGAATGGAGTTTAATGGAGGATGACGCGATGAAAAGAAAAATGGAAGGCAGGGCTATAAAACCATCAACATCCATATTTTGAGTAAGTCTGACTAAACCTTTATAGAAAGTTTGGAGGTTCTAGCCTTCAAATGGTGGAAGTATGAGGGCTTTGGAAAATTAATGGAAGTTTATTTAGGTGAAAAAGAAGCAAAGGAAATGTTTAGATTAAAGTACAGATCATCAGAAAACCTGAAAAGGACTAGTATAACCCAGCCAGAAGCAACACTACAAGTTATATATATATATATATATAGATATATATATATATATATATATATATATATATATATAAATGAAGGGTTCATTTGCAGCAAAAAAAAAAGTGCTTTTTGATTTATTGTCCAAAACACTGGAACAGTCAAGAAAATTCTATGTATTTCTCAACTATCACAGAAAGTTCTAGTTACAACTGAATTGTACTGTCACAAGATTAGAAATGATGACATACAGTATGTATGGAAGGTTCTCAAGCAAGACGCAGATATCAAGAAGACTGTGGAAACTTCTGGAAAGTTCTTTCAGGCGTATAAACACTTGTAGACTTGTGAGGCAGTTTTTGTTAGATTTAGCGGTTCTTGGACACATTTACTCCGCAAATTTTACATTCTATCAAGCTTGTGTTTCTTATTTAACTGTTGAATAGACAGTTTTTCTCCGGAATTACATCACTGGACACAGAAATTCTTGGACTTCTTGGAAATCCTTGGACTTTTTTTGGATTTCTCCTTTGGGACCATTCCATTATCATATTCGGACATTAATTAGCATTAGCTTGAACAGTGTACCACACAACTGGGTGACAATTAACCAGTGACGTGCCATCGGAGGTAAGTTAGGTGAGGAAGAATCTTCACTGTTAGACAAAAAATAACTCCTTATTACTTCGCTTGATTAGCAATCGGAGGATTGATTAACTAAATTATTAAGACTGATCAGCAGAATGATCGGCCAATTTCAGTTTCCAAAGCATGTGGTAGCTATATTGTCCGACCGATCGCAATCAATATCAATAGGGTCTATTCCTGATGTAGTTGGTACCTAACCACAAAATTTCAGAGCTAACCGTTCATTACTTTTTGAGTTAGCTTGCACATAAACAGACAGACAGACAGACAAACCAATGCAAGCAAAAACATTACCTCCTCGGCAACCTTTCTTATGCTGCATCCAATGCTTGGTCAATATGTTTACAGTAATGTTTTCCACCTTCAATACGTACTTTTTAATGCCATTCAAAAAAACAGGGAGCTTATTTTCTTTTACAATCGATAAACAAAAGGTTAAAACACATGGAATTACTGAGAGAGTTGAGATTTATCTCTAATTAATTATTAAGATTTCCATCCTCGCAGTCTCACATCAAAGCATATACATAAATTAATCTTTTTGTCATTATGACCTCTTAATCATTACAGGGGTAACACTTTATAATGAGTACACATTACTAAGTGTTAGTTAAGCATTGATAAAAACTGAATTCATCATGTATAAAGCATTGTTGTCATCTTAATACTCATTAGTATGTAGTTTATAAACAGTTGTAAATGTCTTACTCAACTCATCATTAATAAGAATGTTAGTTATGGATTGGTAAATACTGAATTCATAATTTATAAATCATGTTTTTAACATGAATACTCGTTGGTAAGTAGCTTATAATCAGTTATTTTTTTCTCTTCATTAGTAAGCTCATCAATAACATGCTTAATTATCGCATTTTCAAACTTTAAATTTATTTATGCTTAACAAATGCTTAATAATGTGTACTCAATATAAAGTGTTACCATTACAGGCTACATATAGGTTGGGTCATAATTGTTTGGTAATAAAGTAAGAATTTATTTAATTGATTATCAATCAGTCCTAGTACATGGAAACAGGTTGACAAAATCCAGCGTTAAAGGGTGGTCACTGCCTCTCCTAAAAGCGTGTTTCTGCAGTTAACCATTAACATTGCTATTTTTAATTTGTTTGTCACCGTCATTTTAATATGGCAAAGAAGCAAATGAGAATTAAAAATTTCTTAAGAAATATAGTTTTAAAACAGCAATACAGTTTGTTTCTTTACTTGATGATGATCACAGATTCTTGTGTGTATAGAGTTAGAAGAATTCCACCATAACATTGGTTTATTTCATGTTACACCCGAAACTATGATTAATTAATGATTAAAAAAGCGATTTCGTGGGTTCGGGCCGCGGTCGTACCAGCCGGCAGTGGTCGGCAGCTTTTTCTGCGTAGCGCACAATTGGCCATCGCGCTACAGGGATTCAAATTGGGAAGGGACTGCCGGGTATGGTAAAATAAATAAACAGCTTTGTTTGTTGCTCAAGCGCCTCCTGTTGGCCAGACGGGCGCTCGTCAGGAAGATTCAAAGTTTGTTCATGTCCTGGTATCCTCCACCCTCGTTCGGAACTTGCGAAGATTCAACCAATGAGTGTATAAGAATCAGTGGCAGACAGGCACGTGCTTCGGGTGAGAGCCGTGAACTGTCTCACTATTCTGAGTTGGCAGCAAGGGGTCGCATACGAGCAAGCCTTGTACTTAGTTCCCCAATTGGGCATTCCAGATTCGGGTGGGATTGGAGATGCCAAATTTATTTGAAAAAAAAAAAAAAAAGCGATTAAGTACAATCCCTTTAAACCATTCGCCTTACTTTGCGCCCAGATAACCTGCTGTTAAACTAGCAAAATGGGTTTGGACACACATGCTAATGACATTTCCACTATGCCCTTCAGACGTAAGCGTTAGCACTTAGATAATTAAAGTAGGGCCCCTAATCTTTAGGAAAGTCTTGAGTGTGAGACGAGTTTGAAGACTTTGCTGGGAAACTGCAATACTTTGTGAATGAATGGAGTTAAATGAAGTGATGAAATGCAGCAGAAGGCAGAGTGACAGACACATCAACATCCTTCCTTTGGGGCTGTCTGAACCTGAATAGAAAGTCTTGGGGCTCAATCATTTGAATTATGGCATCTGGAAAAATGAAAGATTCCAAACTTTTGAGCTGCTGCGCATCTTATTAGGTCTGTAGAGACAAAACAATGATCATTTCACCATTGTGATATGCTGAGTCATGGTGTGCATTTCTGAGTAAGGAGCTGAAAAGCATGTAGATTATAATGACAGACAGAGAGTGATAGAAAGAGATTGTGACAAAGAGAATGTGACAGGATGTGCATCAAAGGAGTTTACTACGTGAGTGTCGATATGTAAATCGCACAGCACATGCCTGGACAGTGTAATTTTCTACTTAGCTTCTCGGCGTGTGCCTGTGCAATTGTTCATGCAGGTTCACAGCAGAGGATCCCAAATCTTGTCATTTCTGCCGCAATGAGGTGGGTGGAGCACGCGGAGTGTTCCCATCAGTGAGAGCTAAACAAATTAACTCTGGGTCGATATGACAAGCAAGACGCTGATTAGTGGAGGTCTAATGGTTGCGGGTTGTCAGTGAAGGATTAATTGCGCTCTTTGTGATATGATAACAGGGCAAAATACATGCCTGTCCCCAACTGAAGTTCCACCCCCTCACACTCCCTGACACATCATTTTCCATTAGATTTATCACATTAACGCGCAAGGGCACAAGCCCCCTGGATCTCTCTGAATCAGTGGTCTAATGAGCGGATATGCTTTTTTAGTTTTGTTTTTTTTATTATTATCATTTTCCAGAGTTGCCGGAAGAGCAAAGCTTTAGTCTACTTCTTGGGCAAAATTCAGAGAGTATTGGTTCACAAAAATATGCTGGAATCTCAATTATCTTAAGCTAATAGGTATTCCATCTGGTCTCTGACTGTTTTTATTCCAAACAGAATTTTTCTCAAATATGTCTTCTGAATGTTTATGAGCTTGTGCAGCAGCTGTGCACATAATAGATATGGGTCATATACATGTACATGTACCGCATTTTCAGCACATAAAGTCTCCATTGTCTATGAGTTCATGAAATTAGAATCAGTAACATTCAAAAGACTTTATTCACCCACAAACTCGAGAGCACACAACATTCTCAAATAAAATTTTCATAACCTCTTAACAAAAATTTCACAGACTTGGGACACAGACTTTTTTGAAGGAGAGACAGTAGTGCATGATATTTTCTGTCTGATATCTCAGGAATACAAAAAGGGCAACGGTGCCTGCAGTGAACAGAAGTTGTCACGGGTATCATGGAGGCAGAGGTTAGATTTGAACAGCCCTCACAAGCGTAGTCCTGAGGCTGCAGTCAGTAACCAACCCCCCCCCCCATAAAAAGGGAAAAAATACAGAGGTGCTCAATCGACTTCATGGCTTTAAGAGAGAAATTTGAACTTTTCTTTTACACTTTGACACTGACAATTTCCTCAGTAAAGCACTTGAATAGATTCCAGTGACCTTGCCGGCATATTTGCATCAGACATACAAAATCCCTAAGGTTAAATGTGATTTCCCCCCCCTTGGCAGTAAACTTTATTTTTCGCTGAAGTCACAATTTCCAAAAAAGGGGGAGGGGATGACCAAAAACAAAAACCCAACTTATACAAACAGACAACTCTTGCTGGGGTTATACAAAACAAAAACCTCCATTTTTCTCATTTCTTAGCAAAAGAGATACAAGATTCAAAGCAAAAAAAAATGTTCCAACCAGATAAGGCATCAACATGATCTGTCGAGATCATTTGATGGAATAAAGTCCATCCTTTCTGATTGATAGAAGGACATGGCATTGTAACAAATCAAGTGAAACATTTTAATCAATGTTTGTAATAAATGCATTTTAAATACTTAAATGCTGCTTTGGTTCTATTTTTTAGCACAGAATTGCAAAGTTGCATTAAAGTGAAGGGAGCCGACAGGAAATCCAGACTTCTGAGGATTGCATATAAGGATTATACAAAGAATCCCTAATAGTTCCACAAAACATGCAACAATTTGACAGAAATCATATTGACCATATGGCACAAATTTCATGTGTGCATTTTAAATATTCATTCTCGATCACTTCTAAGTTTTGGTTTTTTTTTTTTGGATCACGATATCTGATTATGCTACACATATAGCATTTAAGACAGGGTATTCAGTATTCAGTCCAATACACTTTTTCAATGTCCCCTGCCCAGCCCAGTCAATAAGTCAACTGCTTCAGTTTCAAATGATGATAGTTACAGCAGTATTATTCGGTTACCTCAATTCAACTCAACACCAATGCATTTTTTATGCAGAGTTTTACAGAGACACTGCCACAAAGATGCTGCACAGAGTAGAAAAAGGTCAGCCCAAGCCTCTGAAATGTCACATGAGGTTTTTTTTTAAAAAAAAAAACATGTGGCATATAGGAATACTCCTGTCATTGCCCCTGTCTTTAAAGCAGGTTCTGAAGCAAGGTTCTTTGAACTAGAGGCTTTTGAACTAGAGCTGGTCTCCAGGAGTTGCAGAGTGGCTGCCCACTGCTCAACGTCACTACTGTAGGTTACAAGCAGAGGATAAATTACTCCATGGGGCTCAATAACTATATACTGTGTTATGTAATATGATGTTACATTAAGAAAAACTCCCAGAAAGAGGAAAAAACCTCATACTGTGGTGATATAAAAATTCAGATATATAGGTGGAATTCTCACTAGGAATTAGGCTGTTGTGGGGGCCAATCACTGGCAGGCAAAGGTGAAAGTGATTGGATTTAAGTGATAAGAATCTCAGGATAATCATTCCAATTTCCAGAGCAGGTCACAGAACAGGAAGTCCAGATGAGGAAAAAAATAGTAAAATTGAAATTGTGAATGCAACAGTTCAATAAAAAAAATAGTAAAAAATAATATCCAGTTGGAAGGGGCAAGGTGGCGCATTTGCAGCTATAATTCCTATCACCAATTTCCTCAAATTGGTTAAGCACGTTGCCTGAGTATCAGGGATTTGCACAAACAGATTTTTGGATATTAGTCATGCTCTTGGTTTCCAGGTGCCTGTGTGTGTGTCTGAATGCTCATGACTTCTTCTGGTTTTGCAGTATACAGCAACCATGCTGAGGACTCAGTGAATACATCAGGAGTCCACAATGGTCTGAATGGAGCATGAATGCCTGACAAAAAAGAAGGAAGAATCTATAGATAAACTGAGGGCAGGTCGACCAGCTCCAGCTGTCCCATCAATGCCTCCCTCGCTTTAAAAGTAATAGGATCGTTTCTCTTGACCCAGCTCGTGCAGAGACCGAAATGTGATTTAATAACTCCATTTTGTCCTGAGAGAGAAGAAAAGAAGATCTTCTGGGTCAGGATGACCGGTCACTTTTCAAATTTTTTCCAAACTTTATTAAATCTCCTAATTTCTGGGATCAATAGAAAAGCTGTGGCGCACTGTGCCAAATGTGCCCACGCATTCACCCACACAATGCACCCACACAGGTGCAGTGCGCTCCCCTCCTGTGCACGAACAGCCCACAAGCTACAGCTGCTATCTTCTGCATTCATGGTAGTGCCCTTGACTCACTGAACAACAAGACAGACCATTACAAGGGCCCAATTACAGCCTTTCAGTCCTCCCGCATCACAAATGACCCCATTTGACTAAATTAATTTGCATCTTCAGGGTCAGTCAACATGAGTCCTGTTCAGAACTGAGGGCTGCCCCGGCGTCCAAATAACATCTACTGGGGGTGTTTGGTATCCACTCAAGTTGTCTGTAGCGCAGTACCGTGCCTACAGCAGGGGTACAGAATCCCATCCAGAATGAGCCCGTGTGGGTCGGGGTCATAGATCCATTTTATTTCTATTGCACTCTTGGGCACATTCTCAAAGTGAATTTGTTTATTTTTCCATTTTCTCTTTTCTCATGTCTGAACATTTTCCTCGCTTACTAGCTGGTTTATCACCATCCTACCCCGCAAGTTAATATGTTTCACTTCCATGAAAACAACAAAAAAACCTACGATTTCCACTGCGATTCCCCCCCTCTTGGCAGTAAACTTTATTTTTCGCTGGAGTCACAATTTCCAAAAAAGGGGGAGGGGATGACTAAAGACAAAAACCCAACTTATACAAACAGACAACTCTTGCTGGGGTTATACAAAACAAAAACCTCAATTTTTATCATTTCTCAGCAAAAGAGATACATGATTCAAAGCAAAAAAAAGTCCCTATTTTCCAACCAGATGAGGCATCAACACGATCCTCATGAAAAAAAACCTACAATTTCCACTGAAAAAATGGCTCAGTTTCGCATGATGGAACCATAATGGCTCCTGTTCTTAAGTTGTCGCGACTCTTATCCCAAAACTCTAATTCCAAGCATGCTGTTGCACCCCTGATTCTACTGTAAAAATGAGTAGAATCAGGTAAGTAACTGCATGATTGGAGTGAAAGTCTGCACCCACTTTAACTCATTCTAGAGGAGAGTACCCTTGACCTTCAGTGATACTAGGCAATGTAACCCACATGGAAATTATCTATATAAACAATATAGGGCCACATATAGGTTTCACATATAGGCATGCAACATACATAAAATTGACCATTTTCATACATTATAGGTACATATGCAGGTATATACCTATAATATATGAAAACAGCCAAGTAAAGCTTCAGTTTTTTTTTTTTTCAATTTGGCAGTTCCAATCCCACCTGAGCTTGGGACATCCAATTAGGAAACTATGTAGAAGTTCTTTGGCCCATTCGGCCCCCTATCGGTTATTCAGGAAAGTGTACACAGCCCGCGGGTGTCAGCAGTTTTATATAATTGCTGGGCAAAATTTTGCTAGCTCAAAACAAGGCAGAAAATTCACATTTTTCTTGCAGGCAGAATCTCATTTATCAGTGCCCATCTAGCCAACAGGACGCGCCGAGGGGAACTCTAATCGAAATAACCCCTCCCAGCAGGCCCTTCACAATTTCCATCTCTGTAGCGCATTGGCCAATTGCGTGCTACTTCTGAAAAGATCCACTGACCACTGCTGGTTGATTCAAGGCGGGGATTAAAACCTATATGTTCATATAGGTTCTTTCCATGTGGGAATTTAAGGATCCTTGTTATTCTATCCCTGTAGGAAAGAGTCTGGGACCTTTAGTTACTGTACAAGCATCTCAAATAAAAGACAAGTGTCTGTTCATTAAAACTGTGAACAGAAATGCAGACTTTGTCTTCAAATTCATTAACCACAGTGAAATGCTCAAATAGACGTAGAGATGAAAATGACTTTGAAAGGCATGTTTATTTGAATGTATGTAGTTCTGTGTACTTTTATTTGCTATTTTTGTTTTATTTTGCTACATTTAGACCAAGGACCTCTGAGCCATATTCATCTAGAAACTGCATTACAGACAAGATGGAAAACATTGCATTTGATGGATGTAACGGTGTAGTGTAAAACCTTTCAGTGGATGTATATGAGCTGTAATGTTGTGAATCCAATTTTATCTAATGTGGTGAATCTGGCAGTGACTTAAACTTGAAAAATGCTTAATTGATGAAATAAACATAATCAAACCACTTTGTTTTTATACATTTCCTTCTCTTCCACAATACACAACTCAATCTTCATAGAATGGAAATAAGTATGTTCAAGAAAGAATTAATGACCTTGTTATTGTTAATGTTTCAGGAAAAAATGTAACAAATAGTGTTAGATATTTGTGTTGATATCATAGCTTTTCGTCCCCTCTCACTTGCCATGGTTAATAATGTCTGGTTTACACATAACATGCCATTGTCACATGTCAACATGTATTTAGGATCAATTGTGATGCCAATTTCACGTGTTCACAGGCGATTAATAAGTTATTGCGTGAAACTCTTGTTATCTCTGTAAGGGACTTTGGACAAATATGCAGATATTACCTTGAGAATAAAAATATGAGCTAGGCATCATGTATGACAGTTGCAAAAGTGAGATAAGAGCTATACAATAGGTATGACAAACAGAACCTGCCACTGGGTATAAGAGCAATATAGGAGACATATACCTAGTATGTACATATAGGGCCTATATGCGGAAATAAAGAAGCAATATAGGAGACCTATATGCCCTCTATAAACACATACATGTACCTGAATTTGGCCTTTATGCACATATATGCGGCATATAGGTTGCATATATGCGCATATATGTTCATATACATTCTTTCCATGTGGGAAGCTGGAACTCAAGTCAAAAAGCAACTCTATGGCTTTGGGCAACACAATGAGAAGTGCTACCTTATGACAAGCCAAGAACTATCCTTCTGATGGAAACCTATCGCAAGCATTTTTCTTAGATTTCTCTGGGATCCTTATCAAATGCAAGGTTGAGACCATGGGGCATATTAGTGCATGAGGAATGAGTGACTTTGAAAGTATGGTCGAATGGTTTTTCTGAATCAAAAAGGTGACGATACTGGTGAAAACTCACATATAACTTCATAAACCTATTATGGCTGATCCACACTCTCCGTAGAATGGGTTCTAAAAGGTTCCTCTTTGTCACCATAAAGGAACCCTTTCTAGTGCATTCATTATTCATCAAGGCAAAATGATTCAGTCTTTGAGCTTTTTCACTGTTCACACCTGCTACAGGAAGTTCCATAAAGAACTGAGAAGGGTTCTCCAGTGGAGATAAGAAAGAACTATATTCAAAGGATACGACCAGGTCTTTACTCGACCAGAAAGAGAGGAGCATTTTACCTCCCAGAGGAAATTAATCTCAGAGTAACTGCATCATCAGTTAATGTGTACAGTTGCTGTCTAGTTGGCTTGATGAATTATTCTGTTAACAAGTCAGGACAGAAAGCTCTTCAGAGTTTTGACACAAATACAAAAAGCTTCCAATGTAACTCACACAGAAGGCAGTACAAATGTGCAAAAACCAACACAGACATGATGAAGAAGAGACTATACACCCAGAAAGAGTAATAACAAGCAGAACCAACACCGCAATTCATATGTAAATTGAGATGACGGCGATCCCCCGCATCGCGTGCATTAAGCAGATCATAGCTGCCAGGTTTAGAAATAGATATAGATTTTCTTCAATTTCCCTCAACAAAGCAAAGCTCATTCTAAAAGGACATTTCAAACAGGAAATATCTTCAATCAGTGGGTGAAAGAATTCTCAATGTACACTAAATCAAACAACACAGTCACATTCCGAGGCCCAGACAACTTGTAAGGAGTTATGAGACAACAAGGCGAAATATTTTTTGCAATAATCATTTCTCTCAATCATTGATCACAGAACTAATTGCACGCTGTCCCACTTCATGTCCTTGATGCCGGTCTCTCAGCGATGATGGCCATCTCTTCATATTTCCCTTTTGCTGTCGACAGGTCATTTGCCATACCTGGAGATTCTTAGCACAGTAAGAGGCAGCTCAAACACGTTCTGCTCATTGGCGCATCTCTGGGGCACAGTGAGATGGGTTTGGAATCCCCCCCCCACCGCCAAACTCTAAGCTTAGCTTGAACCTTTGCAGACCGCATAGTCCACACTGATACATTCTGTGTAATAACATAGCCACAAAGATGAAAGTGGCACATTTTCCCATGATTCCCCTCAGAACAGGTTCAATTGCCCTGAGGAGGCAGGGCCAGAGGGCAAGATGATGTGTCACTCAGCACCCCTCCGCACTGGGTGGTGGGGAGTCCCGTGGCAAATTCAGTTTGACGGCCCCGTCCCCCGAGTCCAGGCCGGAGGCAGAGTAGCAGGCGGAGGCAGGGCAGTCGGTCTCCATGGTGAAGAGTTTGCCCGCGGGGGGGTCGTGGGCGGGGCTGGATGCGCGGGAAGAGCTGGGGGAGTTGGTGGGGCTGAGCTGCACGGCTGTTGTATCCTGAAGTGTGTGCTCGCTGGTCTCGATCTCAAATGCCGCCCCACCCAGGCGGGTCAGGCCGATGCCACCCCCTGATTTGGGCTTCCGGGACCCCTGGGCTGGGGGCCGGCGACTGCACACGCAGCAAGCTCCGAAAAATGCCATCGCCACCAGCAGCAAGACTGGCCCAATGATGATTGGCGGGTTGCGGGCGGGGAGGAGGGTACCGAACGCAAAGGCGCCCACCAGAGTGATGTTGATGCCCGCCAACATGATGCAAAGGCCGCATGCGCAGCACAGCGCCGGGGATGGAAGCCCTTGGGGCCGCGTCTTCTTCTTCGGGGCTTTTTTGGGCACAGAGGTGCCGGAGCTCTTGTCTGTGAACATCATCTCCCCAGAAGGGGGGCTCCTATGACCCTTTGAAGTGTGACATCACAAAAAGTTCAATTAGAACATTCATAGCTGAACATTCCACCACCAATGTAGCGATGACTATTAACTATTGCGAACAATGGAGTTCTAGAACACTGACTACTCCGGCTGTCACATAGGGGAAGACAATGGAAAGACAATGTTATTGATGGATATCAATGCCACAGAGGGCAACAATATTATCATCATTGTTCGCCAGCAGAAAAGAGTGCTAGTCTTGGCTAATTATAAAGATTGTGGCCACAGTAGCACAACTCAAGGGCAAGTGTTTGGTAAGTTTTTGCCGAGCATTTGGCAACAGTGGATAAAAGTCTGGTCAAGTCAGGTTCGATGTGGATCAAATGAATCCCTGGCATCATGTAGTATCATAAAATTTCCTTTGTCGCCAATGCAGAGCATGAAAACAAAGTGGCAAGTTAATACAACCAAGCACCATTCAGTGGTTATATAATGACTCCACAACGATAGCACAGAGAGGACAGTATGAAAAAATGGCACTGCACTGACAAAAAATTAGCCAGTTTTGAACATTTTAAAACTGTCATCAAAAAAGAACCAACTAAGGAAAACTTTGACAAACTACTGAGAATTTTTAGAGAAGTCCACCCACACATCAAACACACCACATAAGACAAATATCATGATGAACTTAATGATGAACATAGCAAATTTTTATCGCCAAACTTCGTAAAGACATTCTTCTTCCATGTGACAGTCGGTTTAGAATTCTGAATTTAAAATTGTTCCAGGAAACCATCTCCTCAATGGGTTAAGACAGATTCAGGATTCAACAGCTGACATGCTGTCGTCACTGTGACTAATATCCTGGAAAAGGAACAGAGAGACCATCTGCACTCCAGCATTTAACAAGTTATTAGATTGATCAGAAATAGCATGCAATGTGACCCCCCCACAACATACCACCCATAGCCACTTACTGAGGGAAACAAAAAAATGTATTAAAAAAATAGGACTCTTAAAGGTGCACTATGTAAGTTTGTTTACTTTATGCACGATTATATTTTTATCTCAAATCGCCGACATCTCTCCACGATCTGCTAGCTGCCTGCCCCTAAATTCACTGTAAAAAAACCCCTTGGCTCTGGAGACCGCACAGGTGTCACAATCTGAAAAAAAACACAAGGGGCACAGGCTGTGCCCCATAACATAACAGACCGTCTCGGCCAATCACCAACGAGAGTTGACAGTTATGGAAGCATGGGAAGGATGGAACTATGGGAGGGAGGGGCGGTATATCTCTGTTTTGCTTGAGTTCGAATGTCAACAGAGGTGAAGGTAAACAAGCTTGCATAGTACACCTTTAAGTCACCAGTCACTTCCTTTGCAACCTACAAATATGACACAAGATTCCAGTTCAGCAGTAGAAATATGACACAATTTACATCCAAAACCCAGCTCGCAGCTCCGTAGTGGACCACTGCTGTAGTACAGGCTTACAGACCTTAAACAAAAAATCAAACATTGATGTGGATGCAGTCAGGCTGAGCTGCCTATAGTTATTCCAGGCAGGCAACAGAGTCTGCTGCTTCATGATAAAGCGTTAAGCCTGCAGGGCGCGAATCTAAGCCAAAGCATATTGTTAGTGGCTGCAGCTCTAGACCAAACAGTGCGCAGAAATAACTCTTTATTTCTCGAGTTGTAGTGGTTAGTCACTTGAGAAACAAACTCCAGGCACAGGAGGACAAACTCTTAAATTCCCCACACTCTCACACCAGGAAGCACAAGGGTGATTTTGAGATGGCAGCAGTCTTTCATGATAGTTTTTTTGGGTGCTTATGAAGAGAATAGCGACCTGGTAAACCAGGAGAGTTCCATTTGGTGAAGTTGGGCCTCCCTTGAAAACAGACCTGGGGAGACATAGTGCCTCATGGTTTACGGAATGTGTGTATATGTGTGCGTGCCAGAGTGTGAGGACGTGTGTACCTATACTGGTGAGAACTAACTCCTCAGAAACCACAAATGTAATGAGAATATTTAGGAATGTAAGGATATTTTGGATGGCCTTTTCTGGGATTACAGATGATTACAGCTAAGTGGTTCAAGTTAGGGTAACAGGATCAGGTAAAGGTTAGGGTTGGGATTATGCATAGTTAGGGTTTGAGATGGGCTATACAGAATGTATGCAAATCAATACAATGTCCCCAGAAGTATAGCAATATAAATGTGTGTGTGTGTGTGTGTGTGTGTGTGTGTGTGTGTGTGTGTGAAAGAGAGGGAGAGGGAGCAAAGACTTGTGTAACCTTACTGTATGTACACTTACACTCGCACGTGCTTGTGTGCTCACTACAATGGATTTTCTCATCAACGTTTTAGAGAAGCTAATATACATCACTGACAGCTGTACAGTGAACATAATTTCATCATTCAAAACTGGGACATCTACAAACACTGTAGATGAAACTGTCATTGGGGATGATATTCCCAGTGCAACATTTGTCTTATAGTTGTCAACTTTATACTGAGATGGCAATTATGTGGTGTAATGAAGTTAGAAGTATAGAAGTTAGTTCAATTCTTAAAGAGAATGTATAGATAAGTATGTGAGAGTCGTCCAGGGGGGCTGCATCTAGATTGTTTGCAGACCCATAAATCAGTAATCTTTCAGTAAACTGAATGCTTTAGAGGGGTAAATGCAATAAACAACATGGACTGGAGAGTCGTGTACTCTTATGGGTTATTCAACATGAATTGTTACCCCAATATTTTTGGCCAGAGCTAAAGCCACCATGTACCTTGGACACCTCTACTAGGAGGTAAAAACCTTTCAAAGATAAGGACTCGAGGCAGTTTTTTGCAAGTGACAAAGCTTGGTGTCATGACTTCCACATTTAGTAATAACCTTTAACCTTAATGTATACATCTATCGGCCTGTAAAAAACATCCCTTTACAAACAAATCAATGCTGCCAGTAATAACTGTTCTTCCAATAATTAGGTATGTAGGGACAACACCAGGAAAATCTATTTAAAGAACCACTAATTACATTACAAATAGGCTGTATAACATAGCAGCCCCGACAAGTCTGCGTTAGCCTATACAGTCTGCGCGATACAGCTATGCACAAACTCAATAAAAGCTACAGCCAAATCAGGCGGTAAACGCTATACAGCTAAATCAGGTGGTAAATGCTACAAAGAAGGCTTCTTACTTTGGCAGAACAATGGACTTCAGATCCAAGCAAACTCTGACAAGCGAAATTGCTGCCTTGCATGTATCTGTAAGATTTCAACACAGGTCCGTCAACATACAAGGTTTACAGTACCACATAAAGGCAGAAGGGCAGCATATGGAAGAATTCAGATTGTAGGGAGAAACAGCATGGTGAGCCATGCGCATTAAACACTTGTTTGCGTAAGGCCATCCATGTAACAAAAAAAAGGCAAATTTTAGTTGGTTAGCATGCCCACTTGCCCCAGAAAAAAAATGCTCACGCTTCCTATTTTTCATTTTATTTTCTATTTTGGAAATAGCCCTTAAAAGGAAAGTGACAAAAATGCTCCAAATCCCAATCCATGTAGCAGAAGATGTGTTTGCACCACAAATGAGTTAGGAGATTTCATTCTTCATGTAAATAGGCATACTTGTGACTTGAACTTGTCGTGCTATTTGGATGTCAAACTCTTATTACAATAAATTTAAAAAAAAAAACCCCGACCCACGCCTAAGAACTGAAATGTGAATGATGCTAATCAAATAATTTTTTTATATAACTAAATATGATGGAAAAGAACACTCTCAAATATCATCATGAATCGTCAAAGAAATAAATGAGTGGCTAGTAACTTGCAACCATGAGGGTTACAATGAATGTATTATTAGCTATTGTCCTGCTGATAAACATCCATCCATCCATTTTCAATACCCGCTTATTCCTCACTAGGGTCACGAGGCGAGCTGGAGCCTATCCCAGCTGGCTACGGGCAAAGGCAGGGACCCACCCTGAACAGCTTGCTGCTGATAAACAATGACAGAAAATGCCCAGGTATAAGAAAGGATTGCCGTGCTATACAGGGACGGTGAGAGAAGCTTGCTCTGTCCCCGCTGTTGTGCTCAGTGCCCATCTATATAAATCTTGGAGCCTTCTCTAATCAAAGATAATTAAGAAGACTATTAGGATAAACCAGAAGCTCATGAAGCTATTTGGAGTGAATCTAACACAATAGTAATACCATGATAATTACGCTGTCCGATCCCATCAAAACAAATATATTACACAGGGCTTTGGATATTTCCCCAGCAATAATCCTTCTGTGCTGATTCCAATTGTTGCCTACTCCCTCTAAATGAATTTAAATGAATGTCTTGAGAGCTTTATAGAGCAGGGACTGACCTGGTGATTAGCATTGTTCAGCCCCAGCCAATGCCACTGTGTTCTGATTTATTCAGTTTATTCTTGAGAGCATTATTATGCAAATTATTCAAGTAGACTTTCAGATTCTGCTAATTATTCTTACATAATCAACCCATGTTTATTGCACCTTTTCTAATCCAACAGAGCAATATCAATACCGCGCGGCTTTTTGTTATTGATATAAAATCTGGCAAAGAAATATGTTCTGGGAAATATGAACAACAGCATCTGAAAAAGGGGAGCTTGGTTGAAAGTCTTTATCTAGTATGTTTCTCCGTGGCTTTGCAGTAATGATCACATATAATGGGAGGATAAACAGTTGCACAGTGGCTTCAAACACTCTTCAATTATCAGCTAATGAAGCACTCAGTCTCAATCAATAGAAATCCTCTAATGAGGCAAGTTATTTTTCAAGGTAGGTTCAAGCTAATGTTAGGGTTGGAGCTTTATGGCTGCAGCTCGCACATACTTCAAAACTCAGAGAAAAGGGTAAAATCTCACAAACTAGGGATTAAGACAGGTTTAGTATTTTAACTATAGACTTTAACCAAATCCGAGTTTAATAAGCTCCACTCAGTGCCATGGAGAAACTTTTTTCATCAATGGCAAGCAAACTGAAGTAGAAACAATATGATTTTTCCACTAAATAAACCATGCAGATTGAATTTATTTAATAGAGCCGGTGCAGTAGAAACAAATATTATTTTTTGTTCGACTAAATTATCTTGCAGATTGAATTTACTCAACAAAACCGATGGACTTAGAGGAAGTAGTGAAAGGTAACCCAAATGTCACACCACAGGATTTGCTTCATTGATGAGAATGGAATAGCATGGCAGGTATGGCTATAGAAGCAGAGACCCTCAATGTGTTCCTGTTCAGCAGCTAAAATATGTGAATTGTAGGTATTGAGACATTAAGTTCTGTGTTGAGATCAGTGGACTTTGGTCAACACCATTGTTGTGCAGTGACCTCTGGGGGCCAGATTCCTCTTCAGAATGGTGCAAATAGAATAATTTCTTTACTATTTATACGCAAGTCTATTAATACCTCAGACAGTAACTTCTCACAAGAGGGCCTCTTCTGCTTGTTTCCATAGAGGAACTATTTTACTCACTTTATCCTGAAAACATGTGAACAGTGTGAGAGCCCCCAGGTTGTACTGATTTGCCAAACAAAGAACTTTTGAACTATAAATAGTTACTCTTTAGAATCACTGAGAAGCCTTTTGGGCCAAGCCTTTCTGAGTGTGTAGGAAAGCAAAGGTATATAACTTTTTGCGCTGTTCACAAACTGCATGTATTTAAGCATTAATTCAGCGAGTCTCGTTTTTTTTTTTTTTTTTTTTATCTTGACGTTTCAAACCTCAAACTTGAATGTTGTATTGGGGACAGGCCAGTGATTTGGAGTCAGCGAGAGCCAAGAAAGGTTATTCAGCCTGTCCCTCGGTTCTGAATGGGCGTGGGGATTGCCAGCAGTGCAGACAGCTGAGGTACAGAGGAAGCTCAGATCTACCCTGGTCACAAAGGGGAGAAGAAGATTGATGAACTCTTGTAATCCTTTAAGCCACCATTACAGACCTGAAGGTGATCCAGTCTCCAAAGTTGATACAGATGGACAGGCTATAGGAGTACCACAAGAAGTTTGGGGCTGCTTTTGCCATTAGGAAATAAAGTGGAGGAAGACAGTGTGAGTAGTAATTCCACCTTTTTTTTTTATGAAGTCTTTACACACTGAAAAAAATGTTTTTTTGAATGAACATATTTTTTATAAGGTAAGTGGTTGCACAAAATATTTTTATCTGAAGCTAGATATTTTTATTATGTTGACTATTTGAAATTACTTATATTTTTTAAGTGGAGTTAAATACAACTATTTCTATTAAAATATGCTTAATTAATATATGGAACATTTACTAGGGGTCAAAATCACTTTTTTCAGTGCAGTGCTGTCATGGATACTTTCATTTTGGTCAAATACTATACCATGCATGCTACATTTTGACCTCTCTGGGGTGTTTCCAAAGAGCTTAGGGGCTGACTACATTAGCAACGAATTCTACCATATGTATTCAGTGGCTCCCCCATCTACCTTATACAAAGCTCTTGGGAAACGTATCCCAGGGTGATTGGACTGTACATGCTGTGATGTTATGCGTTGTCCTGCTAATTTCACCGAATAAAAGTTGTTAGTCGTTTAATTCCCAATGCGAGCATTCATTCATTTCCCAACAAAAGTATGAGGAGCGACTTGGAGCAAACCCTCGGCCTCCGACCAATATGGTCTCAAATGCCACAGAGTTTTAAGGATAGAAAAAATGTAATTTTACTCGAATGGCTTGCAGTGTTTTAGTACTTTGTCATCTTCAGCCCGATGAATTGACGAAACGACCTCTGACAACAATGTCACTAATAAAAGACATTTAGCCACCTAGATACACAATCAGTCTTTTGTTCTTCTTTTTTATATACGATACCTCGATTTGTGCAGTCTGGGCACACGCGCTGAGCATTAAGGTAATCCGACGAGCTGCCCGCGACGTTGATGGATTGGGTAGGACGCAAGAAGCATTTTTTTTTCATCTCACCAATTGAACACAATCTTTCTTCAGAACATGCAAGTAAAATCAAAGTAGCAAAAAATAAACAAAGTTAAATACGAATGAAGTACAATACATATTCTTACAGGTGCACCCAGTAGACTGCATTTTTATCATTAATGCACTTGTTTTCCAGACGATTTCCATTGAAAATTACGAAATAAAAACCGTTCCAAGACAGTCACTAGAGGAGGAATTCGTAACTTCAGGATATACAACTCCATTACCTTACAATACCCAGATGTTCCGTTCGAAAAAACATCCATAAATGAAAAATAATCTCATGATTTAAGACTTACCTCAGCGCCTGTCGGCTAATTGCATCAATGTTGCAATTTCTTCATTCTTTGTAGGGCATAAACCTATCCTTCGAATGTTGGTAAACATACTGAAAATCTTCAAACTGTCACCAAACAGATATTATCAGCTGAGGATGGTGCTTACTACGCGTGTAGTAAAATTGACCCACGACTTGATGACTGAAAACCAATACCAGGACATTTATAACACGAAATACTGATCATATTTCTGAAAGCATTCTCCTTGTCCGTTGACTGCCGACGGAAAGTCATTATAGTGAAAAAAAGACATTATCTTCGAAGATATACCACTTTTTTCAAAAAGCGTTTGAAGGCATCTTAACTGAAACCAAATTGAAGGCATCCCCTTGCACAGCACTCATTGATTCAGCCGCTCACTCTCTGGCGCATATATCTTCTCCCTCAGATTACGCACATGTGCCCGCGCAGGCGCGAACTCGTCCACTGTCCGACAGCAGTCGCCTGCCGATTTGTCGAGGGGTTCTTTCGTCCAGGAGTGGACAGCACCAGGTGCTGATTCACATGAACCGGTGCTACTGAAGTTGTCGTCAATTGTGTCGCATATTCATGCGCACAAACTTGCCCAAGTACTTTAATCACATTAAGACAGGGAATGACGAGATAAAATTCCACTCCGTCTATTGCAGAATTAAGAAAAAAGTGGTTAACTGTAAATGTGGTGGACTTCAGTACTGCAATTACTGTCAAGACTTGTTGAACTCGAGACGCATATGCACCAACAAAAGCAAATGTCAACTCCACTCTCTTTAAACAGATATAGGCAAGGCCATTTTACTCGAGAAATTTTCTCAAATTAGTATTTCATTTTTCTTTTATCTTTTTTAGATATTCACATAGCCTTCACATTTTTGACATTAACTTTCAAACAAACAGCTATTTGCACCTTTCAGGATCTAACCCCAAATCTATTTACAAACACAAATATTAAAATTTACCGGGCACTAAACCTGATTGAAGTTCAACCTTGACTGGCCTAAACCGGTCAGGATTATGAGAGAATTCCACTCTCCAAGCATCCCTGCTGATGCCACATAAACTACTTCCACAGATATTTCTTTACACCTTGAATGTCCTAGTCCTTTCTGTATCATTTCATTGTGCATTGTTGAAAATGACTGCTTTCTTACAAACACAACTTCACCATCAATGGAACTAACCTGGTGAAACACTGGTTTCTTTAAAAATAATCATCAGCAGAATCCTTCAACCATTCTCCAGGCAGTCCCTGGGGACCAGCTCAATTCAGAAAAAAAAAAAACAGGAAATAACAACGAAACAAGAGCCCAAAAGCTGTTACTGTCCCATGAGTCGCGTCCCAGTGCCATGATATATTGCTTACAGTCCCTTAATGCATGTTTAACAGAGACAGCAGACAACAGAGATCTGTGTCCTTTGAATATTGAGAAGCTGCGTTCTGCTGCAAGGAGGGGGGGAGTGTTTGCACAGTCATGAGCCTGAATCCTAATTGTCCTCCCATCAGGGACCCATGCAGAGGCACTGAGGTGCAGGATGTTCCTGTTCCCTGGAACAGAAGGTGGCAGATGCCTCATTTCCTTTTGTCATCAGGGCAGGATCTGGGCCTCCAGGAACTGTTCACCGATCATAGGAGGCGCATGCAAGTGTGTGTGCGCGTGTTTCTGCCTTAGTGTGTGTCTGTGTGTACTCGTGTGCAAGCTTGTGTGAGTGTGTGTGTGTGTGTGTGTATGGACACTGTAAAAAATGATAGCCCCATTAAAGTTACAACCCCAATTCCAAAATAGTTGGGACAAAGCGTAAATTGTGAATTTAATCATAACGCAACAACTTTCAAATCACACCAGCCAGTATTTTATTCACAATAGAACAGAGATAACATAGCAAATGTTGAAACTGAGAAAATCTACAATTTTGTCCACAAAATGAGCTCATTTCAAATTTGATGGCTGCTACAGGTATCAAAAAAGTTGGGACAGGGGCCTGTTTACCATGGTGTAGCATCCCCTCTTCTTTTTAACACAGAGTGGAGTCGTCTGGGCATTAAGGAGAAAACTTTCTTGATTTTAGCCATTGGAATTTGATCCCAGTCTTGTTTAATACAGGCTTCAGGCTGCTCCTTTAATGGACTTTTCATTTAATTATGCATCAGATGTTCTTAATCAGTGAAAGATCAGGACTGCAGGCAGGCCAGTCCAGCATACGGACTCCTCTACTACGAAGCCATACTGTTGTAGTAGCAACAGTATGTGGTTTGCATTGTCCTGCTGAAATACACAAGGCCTTCCCTAAAATAGATGTCATCTGGAGGGGAGCATATGTTGCTCTAAAACCTTTATACACCTTTCAACATTCATGGTGCTTTATAAAACATTCCAGTGTCCCACACCATATGCACTAATGCATCCCCATACCATCAGAGATGCTGGCTTTTGAACTGAACACTGATAACAGGAGGGGTGGTCTTTCTCCTCTTTAGCCCGGAGGACATGACGCCCATGATTTCCAACAAGAGTGTCAAATTTGGACCTATCTGACCACAGGACACTTTGCTACAGTCCATTTTAAATGAGCCTTGGCCCACAGAACAAGGCGCTTCTGGAAACAAAGTCTATCTTCAAAGTGAGCTCACTCACAGTTAGTTGAGCTTGTTTCATTTTTAAGGCAGCCAATGAACTTTCCTTTATAAGTTTAACCAGCTTGAAACTTATTACAGTGAATACATGAGAGCGTTTGTTTGTTCGTGTGTGTTTGGGTGTGTGTTTTTTGTGTCTCGGCATGTGTGCGAGTGTTTGGGTGAGTGTACTTGTGTGTATGCGTTTGACTGCTCAAAAAATGTCTGCCCTTGTATTATAACATTTCTTCCGTTGTAGTGTTTGTTTTATTGTAATTTTCATGTTTGTTTACTTGCCTGTCTTTTTGAGCCGTGGTATGTCAACTGCACAGTCTACGAATTACTTATTCATAACAGAGCTGCTTGAGGTTCTATATGAATTGTATCTTGTCTGATATGCTGTGTGTAGCCGTGAAAGCTATGTTACTCAATGCACTTGCAAGCTATTGTTTGGAATAAAAGTGTTTGTACTAAATAAATGTAATACAATGTAAATTTATGCGTGCCAGCGACTCCAGCATATACACTTTGTGCGCATGCGCGCACGTGTGTGTGTGTATGTGCAGTTATGAAGGGCAGTACATATTTATGAGATGCGAATGATATCGGATATGTGGTGCATTTATTGTTTTCCAGTGGAAAGTGACACTTTGTCAACAGTCACCAGTACATGTGTGCACATACATAATCAACGATGTCCCCTCCTTTGTATTCATGGATTTGATGAATGTTTCTGTGCTTACAGAACGTCCTGACATTTGACAGAGTTACATAAATGTTCTTTTTCCAGGTCTATCTGTGCCCATCTCTCACAGTCAGTGACTTTCAGGTCATTTCCAATGTTGCAATCGCAAAATGGGGCACAATAACAATGTGAATGTTGTGCTTTAATGTGCATGATTGTAATTGGTTAATGTGAGGGAGCGCATGGCACAGCTGTGAGTTCCACCAGCTGCTGGTTTTCTGAACAACTTGTCATTTTTGCGCTTCATTGTAAAGGTGCTCGTGTATCCTGACGTTAATTGCAACCTGCTATGATGACATCTACTTTTTACAATAAACTGTATAAAAAGATGGACACAGCGTTCAGGTCAGAAAGCCTATGTGGAAATCTCTGAAAATTGCATTCTATTTAATGGCCAGCCGATGGCGAGGTCGGTTGTTGCAGAAAGAAGTTCAATGTTATAGATTTCATGGTTTAGGTCAGGGGTGGGCAATCACGGTCCTGGAGGGCCGGTGTGTATACAGGTTTTTATTCCTATCAATTACCCTGACTGATTGAGTTAATTGATTGTATGCACAAATATAGATTTTCGCAATGATTCGATCAAAGGAAAATATTTTATGAAGGGAGACAAGACTAGTCTTTGTAGTTTCATGATAATTTAAAGAAATGCGCATGAAACGTCAGATTTCATAAATGGCTAATTGAGACAATCAACTAATTAAAGACTAGACGTTGGTGTGAAAACCAGGGACAGATATGGCCCTCGCTGCCCACCTCTGGTTTAGGTTGTGTGTCTGAGCGTTAAGGACTTTCTCTGTGGCTCTCGTCCCGGGACGGCATCGAATTGTATTACAATCGAATTCTTTACCCAGCTGGCTGATTGGACTTGGGCGGCACCTTCCCTGAACTCTATATAAGTCGGAGGTCCGCCTCGCCTCCTTTGCTAGAGTGTCTGATTATAGCTAACACTTCAGCCAGAAGATATTTCTAGTTAGAGTTTTGTGCGAACTTCATCGCGGTTTTTTAAGGGAAAATATTATTAGGGAGATTTACTTTTGATTTCGTCCCTCATTCTCATTAGGTTTGCACCAATTGAGGTGTTTTAGAATTCTCTTTACTCAAGACCTTTTGGTTGCTTTTACTGCATCGTTGCATGCGGGACTTTTTCCTTGTCTCTTCCAGTTTCTCTCTCTCGATCTGATTGTTAAGTTTGCATTTTGGGAAGCGCAAGAGTTAATTCTCTGCCAATCGTCTATTCCTCCTTTTGGTGATTTTGAGTGCTCGTTATTGCTGGCCTTCTGCATGCCAGTCCACTGCATTTGGCCTCCAAACTTCCACCATCAAAAAAGAGGCCTATAAGAAAATGACCCTACTTCCCCACTTGATTTATAATTTCAGTAATGATTTTCCACATTATTTTATGGTATCTATCACAAATTTCAAGTCTCCTTCGATATATCACAGTGTTCATTTTTGTAAATTATGGTCCCAAATAGACTAGATTAAAGGATAAAGCCAGATATGCTTTGGGGGTTTGACTAACCTCTGGTCCTGGTCTAATACGGTCAGATCCACCCATAGATCCACTCCTCGCTCCTCCCTGGATCTTCAATTCACGCTCTCGTCCGATAGGAATCACATTTAGTTTCAAAACGGCAAGATGGCGCCGTTCAATTTGCCAAAATTGAGACTTCCCAAATGGTATGCTGAAACCAATGGGTGACATCAAGGTTGCTTTGTCCATCTTTTTATACAGTCTATGCTTTTTACCAGCTGTGAAAGCATTGGCTGGTATTGTTTTCTCCTTATGAGAGAGAGTGTGTGTGTGTGTGTGTGTCAGCATGCCAAAATGTGGTCCTGGACACATCGAGAACAACAAGAACCAGCACAGAAGCAGATGGCTCGATCCCAATGCAAGATAGTTTCTAGTTTTGTGTGTTTTTATTTGTATTTATTGAATGTGGTTGGTTGTATATCTACTGCATGTAAATGAAATTTCCCCTCCAGGACAAAAATGACTTTCTATCTATTTATTTCTTCAAAACTAGCTTAAATGACTCCTACAAAATATCTGTCTGTGCAAATAACAAGTACATCACAATGAGTATGCAATTTCCAAGTTTTCAGGCAGAGTGATGCATTCAGGTTTTTATTCATGTAATCATGGCAACCTTGAATCGCCTCTTATCTATTCAGAATCCATTTGAAAACCGAACATTATTTGTTGTCTGCGCTGTCGTTGTTCTGCGAATAATAAATGTTGTGCGAATAATAAAGACTGTAGCCTAGCTTTCACTTGAGTGAGAGTAATATTGAATTTAAGGCAACAAAGTACTGTAGATATTGACGCAAAGTTTTGATTGCTATGCTTCCACCTGCCATAGCTTCATATCCCTTAAGATTTATCTCTGGTCCCTGCATACAGCAGACCTTACATTACCTTGACCTCCAAAACCAAATCAGTTCAGCAGCACCCTGTGGGGAGTTGCCATGTCAAATTTGTCAAAAACCCTCCACTTCTTTAGTGATATGTTTGATGGATGGAAGGACAGGCGGACTGACTGAGGATTGGGAAACATTAGGCCTCCCACTCATTGTGTGGAGTGGAGGCATAATTACTCCATAGAAACGAACAGCAGTTGAGCTGCGTTTATCCTGGTGAAAAGAAACACTTCTGATGTGAGTGTATGTGAAGGAGCGTCTGAATCCACACAGAAGAACATGCATTTAAATCTCAAGGGATGAGACCCATGGGAAGGAAATTGAACTCGCTAGTTAGCTTGCCACAATCAAGCTAGCACATCCAGATATCCATCATCGCATCGAAGACAGCTATGTTGCTGCTGGGTTAGCGGGCTCCGTAAAGGCAATGTGACCTTCGTGGTCTCGGATCGAATCCAGCTGTGCCAGTGCAAAGTGTGACTTGATGTTTCACAAAAGTAATGCGTGACTGGCATTGTGCTGCTTAGGGATATGGGAGGGTTGTTCTTTGATCAAGCACATGTTCGACTTTCCTCAGACTTTGCTCTGTTGGTGCATTTTTAATCCTTGCATTTAATAAAGGCTTTTAAAAAAACTTTCAACCAGAAGAGCTGCCTTGGTTTCCATTTTTTGCTTTCAGACTTTGTTATGCGTTTGCAAGGTCTTGGACCATGAGTGAAAAGAATCGGCCATGACACGCGCATTGCTGTAGAGAATCTCTAACTGTCTTCGCTCGCCAAGATAGGCTTGCACGTGACTCGTGTTGCTATGTGTACATAGTTTGTACAGTGGACATTTCAGATTTGGGTAGGAATGAAGATGCCAATTTTATCACAAAGCGAGAGGCACTCCGAGAGTGAAAACCCCTGCCAAGGCAGCTCACTCTAAATCTTGCTGCGTGAGCATAGCTCATTGGAAATTTTTAGGATAGGTTCCGTCCCTGATGCGAAACCAATCAACCCGCAAAATTTGAGTGATATCACTTGGAGCGAAGTTTAGTTATTGCATGTCATAGGATTTTTAAGATGGCTGCTGTGGCGGCCATATTGTTTGACCAATTAAGACCAAAATCAATAGGATTCATCCCTGGTTTAATAGCAACCAATGAACAAAATTTCAGAGATACTTGCCCATCACATTTTGAGTTATCTTGTACACAAGAGAAAGACCGTCAAATGAACCTCAGCAAAAACATAACCTCCTCGGCGGAGGTAATAAGGCCACATCTCATTCTCCTTTGCAAGATTTTCACCTAGAATTGTAGCACAGGATAAAGGGCACTCTCTGGCAGCACTTTACTCGTGCAGATATAGTATAAGGACGTGTTTCTTTTCCAAAACAATCTGCCTCTGGCTTGCCCGCCCTCTCACAACCACTCAAGCAGACATACTCTGCCAAAGACTCTCCACACTGTGGGCTCAGAACTCCATTCACTTCCTTCCCCATTCATGAGTCACACCATTCATCATTTGACAATAAGAAAGGGCTGAATACCATTCATGAGTCATCTGCTGGCAACTTTTCATTCTGAGAGGAACCCGAGTGGATACCCACCGTGATTACTATCATCGATTTTCTGGGCACTTTAAAATATTGCATAGCAACATTAAAAGAGGACAGTATGTTTTATTTATTTATTTTATTTTATTTATTTTTGCTTTGTGTGTTTTGATTTGGCCTCCCCGTTCTGACCTCATTCTTTATGTGTCTGTACTAAAGGTTTCCATCAAAATTGTTAGCAGAAAATTTCATCTTCTGTCTGCTCTGGGAATTTCAAAGTAATACATTCGAGCCTTAGGAAATCTGGGTCTCATGGCACAGCGGCGAAGGAACGAGGAGGCCAGGTCGATGCTATTTGGTAAGTGCCGCGTATTTAAAAATGACCACCACACACCAGGGTAAAGATTAACAGCTACATTTTACAGTGCACCCATCACCCATCAGCACGCTAGCGCCTCCTCTGGGCAATCAACAAATTTGCCATTTTAAAAACTCAAGGTCAGATTCAGTAAGGGCCAATCCCATTTTTTTTTTGTATTTTCATCTCTACCCCTACTTCAATACCTTGCCTTTGCCTCACTCCTTGAAACAGAGTTACAAGCTTTGAGGTTGAAATATTGGGGCTAAGTGGTAGGGGTAATGGGTGAATTGGAATTGGCCCCAAGGCCATCTGTACAAATCTTTTCTCCCTTACAAAAGCAATGACACGGCCAGTAACAGGCAAGGGTAGTTATTTTGCACCAATCATTGGCAATATTACTGGATTTGTGGATTTGCGCAAAAAGACTTAGGGATTTTGGCCCCCAGTCTTCTTAGGAGGTCTCAAATGCAAATATAAAGGAGTGGCAGCAGGTGAGCTGAAAATAGAGGAGACATCGAACAGCTCAGTCATCAAATGATTGGTCTTGATCTGTTTCAATTGTTTTTATTTAATTGAACATTAAATGAGCTCAGAAAGCATTCAACCCTGTCAGGTGTGACCAGTTCTCCAGGTTAATTAAAGATGAGAAATATGACACATCATTTTGAAGCAAAACTGTTTTTCAGTTAACAATATTCACGCGTTGAGGCTTGTGTCCAACCTAAAGCCCCTGTCACACTGTGGCAACTTAGGAGGGCGAATCCCCGCAAACTAGAAAAAGTGAAAAAATCTTGGCAAGTCGTATTGGGCTTGTGGTGGATTCTCCCTCATTCGCCGGCATTCTTGGCGGAATTAACAGAGTAGTTTATCTTTTCTTATACAGCCAATGAAATTTTTTCTGAATTGAATTTTCCTGCCCATTTAATCCGGACATTGCATTGAGAATAAGCTGTGTGTTTGTACTTGCCGATGGATTTTTTAATCACTGGAAAACTTTTCAATCAAGTAGGATGATTGAAAACAAGTCAAGACTACTTACTAGTCAAAGGGATTTTTTTTTTTTGCGCCTCCTCTAATTTCAGCTGAGCAGCCGTCACTGATTAATGACGCACAACTTCAATTTCCTTGATGCTCGTTCAGCTGCCTGACAGGCAAACGCAACGGGATGGCATGGCTGCAGACATCAGAGTGGCAAAATTCAGCTGCAGAGAGAGCAAAGAAGGACGACGGAGTCTGTAGTTATACTGTGAATAATTTTAATTACACAGGCTTCCCAAAACTGTGTAGCTCAAAAATAATCCGCAAAATCCATTCATAATCCATTTATTATAATTCTTGCAAATTCTCTTCCCATAATTGTGACATGCAGTATGTGCGTGCTACAAGGAGACACAAGTATGAGTTTCCCCGAGGAGCTTGATTCACAATGCGTATGGCTCTGAATTTAAAATTGAATACTAGTGGAAAACAAAGCAAGCCCCAGAGAAAATGTGTGGGTGTTTAAGCGTGGACACACTGTCAACTCTGCCTTTAAATGGTCAATTGCAAAGTATAGAATACAGAAAACACCTAACACATCTTTGGTATGCGCTTTTACAGATGGAATTCTGTGAGTGGCATAGGTCAGAAAATACATTAAGAATCTGCAAGAACAGTGTGGGTGTCATCAGCCGATCTGTGCCCATAGTGAGACTTACACTTGACGTCTGAATAATTACAAGTGGGAACAACTTATCCCACCCATGTCATTCTGAAATGATAATACAAGAACCTATTAGGCTCAGCATCATCATTCTTTTCCCTAAGAGAGGACACCTCAGATGGCCATTTCATGGATGCAGTCTAAGGAAAAGAGAGGACCACAGTCATGGAACATCGATATCGGACGGCTGCTTGGTCTTTCGGCGAGCGATGATATCGGGGACATCAGATGAAGGCCTGAGAGAAAAAAGAAGCATTCACCGTGAATTCCAGTCCCATACTTGGCAAAAATACCTCCCTCTTTCAACATGATTTAGCACTCACACAACAGCAAGAATTAAGTCTAGGAGGTCCGTATTTTTGCATTGGACATTGCCATATTTATCTCAGCCCTACAATAGCAAAAGGCAGTAACTCCACTTGTCATGTATTGTAGTTACTGCCTTTTGCCATTGTAGGGCTGATCTTCAACAGACCACTTCCAAACTATACACCTCAAATCATTTGTGTATGATCGCAGAAAGCAATTAAATGTGTATACGCCTGCAGATGTATGTCTATGCAAATGGAAAAAATGTAACGGTTGAGCATATTTCTGTCACTCTGATACACTGGCATTACATGCATACATGTGCTATGCATCTATAATTTTTTTTGATGCATTTTGTATCGTTTTAACCCTCAGCGGCGCATGACGGTTGGACTCCGCGCCTTCCATGCTTGAGATTCGAATGATGCTTGCGAATGAGACAGGCAGTGTCAGTAACCAAGGCAACAGGATGTGGAGCAGTCGATTTAATGCTGAACTGTAGAGAGGCAAGGCCGTTTTCTGGAGTGAATATTATTCGTTTCACTGCGGCCTTGGGGATTAAAGCATTTCGACACTTCTTACCTCCTGCTGTCAGTTCTGAATTTATAATGAAGGATATCATATCAAGGGCAGTGGGGGAGGAGCTGAGGGGCCTCTGTCTACTCATTGGTCAGTATCAGAGGTATCGCTTGTCTGTCTTCAAGGGCATTCAGAATGATGGACAGTGGTGACAACTTCACAATGCAACCAGCCACGGAATGACCGATCATTCCATTCATAATGCCTTGAGAGGAAACTGGATTTTTTTTCACCATCTGTTTTTAAAGACTCATTTCATCTGAACAGATAATTTTTATGGATTTTCTGTTAAATTTCATTACAGTCATTTGCTGTTACACTTTCCCATCCCCCATTCCATCTGTCCAAGCCCCCAACAAAGGAAAGGTCAAATAATATTCTGACCACCCGCTTCAGCACTGCTGAAGTGTTGCCGTGGCTTAAGTCATTTCCAGTCCATTCTCTGTATTTATAAGTGTTTATATGATAATACAATCATGTTCCAATGAACTCAAATTATATTGAATAGCAATTATAAGCTATCTAAAGATGACATGATAGAAAATAGTTCTGCTAAGAAAAAAATATTAAGGATCAGCTGAGTAGGTTGAACTGTGCATAAATCTTTCCATGGCTGTATTGGACTGCATTCCAATGTACAGGGGAACAATTCCAGAGGTAACCCAAGCTCTGTATAGAAATACATGAAATAAGTTGTGTTCTCACAAATCCGCGTGTTGGAAATAGCTTGGGAAAAAACTGAACTCATCCATTAAATGCTAAGAGAACACGCTAACAACAACAAGCTTTCATTTCAAAGCAGATTGCAATCTAATTGTGCCATTATTCTAATGTACACGGAGGGCGATTGTGGCTCAGGGAGAGAATCATTGCCTCACAGCAGAGAACACTGTTGAGCTTGATTATGCATGAAGGTTTCAATGGTTGTGGCAATAAACTAACTGCACTTGGGCAACATTACCGAACTACAGCTCGCTCGCATATGAAGTTTTATAGGCTTATAACAGTTTATTTCTGCCCACCCTGGTCTAATAAACTACATGTATGTGCCTGTGTTTGTGCTAGCATTAGTCTTAGCTCTCCTAAATTGCCTCCTTATTAGGATTTCCATAGACAACATCAGGCTAACTGCGATAGCTTTCTCTCCAAAATTCAGCCATTGGACTTTTCTTTTCAATAATATTATACAAGTACTACTGTATCATAGGGGCTTACGCTGCTGCATAGACAATGTCCAGGAAAATTACCTTTGGCTATCAAAACCAAGAAGCACACTGAGAATATCTCAAGAGCAAAGGCTGCTTCATGAAAAATTCAGCTGTATAAATCTTCCATTGTTTTTCAGTCATCTCTGCTCAAATTCCCAGCATCCAATCAATCATTGGTTCTCAGCATTGGTCTTAGGGACCCCCTGTGTATGCGAGTTTTTGTTCCAACTGCAACTGCAACTGCAATTTTAAAGAGCTGTTAGTTTTTTCACGATTAGGTTAATGTTTAACCCTTTGAGCGCCATAGGCAACTATAGTTGCTCAATGGTGTAATATATCAAAACCAGATGCGGTTGAAAACCTATCATGTGTCAACAATTTGACACATGATAGGTTTTCAACTGCACAGGATAATTACATTTTTAATTCCATGAAAATTTATTCAGCGCTCAAAGGGTTAAACCATTCATTGATGCTGAACATTGCTGTGGCTCTTATGCCAAGCTGGATAAAATTTGGGCTTTATTGCAAACACTTGCAGTAGAAGTTCACATTTTTAACTGATAGCTTTAAAAAAAGATGGTGAATCAGTAGGGTTCTCATTATATTGTTCAAGTTATTTTCCATTTTACACATTTCTTATGGCTTGTTATAATTTGCCTTGTGTTTCAATTTGTCATTAACTTCCCAATTGCTGTTTTTAAGTGACAATGAGTGCACACTCTCAGTGATTAGGATCCAGCAGATACTTTAATTTCATCAGTTACGGTTTCCCCTCTTGGTATGCTATAAAAAACTATTGCAATAGACTGCCATCTGAGTATAAAAGTCTTTAGTGCGTGCATAGCTATATGCCAAAGTCACTTAAACAGATAATAAATCCTTATGAATATGAATAGTGCGGTTATAAATAAAATAACACCACTTTTTAATTCTGGCATTGCATAAGTGGATGGAACAAAAGCAAGTGTACACACGAGGTCCCCAGGTCCAGTGGTGTGTCATCATATGTTTTTAGGGCCTTCAGTGCCTCACCTTTTATCACATGATTTCTATCAAGCTGTTACCCTTTAAACTTGCCTGATTAAAAATGAAACAATTTATTCACTGAATAATCAAGACCAATACGTGACCAACAATAATTAAGAAATGACATTGACAAAGTGATCGCCTATTAGTTACTGTACATTCATACGATTGATGTGACTTTGTGGAGATGGCAATAATCTGACTTAATAGTAAAATTCCCAAACTTTTCCTGACATCCAACTGTTGTTTTGGCATTTTGACAGCAGCGTCTTTACATTTAATCACAGAATTGTCATCCTTACAATGTCATTTCCCAGAGTGCCATGCCTAACAACGCCCGTTAGCTGTGAGTATATTCACAATATAGCGCAACCTCCCATACCTTATTATTTTATAAGCCTTGCGGACTTGATTTAAACAAATCAGTGCCATTTCATGAGTGACAAGGGTTAAGAATACTTGAAAGACATACTGACATTTTACAAGATCATTTATATGTAGAAGAAAATGACTTGTAAATCCGTGAATCAATGCAAAATAGCCTGATACTATCAAAAATAAATTTGACAGTCATTCTACAAATTGGCCTTCAAAACCGATACTAATCAGACAAGTAAACTGTGAAAGGTCTAGGTAATTAAAGGAGCTGTGTCACGATTACTGCGCACGCTCAAAACTTTGAAAACTTGACGGTCATAGCTGCCGAGTTTGTGGGCGCTTTCACGATAAAATGACTGGCAGGCATATCAAACCTGAGACATGCAGGTTATGTGGTGAAAGATTTGGAAGCTGCAAACAAATACTAAGATAAAATAGCAGACAAATGCAGATCTCCACAGTTACCTTTAATTCCACACACAAAATCTGCTAGCTAAGTAGCTAGCGACTTCAATGCAAAATAGACGGCAGCCAGAGTGTAATTTGGCAATCTTTGGCTGCTCTGACAGAATCAAAGGTCTCCCCTCCCATCAGAAACAATTCTTGAGTATAGGCATGGTTGCAGCAAAGTGGTTAAGTGAATACCATTACCAAGTTGGAACAGATTCGCTTTAGCAGGCAGAATTTATACAGTCACTTTCAGAAGGTGTGGGAGCCATTTTTGGCACTGATTGATAAGACCTAATTGTGCCACTCAACTTAGTTTGCAGCTTCTATGGTGTTGTATATTTGATTCACAATACCTTTATTACAGATACTGTACCTGAGCATCACCCCTCCTTTTTTATTTTTTTTTTATTTTATTAATTTATTTTTGAAGTAGCAGTACAATTTTTTATTGATACTTGCTTACTGCATGCTTATTTTGCTTTTTATAATTATTTTTATTCATTTATTTAAATATTTGTTTAGTATTGTAAAGTCTTGTGTCTATGTTGCATATGTCTGTTGTATTAAAAGTTATAAATAAAGTATTTTAAAAAAGTAGCCAGCAACTTAACTCGCTTCGTTTGGACAGCATCATAAGACAATTAGCCAAATCACCAGCTAACGTTCCTTACATGGCTAACTAGGCTACGCTATTCAGCTAGCTACACAAATATCCACATCAACCTTTTATTTCACGTGTAATTTGTCAGCGAAGTTAGCTAGCCAGCGAACTAATTGTTTTCAGACAACTAGCCAAATAGCTTGCTAACATGAGCTACATAGCATCATTGCAACGCCACATTGCTAGTAAAAGCAATACCCAAGACAACTTTTTATTTCACTTGCAAATTTTGTCGATTAAGTATGCACTTAGCTAGCTATATCATTTAAAATTTCATCAGACAACTAGCCAAACTGCTAGATAACATTAGCTATGTAGTTACATGGCTATGCTATGCCACTTGCTATGCAGACATCCATGAAAAGTTATTCTTCTTCTGTGATGTTTATTGGAGTTGGGAAACAAGTTTACAATCCTCATAGCCTTTGGCTAAATAGTTAAATTGGCATTTTGAATCCTCAAATTTTCTTAGAATACTCCTTAACATAGAAAGCATTATGTCTGACTAAAATATATGGATACAAAGCAAAAACTTTACAATTACAGTCACTAATATCAGGTGTTTTAGAGCAGAGAGGCATCTAGAACATGCAAGACCATGGCTCTCCAAGTGCAGGGCTCCCCACCCCTGCCTGGGTGCTTTGCCAATTCTTCGTTGTGAATAAAAGGGCAAGTTTGTGACAGGCAGATTGGTAAATTGCACGTGTGGGAGATGGCAGAGGGGTAATGGCAGGTCCGAGTGCATCTCACCCCTCGTCCTCAGAGGCCTCGGCTGTTGGCATTCCCTGGAGGGTCCCCATCCTGCTCTTGGAGCGCTCCAAATTCAGTGTACCCTGCGTGGCTGCAGGCACACAACAGCGAAAATAAGCCATTTTAAAATGTTTAGAACGAGGGTATTCTTGGACTCCATCGCTAACAATTGTCAAATTCTCAGTCAGTTTCCTAGAACCCCACCATCTTCAATTACCAGAAGTGATTGTGAGCTCAGCAGTGGAACATTCTAATCACAATATTAGTCATCTCGCACCATAAAGCGGTCCAATAAAAACGTCTCTTAACACGACAGACCTTGTGGTCGTATACTACATGAGTCCTCAGTCCCACTCCAGCTCAGCAAATGCTAAAATACTGTGCGGGAATAAGTAGGGGTGTATAATAATGCCTAAGACATAACTGGGTTCCAGCGTGCCCAGGTTGACGGCGTGCAATACTCCTCCTATTTATGCATCTCCCTGAGGCCATCAAAACAAACAAAATGGCCCATGAATTTTATTACTCCATCAGTGCTTTAGAGATTTTACCTCAGCTCCCCACCAATCCTTAAAAATCCATTTACAGTCCAGCAGTGGAGCAGGAGGGAGTAAATTGAGAGTACAGCCAGCAACAGGAATGTATTCAATTGGAGCAACTGCCTCTCTATAGCCACAGAGCACTCACCCTTCAGCAAAGATATTCAAATCAGGACCAGGAACTGTCAAATCTGACAGGTGGACTTTAGTTTTCTGCTCAAAGACTGAACAAGAGGTAAGTTAAATCTCTAGTCAATCTCTGCCAGCATTAATGGATCGATTCACTACAAGGTAGAAAAGAAAACTGGCAGTTAGACAGATGTGAATATCCTTATTACAGGCTGAGCAGCATTAAGCCAGTTCAGCATTCACTCAAACTACGACACCATTTTGCAAGAAGATCCTGAAATTCTCAAAAAAATCTTGGCATGTTAATACAACCCCAATTCCGAAATAGTTGGGACGAAGTGTAAATTGTGAATAAAATCAAAATACAATGACTTTCAGATCACTGAGCCAATATGTTATTTACAATAGAACATAGATAACATTTCAATCATTGAAACTGAAACATTTTACATTTTTATCCACAAAGTGAGCTTATTTCAAATTTTCTGGCTGCAACAGGTCTCAAAAAAGTTGGGACCCTGGCTGAAAAAGCAATTCATATATAAGAGAATCAGTTGAAAGAACATTTAGCAAGTAATTAAGTTAATTGGCGTCAGGTGTGTAACATGATTGGCTATAAAAGGGATGTCTTAGAGAGGCTGAGTCTCTCAGAAGTAAAGATGGCCAGAGGCTCTCCAACCCATGAAGGCATGCGTAAAAAAATTGTGGAATACTATTAAAACAATGTTCCTCAACGTCAAATTGCAAAGGCTTTGAAGGTCTCATCATCGACAGTGCATAACATCATCAAAAGATTCAGAGAAACTGGAAAAATCTCTGTGCATAAGGGATAAGGCAGAAGACCTTGCCCGTGATCTTCGGGCCCTCAGACGCCACTGCATCACTCACCAGCAAGATTGACATTACTAAATGGGCTGAGAAATACTTCAAGAAACCACTGTCTGTAAACACAGTCCGCTGTGCCATCCACAGATGCCACCTAATACTCTATATTGCAAAAAGGAAGACATTGTTGAGCATGATCCAGAAGCGCCGCTGTGTTCTGTGGGCCAAGGCAAATTTAAAATGGACTGTAGCAAAGTTGCAAAGTGTCCTGTGGTGAGAGGAGTCCAAATTTGACATTCTAATTGGAAATCGTGGGCGTCGTGTCCTCCGGGCTAAAGAGGAGAAAGACCACCCCTCCTGTTATCAGTGTTCAGTTTAAAAGCCAGCATCTCTGATGGTATAGGGATGCATTAGTGCATATGGTGTGGGACACTTGCATGTTTTAAAAAGCACCATGAATGCTGAAAGGGATATAAATGTTTTAGAGCAACGTATGCTCCCCTCCAGACGACATCTACTCCAGGGAAGACCTTGTGTATTTCAGCAGGACAATGCAAAACCACCTACTGCAGCTATTACAACAGCATGGCTTCATAGTAGAGGAGTCTGTGCGCTGAACTGGCCTGCCTGCAGTCCTGATCCTTCACAGATTGAGAACATTTGATGGATAATTAAACGTAAAGATTGTCAAAGGAGACCCAAAACTCTCCAGCAGCTGGAAGCCAGTATTAAGCAAGAGTGGGATCAAATTCCAACGGCTAAACTCAAGAAAGTTTCCTCAATGCTCAAGGCCTCCACTCTGTGATAAAAAGAAGAGGGGATGCTACACCATGGTAAACAGGCCCCTGTCTTAATTTTTCTTGTGACCTCTAGCAGCCATCAAATTTGAAATTACCTCATTTTGTGGATAAAATTGTAAAAATTTCTCAGTTTTAACATTTGCGATGTTATCTCTGTTCTGTTGTGAATAAAATAATGGCTGGTGTGATTTGAAAGTCATTGCGTTTTGATTTTATTCACAATTTACACTTTGTCCCAACTAATTCGGGATGGGGTTGTAGCTTGAAATCGAAGCCGAGCAAAAACTTGATTTAATCAATAATTACCGTATGACCTTCAAAAATTCCAGGAAAACATGACATAAAGTACAACCTTATTTCCATCCATTTTCTAAACACTTCTTCCTCATCAAGGTCGGGAGGGAGCTGGAGCCTCTCCCAGCCTGCAATGGGCGAAAGGCTGGTAATCGCCCTGGAGAGCTCGCCAATCTATTCCATGGCTCATACTCCATTCACTCACTCCTATTGGCAATTTAGAGTCTCCAGTTAACCAAGCATGAATGTTTTTAGATTGTGGGAGGAAACCAGAGTACCCAGAGAAAAGTGCAATTTGTTTTGAAAGTGGAATTTGTTCCCATTCTTGCCTAATAAAGGGCTTCAGTTGGTCAAAAATCCTGGGTCTCTGTAATTGTATTTTGCACTTCATTATCTGCCATGTTTTCAGTGGCAGACAAGTTTGGGCTGCAGGCAAGCAAGTCTCGTTTCTATGCACTGTGTCTATGAAGCCGGGCTGTTTTAATATGTTTGAAGTGCGACTGGTGCTATGCTGCTGGAACAAACATTGGCGACCCTGAAAAAGACGATGCCTGGACGGCAGTATAATGTTCCAGGATGTGTGTATATCCTTTTGCATCAATTATGCTTTCAAATGTGCAAGTAGCCAATACCAAGAGCACTAATGCAGCCCTAGATAATGACAGATGCTAGCTTTTGAACCCATTGCTGACAAAAACTAGGATGGTTCTCTGCTTAGGTCACAAATAAAATACACCCATATTTTTCAAAAACGAGTTGAATAGCTTGTCAGACCATAGTTCCACTTTGTCACAGTCAATTTAAGATGAGCTCAAGCCTCGAGAAGTGGGTAGTATTCCTAGATTGTTTTGATATATAGATTCCTTTTTCTGCACTACAGTGTTGATGAAGAGTGTTCACTGACACAGGTCTTCTGAAGTTCCTATGAGCCCATGTGTGTCCACAGAAGGTCACGCCTATCCAAGATTGGTATTCAGACTTGGTATTTACGCATGGAGATTGCTCCATGCAAATACTGCTCGCTAGCTCGCTCGGTAACATTAGTTCGCTTGCTTAGCTGGCTAGTTCACTAGCCTAGTTAGCTGAGTTATATTTAGTATGACGTTCTGTGCACCAAACTGTTGGCTAACTAGGCTAGCGAACTAGCAAGCAAATTAAGGCAATATTTTATATTTTTGCATGAAGGTCTGAATTCGGTGCTGTGTGCATGTGCAAACGGAAGGACGTAAGAATAGACAAACAAAGTATCATTACGGCTGCCATAAGAGTACCCACTGCCTATTTTTATAGTATTGTTTGTCTAATTAGATCAGCCTGACATAATCAATGAAAGGGAAGTGTTCTTTCGCCATGAGAGTTTCAAATACAAAGCTGTTTGCTCACTCATATTCAATCACGTTACCGCCGTCACTGCAATATAAATGACTGATCGTGTTTGCCACGAAAAAAACCTTGCGCTCATAGATCATTGATGGATGCCTGTAGAAAGCTTGTGGAATTGAAAATTGCCCTGTCAAAACTGCTTAAAATGCACAAGTTGGCTATTTTAAGTTACCGTAGAATTGCGGATGGGTTTATCTGGGAATCGAGAAAGAGAAACGTTTTCTTGTTGATGAAGCTCCTTGCCAATAAACATGGACTGACAAATATTGTGGTTCACACTGATATGGCAAAATATAACTCATTATAGGATGTTTTCAGTGATTTTTATGGCCCTTCTCTCTCTTACTGACGACTGTGTTTTATGTGGTCAAGCAACCAGATGACATCACACTCCCAAGATGCTTTGTGAGCCTAAAAATTTGGCAGCCCCTTGGTAATTCAAACCATGACCGTGTGGCCTCACTTTGGCAATAAATAAAATCAAAGCAAAAGGCGAGAAAGTGATGACTTTGCTTGAAAATATTTATTTATATTCTGACAAGTACGTATTGCATTTCCTACTGTCCCAATTGTTGCAGAACTGTGGTTGTAATATTTTGTTTTGCAGAAATGATTTTGCACTTTCTCAACACAAAAGTGCAAGGCCATATGCTTAAAACTGCATAAAAGCATACACTTTTTTATATTATTACATGTCACCCACAGCCTTTGGACTCCATCATAAAATAGTGATTCAGAAGAGCATTCCAAGGACCCCAGCTCTTGGAGCTGCTCACCTTCTCGTCTCAGGGCATCGCCAGGCTGCTCGGCTGTGGGGTTTGCAGGTGTGGGGTGGACCCGCAGGCTCCCTGATGATGGGAGGAAGAGGAGGTTAATTAGGTGGGTAAGGCTGGATCCATGGAGTTAAATTACTGCCAAAACCTTGTATACAAACCGAACGTTTTACAAATGCACCACGATTCACAAACAAATACAATGTGATTTGCAAATATAAAAATGATTCACGTGCAAACAAAGTGTGGTTTGCAAATATGAAAACGATTTGCAAACGAATACAGTGTGATTTGCAAATATAAAAACGATTCACGTACAAACAAGGTGTGATTTGCAAATATAAAAACGATTTGCAAACAAATACAGAGTGGTTTGCAAATACAAAACACCATAAACAAACAAATGTTTTCAGTTTTACAAATACAAAACGTACCGATTACAAGTATACGACGAGAACCATTTCCTACAAGTACAAATCACTTTTGGCAGTTTTCTACCGCTGACATGGCGTAAAGGATTTTCTCACAAATGTCCTCACTGTTATTGTCCCTGTTAAACAGCAGGTGGGGCTATGACTCAATATCCTAGATCTCTACACCGTGAAGTTGAACAGAATAGAGAACGGCCGCCAGCGACAACCGTGGACATGAGGATGATGGCTGAGGCTAAATAAAAACGCAGTGTCTACGTGTTCGAAATAACTCCGTGTCCGACAGTGGGATGGTGTCAATATAACTCCGTGTCCGACAGTCGATTATTGTTTTTAATCTCTTGAAGTCTACTAAATCTTTTAGATAGCCTATTAAACGTGAATGTTTGATCAGATGGCTCAGTTCTTCAAGATGGGTACCCAATCAATGTTTCTGTTTAAGCTCTGCTCAATAAAGTGTTCTGATTGATGGTGATATATTTTTATTTTCCATTTCGTTATAAATCTGGGCCCGTATTCACAAAGCATCTTATCTTAGCGCTCGGAGTACTCCTAAGTCGCGCTAAAACATTTATGATAAAACAATCTTAAAATTCACAAAACCGCTGAGAGCAACTTTTAGTGAAGAAAATTGGTAACTCCTAGAATAGGGGTAGCTCTGAGATAGGCGGGAGTAATCTCCGTTGCTATGGCTGATGTCAATTCTCATGCACGAGTCTTGGAACAATGAGCACGGTGATTGGTTGTTTGGTGGCAGGGCAACCCATTGAAAAAAATATCCCACATACAACCCATGGAGGAAAAAATGAGAAAATAGTCCAAGGGACTGGTTTGTCCAATAAAATAATGGCAGTTGTTACGGGTTCGGCAGTTTTCAAATCCATTTCAAAGTAGAGAGGTACGACAATCCCCTTTTTAAACACTTCCCTAACCCCAAGCCTAACCTTAACTTTAACATTGACATTAAAATTATTTTCTTCCCGTCGTTCTTTACAATTTAAAACACGGTTACTTTAAAGCAAGTTATTGTTAACATACAAAGCATTGGTTTTTTTAGATTCGGTTTAAGATAATAGCATATTGAGCACTTTTGAAAATTGCAATGCACGGTCCCCGCATATCACGCTCTAAGCAAATAAACGTACATAGGAAAGAGATAATTGTAAAAACATTAATAGCATTAAACAAGTTATTAATGAAACGCGTCACTTGCCCCAATTGCTGCTTGTTACCCGATGAGAATGAGAATATGTTGCGATCATTTAAATGTCGAGCCGTTCAAGTTTGTTTGCCCTAAACTGTCATGGATGTAAGTTCAAAAATGACGCGAAAGCCCAGCTGGAGCCAAGACCAGTTACTGCTGCTGGGCCAGTTGGTGCTGGAGCGAAAGCATGTAACCTAATAAGAGGGAAAATTGGCTCGGGGGTGAACAGCAAATCCAAGCGGTATGCGTGGGATAATATCAGCCAACAGATCGTTGCAGCGTTACCCTCGGTGTCTCGGATGGCTAAAAGTTGCTCTCAGCGGTTTTGTGAATTACTTTTCAGATTTTACTCCTACATAAAATGTTTTAGCGCGAATTAGGAGTACTCCTAGCGCTAAGATAAGATGCTTTGTGAATACGGGCCCAGATTTATAACGAAATGGAAAATAAAAATATATCACTATCAATCGGAACACTTTATTGAGCAGAGCTTAAACAGAAACATTGATTGGGTACCCATCTTGAAGAACTGAGCCATCTGATCAAACATTCACGTTTAATATGCTATCTAAAAGATTTAGTAGACTTCAAGAGATTAAAAACAATAATCGACTGTCGGACACGGAGTTATATTGACACCATCCCACTGTCGGACACGGAGTTATTTCGAACACGTAGACACTGCGTTTTTATTTAGCCTCAGCCATCATCCTCATGTCCACGGTTGTCGCTGGCGGCCGTTCTCTATTCTGTTCAACTTCACGGTGTAGAGATCTAGGATATTGAGTCATAGCCCCACCTGCTGTTTAACAGGGACAATAACAGTGAGGACATTTGTGAGAAAATCCTTTACGCCATGTCAGCGGTAGAAAACTGCCAAAAGAGATTTGTACTTGTAGGAAATGGTTCTCGTCGTATACTTGTAATCGGTACGTTTTGTATTTGTAAAACTGAAAACATTCGTTTGTTAATGGTGTTTTGTATTTGCAAACCACTCTGTATTTGTTTGCAAATCGTTTTTATATTTGCAAATCACACCTTGTTTGTACGTGAATCGTTTTTATATTTGCAAATCACACTGTATTTGTTTGCAAATCGTTTTCATATTTGCAAACCACACTTTGTTTGCACGTGAATCATTTTTATTTTTGCAAATCACATTGTATTTGTTTGTGAATCGTGGTGCATTTGTAAAACATGTTCGGTTTGTATACAAGGTTTTAGCAGTAATTTAACTCCATATGGATCAATATAGGCAGCTCCAATGGTCAAGAGCTGTAAGGATTGGTCAGAGAGCTATGCATAAGTGTGTTGCTACACAATTAAGCATCTAATAGTTGTGTAAGGTTGTGTTGCGGAGTATCTGGTAAGTATGATGTTATATTGTGTGAGGCAATTTTCAAAGCATCCAGAATGTGTGAGGCTATACTATTGAGAATTCAGGTAGTGTGATGCTATATTGTGATGCATTCGGTAAGTGTGAGGCAATATTTTAAAGCATCTGTTATGTGTAAAGCTGTATAACGGAGCATGAGGCATGTATGAGGCTATATTATGGAGCATTAGGTAGGTGTGTGGCAACATGTTAAAATATTCTGTAAGTGTGAGTGTATAATGGGATATCAGGCTACAGGTTATAATATGGAGCATCAGGTAGTAAAGTGTGAGGTTATATCATGGAGCATTCAGCTAACGTGAGGCTATATTATGAGGCATCAGGTTATTGTGAGGCTGCATCAGGGAAAATTCAATATTTCTGAGATTTTACTATGGGCCATCATGGAAGTGTGAGGCTATATCACAAAGCATCAGGTTAATGCAAGGCTCTATTATGGAGCGTCATTGTGACTATGAAGCTATAGCACAAGCCTTCGGGTGTGTGAGGTTATGTTATGAACCATTCAGTAAGAAATACTGTCAAACTGCACCCATGTTTTACATCAAAACATCCTGCTTACTGTAACAACAACTGATCAATGGCCAAAGGTGGGAATTTAATACCAAATAAAACAACTTTCTGTGCCAAAGTGAGTGTAAAGTTGAAGGAAGGAACTGGAAAAAAACAAAAGGTCTGGAAAGTGAGTGAACAATTCTCATATTATAATGTAATATGAAAAATGAACAGCAGTAGAGGAAAGAATCAAAACAATGCAAATGGCAAGTTTGTTTCCCAGCAATCCTCTTATGCAGCAAAGTCCATTTCTTACATGAGTGATGTTACATGCAAGCAAGGAAAATAAGAATTACGGGGAGTGACTGGTAGATACATATGTCAAGATCCATTATTGCTCATGATTATGCATTTGAAGTCAAAGTATCAACAGACTAATCTGATTAACATTGAATGACCTAATAAAATTGAAGCTAATAAGGTTGACCAGTATGTGAACATATTCAATAAAATGAACGCTCAAGTTGTGATAAGAATAGCTTTTTGTTTTGCAATATTCTGCTCGTGCATACCCCCCTGAAGCTTTTTTTTTTTTTTTTTATCGCAACGTCAATTTAATCTGACACACCTGTTTGATGAAGGAGACTTATTTATTCGCGGTTGATGTCTGGACACGTTCCTCCTTCCGTCACAGTGTAGGTGCTCTCAGTATGCATGTCTAAAACTACCCTAATAAAAAATGATGAGAGCTCCCCTGTGTCCGCTGCAGCGGTTGAACTGTAGCTGAAAATTCTCAACCCTTTTTCCATCAGAAAAGCTTTTGAAGGACTCTTCAAGACATCTCAGTCAGGCCATATGCATGTGGATTTCTACCTATGTATGTACAGACAGGTACAGCCATTAGTATTTGGACAGTGACAAAATGTTCATGATTTTTGCCTTGTGCACCACCACAATGGATTGTTAATGAATCGGTAAAACTGTACAGGAAGGGTAGACTGTTGTTTTTTAATTTAAGGGTTTTTATAGAAATATTTTTTGTGCTCTGTAGGAATTACAGCTTTTTTGATGAAAATGTAAGTCTGCAGTTAGCACTCATGTTCATGATTTAATTTCATCTTCAATATTCTACAGTCAACAGCTAATATAACAATAATGTTAACAATGTCCAAATTTATGTCTACGTTACTACATATATATGTACACTCAGGTGCATACATATTGGTAATTTGACAATGTTGTTGTCATTCTGGCAGTCCACCACAGCATATTGGAGATGAAACTGAAAAATAAATATGAGCTGAAACTGCAGACTTGCAACTTTAATTTGGGGATATTCAGTTCCTAAATGGTTGAACAGCATAAGGATTATAGCACTCTACATATGCAACCCCCCCCCCCCCCTTTTTTTAAAGGGTTCACACATAATTGAACGTGTGGATTTCTGCATTTACCTCATTATTTCATATACAAGAAAGTAGGCGAGATTCATAGGGTCTAGATTTAAAGTATGGCATTTGCATTTGGAACTTGTAGTTGTTCAGTCTCTATTTGAAGTCCAAAGAGCCAGCGAACCAAGCCATCATTCAACTATAAATTAGAAATAAAAGCTTAAAAAAATTCACAAAAACATCAGATGTAGCCACTTCAACTATTTGGTTCATTCTTAAAGATGAAAGTTCCAGTGAGCTCAGGAACACCAAAAGACACAGAAGACAACAGACAAGTGTGGTGAATGACAGAAGACTTTTTCCCTGCTTGAGAAACACCTCTTCAAAAGCAGTTGGCTGGATCAAGAACACTCTTCAGGAGATGGGCGTATCAGAGCCAAAGTCAGCAATCAAGAGCAAACTTCCTCAGAGTAAATACAGAGGGTTTATCTCAAGATGCAAGCTACTATTCAGTCTCAAAAACAAGGAACTTGGCCCAAAAAACTTATAAAAATCTTGGAAAGTGATGGAATATCACCCCATGAACAGACGAGACAAAGATGAACTTGTAACAAAAGGATGAGAAGAGTGGGTAACACTTTACTTGAAGGTATCGTCAGAAGAGTGACTTGACACAGTCGTGAACGTGTCATAAACATGATATAAATGTCATAAACGTTGTCATTGAGTGTCATTTGGTTTTTGAGATGACAAGTTGACATTGTTTGAGTTGTTTGTTTGATTGTTTGATTATGACAACTTCGTCATAAGAGTGACATGACACTGTCATAACTGTTACATGACACACGTAACAGTTATGACATTGTCATGTCACTCTTATGACAGTACCTTCAAGTAAAGTGTAACCGAAGTGTGTAATATAGAGAATGGAAGTGGCTGCTCATGATTTAAAGCATACCTGGTCATCTGTGAAGCATGTCATGTGTGGGCATGTATTACTGCCATGGGAACTAATTCTGTAGAATTTTTTGATGCTGTGACTACTGATGGTGGGAGGATGAATTTTGAATTCTGTAGTGTGACATTACCTGCCCAGATTCAGCTAAATTAATCTTAGCTCATTCTATGGTGCTTTACAGTGCAGGTGGACAGTGACTGGAGACATACTGCAGAAACAACCCAACTATCTTTACAGCAAATAAGTGGAATGCTCTAAAAGGGCAAAGTCAAGTAATCATCCTGAATCCACGGGAGCATGCTTTTGATTTCCTGAAGGTGAAACTGAAGGCAAAATGCACCAATATGAGGAAGGAGCTGAAGACAGCTGCAGTGAAGCATTTTCACTGAATAAAACCAGCATCTGATGATACTGATGGGTTCCAGGCTACAGGCAGTCATTGATCTAAAAAAATTTGTTATCAAATCCATCCTGAGCCACCGTGGTAGCATTGAGAGCCAAAAAATGATGAAAAGTTGTCGCTGTCCAAATACTTATGGACGTGACTCTTTATAATCTTTTTCTTTTTCTTAATTTTTTTCATAATATATTGACTTAACAATACATGTCTCCATGGCATGTTACAATAATGTCACAATAATGTCTCCATGGCAGTTATGCATCACTGTGATGATTATGCAGTGATAATAAGATTAGATGAACCAAGATCAATATGAATACAGAAATAAGCTCCTAATCAAGAGAGAGTAGGAACACAGTCAACTGAGCTCTGACAATCATTTAATGAAGCGAGCTTACAAGGGCCGAGGTAAGTCTAGCCCTCAGGTGCTTGGTAATAATGTGTTTTTAGAAAATATAGTGCATGTCATCCGTTACATTTCACCTTGGATATGACAGTAGGTGCGAACTTGCGCCTTTGAGAAGGAAATTGCATGATTGATTGGTAAGACAAGAAACTCCTCCAGAAAGCCTCAAGTTTTTACGCAGTGTTGTGGCAACAAACAGGAACTGTAAAATGTGTTTTCAGTGGCTGGATAGAGCAATAAAAATATGTTTTGAAAGCTGTAACTTGTCAGCATGTGTTCATTCTGTGGAACTACAGCCTCATTATGGAACACATGCATAGTTATGTGGGACCTCGGATATCCACATTCGAGGAAAGGCTGATTGGAATAGATAACACATTGAGCCGCAACACTGAAACTTGACCCAGCCTGTCGCCATGGTTTCAGGCATTCAGACTGAAAACAAGAGTTCCTCTGGAGGAAAACATCCCCAAATTAAAAAGTGAAATCAATCGACTTCAACAACAAACCACTTCTCTACCTTACGCACTAAAACTAAAACCCTGCACTAATATATGCGCTAAGAGGAATTCATGTTTGCAATTTGGTTTAACTCACTGCAACGGTCTCCAAACCTGCTCCTGAGGTACCACTGGAATGCTGGTTTTTGTTCTGACCACAATTGCAGTCCAAGAATATTAAAAAGCTGATAATTTTCTTAATTAGTCATTTTCATATTGATGTTCCACCCATTATAACAGACACTGCAATGCAATCCATAAAGCCCACTGTTCATTCTGTGTTGCGATAGTCAAATTAACTGCAGTGTGTTTTTACGGATCAAATTCAAGATTGATTTAAACCATTAATTTACCAGTTAGGTTTCTGATCCCTGGTGTTAAAGTGATTTCCAAATATTTTTTTCCCCAAGAGCAAAAACACAAAAAATAACATAATTCAAGTTCGACTCATCATAATTTGCTTTGTCTTTTAATTCAGTTTTACCAAATAAATGGTCAGTTTTAGGAATCATGTTTTCAATTTCAATTTCTTCAAAAAAAAATAAATTCTTTAATTTACAAAACTTTCCCCGCTTTTTATGCAATGCATTTTCAACACAGCACAATATGAATACTGAACTTCAATCTTTCGTGGCACACACAGCTATTTCTGACAGGTGGCCTGAAAGGTCAAATAAACCAAATAAACATAAATTGTGGAATTGAGAACAACTGACGACTCAGTAAATTGAGAGATTGCAATTGTGGTTGGAACAAAACCAGCATACACTGTGGGCCTCCAGGCCGTGATTTTAATCCCACTTGCTCTGAGAAAACCTACTAAAATAATTACACAGCCCCAGGGATCCATCCAGCTGCTGAAGGTCTAGTAATGTCATGCAAGGTAAGTGAACTCTGATACTCATCAACAAAGGATCAATACCACTAACATATTTGTTATACATGAATGCATATGTTTAGTATGCCAAAGATAAAGGTCAATCTTTATTTAAGGATTCTAATTTCTTAGTTTATCAATAATTTGTTATTAAGATATATCAGTACAATAATAAAAGGATTGATTGGAATGTCACAACTGATACCATTTCATTTTTTCACCGCAGCAAAAAAAAAAAAAAGTTCCGGAAGGCTCAGAAAGTCAAGGGCAAGTTCCCCAGAACGACAGCTGTGCCAGTTACCATGGGAACACAGTGGGCAGTGCCAGTGGCGGACCTGCAGCCTGCTCATTGGAGGAGAGTGAGGCAACTGCACCAGACATCTCTCTCACACTTGCTCTTGCTTTTCTTGCCCTCCCTCACTTTCCACTGATCTCTTTCAATCATTTTCTCTCGCTCGCTCTCTCTAAGCTGTATACAGTGCCATTCCGCAACATTTAAAGTCACTTTTCCTGTTTTTGAGAGAGATGAGTATTTTTCTATTCACCAAGGTGCTATTAAATTTATCAATAGACACAGCTGATACCTGAAGTAATAAATTTCAATTACTGTTTGAAATCATAGTTGTGTTTTTTTTTTGTTTTTCTTTTTTCTTTTTAATTATCACTTATGATTCCAGTGGTCTTGTCAGCAAACATTACTCCCGCGTACTATAATCAGCACAGCATGACCTCGTCTTTAAGTAGTCAAGTGAATGTGCTACTTTAGTACTGGAGAAATTACTGCAGAAGCTAAATATACCTTTCTTTCAGTCACACTACCCCGTGCACTGGAATCAACTTTGTTCAACTTTGTTTTAAAATTCGCCGTAAAGTATTGAGTCTCAGCATAAATTCCTCATTCAACTACTGTGATGACTGATTTAGTCCATTTCACCCCTTAGACTTCCAAGAAAATTTAGCTTAAACGCAAAAAATGTGCGCTATCTGGAGATTAGGGAAGTGGGATGAAGATAAGTATATCAGAGTGTCAAAAATGGAAAAAGATGTCTCAGAAGTCTTCAGGCACTTGTATGTTGTACATATTTCAGATGAAACTGTTTCATAATAGCACTTTTTTTTTTCAAAAGTGAAGCTCCAATGCCAGTGCTCTCACCTGTAGGAATTACTTTAGTTTCTGCTGCAGTTAATATAATGGGAGTAGTTTCTTTCATAGCAATTGAGCTCATTAGCATGATTACTCAAGGATGAGGTAACGTGTTGTTAGCAGTGGCGGCTGGCCGATAGGGGCGCTACGGTGCCACCATCCCTTGTGGAGAGTGCCTTTTTGTTTATTACTATTTGTTTATAAATTTAAAAAATCTAACATTACTGATAATTACTTATGTTTGTATGTGTTTTAATTTCACAATAATGTACTGTATATTTTGTAAAATATACAGTAAACTAGAAAGCACTCAGAGAGCGCAACACCTCCGCCACGCCAAGGCAACGCTGTCCATCAGTTATTTTTGTTGGCTGATGTAGGGTATTGTTGCATTCCACCGCCAGGTGGCAGCAAAACCCAAAAACGCGCCGATTGGAAATCCGGCCCATTGGAAAGACTTAAAATCTCAGGCAGCATGGCTGGATTTGTACTTTGGCCTATATCTCAGCTGTCCTTTGGTGTAGATATGCCAAAATCTAATTACTTGTTCCTCTTGTGCTACTCTAACATCCTGCAAAGTTTGGTTAAAATCTATGGGGCTGTTTTTAAGATATCCTGCTAACAAACAGACAAAAGCACGTTGGCGAAAACATACACCTCCTTGGTGGAGGTGAATATGTTCAGTAAAATCCTAGGAAAATAGCATTCAGAGGTGCTGAAAACAGCGCCCGTTAAGCAGAGATGAGTAGCCAATAAAGGACTGTTGCTGGGGTAAGACAGGAACATAGCAATGTAAATATGGCCAATCCGCATAGTCAAAAATAACGTTAAAAGGGCAACTCTGATAGCACCCAAGCCCGGTCGCGAGAAATGATCCATATACAGATCAGTGGTCAGGAGCTGCATAAGATATGCTAGCCAGCTAGCCACCATAAACCCTCATATCTGACTAGCTTCCTTGCTAGTTAGCTTTATCTTTTAGAAGGATGAGGTCCTGTCTCTAGCCGCCAGTGCTTCAACAACTACTGCGGCTACTGGAGTGGAATGCACCAGCAGGGCGTTAAATAGTAGATATTAAGTCTTCGGATGGTCATACCTACGTCAGACTTTGTGATTTGCATTTACAATGAGTGCACCAGGCCTGAGAGGGGTATAGGTCGTTTGTACCCTGTACCAGTTGGACCCATACCAGTTGGACCATAACTGAATGGACCCAGTGCCGATTGGACCCCAGACCAATTGAACCCAAACCAGTTGGACCCCTGACCACTTGGACCCCAGATCAGTTGGACCCCATGCTGTCTGGACCTCAGTCCCTAACCCTAACCCAACTGGTCTGGGGTCTCACTTGCCTGAGGTTCAAATGGTATGGGGTCTAAAAGGTCAAAGTCAGGGGTCCAGCTGGACAGGGTCCAAATTGCATGGGTCCAACAGATACAGGGTCCAAATGACCCATTCCCACCTGAAAGAATAAGGTCGTTGAGGTAAATACACATGAGGCACAGGTCAATGCCTAGAAATACCCTTTATGTAAAGCATATAGTCTAACTTCTGTGAGGGTTTTTTTTTTTTAAAGATTCTTTTTTTGGTAATTTTTCCTTTATTTGACAGTTATACAGTGTAGAGAGACAGGACAGTTGGGGAGAAGAATGGGGGAAGACATGCAGCAAATGACCTGAGCTGGAATCGAACCCAGGTCGCTGCGGGAAGGACACAGCCTTTATGGTATGCGCACTTAGACCGATGAGCCATTGGGGCGCCCCCTAACTTCTGTGTTTGAACAAGCTTGCTTACAAGTCAGGCAGCTAGCACGCCACTGGATAAGGTAAAGTCAAAGAGGAACAAAATAGCGATAAACCTATACAGATCTGCTCAAAGAACAGAAACGTTCTACAGCAAAAGTTGATTAATCATTTAATTTTTATTGAGTTTTTTATACATTTTCCAATAAAAATACACAAGTCAGTTAATTGTTTTCAAGTTCAGTTTCAAATGGCAAGCTTTAGCTTGTGCAGTATGCTGTATATACAGTAGTTACCTGTCTGCTTTTGTGTATAAATGACTTAGATGTTTATCACTGGAATTAAATAATAACAGACTATTGCACAAAGCACTGGTATCTTGCCATTTGAATCCTAGTGGGATGGTTACTGAAACCGGAGTATGGCACAGCAAAGCCCCACCAAGAATATTTTGACCAGCTGCCACTGGTTGTCAGTCAACTGGAGTTAAGGCGCTGAAAATGAAGTTTTGCCAACGCGTAATAATTCATTATAATTCATTAAGTTTTTCCAAGTAACAACAACTCAAAACTTTTTGAAAAATTAAGCTCAACCTTGGTGGTGAAAAGACGCAGTATATCAGCGGTCAACTGGAGGTCACCAGACAATGGATTTCATCAGCTAAACATGCTTTGATTAAACATGGCAGAGTCCCAACCTCTTATTGATTGACTTCACATTGGTGTCACCTTTCCTTCATTGCATCCTACATTTCACAGCAGCTAGTGCAGGGCCCCTTCAATTGCTGCTGGAGCTGCATCTTTCATCAATATCTCAAGAACCTCTTGGCCACACAATGTTAAACTCGACTATACACTTCCTTGGCCCCTCAGCAATATACCCATCGGGTTTTCGGTCAATCGGATGAACGACTGTTAAGATATGCAAAGGGCACGAATACATACAGCACATACACACAGATATTCTGTATTTTATAGTATGATATAATGTCTTGTTCAACTTGGCCAGACCTCTCTGGATGGCACTATACCACTGCCAAACTCATCAGTATTGTTTCTGAAAACCGAATCAGATAACAATATTTTAATCGAAAACTCCCACCTGGGGTCATTGCACTTTTCAAAATGCTAAAATTTAAAGTACAGTATTGCTCACAATATTCCTCTGATAACATTCATTCATTTCTTGCCGATCTTCAGAAATGGGGTATCTTACCGAGGGTGGGCAGGATGTGGTGGAAGTTGAGCCAGGCTCGAATGAAAGGGTAGACTGAAATGATGAGACCTGTAAAACAGAGAGGTGAAGTTGATTCTATGGTGAACATGACTGTCTTTAAAACACCACAATGACTATGAGTCATTAAAATCACAGCGGAAGAAAATGCGGTCCCGAGGGCCATGAAAAAAATGATAATTGGGCAAGGCAAATGTAATGTAATTGTCAAAATGATTCATGATTAATTTTGATAAACGATAAGCTCATGAATCATGTAATTATGAATTGCATAACTAAAAGCACCACTCCAATGAAATAACAAAATCTCTTATGTTAATTTATCTCTTGGTTGATTCAAGAATTTATAACTGGTCAAATTCTGATGACTGACAGCTGCAATCAAAAGGAATTCAGCTATTCTCACATGAGTAGTACGACTAATATTGGTTTTTAAAATGTTGTTTACCACAGTTCTACCCAAAAAGCTTAGGGAGTCTGAGTAAAATTGTTAAACATTTCAAGTGCAAACATCAATGTCCGGGCAGGAATAAAGAGAGGCTCACTGCTACTGCATTTACTCGCATCCCTTGCCTTCTCATCATTCGCGTATAAAAAACAATGAAACGGTCAAGCGATAACACTCTGCCATGAAGTAATGAGTCAGGCACGAAACTCATAAGTCGTTTGAGTTCATATATTAAAAACACCTTAAAACCTAAGGACCCATCTATGGGTTTTTCAAATGCAGCTGCTTTATTCAAATCTGTGGAACTTTAGGCCTATTTTAAATTCTAGTGGGGATCCCATGGTTTCTAATGTTTCCAAATGTGTCTGGCTGAATTACCGGGAAATATGAAGAAAATGATGTGCAAAATCTAGATATTTTCAATTCGAGGTAATGTTTGGGCCATAAAAACAAGGCATCCAGGGTTTGAATATTTCCCTCAATATAAGTGTGATGTAGCTTCATTGCAGCACTGCAACCTGCAGTTACAGAAGATGTATCTCTATGAGACATTATTCTAAAAGATGAAAAAATAAACTTTCCTGACATCGAGTCCACTTGAGGGGAAATTTTGGCAAAAATCAGAGTTTAAGGGGCGAACATATCCTTCAATACTTAAAAGCACTCTTTTTTCTTTTTTACACCAGAAATGCATTTTTATCTTTTTAAATTTAGCCCATGGATGGAAATGAATTACATTTACTGAACCATATTCTGAAATAAAAATAGAAAATAAATTCCCCATCTTTTGGCCTCTCTTCAATGGTAAGAGTCCAATGGATCCATTTATCCTATTTCAAGCATTGCCTGTATCATGGTTTGACGACGCTCTCATCCTCAGGTCAAAAATTGCAAGGCATCATGTGCTGACCCCCACAGCCAGGAGAAGCTTTTGTCTGGATTTCCTGCGCCTTGTCCGAAGCATCTTAAGATTACATGCCTGGATCAAATGATCCATGAGCTTGTAATGTAGCTGGATGGAAAATGGCACGGGCCACTGATCTTTTATTTGGACAACCTCTCAACATAAATCCATGTAGCACCACAGGCCCCTTCTCCGGCATCCTTTTGAGGGCATATATTAACTGCTCCTGCAATACAGCTGACATATGAAATGCCACATGCGGTGCAGATAAAAAGGTATTGAGGTCAGCCACCGAATACACACAGTGAAAGCCTGCATTTAGAAGCACAGACTTTGCAGAATAGCAAATAACACCTTGCAGGGGGCAAGCAGGAGCAATAAATGCCTGCATTGTTCCAGTATGATGACATTGTACTCAATATATATAGTTATCTCCATTAAAACTAAAACGTGTCACTTAAGTTTTCCCTTCAATAGTTTCAATGTCAGAAAAAAAATATGGCAATATCAGACATTTATACTGTATATGCTAGTTGCTGCACCTCTCTGAAGCTATATCACTCACACCTAGGATGCCATGTTTTATGGCCACAACATACATACATACATCAAATGGAAAACAGATCTTGTACATAATTTTATGCACATTTCCCTGAAATTCAGCAGGATATATTTGGGATCATTGGAAACTTTTGGATCTCCACTAGAATTTTAAATAGGCATTAAGTTCCACAGGTTTGAATACAGAAGATGCATGAAATGGAGATATGTACAGGTCAGTGCGTTTCATGGGGTTTATGAAAACAGATAGATAAATATTAACATGCTTTGATGCTTGAAGCCTCTGTGATGGTGCCCTATCAGTGCTTTAGCAGTCAAGAGTAAATAAGAATGCAGGCAGTGTAAAGTCCAGCAGTATAACTCACCCAGGCCACCAGCACCTAAGAAGATGCCCCCCACGGCATCAGCATCACAGTCCCGGGACACCCCGATAATGATGCACCCCGCCACGATGCTGACTAGGGCGGAGCACACCCGCAAGCCATGGAACTCCCCGATGCTGACAGCGTTCATCCAGCAACAATCACCACCGCCACCCTCCCCCTCTGAGCGGCCCACCCACTCCCGAGACCCTCAACCGCCCGCCCAAGGACAACGACTCACTGGAGGCCACGCAGAAAACTCCAGACCCTCTTTCCGCCGGCACAAGTGACCGGGCACTTAATCTCACAGTCAAAACCCCGCTCCCGGCATCCTCAAGACTCCTTATGAATCTTTAAAGATACAGATCCGCTTTCACTGTTAAAGAATCCACACGGGTCAGACCCACCACCCGAGCCCATTCTAGCCCCTTTTCTTAGTGGTACAATAGTTGCCATTGATGCACAAGGTAGGCCCGTGGTCACAATGAATGACCCTACTTTCATTAGCGACTGCAATCATGATATAACCACTTGGGAAATTCATGCCATACAACATATTGATCCACAGATGACTCAAGACTGTGAAAAGATGAAATTTGAAAACTCACTGATCAATAACAGGATTAGGGCTTTGTTGGGAGAAATGTGCCGGGGGCTTGCAGCATTTACAAGCTAGCAGATATCTTTAGCATGAAGTTGCCACCTGGGCACGTTGCCACTCAGGGCCTGTTACAGAGCCGGCTCCTCTAACACCGCCTGCCATTGATGAGCAGAGGCTGGGAGCCTGGACTGTGAGATCAACCTGAAATCTGACTCAGTGATCCCACCTCACTCAGCTCTATCCTGTAAAGACCACTGACAAAGATGAAATTAAAAGCTTGCCTACCTAACCAACTGTAATGTTTGTGTAAAAGGTACGATAGTGAATCACTTTACAGTCTGTGACTATAGACATTCAGAAATGCAATAACAGACACACAGTGAAGACCATGGTCACCATTTTAATTTCAGCCATTTTAACTTTCCAAGACCTTGAGATGTATTCTGCTGTTTGCAGAGGGATTTCTGTATCTGAACACATTAGGGAAAAAAGATATACCACTCTTCACTCAATTTTTCAGAGGACTAATTTAGGATGCACCATAACTAAAACACACTGTATATGTAAATTGGTGACATTGAATCAAAGTCTTTCTCCTTTCTAACTGAAAGGATCCTGTCAGTAGTCACAGAAACCAATATCTAGATGCAACTATGAACGAAAAAAAGTTATTTCCATTTTCACATATTTGACTAATTGTGCTATGAAATACAGTTAGGTCCACACATTTGACAGTGACATGCAATAATACAACTCTGCATGCCACCAAAATGGATCCAAAATGAATCAATAGATTGTTGCTTGAGTGTAACTAGTAAAAATATTGAATTGTGTAGAAAATAAGACTATTTTTACAAATATGCCCCAATTTTAGGGACTCAAAAGTAACTGAATAAAATAATAGAATCATACATAAATTCTCATTTCTGATGCTTGGCTACAAATCCTTTGCTATCAATTCTGCCTGATTTCTGGAAACCAAAGACATGATGAGGCAATGAATTTCATCCTTTTGGTGTTCTGCAAGACATCTAATGCAGCTACCTTCAGTTCTAGCATGTTCTTGGGGCATTGTGCCTTCGATTTTACCTTCAGCAGGTGAAATGAATGCTCAATTAGATTCAGGTCGGTATTCATGCTGGAGGTGAAAGCAGTCAGGGGGCCAGCCAGGGAGCTGGATCCCCAGATGAAACGGTGTTAAAATAAGTGAATGTCAGGAACTGTTGTAATTCCTTTCTATTGGCTGGGGTGGGCCAACCATGAATAGCTCTGACCTTGGCTGAATCCATCGCAAGTCTACCATCTGACAATATTGAGCCGAAAAAGGAGAGACAGCAGTGATGGAACTTTTATTTTTGGCCTTAATGAAGAGTTGGTCCTCCAAGAGGTGTTCACATGTTAGACATATTCTCTCGGTGCAGAGAAGAAGATTAAGATAATACCTTGGTACATGTTTACAAATTGAATACATATAAACTGGACAAAATATAAAACTATTTTATATTTTGATAAGATATAAAAAGGACATTTTGAATATTTTTTAAAGCAGAACAGGGATGTTAATTAGACCAAATGGTATCACAAGACACTCATAGACACCACTGGGGGTATTAACAGCAGTATTCCATTCATCTCATCCCCATGTGTGGACCTGATGATGGACATTATTGAAATCTAGTTGATTGAATATGTGATGCATCGCAGGGCAGAGAAGGCAGAGAAGATTAACAGTAGGGGGAAACAATTCTTGAGTGTCTTATCTTTCATCTCCACAAAGAGAAAGAGCAGATGATTCAAGCAGTCAAGCACTCAGATGTAGTTGTTCATTGCAGTTGCTTCAGTGAAGGAAAATGAACAGAGGTGACCTTTTGGGCAGGCTCTGGACAGCAGGTTGATCACACAGTTGTAGTTTCTGTGAGGTTGCAGAGAACTGGCACTCAGAACTCCTGATAAAAAATATTTTTATGCTATGTCACGGCAAGGGACTGGTGGCAGGGAATGTCAGGACATGTGGCAGGTTGAATTCCAGGCCAGGTTAACCCCCAGGACAATGTGGGGATTATAGCGTCAACACAAAAAGTGTCATAGCACAATGGAAAAATGGGGGGAGCTCATCAATAGCAGACCGACTCCCTTTCAAACATTCCCAGAGAACAGCAAGTTAACAAAAAGAGTGATGGAAGCCTCCACAGTAAGGGGCAGTCAGATGAGAGTGTTAGATTCCAGAGGGGCTTGTAGCTTAGAGGTGGGGATGAGGAGTTGCTGCACTAAGGAGGGACCAATGACATTGGAATCCACTCCAGAGTCAATCAGGACCTGCACTGGATGTTATTTGCCCCTCCAGGATAGTACATCCTGTACAATGAAGTTGAATTTGGAGGAGTATAGAGCATCAGCTGTGCCTATCGGTACCTCCCCAGTTACTGGAAGACATTGTGTTTTACTGGACAGTTTTAAAAGAAGTGACCACGGCCTCTGGAATACAGACAAAGCCGGCCAATTGTTCATTTTCCTCTGGTGACAGGTGGGTCTGGACAATTAGCATGGGCTCAAGGGATGGCCTGGGAGCTGGTTCAACTGGCACTGGAGGACAGGAAGAAATGAACAAGGAATGAAGGGGCTAGGCTCTGCCACCTGAATGACTAAGTCCACCATTCATCTAATGAATGAGTTTTAATCTAAATTATAACTGCCTAGCTAACTAAGATGACCTGTTGCTGAAACTTGCTTAACCAGCTTAATGATTTTCTTCTCAACATTAGCTAGCACTATACTTCTGACAGTACATTATGTTCAAAGAGGTGAGCATTTTATAGTCGATTTTGTCGCTAACTTGGGTGACCTTTAACCAAAAACTTGCTTAACTACCGTTGGCAAACTGACTTTATTTCCCAAAATTAGCTTAGTTGCTAACGGTACGTTATGTTGTGCTCAGCATGCTGACTGTTTAATCGTCAATTTTCATTGCTAACTAAGGTGACCTTATACCGAATGTTGCTTACTTAGTGCACTTACTAACTACAGTGCTAACAGTGCATTACGTTATGTTCATGTTTATGAGTGGCAACCATTTTACTGTTTTTTTTATTGGATTTTCAAGATAACTATGGGTTATATTCATTGTACTGGAACCTGGCAACTTATGAATGTGTGACATTAAATTAAACCTCTCGAAGTTCCTACTCCTCGTACAACTCCTGAAAAGAAGTCCACAGATGCCTCTGAGACTACTCCACTCAGGGCAGCTGTCAATCACAGCTGCCAAGCATGACTTTACACCTCTTTTTTATAGTTACAAAAAACTAATTAAAACCAAACTTACCAAAAAATGAGTACTTGAACATACATCAGCATGGTAAAAACAACCTAAAATGACAGAATCTGGCTTTGGGAAAACTTTTTGTGACACATACTTTGACTTATGCATGTATATTACATGTATATGACTATATTTTTCACAACATAATAGTTAATTGAGTCCACATATTTACAGTAAGTAATATGAGTTCCCATTTCTGTGTTCTCATCTGAAAGCAAGGTAATATTTTGGTAACTGCCCTGCCAGTATTGTGAATGATGAAAAGTATGAATTTTCACAGTCCCCATTGGCACAGTTTCCTGCCAGAGCTCCCCAATGCATCCAACAGCGGCACCATATGTTTTGAAAGCTCATTTCTCTGCCGAGTAAACCCACAGCAGCCATTTTTGAGCGAACTTGCGCATAATCAAAGGTTCTGAGACTCTTTTTTTTTTTCATTTGGGTCCGGTGGCCACTCATGTGGTATCCTAGTTGCTATAGGGATGAAGTATCCATGGCAACAGAGTTCAGGCTCATGCGAATTACGCTAGAGGTGCCTAACAAATGAAACTAACAGGCTGAAGTGCGACACAATTTCAGAGAATATTCCCCGGTGCTTACAATATTGGCTACTTTATCAAATGGATCCCTGGCTGCATGGATGTTTAAATGAAAGTGAATTCCCATCTCCCGTTTTTAACCAGTACCAAGTCCACACCTCCCGTAAATCTGCCACAAGCCTGCAATGATTACAATGTATTTTTTGGATATGTAGGACTCCAGAGAACCACTCATCACTCCCAACTCATTGCAACATCATCAACAAATATTACTTCTTCTGCTAACACATACTAGTGCCACGCGTACTCCAACAAATTATATTATAATTATAATAATGCTACTACTACTACAACGAAATCAGGCAACTGCTGCAACAACTACTACTGATAATGTTGCTGCTACTACTACTGCAAATACTACCATAACAACTACTGCTACCAGAAGAAAACTACTTCTTCAAAGAAGATGAAGAGGAGGAGAAAGGACATAACTATTATCATCATCGTTATCAAATATTGAAAGATTCTTACATTCTTTATGAATGGTACAGAAAAATCATGCAAGAAAAAAGAAGGCTGTGCAGCTTTGCAAGAGCAGAGTCACCCAATGCTCTGTTAACAGCCTCACGACTCGTCAAGGCTCCTTACTACATGCCTGAGCAAAAGAAAACCCAAGATCAATACGGCAGAATATTAAGCTTTTAATGGTCTTAACAACAAATCATTGATCTGGAAATTAGCAAGAATTGAACATACAGATAAAGTAAATAAGCATGGGGTCAAATAAAGTAAATAAGCTCTTCCCTTTGATTTCTTTAATTGTTGAAGTTGCGTGGGTAAACTTGCACACAGCTTTTTGTGGAAGAATGAGTTGAAAATAATATCTGATCATTCCTTTTTAAAAATGAACTTCTCTATTCAGGGTAGCAAGCCTTTTTGTATTCTTCTGTTCTCCAAAGTATTAACTGACATTTTGCAGTGAAGCAGTTCAGCTTCACAGTGAAACAGCATCCTCGTTTTTTAACAAACAGTTCACCGTGGCACAGAAGGTCTCAGGGGTGCATTTGTTTAACCCTTACTAATTTTCTGACCAATTATTTGTTCTTAAGATCACTAAAAGCTTGTACTCCATCAGACATCACCATAAAGAGGCAGAACAATATGCCATCTCTCGTAGCCATTAAGCATATCTGCACTTACAAAAGGTGTGCCGCCCTGCATAGCCCTTGAGAACTGGGCAGATAATTAAGGAGCACATTATAGCCTCTACAGAGGGTGCAATTCAAATCACAAAACATTGAGTCACAAAAAGTCTGCTCCCACAAGAGCAAACATAAAAGCAAGTGACATTTTAATGACCAATATTGAGCCGGCTTACTAAATAACCGCCATTGATTATGTCTGCAAAGTAGGGCACGAACCTCATGGTCGTGCATTTTTTATGTTTTCTCTCTTTCCATCTTCAAATTCAAATGGCATCTGACCGTTAAAAGTTTCTTTCATTCAAAATAATTTAATAATTAGAGACCAGGCCATACACTGCATTCACATTCAACCTTTCAGAAGGCATCTCTGTAAAACTGGTACAAGTAGAACAACAGTGGGCATAGTGGGCAGGGTTATGCGTGAGCATTTGTAGTACATTAGAAAAGACATCACGAAAGAATGAAAGAATCATTCATTGTAATTCCGCGACCAGCTCGATCAGGATATTAGCTATTGGAGACCCCCCCATAAAAAAAAAATTGCGTATCCCTCGTAATAGTCAATAAACATGGTACGACTCGATGCAAAGCATTCATTGCTATGCCTTCACCTGTTTTTGGCTTCATACTCCTGAAAAGTTGATCTTTGACCCTCCACATACAACTGACCTTATGTGACCTAGGCCATTGACCCATTGATCTCCAAAATGTAATTAATGCAGCTATACTCTGCTGGGAGTTGTCAAATCCAATTCGGTGCAAATCCCTTCTCTCCTTCTGTAGATACGGCGCAGACAAGATATTTGTGACAGACAACGTGACGGACGCGTACACAAATGGAGAACTGGAAAACAGTATGCTTCCCACCCACTGTGTGCGACGGATACATCACAAGAGAACAACCATCATACGTTAATTGGAGAATGAAATAAGGCAGAGAATAAACCCATTAACAACAGTTTGACAGTTTGGCTTAGAGCACTACATGCGCAAACACACTCATGGAAGCAAAACTGCCCTTAAGGCGGCCAGTTAATTAAAGCTCATTATGCCTAACTGAGCACTATACCCCAGTGTCACAGAAAAATCTTGTGAGCACTCAGCATGGTATCACTCAAGAATTTGTTTCCGCCATCAACCCCCCGGAACCCTGTCGACCGCTGTGGCTTCTAATGGCAGCTCAAACAGTAGGAAGTCCACATTGCCCACCCCCATTAATCCCTGTGAAACTGCCACTGCTTAACTCAATTTGGGCAGATCATTCAAGTTAATTCAGTTTCCAATCAGTTTCCTCATAGAGTAGATACAAAAGGACATGTTTGATCATTGATCCCTCCTCTCTGGAGGGAACAGGAGACTTCATATCCTACCTCACTGGAAAGCTAATGACAGGGTCCACTTTAAAGACAGACTGAGCAGGAATGATTGGACAGTTTGTCATAGCTAATCGCTGGTTGAAAGGATGACTGCGTCAGATCATTGTTGGCCATTATCAGCAAAAAAAAAAAAAAATGAAGATATGACAGTCAATTCTATTTGTTTCAGTTTTGCTCTAGTTTTGGCCTTGTTATGTACTATGCTCGTGCCATAGACACTGAAGTGATGATAAAGTGCGTTGTGTTAATCTATAACAACTTCTGTGACCTCTTGTGATGCTGTACCTTTCCTAAATATTATAATATCAGCTGCGTTAGCATGACAATCATTGTAAACAGTGAGTAGATTTGTAAAATATTGTGGCACAAATTTTTTGACACTGATGATTTTTTTTGACACTGTCCATTATACCATCTGATGCCAAACTGTTCCAAAAGCTAGCAGAGTGATAGCAATGTCAGCACTGTTTATCTGATCAGGACACACACATGCTGTTGCATTTCTGCATGAATGACAACTGAATTCAAAGCACTGTAGGACCTGAGCCTCTGAATGCCTCCAAAATATGCAAACATAGTAAAACATTCGGAGGTAAATCAACTCTTACAGGGTCTTTTTGATCCCAACCTCGGAAGAGTGGATGGAAATGGACTGTGTTCAAAACATCTAATTTGAGTCTAAGAGTTGATTGAACTCTGTATTTTTTACAATGGAGTTGCCATCCGTAAGAATTGTCAAATTAGAAATCCCATGGTCTAGCCCAGGGGTGGGCAATTCTGGTCCTGGAGGGTTGATGTGTATGCAGGTTTTAATTTCCATCAATTACCCTGACTAATTGAGTAAATTGATTGCATGCACAAATATAGATTTGTGCAAAGATTAGATCAAAGAAAAAATGTTTATGTGGGGAGATGAGAACAGTCATTGTTGGCCATTCATGATAATTTAAAGAAATAGTTTGGCTAATTTAGATTATCAACAAATTAAAGGCCAGAAGTTGGTTTGAAAACCAGGGACAGATACGGCCCTCATTGCCCACCTCTGGTCCAGCCACTCCTAATCACTGCAATGGATCATAGTCACAAACTATCAAAACTTAGTTTGTTAGGTAAAGAAACATGGCTTCAACAAATAAAATGAGTTGAGGATCCAACCATTACTGTATTGAGGTTACCGTCTGGGACATATACGATTACAAGAAAACAATGATTTTTATAATGTAGTGGGAAATAGAGCATAAAAACAAAACTTGCCATTCAAACAATAAGGTCAGTTACATGGTTCATAACCATCATCCCACTTCCAAAAAATGACACATTATGGAAAATATAAATAAAGTTTTTTTTTTTAATTAGCGATTTGAATAGTCATTTACCCTCTACTATAACGAAGACATTTCATCAACACACTATTTGATGCTTCAATTTGATAATTCAATTTTCACTAAAATACATGCATATTTCAAATCTGAAACAGACTCTGAGACAGTTGGTGCTGGGTCAATCTCAAATTAATATGATGTGGTAAGTTGCAATATTAAGTTAACATGAAACAAGTGATGTTAAGCAGATGAGCAAATGAAAAAGTGAGCTAATTGCGTTATGGTGTAAAACAAAAAAAAAGCCCATTCCTTCCAGAGCAAAGACTGAGGACCATCAATTTTCCAATAGATGCGTAAGCCAATAATCCATCACCTTGAGAGCAATGTTCACCAGAGACAAATAGGAAGGATTTTTGGGCATTCCACACTCTGCAATGAGTAATATGAGAAAAAAAATGGAACAAATCCAGTTGAATCTCTGTGTGTAAGGCCAAAAGCCATGTTTGAATGTATATGATCCCTCATGCTCTTAAGTACTATCATGCAACTGCTATGGGTATCACTACATTGGGTGCGGAAAAACGTAGGTAAACCTTTGTCGGTAAACATCAATCACTGCTGCATCCACGGTTGCAAGTTAAAGCTTTACTATGCAATGCCAAAACCAAACATGCTGGCCAAAAGCGCTGCCAACTTCTCTGGGCTTGCTGTCATCTGAGATGGCACAGTGGAAGCATGTTTTGCGGTCTGATGAGTTAGCATTTCAAGTGGTTTAGGAAAAAAGCAGCCGCCATGTTATCTGTACAAAAAACTACAAGGAAAACTCAAGCAGTGACAGCGTCAGGTTCAAAAGCCGACGTCGGTCATGATATGAGGGTGAATCATTGTATATGGCTAGGGCAAATTCCTCATTTATGAATTCATTTATTTATAGTAACATAGTTTGGCTCTAATCGTTTGGCTGTCTTACACAGCCATTTCATTCATGGATAATGACAACATAACACTGAGACAGCGAATACGTCTTGTGACATGAACAAAAACACGGCTTTTAAAAAGTTTGCAGCTAACCTAAATAGTGTGAAATTTGCGGGCAATGTAATACTAGCTAGCTGAGGTAGTATGGCTATCTCTCACAGATAAGGACACGGCGCCTATTTCATATGTTTCATGATGGATATGACAACTTTTCTCGAAACCTGTAAGGAGTAGCAGTACAACATCATTTCTATTCAAAAAAACTAACGAAACATTCATCTTGTTGTGGCTATAAGTCACTGATACCCGGGATTTTCTCCATGACAGTGCGAATGGCCACCCGTGTCTCCATGTCCATAGCCATTGTTGATTTCGGAGACCACAATTTCAAACTCGGCGCAGCTGCTACATCATGGCTCTCGGCCACACCTTCTGTTCACTGGTTGGTCCGGCGTCTTTTCTGCCGAGGTAAACGAGGCAGAGTTCTGAGCAACCAGACTGAGTAATGAAGTGAAATGAAATTAAGCGGAAGTACAAAGACTGGCAGAGTCAGGCTAGGTTCTTTCCGGGGATGTCCTTGTATTGTCCAGTAAGACAAAGCCAAACCCCATTGTTTACAGATTACGAGAGTGTTGCTGCATTGGCGAAGAGCACAGGTTCAGGAGTGGTCTGTCTGCAGTCCTATTCAGTCTCTGATTGAGAATGTACTGTATGGTGCATTCTGAAGCAAAATATACAGTGAGGCTCAACACAACTGCATTGCTGACAGCCAACTGGTGTCTTCAGTCCCCTACTGCTCAATGAGTATGACTGAAGACAGTGTTGTTACACTATGCAAACAGTCGACTGTGCCAACCTTTTTGGACTGTGTTGCGTCTCTTTTTTATTTTTAAGAAGAAATTAAATTCACACATTCCTACATCAAATATTGATTTGTACGGTTTTCAATATACAGGGTGAATTGACTTTTCAGATCAATCCTTCTTGATGTTATTGCATTTTCCATCATATTTACTATCTTGTAATTAGGACTGCAATTATTTACAGTAAAAAATAAACAGTATTAGTTGCTTAACTAAAAATTGAGTCCATAGGCTTTATTTTTGGTTGGTCTATAGTAAAATGATCGCAGGCATAACAACCTTCCTCTCATAAAACACAGCAGAGCTTCAGGGAGAAAGAAGAGAGAGATGAGTTTTCAGAAAAGCTGCCAATTTTCCCATCGCCATCTGACATATCAAATGCCATCCAAGCATTAACTGCACCAAATTAGTGAAAAAGTGGCAATCACTGCCACCAGTCAAAATGGATGCCTAATAATTTTCTCAAGAAATCCGCTGAACCCAAGCAATGAAACGATAGCAAACTCATCAAGAAGCAAGTTTAATAGGATACTACTAGCAGATGCAGGTTTGATAACACAAGCAAAAGCAACAATATATGATAAGAATCCAGTCCCTTTACATATGCTATGTAATTTAATTATTTAATCTCACTTTCAGCTCTTCATTTCAATTGGCTTTTAATCTTTTTTACTCTACAAAACACATGCACTGTAGGTGTCAAGTCACAATCTATTCACGCCGATACTCATACCTATGTGCAACTTAAAGTCTCTAATCAGCTTAACATGTTTGTCTTTGGACTGAAAAATGAAACCAGAGTGACTGGATTAAACCTACACGAACATGAGGAGAACATGCAAACTCCACACAGAAAGGCCCTAGGTTGGATTCAGACCCACACCCTTCTGGCTGGGAAGGAATAGAGCTACTCACAGCGCTGCCACTTCCTTGATACACTATGTACTTTACAGAATTGGTGATCACCTTTGCTCCCATCGTTCTCCTCCTGATGACGCAAAATTTTGTCCCAAGAATGGCAGGTACGTGATATCAACAGATAATTAAATGTAGAACAATAAATTATGCGGCTATTTTGTCTTTGATTTACGCATGCAAATTTCATCCCAGCAGGAGCATTGCAATAATATCAGATTTGCCTATTTTCCACAGATATAATTGCAGCACAGCTCTCAATTACATGTATGCTAATGCCCAGGAGGGCCGATTAGAGCTTTGAATTAAATCCATTTGCACACAGCTAAATGCATGCATCAAGCCTTTCATAAGCCTTACCTGCAGACATGATTTCATTTAGTACTGGTCCTTAGATGTAGGATTTAATGTAATGACTAGCCATTGCATTTTTTTATTATATATATGTACAATATATACACACATAGATATTTGCTGAATAAAGGATCAACTGGGATAATTTTAGTTTGAAAGGACTGGAACTGGTGAGACTTTAGGCCAATTTCAAATTAAAGTGGAGATCCCAAAGACTCTAACAATCCCAAATACGTCCTGCTGATTTTCAGGAAAATTTTTGCATTTTGATGTATATTGATGTAGTTCTGTGGCCATAAAAATATGGCATCCTGGGTTTGATTACTTCTTTCAAAATAAGTGTGATGAAGCTTCAGTGAAGCATTGCAACAAGCAGATAGAGAATGCGCATGCATCATTGTCTTATAACATGAGAATAATGCTTTTTCTGACCTAAAACCTACCTGAGTAAAAACTCAAGTGAAAAACTAGGATAAGCTGGCCCTTGCCAAGTGGAAATTTAATTGATGTCCATAACTGCACATGAAGCGAGGACGACCCACATCATTGTTTTACAAGACCGTTTCCTTTAGTAAAAGTGTTCTGTGGACATTAAAGGCATGCATTCTGGAAGTAAACAAATGCGTGAATAATTTTCATCGCAATCCCTACATCACACTAATTTAGCAGCTAAAATGAAGCCGGTGTACTGTGCGGTACATTGCTTTGAAGTAAAACAAAAGAATGCTTGTTACAAGCCTTCTCGGGTAGAATTTATACGTTTGCACGTCTAAAAAGAAGTATTAATACTATGCTGGGTTGATTAAGTTCCCACTGTTATGTAACTAAAGCTTATTTTACTTGTGCATGCCTGCTTTTCTCAAGAATTCCTATTATTCCTATTATTACTCCTACAGAATAGTTGCACAAAATTAAGGAAAGAAATAACAGAAATTGAAGTCAGAATGGCAACACAATTTAGGACAAAAGGGGGAGTCCGTGGGGTTTCCATGTCCTAAGTCATATGCAGATCACCTGTGCTATTGGGGGCATTAAGGAGGTGATAAATCTCTTTTATTGTTTGGAAATTTTGCCTTTAGCATTGTCCCACATACATGGGCCAAACCCACAACCATCTTCAGATAGAACAGCCCAAAGAATGGCTAATTTTCAAACGAGGTAAATTGCAAAGCTAGCAGATAGTAGGACAGTGAGGTGAATCCTGTTTAACTGCCCACAATCACTTAAGCACATCGCAACCTTGCTGAGGTGGACCTTAAGCTTCTACTGACTGGCTGATACAGCGTCACTGTCCAACGTTTGTCACGTTCGGTATGTGTATGACATGTTCCTGCGGATTCTGCTGGTCTCTTTGAGGCTAACACAACTCATTAATGATTTTTTCCAGATTGAGCTTTAACTTGGTTAGAATAGGTTTTGGTGTCTTAATCCATGCCTGCTGAAATGTTTTTTTCTTTTGTGTGTGGTCAAGAGAAGTCAGAGAAAAATTAATTAGGAAACGCAATTAAAGATTGAAGGACAGGCGAGGAGAACCATACTCCCAGCAGACAGCTCTCTTTGACAGTAATTATAATTACATTTGTCAGCAGAATTCTTAGCCTTTTGTTTACTAACCACTTAGTGGTCATAGTGCCAACCAGAAGCTAGTAGGAATAAACCAAACCAGCACATGCTAACTTAACACATCAAAGGTGTTTGACATCAAAGGTGCTTGAAGAATCCATTTAAAGATTATAAAATGAGATCACCCGTCGTTATCCTCAGAAGCACCTCTGCTTCAGTCGTCGCTCTCTCATTACAGTCAAGTAATGAGTAGCTTCGGCTTGATGAAAAAATAATGGACATCTGAAATGGGGCACATGGTCAATGCAATATACTAAACCACAATCACAAAAGTATCTACACTTGTGATTCTCATTTCCTCCATTTTGTTAATCGTTCCTAAAGAAAAGCGCCTCCGCATGGTGAATCCTCTTTTGTATTTCCTAATGGTTGCCAAAGAAAAGCATTAACATAAGGTGATTCCGGGTATGAATGGTAATTACACACATGTGCTTGCTTAAAAGAGGTGTAACCAGCAGCACTGCATGATAATTCCTCAAAGCAAGATGAAGGTACTGACAAAGAGTTCTGAAGGAACCAAATAATTTTGGTGCACAAATTAGGGGTGCACTGGTCACAAAAACCACAAAATTGTTTTTTTAGTGGCAAAGGCAACAGCGTCAAAAATTATGACAACACATTCCAAAAATGAAAAAACAGCAGCACACACACAAAAAAAAAAAACCCTGTGGCCATGGTCAAAGCCCTCTGACTGAGACAGATGGGCAGTTGGTATGAAAATTGTTTATATCCACAGAAATACAGCTTGAAAAATCTAAAAATCTTCACAAAATTGAATCATCCCATATCTAAACCAGCTTTAACAATAGCAGTATATTGTGAGCTGCACAAAGCGTTTTCTTTTTACAACCCCTATTCCGAAATAGTTGAGACAAAGTGTAAATTGTGAATAAAATCAAAATGCAATGACTTTCAGATCACACGAGCCAATATGTTATTTACAATAGAACATAGATAACATTTCAAATGTTGAAGCTGAGACATTTTACATTTTTATCCACAAAATGAGCTTATTTCAAATTTTCTGGCTGCAACAGGTCTCAAAAAAGTTGGGACACAGGCAAAAAAAAGGGATGAAAAGCAATTAGCATATAAGAAAATCAGCTAAAAAAGCATTTAGCAAGTAATTAAATTACCTAACATTAGGTGTGTAACATGATTGGCTATAAAAGGGATGTCTTAGAGAGGTTGAGTCTCTCAGAAGTAAAGATGGCCAGTGGCTCTCCAACCTGTGAAGGCTTGTGTAAAGAAAATTGTGGAATACTTTAAAAACAATGTTCCTCAATGTCAAATTGCAAAGACTTTGAAGGTCTCATCACTGACAATGCATAACATCATCAAAAGATTCAGCGAAACTGGAAAAATCTTGGTGCGTAAGGGACAAGGCTAAAGACCTTTACTGGATACCTGTGATCTTCGGGCCCACAGACACCACTGCATCACTCACCGGTATGATTCTGTCATTGACATTACTAAATGGGCCCAGGAATATTTCAAGAAACCATTGTCTGTAAACACTGTCCGCCGTGCCATCCACAGATGCCACCTAAAACTCTCTCATGCAAAAAGGGAGCAATTGTTGAGCATGATCCAGAAGCGCCGCAGTGTTCTCTGGGCCAGGGCTCATTAAAAATGGACTGTAGCAAAGTGGCAAAGTGTCCTGTGGTCAGACAAGTCCAAATTTGACATTCCGGTGGGAAATCATGGGCGTCGTGTCCTCCGGGCTAAAGAGGAGAAAGACCACCACCCCTCCTGTTATCAGCGTTCAGTTCGAAAGCCAGCATCTCTGATGGTATGGGAATGCATTAGTGCATATGGTGTGAGACACTTGCATGTTTTAAAAAGCACCATGAATGCTGAAAGGTATATGAAGGTTTTAGAGCAACATATGTTCCCCTCCAGCCGACATCTATTCCAGGGAAGGCCTTGTGTATTTCAGCAGGACAATGCAAAACCACATACTGCAGCTATTACAACACCATGGCTTCGTAGAAGAAGAGTCTGTGTGCTAAACTGGCCTGTCTGCAGTCCTGATCTTTCACGAATTGAGAACATTTGGAACATTTGGTTCCAGCAGCTGGAAGCCAGTATTAAAAAACAGTGGGATCAAATTCCAGTGGCTAAGCTCAAAAAACTTGTCTCCTCAATGTCCAGACACCACAACTCTGTGTTAAAAAGAAGAAGGTATTCTACGCAATGGTAAACAGGCCCCTGTCCCAATTTTTTTGAGACCTATAGCAGCCATCAAATTTGAAATGAGCTCATTTTGTGGATAAAATTGTAAAATATCTCAGTTTCAACATTTGCTATGTTATCTCTATTCTCTTGTGAATAAAATACTGGCTGGTGAGATTTAAAAGTCATTGCGTTTTGATTTTATTCACATTTTACACTTTGTCCCAACTATTTTCATTATTGTGGTTGTATATAGCACCGTTTCCCTATGCAAGTCACATTGAAAATTAGTTAAATCATTCAAAAAATGGTAAATTGTGAAATTGCATTTCAAGAAAAAAGTAATAATGCTGTTTCACACCAGGCGTCAACATTTAAGTGCCATTAAACATTTTTAAAAGGGTGTAATGCCTTTTTCAGTTCACGCTCTGAGTGTACTGGAAAACGGCAAAAGGAGAAGTGGATTCAGATGCAAAGATAAATTAAGTTTATTTCATCAGGGCAGCAAAGGTAGAAGGGCAGTTGCAAACAAACAAGGTCCCAAAATGTACATACAAAAAGCGCTGAGTAATATACAAGTCAGCGACATAAGATATTAACAAGAGAATAGCGATTAAGCCACAGACATATCTAGTACACAAGCTTATGAGACTTCACACCTTCTGTGTCTGAAGCTCTGGTTTATGGGCAAAGCAATAAGCATAGCACAATGGGAAACAGATGCAGCTGATTAAGTGGAGCGTGGTCTGCAGGTCAGTGCTTAGTACTCCAGTGATTGGGAGCGCTGGAGGCGTGGCATGACAAAGGGACAGTAATGTTTTGTGGGGATACTTATTTCAAAATATACTGCATACCTGTCAATGGTGATCAAAATTATGATTTGACTTTTACGCATTTTGTGTATAAATTTCTTCAAGGTAAAAAAGTTTCAATCAAACTGGCCCACTAGTCAAATGTTTCCTGTTGAGCCCTATTGACTTTCAGTAGACCTTAATTATTCAGTTTTTTTTTTTCTGTCATACAGGCTATAGGCCTCCAATAGAAATGTTGCTCTTCTTCATGTAAAAAAGTATCAATGCTAATCCCACTGAACAAAATTATTATGTATGTGAAACACTCCTGCAATACAGTGGCCTATGGGATCAGAAAACAGATGAAGTCTCCTGAGGCATTTTTTGCATAACCACAGATCTTAGTTTGCGGCCGATAAAAGAGCAGAATAAAATAAAACTGGGGGCAAAATCTATGAGGCCGGTGTTGCAATCTACTCATCCCGAGTACTGATTTACTGCATGCAATGGGTTGATCTGAATTCATAAGCATCCTCATTAGTGCAATGGAGAAGCCATGTCGGTGGCAGACAGCTCCATCACTTGACATTAGGGCTCAAAGGCAATTTGTTTTCAAATGTTAGCCCGTTTTTAATTAACATCAAGGTCCTCCACAGCGGAATACTGAGGAAGATGCCAATAGTGGTTGCATAGAACATAGGCTGCCGCATGTTAATTCTACCCAAAAAATTCAATTGGTTTGTGTTAAGTGGAAGGATAAATTAACTAAACTTCATTTACTAAGCACTTCCTATGCTTTCTAAATTCATCAAGCTGGAGTCAATAGGTTATCATCTGCCTTCACAAGATTCCCAAGCATTTAGTTTTTATTTATACAAACATCTCCGCAGAGTATAAAGTGATACTGAATATTATATCCAAGTTGATTATATTTTAAAAACATACATTTTTGTTTATAATTTTTGCATCCTTATTTTTATCTGTGCAGTTACGTCATTAATAGATGATATTTACTATTATTATATGAAGTGAGGATTCGCTCTCTCCTGATTGGTCGAGGCGAGCTCCACCGGTCACGGTGAACAGTAATATTCGCTGCGGGAAGGTGTGCAAGATGGTGAATATGACAATCCAATAACCTCAAGCTGCGCCTTGGTGAATATCACTTGTCCAAGGTGCATAAATCATTGAATTCACCGCACCTTAAGTCAATAATTGCATAATATTAGCCTCATACAATTTGCTTTTACTCATAATCAATCAACCTGAATTTCTTCAGCATTCCAAGAAGACTGAGACATTTGCTTCATGGTTCACCCAGGCCAAAGTGCACATGTTGGAGAGGTTTTGAAAATGGGGGGGGCAGTTTAGTGCTTGGGAGGTTCCGCTAGTGCTTAGCGGAATTTATGCATTTCTGGAAGACTTTCCTGATAATAACAAATGAAAATTAGCAGGGGTAAAATTACTTTTTTTTTGTAAGTAGGGAGGCTGTATCTCCCCCATCCCTCCAGAAACCATAAAACTATCTCGCACTTAAAAGGGAAAAAAGACTGGATTGCATGTACGATGAAGCTTTGTGAGGAACCTCACATCACAGGAAATCCATAAAACGATTTCAGAGTTGAATTATCTTGAATTTTCTTTGTATTTGCCACACTTTTTTGCCATAAAATTATGATAATAATCAAAAATAAGATATCATTCTAAATGATATGAGTGTCTTGCCTCATTAAAATAATTTCTCCAATCTCCTTGACACTCAAATCATGTGTTATAAAGCAGTAAATAGAGGTCATGGACATAAATGCAAGGATTGGCTACCTGCATGAATTTCCAGGCTGAACATAAAGGCTCAAGAAAAGAAAAGGGTGGAAAAATATGCAATTAGAAAGACCCATTGTCTCCATCGTTGAGGAAATTACGCCATCTCTTGCAAAGAAGAGAGTTAAAACAAATCCTTGGGCATTTACAGCCATTTCTTACCCTCCATTGGCACTGAAGGAGTCGAAATGAATTAATCTACAGTAGCTGGAGTGTTTGAACGGCTATCTTTAACACTTATGTTCTTTTTGGGGGCCCAAACATCCCGGAGCCTCTTTAAAAGTTCAAAAAATGTACTTACCCGTGTCCCCGTAAATTGGTCCCACCATGTTCCTGGCTGTTGTTTGATATTTGATTGAGTTTATTTGATTCATTTCAATCATTCATTTACTGTCTACCTCTCAGATCCCTGTGTGCATTCCTCATTCCTGTCCAGCACCTGTTTCCCATTGTAACTCATTTTGTCTGTGTATTTAAATTCTACCCTGTCTGCACATCAGTGTGAGACTGTCCTACTCCTGTCTTGTGCCTGTATCCTGCTCTCCGTCATTTTCTTTGAGCTACTGATTCCTAGTTCCTCCTTCCTTCCTCAGCTCCCTTGTGCCTGTGTGTGTCTCACCCTGGTGTTCTGTCCTCTTTTCTTGACATCAAGACATTTCTGTCCTTGTCGTCCCCTCTCCATAGACTGAATTCTTTGTTTGGACACTGCCATGATTCAACAACTTTGTCCTATTTGCCCCCTGAATCCCAGTTTGCTGCTGAGCGAGTCATGCAAGTCCCTCAACCACGATCTGTGCTGACTCTGGCAGTTTTGTTTTGACCCTACACTGTTTGTGCATCTAATTTTGTGATCCTTGCCACCCCTTCTGAATCCTTTGACCATCTGCACCCTCAACAAAATAATCTGGACAGTTATGAAGTCAGCAGACCATGCAACACCTTCCAAAACCCCACTTTACCAAGGGGCCTGTCGCAGGCAGCACAAGGCAGAGCTAGACAGTAGTCATGGCCGGTCGCATCTGGTACTCTGTCACGGCTACCCAAACAGCCGGTACAATTGATCTCCAAGCCCAGGCTCTCTTCACAAGGAACAATCATCCCAATCTTTCATCTCTCCATCAGTATGATGGGGGAAATGGTCCCTGCTGAGCCTTTGTGACTGCTCCCAGATTTTTGAGCTGCAACCTCATCATTCCAAACCAAGAGTCACAGTCCCATGCCACATACACCTGTATTGCTTTTAAAGCTCATGCCTAGAGATCCACCAGCTGGGTGGCCAAAGATGTAGCCATTGTTTCATTCCAGGTATTTGCTTAGGAGATGTGGAAGGTGCGGCACTCACCTGCACTTCAACATTACCAGCTACGCCAAGGAAATCATTCCATCTGTGACTACTTAATTGAGTTTTGAACACTGGCAGCCATATGAGGCTTGAAGGCTTTTTAGTTTGATCAATCTGACCACATCCAGGATGACCTCACTACCTGAGAACTACCTTACAACCTTGGTGGCCTTGTGGATCTCACCATTAGGGTTGATACAAATATAAAGCAACACACAGTCCAAGTATACAGTAGGTCAACTCATACTAAAATAAAAACATGCATACAATGATGTTTGGTTGTTTTTATTTTATTGTGCATATGTGTAGAGCTCAGATCAAGGGTACCCTATACCATCCTCAACTTTCTTTGAGGGGCGTTTGAAAATGTTGTATCACCAATTTATACTTTTTTCCTTGACGTATATGGTGTGAAGAAGCTTAACAAACTATAATTTAAGGCTCTTCATGTTTTTATTTGGCTCTAGCTCAGCTTTTTCTTGAAAAAAATGCCCAAATGTGGAAATTGAAATTTTTGTTGTGAAATTTAAATAATTTAGCAAATGTTTCTGTCTTGTTTTTTTCATGAAAATTAAAAATGGTATCTCATATTGGTCACCATGCGTTTTCTTGGGTGTCCTTGGCGCAAAATATTTGTAACTGTCGTATGAATCGAACTGAGACATACATAACCTTCCTGTCCGGCTTCTGATGTAAATTTTGGTGAACATAATCTTGTGAAAAAAAAATTAACTCATATAGACAAAAGTGGGCTATATCAAAATAATTATTTCTAAGCAATGCCATAAATATCATTTTGGGGGCTCAAAAGACCAAAATATGCTTATCAAGACCAACAAATGTCAACCCCAAATTTCGTGTCCGGCCCGTTATATACGTACACCTCAGGCTCTTGTCGTGAAGTACAGTTTTCGTACTATTGTTGTACTCTTAAATACAGCTGCCTTCATGGGCCAAGCTAAACGCGCATCATTCGCCAGTGATTCCACAATGCAAGTCCACTGTGAGTGAAAGATGTATCGTGTCCGTCCATGTGAGTCTGCATTATGTATGTGCACCAATGCCACCATCGGTGGTTCCAGTAAAGTCTGTCAACAATCAGCATTTGTTTTGTGACCACTGTAAAAGTCTAAGGTAAGTTTATTTCACTTTTCAGATGTTTTGAGAACATTGTTATTCGTATTGGAATATATATATATATATATATATATTTTTTTTTTACTTTCGCAAGTAACATAACTCGTAAGTGCAACTGCTATTCTGACTTTCCTTCTCCATCCGTTCATGTCCTATGTTACGTACAGGGGTGTATAGCAACAAAATGCATGTAGGGGAGACTGGGGTCTGATGAGCCATGGGGACCAATGAGCCATATCACTATTTTGCAATCAATCGATGCCAAAGGTGTTTAAAATAGGCAAAATAGTGATATGGTGCATTTATCCCCATGATTCATCAGTCACTGGTCAATTATTTTGCCTATTTTAAGCAGCTCTGTCATTGATTGATCGCAAAATAGTGATATGGCCCATTGGACCCCAGTCTCCCCTACTTCGTTACAGTACTTAAGAGCGAATGCACAGAAAAATCAAGCAAAATCGAAAAATTGTGGCCACAGTTGGAAATCTTTACTTACTCTCATTTTCAGTTTATAGGAAGATTTTAATGAGCTTTAGAAGGTTCTGGGGTTTAGCTAAAAAGCTAAAAACGCACACATATCGGATTTAAATTGTCATCTATACTTATTTCAAGCTATTATGCGGATCTGTTGTATGTCTTGAAATGTCCACACAATATTTGTGATGCATTTGATAATTACATCTGGTATTTATTTTCATAATTGCCGCATAGAGCTTGGAACAGCACATTTTAGCGTTCAAAATGTACCAAAGAAACGTCTCTCCAACTCAAAATTCGGCCTCGCTCTTAAGAAAGTTGTAAATTTAAGCAAATAGAATGAGGAGGTAATTATAATGTATCACTCTAGTTGTTTAAACTATTGTTTAGCTGATAAAAAGTCATATCGCTAGGGTCAACACAGCGATTATCGAGCGGGCAAATTATCCGAAAATTTACCAAATCCGTGGACAGATTCTGAAGCACTAGGTTCACAAGTCAAGCAAATTTTTTTGGAACATTGAAAAAACACATCTCTAGACTGTAAAACCTGAATTGGGAGTAATTTGAAGATTGGCCCCCTATGTAAAATTCAAATTAAACTTTGCCCGTAAATCACCTTGTTGTAAAGTACCTACAAAAGCATGTACTAGTTCACTGTCATGTTCGCCTTTTTAATCTGGAAATTCATCTTAGATTAGTGTTAGGTATCTGTTTAAAAAGAATTAGGTGTTAAATCAGCGATAGATAAGCTCATTTGGTTGCCGCGAGCCAGTTTTCGAGGCCAGTAAATTTCATCTCAAATTCGGGCTAAATCAAATTCTCGATTTTTTCACAAAAATCGACGTAATTCGAGAAATAAACCCCAGAACCTTGAAAGGTTCATTAAAATCTTCCTATAAACTCAAAATGAGGGTAAGTTAGATTTCCAACTGTGGCCACACCCCGTTTGATTATTCTGTGCATTCCAGTTTTTTTTTTTGTTGAGGATTTGTACTTTGCTTCAGTTTTTTTTTTTTTATTTAACCGGGACCTTTACTTTTACTCTGCTACATTTAAACAATAAAAAATATACTATTACATCATTACTTTGACCCTGGCCTCTTTGTTTCTCATTACACATTAAAATTTGAATGTAATTCATCATTTAAAGATTATCTGGATTTGGCATGTGCGAGAAGAACAACGGTGCTCGGCAGAGTATCTTAACCGCTTTGCGCAGATGTGTCTGCCAGCGGACATGGAGCTGCAAATTTGTGTATGCAGTTAACAATATTATACCACTAAATGACACACCCGAATCAGTTATTGAATATTCACAAGCAAGCCGAGCTTGAACATGGTTTAGATTGAATATGGACGAGTTCATTCCAATCCCTGTTTTTCAGGAGTTGCCTGAATTTAACTCCTCAGCTAAGCCTGATGTACAAACTGCTCAATATACTTGCTCATAGTATCTAGCCAGCAGTTCAAAAAAAAATTTATCTCTTACTACAGAAAAAATTGTTGTCCTCTGAAACAACCACTTCAGCTACAGTGAGCAAATGGTATCCCAATTAGTGATTAAGAAAAATCTGTTTTCTGAAGCAAAAATTCAACACGATATTAATACTGTTGTATGTAATTCTATTAATTATAGTCAATTATTGAGGTTTTTTAATCCGCCAGTAAACTCAACGAAGAAGAAGAAGAAGAAATATATAAATGGCAGACTGCCCGTTTGTTTTTTGAATACTGTATCTTTCATTCACCTGAAACTTGATTACACAGCCCAAGGAGAGAACAATGCGTGGTTACTTTACTTCTTTCTATGTGTGCTATGAAAAATACTTTGTATTTGTACTTTTGATGTAGTTTAAAAAAAATAAATAAATAAATTATATCTATATATATACACAGTATATATATATATATATATATATATATATATATATATATATATATAAAATATATATATATAAATATACTTTTAAGTATATTTTCTCACAAGATACTTTTGGTTCTTAAGTACATTTAATGTGAGCTATTTTAAGACTTTTACTCAAGTAATTTTCTTATGGGTGACTTCAACTTTTACCAAAGTAACTTTCAGTTATGGTTCTTCTACTTTTATTAAATTTTTTTTTTTTCCAGTATTTATACACCTCTGGTTATGTACGTACACGATTTGGTGAGAAAAGTTTTGAAACGGACGAAGTATTCATCGTTCTTACCCAGATTTTATTTATTTTTATAGTAACATGATATTTACTTGATATTTCACACAAGAAAACGAATTGAGGTGCGTTTGTTAACAAAATACGTTGTACAAAACAAAGAAACGATTGATTTGTCCAACGCGTGTCCACAGTACCACGTACGCAGTGTCCACTGTTATGTATGTTCAAATCAGCGCGCAAACAGCTGATAGTAAACTCACAACAATTTGTGATTATTATGTCTCACAGGCATACGAGACAGTAACAACAAATGTCATTGATTTCAATCCAGCTACTTTATCAACTAGCAAGCATGCTGCAGAGAGTGGATAAGGTAACATAAAGGTGCATAAAACATTCAAGCTTGGATGAGTAAGATTGATACCATTCACCATGCAGCGGGGTTAGATGTGAAAGGCACAAAGGAAAATGCGAATAAAGAGGATTCATTTTATTTTCTTTATTTACTTCATGTAAAAACATAGTACGTTTCATCTGATGAACGATTAAAGATCGAAAATCAGAGTACATGATACCTTAGCTATTACACTGTCTCTGTCAAAGTTCTAGTAGTAGATTTGGAGAGAAAATCACGGTGATTGAGAATGGTAATGTAATGTACATAAAACAGTGTCAGCATTTGCAATTGGCAATCTAACGTTTTATGTAAGTTTATGGTGGCACATTTGTTGCATCTACTTCATCTTTGCTGTTTATATTCCAAATACTAATATTGAAAGTGATACAAGGCCTAAAATGCACACTGAGTTATGTACATTACATTTTGTAATGAGCACCATTGCATGCAAATGAGCAGAAGTTATGTGGTTGAAGTTGAAAAAAAAAAACTTTCTGCATGTGTGCTGCATAGTTATCTGTGACATACAATAGTATGAAGATGCTGTGTTCACAAATTACAAAACTAAGAGAAAGGTTTGCATGCAACTCAGTGAAATGTAATGTACATAACTCGGTGTCCGCCTTTGTTTATGCCCAATATTCAGAGCTTTTGCTCAGGAATTTGATTTGTCTTTTGTTTTTTATTTACATAATGATAAACATCAGTATACAAAACAGTTTTGTTACAAAATTGAAATCTTTGAAGAGATAACTGCAGAGTGGACAGTGAGTTATGTACATTACATTTTGTGATGGAGGTAAGTTTGTTGATCTATAATTGCAAGAAGCAGATGTCTTGAGGTCTGGTACTCTTGGAGTATGTTTGCCAATGTTTGAAGTTTCTCTTGATAGTATTTCCAAGGTCTATCCATCAGTTTGAAATTTCAACACTTGGGTGCCCTTGATCTGAGCTCTGCACATATACAAAGTCATCTAAGACTGTGCATTGTAATCGATAGATATACAACTTCACTTCTGAAAAAGCTGGTATATAGTGGAAAATTCTAATTATTTTTTAAAAAGAGTGATTTTTTTTTACATGCATTTATTAAATTAGCAGGCACTTGTATCCAAAAGGATTTACACATAGGTAAATCAATCCACTTGAAGACTTAATGAAAGTGACTTTATGGAGAGGTGTGGGACTTTATTGTAGTGACACAAATGCATTACATGCATGATGACATCCTCAAACATTACCTACATTTTACCCCCTGCCCTTCAATGTTAAACTCAAGTCAATACCAAAGCACAAAGCTCAAGATCCACTTCTCATTCAACTTGCTGCAAGATCCCCAAGCAACCTTGCAAATTACAGGAGCATTGAAGTCCATTCACAAGTCATGATTATATCATTGTGAGACTGTTAATCAGGGAGAAGAGAGAAAATTAGCACCTGTAGAGTGGAAAATTACACTCAAAGGAGCAAAAATAAACTTTCTAATTTTCCATGAACAGCTCAGATGGAAACAATGGGCCAGATTTGTAGCCCTGACTCCTCAATCCGCTTATTCAAATTTTAATTTTAAATAGAGGATGCGGAGGGAAAGCGGATTCTTTTGCATAAACAATAACGTAAGCTCCGCGCGGAGTCGCTGCCAAGTGTTAGTGCACGTGAATACCCAACTCCTCCCACCTCGTGTAACCAGCCATCAAACAATCGCAGGCCTTTTCTGGAGTTTCCTGAGCTCCAGATGTTGTGAAAATGAACACTTACCATGGGGAACGATATCTAAACACCAGGGATATTTCATCAGGTACTGTGCAGCCATACGAACAGATGGAACGACCTTTTCCTGTGTTTGGGAAATAGAAAGGTTTTGGGTATTCTCAAGAGTGAATGGCCAGATGTTATTATCCTGGCATATTACAATGAATTTTGGGCTCATGATGATTGCTTACCATTTACAAAGGTGGCTTATACAGCTTAGCTTTGATGCGGCGAGCTGGGGAAGAATGGGTTTAGAGATGGGGGTTGCTTTGAGAATAACATGATTGCCACTTAAAATTGTCCATTTCTAGCACGTGTCTAATTTCCTGCCTCCTACCACAATGAAACTGAATATCTCTATGGAACAACAAACAACTTGTACTGTCTGTTCTGAGGTAACGGCCTTGTTAAGGGGTGTTTGTTTGTTTGTTTGAGGTATGTTTCTCTATCACAGCTGAGCTCACTCTTCCCCTGCTTTTGGGGACGGCGTCATTTTTTTCCTGCTCTCATGATCTAAGAGCAGAGACCCTTAAAGTCATCAAAAGAGGCAATGCTACTATTTCTTTGCTGACATGCAGTTTCTGGTTGTATGCGCATTAAGAACTCATGCGAGAAAAAAAAAAGGAAATTCAGTTTTACTCCAGTCTTTAAATGCACTGAATCTTGTCTTTTCCCGACAGATGGTGTAAAGCGGGCGGGACTTCCTGAGGAGACTGCTGACGTCTCCAGCAGGGCAACCCCATTGCCAAAAAAAAATTGGGACGCTGGGTAAAATGTAAATAAAAACAGAGTGCAATGATTTGCAAATAATTTTAAAGTATATTTAATTGAAAAAGTATTTTTTGAGCAATGCAAGTCAGGGGTGCCAGTAACTTTTGAGCCCAGTGTAACTGGGTATACTAAGAGTATCCCAGAGAGGCTGAGCCTTTCAGAAGTAAAGATGATGAGGGCTTAACCACAATATTAAAGGTCATATTTGCATGGGCAAATAGTTCAACAAATTAAGAATAATGTTTCTCAATGCAAACTTGCAAACAATGTGGGGATTTAATCATCAACAGTACACAATATCATTAAAAAGGTTCAGAGAATGCAGAGAAATCTCTGTATGAAAGGGACCAGGCTGAAAACTAACACTGAATAGCTGTGACTGTCCTCCCCTCAGGCAGTACTGCATTAAAAACAGGTATGATTTGGTTGTGGAAATCACTGCATCGTCTCAGGAACACTTTTGAAAACCTTTTTGTCGGGCAAAGCAGGATGTCACTACATCCACAAATACAAGTTGAAACTCTACCATGTAAATATAAAACCATGTATATACACATGATCCAGAGATGCTGCCACTTTCTCTTGGCCTGAATTTATTTAAGATGGACTGAAGCAAAGTGGAAAACTGTCCTGTGGTCTGACCAATCACAATGTGAAATTCTTTTCGAAAATCACAGACATCACGTTCTTTAGGCTGAAGCGGAGAGGGGCCATCCAGGTTGTTATCGGCTCACAATTCAAGAGTCAGCAACCATGATAGTATGGCAGTGCATTAGTGCACATGGCGTGGGGAACTTGCACATCTGTGAAGACAGTATTAATGCTGAATGATATATAGAGGTTTCTAAGCAAAATATACAGGCATCCAGATGTCTTTTTCAGGGAAGCCCTAATCTCAGCAAGACAATGCCAAACACCACACTCTGCAGGTATTACCTACAACAATATGGCACCATGGTAAGAGAGTCTGAGTGCTAAATTGGCCTACTTGCAGTCCAGACGTGTCATCCACTTAAAATATTTGTGCCATTATACATTGTAAAATGAAAAATATGACACAATAGGGCACAAAGTGTTAAGCAGCTGAAATTTAAACATCAAACAAGAATGGGAAAACAGTTTATTTAGGCTCCTCAGGTTATGAACACTGACAGTGTTGTTCAAAGAAAAGGTGAGCCAATAAAATGGAAAAACATTCCCTTGTTCCGACTTTTTTTAAATGTATTGCTGCATCAATTTCCAAATGAGCGAATATTTCTCAAAAAAAAAAAATTCTCAGTTTCAATGCTGCTGTTGTCTTCGTACCATTTTCGATTAAATATAAAGTTTTTTTTTTCCTTATAAATTTGGCATCTCCAATCCCACCCGAATCTGGAACGCCCAATTGGTGAACTATGCACAAGGCTTGCTCATATGCAACCCCTTGCTGCCAACTCAGGAGAGTGAAGACAGTTCACGGCTCTCCTCCAAAGCACGTGCCTGTCAGCCACCGCTTCATATACAGTCATTGGTTGAATCTTCGCAAGTTCAGAAAGAGGGCGGAGGATACCCGGACATGTCCAGGCTTAGAATCTTCCTGACAAGCGCCCGTCTGGCCAACAGGAGACGCTTGAGCAACGAACAAAGCTGATTATTTACTTCCCTTTCCCAGCAGTCCCTTCCCAATTTGAAACCCTATAGCGTGATGGCCAATTGTGCGCTACACTGAAAAAGCTGCCGACCACTGCCGGTTGGTATGACCGGGACTCTAACCCACAATGTGATAGTCACTTCTATTATGAATTAACCGAGTGAGCTATCTGGCAGCTCAGAGTTTAAATGATTTGTTAATCATTGCAATCTGTTTTTTATTTACATTTTATACAGTGTTCCAGGTTTATTGGAAATGGGGTTGAATATAACTGATCATAAATTTGGAAAACGCTAGCTGCCTCCCCTGTAAATAAATGATTGAAGTTGCTTTTTCACTATCATGTGTCTGAGCGACTGAGTGTCACTCCGCATTTTATTTTTTAACTAGTTTGATATATGAGTAGCCTACTAAAAATTGTTTTACTATTTATTCCATGTAAAAATCCCTGGTTATACCAAATGACTTTGGTGGATGGAGCCCTTCCTTCTACAGCCTTCTTCTCTTCAATGTCTCCCTCTCCTGGCGTCGGAGGGCACTGATGGGTCGAGCTCATCACTTGAACTTGGATGCTAACTTTAATCATTCCAGTATCAAATCCATTTAATATGACGCATAACGGTGTAGTGAGCTCAACTGATATTTTGCTGTTGTTTGAGCTCTATAGGTGGAAGCCTTTTTTATTTAGGTAGATAATAGCTAAATTTATGTTAGCTGTTATTTAGACAGATGGCTAACCTAAATTTATGTTGTACAGGACAGCAAAAATCATGGCCGACACCTCTAAATCACTATAACTTGCTTTTGTGCTGTGCATATGTGACGTGAACCAAAACGTCAACCGAGCATTATTCAACCACACCCCCACAACCCTGAGAAACTAATCTGCTAAGTAGGCAGTTGAGCTGCTCTTGAGCTCCATTTGATGATAGACATTTTTAAAGTAACATTAAGATGGATACTTTATATGTTAATTAGCCCATCTTCAATATTCCGTATTCGTTTTAGCATTTGAGTTCAAGTTTTGAAAGGTTTTGTCAGGTGTTTTATCTCAAAATCACATTTCCACAATGTTGTATTATTTTTTAGCCTGTAATTCAGACCAGCAGCAGAAATATGAAATGCACCCTGCTCCTAGAAAAACCATTCAAAAATACTAGTCTATGCCTGGAGATGCCAATGCCCCAACTTATTTGCACTGACTTCCGGGGCTGCGCGATGCTGTTATTTGATTCATACAAAGAAAGCCACTGTCCTTACTAACCTATTATTTCATGATCACCTTCTGCCAGTTTGGATAATAGTAAAACAAAACATTAAGACATTAACAAACAAAAGGAAGTCCTTTCACTGAGGTGAGGGTAACAGGGTGGTTGGAAACCCTGAATCACAATTCATCAAATGAGCAGGAACGTTCATGTTGACACCATAAAAAAAAAAAAAAGAAAGATATTATCTCAATGCGCAGCTAAATTAGAATTTCGGCCACGCATGAAACACATTTTCTTTAGCGAGAACGGATTGTGCGTCAAGGCTGTAAATTAACGTCACGGTGGGAACGGCAGCCAGGCCCATAAACATTTGCTGGACCTCCAATAAAAATTGGGTGCTGCAAAGGCTGAAATGAGATCATAATCACAGGCTGCGATTAATTGCAGTACCTCAGGCAGAGAGATGTACCATCACTGTGAATGGTTCTGGCGATGAGATTTTAAAACCTCATGAATAAACATAGAATCCTGCCATCTGATGACTTGGAAACTTTAAAATCACACGAGTTCTGGTGCAAGTGCGCTGCCACTGTTTCATAATTATCAGAATTATAAAGGAGTTAATGATGAATGAGTCTTCCTAGCATGAAAACCAACATCACTGTGGTCAAATGTGAATTCTAGAAGGATGGAACTGAAACAGTTTGACACATAATCTGTGGGTTAAAGAGCTCCTGGTCCAGTGGTAATTCTCTATGAGCCATAAAACTACTTAATTCCCTTAATTCTTAATTCCATGAAGGATGACAGAAAATCCAGGAAGCCTATCAAGAAGCTATTTAAATTAGGAAGCTGACCATGTGACAGATTGTAGGTTTCTGTTCATGTTGAGGGGATTCTACATACACCTAGGGCAGTCTACAAATTAAGGATTTGGTGTAGTTGAATACATTTCAAGAAACATTTTGAAGGAACAAGTCCATCCAAACAGTCCACCAGATCGTTGCAGGGATTGAACACGATTCACCCTCATACTCATTAGCTATAAGCAACTCAGAGACACCAAATAGCCTGGCTTTGCTCTGCAGGAGGACACCAGAGAACAAAAAGCTCACATAAACAGAGGGAGAATATGCGGAGTCTAAACAGATTCGAGCGAGATTCAAACCCACAACCTTCTACCTGAGAGGGAACAAGCCTTCCCACTTGGGCACCATACCAGAAGCAAGTGCTCATCTGAATGAATTAAATGAGAGTCATCAATGAGACACTGCTTGCAACTGATGTGCATTCCTCCAGTAAGCATCCACTTGTGGCTCATGCACAGTATTTCCTGTGACCAAGAAAATATGGGCCGATACATTGGTAGCAACTATACTGATAGGCATCTTGTGAAAATTTTCTGTTTCTGGCGAGATTGAAATGATGAGGTTGATGAATCACTGTCTTTGGTGTACTACACTGCAGGAATCGCACTTGTGTGCCAACTAAATGTTTGCTCATTGGTAGACAGCTCCCCCTACTGGTTTCATGGAGGTTCATAATGACAAAAGTTTTGGAATCTAAGGCCACATTGTACGCAAGCAGAAAGCTGTTCATACAGCGCCCTCAATAATTATTGGCACCCCTGGTTAAGATGTGTTCTTTAGCTTCTAATAAATTCAGTGTAACAATACCAGCAACAACTGAACTCATGAGGTGCCAATAATTATGGAGGGCAGTGTAACAATACCAGCAACAACTGAACTCATAAGGTTATAAGGACAGACTACCCCAGTTTACACCAGTACATGCCTCAGTCTGGTTTCAACTTCTTTTCTCTTCATTAACTATCTTCAATGTGTAATATTCTTCGCTTTGAAGATGAGGGATTGCTTACAAATTGTTCATTGAAGCATCCCACCACTGTCAAAAAAAGATAAATTAAACTTTAATTAAATTATTGACCACAGTCCATCAGCATTTCTCCACATTTCTGTTTCAGCAATTTAACGATGCAATAAAGGGGACTTAGTAATCATGTAATCAAAAAAAAAAAAAATTGCCCCTAACGAACATCCATTCTGTTTCAATGATTTGATGAATGCAAACTCTTTCCATGATACCCATCACAAGAATCACTCATTTCACATTCCAAAAATTGGTCATTTTTGAAGCAGGGATGTAGAATTTACATGAAGCTGAAAAAATGCTTTTTGGGGGGTAGTGGAATAATTCTGCTGCCAATTAGATGGATAGATATTTGTGAATATACAGTAGAGCCCTGGTAGTTATCCTTGCCTGTTATTTACTGAGCAAATTTCAAAGGTACAGAAGGTTGTACATACATATAACAGGCTACTGTTTGCTCAGCTCTTGTAATGCAGCTTGTTTGCACACCAAAAATACATGTTGACCTCAACAGCTCAGCAAAAAGTTGTATGTCTTCAAAGATTTATGCTAACAGAGCACTGGTTTCAGCATGCAAATGAAATGTCACTAGTATAATAGAACATCAGAGTTCAAATATCACAAAGATTTTAGTGTCTGATCCATGTCACATAGGTCTATAAATAAAAAAATATAAATTTCTATAAAATATACACTCTTCAGCCACTTCATTAGGTCATTAGGTACACCTTGCAAATACTGGGTTGGACCTCATTTTACCCTCATTTTGTCTTAGTTCTTCATGGCATAAATTCTAAGAGGTGCTGGAAACATTCTTCAGAGATTTTGGGCCATATTTATATCTGATTTATTTATTCATACATTTTCATACACATACATGTGACATGTAAATAGTTGTATAGAGAAGTAGGACCCCCCCCTTTTTCTTATCACAACACAGAATGATGTAGGTAAATTGAGAAAGAGGGAGAAAAAAAAGTACATTTCAGCACAACAGCAAACGTAGTCCCAATATTTTAGACAGAGGTCAAAGGCCGCATATATTCAAGCCCCTTTATGGTTCTCTGTTTTAAGAAACGAAAACAAAAATCAAACAAGAAAAGGAACCAACAGGAGGATAATAAAGTAAAAAAAAAAAAGAGAAATGAAAAGAACAAGAATTGGTCACTAAAGTGATTATATCCCCCGCCGTTAGGTCACCAAAACCGACTGGTATCTGCGCATTCCCAGTAGGAAGGTTGGTACCAAAAAGAATTGAAATAGGTTGACTCCTTGAGATATCGCGCTGACAATATTCGGGACGGACGGACGGCCATACATACGTACAGAAGGACGTATGGACAGAGCTGAATACTATATCTCTTGCTTTGCGCTAAATGTGTGGCACGGGATAATAAATAAGGGAATGACCGAAAGAAGTTCCTCTCCTAAAGCGGTCAGGAATCGGCCAACAAGATCACAGGAAATGCTGTTAGCATCATTCAGACTGCACCAACTAATGCACACATTGTGTGAAGACACTTCCTCCTCAAATAAAAAGTTGTAAAGGAGAGAAAAAAAACAAGAAGACAAACATAGAATCTCATTAAAAAAAGAAAATCTTTTTTTTTCAGTTAGAAGTTCGCAGTGTTCTCACTTTGAGTAAGGCTCAATTAGCAGTACAGTTAGCAGAACCAACACATTCTCATCCCGGACTCGTCACATCTTGACACTACCTGCCCAAACGTCGATATACGAAGCAGAAGGAAGCTTTTAGTGTCATTATTTGAGGGTTAGGGTTAGGGTTCGAATTAAGGTTTAGGGGTTAGGGGGTAGGGTTCGTTTTACACTGGCGTCGATATATGACGCGTCGGAATGAGAATGAGCTCGCAGTACAGTGCAGGGGGTAGCTCAGCCACTGAGAGAAACATCCACCTGCAGAGATCTAACATACTCCAAAAATGGATGCCATATTTTTTCAAGTTTTATGTCAGAGCCCCTAATCGTATGCTTAATTTTTTCTAATTCCACAAATGATAAGGTATCTTTTACCCAATGGGTGTGAGGTGGAGAACGAGGGCTTTCAGGTGCCTTAAAATAACACGCCTTGCAAGCAGTATAAGAAAAGCTAGAAGTTCAACAAAATAAGAGGGCAATGGTCAGTAATTGAGACACCAAACAGGCCGACTAAGGGTGATGGGTGAATGTTGACTGATGTAAGGGCAGAAAGCGAATCAAACACGGATTTCCAAAACAAGGAAAGCGCGGGACAGGTCCAAAACGTGGGTGAGATTAGCCGGGCCTAGATGTCACAGTGTGGATCAGAGCCAGGAAAAATTTGAGCAAGTTTACTTTTGGACCAGTGGGCCTATGGACTACTTTACATTGTATCACTCCATGGCGGGCACAGATAGGGGATGAATGAACACATTTCAGAATAGACTGCCATGTATCTGGCTCTATCGCCATGTTAAGTTCTTAAGACCAAGTAGATCGTAGCTTATAAGAGGCTGAAGTTTGGTACAGCAATAAAGTATTATATAGTTGGGAAATAGTTCCTTTCTGATAAGGTTTGATTTTAAGAATGGTATCAACCAGATTAGAAGGAGGAATTGCGGAGAACCCAGAGAAGTGTGTGCAGGCAAAGTCGCAAATTTGAAGGTATTTGAAAAAGTGAATCCTTGTTAAGTTAAATACATGAGCTAATTGACCATAAGACGCAAATGTTCCATCAATGTAAAGATGCTTAAACGAGGTAATTCCATGTTCAGCCAGTGCTTTAAAAGCCGTATCAGTCGCAGAAGGAGGAAACATAGGATTGGAATGAATCAGTGATAGAACAGGTGTCGGCTGAAAATATTATAATATAATATCAATATAATATTAATATAATATCAAAATATTATTGGAATGTTTTAATGGTGAACTTGACGGAGGAAGACACAAAAGAGATGTTAAAGAGAAGCTACATGAGGCTTCTTCAATCTGCACCAAAGGTAAAGGTTGGTTATTAACAGAGTGCCAATGTAAAATAGCACGAATATTTGCAGCCCAGTAATAAAGTAAAAAATTTGGTCATGCTAGTCCACCCATTTCTTTGGATTTTTGTAAAATATCCTTCCGGATTCTAGGATTTTTTTATTCCATATGAACTGAGAGATAGAGCTATCTAGTGACCGAAAAACTTGTTTTGGAATGAAAACGGGTATACACTGAAAGAGATGGAGGAATTTAGGGAGCACGTTCATTTTAACACAATTTATTCTCCCAGCCAGAGATAAAGGCAGGAAGGACCAGTGATGAAAATCTTCAGTTAGTCGGGTAAGCAGAGGAGCGAAGTTACATTTAAACAATTCTGTATGGTATTTAGTTACCCAAAAGACAAAATATTTGAGTTTTGTAAAATTAAATTTAAATGGCAACATCGAAAGAGGGTAATTTGTCGCTGCAGTATTAATGGGCATAAGTTCGCTTTTCTGAAAGTTTAACTTATAGCCTGAAATTTGCCCAAATTCCTTCAGCAAGGATATTATTGTGGGAATGGACCTGTCCGGGTCAGAAATAAACAAAAGAAGGTCATCAGCATACAAGGAGAGTTTATGTTCTATGCCTCCGCTTGAGATGCCCTGTATCTGACTGGATCGAAGAGCCTTCGCCAGCGGTTCGATGGCAATGGCGAACAATAGAGGGGAGAGAGGGCAGGCTTGTCGAGCACCACGTTTTCGAGTAAAGTAGTTGGAGTAATCACTGTTTGTGCGGACGGATGCTAAGGGGCATGTATACAAAAGTTTGATGATCCATGAAATGAATTTGTGACAGAAACTGAATTTTCTGAACGTGTAAACCAAATACAGCCATTTCATCCAATCAAACGCCTTCACGGCATCCATTGAAATGACCAGTTCTGGAGTGTCATGAGAGGGTAGTGAATACAAAATATCAAAAAGCCGTCTAACATTGTGAAACAAGTGTCTGCCTTTAACAAATCCCATTTGATCAGTAGAGATAATTGTTGGTACAATATATTCTAGACGACTTGCAAGCATTTTAGCTAGCACCTTAATGTCCGCACAAAGCAGAGAAATGGGTCGATGGTGAGTACAAGATGAAGGATCTTTGTCCATTAATATAAGAGAAATGGTAGCCTGACGTAATGTTGGGGAAAGAATACCAAGCTCAAGCGATTCGTTGAACATGTTTAATGACAGAGGTGACAGTTTATCAACAAAAGTTTTTAAAAATTCTGCAGGGTATCCATCAGGGCCTGGAGATTTTCCGCTTGGCATCGCCATGATAGCATTTTTGATGTCACTTATTGTAAAAGGTTCATCCAGATTCTTGGATATTTCAGAATCAATGGTAGGGACAGTAAAAGATCTGAAAAAGTTTTCAAATTGTGACTCATCAGACGAGCATTCCAAGGTATATAACAACACATAGAAATCTCTGAATTGTTTATTAATGGACTGAACATTAATGGTTACTCCGTCTGTGGTGCCTATTTGAGTGATATGTGACAAGGAAGAAAACTGTTGAATTTGGAGAGCTAATAATTTGCTTATTTTATCTCCAAACTCATAATGGTTATGGTGTGCTTTTAACAGCAAATTAGTAGCTTAATTTGAAGCCAAAATGTCAAACTCAGCCTTTGAAGTAGGATTTTCTGCACATCTTGCCTGCAGGTCTAACAGGGCACTGGACAGACATTTAGTTTTTTTCCCTATTTATCTTTACCTGTAGGGCAGAATTAGATATAATTTCTCCTCCGTAGATAAGCTTTGCAGGTTTCCCAAATTGTTGCCGCGGATACATCTGAGTTAACATTGGTGGAAATAAAAAATAAAAAATAAATCGATGCAGCTTTCTATTGTTTTACAAAAATCAGGGTTTGTAAGTAATAACGAATTAAATCGCCAAGGAAATCGTGAAGGGACCTACCAGGAAGGGAGATGTCAACAGTAACTGTTGCATGGTCTGATATTACAATGGGATGGTAAAAACATGATATAACACACGGAAGTAATTTATTATCAAGACGAAAGAAGTCAATCCGAGAGAAGGTACCATGAACATGTGAAAAAAAGGAGAACTGCTTATTGCTTGGGTTAAAAAAACGCCAGACATCTGAGATCACATATTGTTCCATAAACAGTTGAATAGTTTTAGATGATTTGGACTGACTGAGCGGCTTATTAGATGACCGATCTTGTACAGGGTCAAGACAACAATTAAAATCGCCCCCGAGGATGACTTGAGAGGAGTTTAGATCAGGGATGGGGAAAAGAAAATTCTTTCAAAAATTTTTTAGGACCGTACACATTAGCTAGAATCAAATTAGTATGTGAGATTTTCCCAGTAATAATAATGAAACGACCATTAGGGTCAGATATGACCCTAGATACAGAAAATGGGACTGATTTATGGATAAGAATTGCAGTCCCCTGGGCCTTACTTGAGAATGAAGAGTGGTATAGCTGACCTACCCATCTCTGTGAAGCTTAAGGTGATCTGAAGCCTTGATGTGAGTTTCCTGCAAAAAAGCGATTTTGTTGTTTAAATGTTTTAAGTGATTCCTCACCTTACTGCATTTTATAGGTGAATTCAGCCCCTTGACATTCCAAGTAGTAAATCTTAGAGCACCACTTGGCACTATTAATGAATTAGACATGACTTAACATACTAAGATTTGGATGGGTGATAGGCTTGGACACGTCTCCCCCACCACTGGCACCCCATGCCTGTTAGCTCGCAGCACAGTAAAAGAAAGAAAGGCACCGAGCCAAGTTAAGCATTTGGATTTAACACACAAACATACACCTATACATATACACACACATACATATACATACATAAACGCACGTGTGAGTGTGTGTGTGTGTGTGTATATATATATATATATATATATATATATATATGTATACACATACACACATACACAGACAAGCATACACACACACACACACATTCCTTTTTCTTTTTCCCTTTCTCTCCTCCCCCTCCTCCCTTAATAAATGTCTAGAATCGACTATTCTTATACTATAACGGAGCCAGTGGCCCCTCTACACAATGTACCAAAAATAAAAATAAGCAAGTAATAAAACAAGTAAGAAAGAAAATAAATAAAATAGATGAACTACAGAGTGGCGTGTATAACACCCAGGAACATTGAACCAAAATAATTTTCTTTTATATAAAGAAAATGGATAGAGGGCTAAGTGAGCTGAATATGCTCTACAAGAATACAAAACATCTCTTGTATTTAAAAATAAGGACAAAGTATCAAAACATGAACTGTGTTATCAGCACCTTAAAACAAGCACAACAAACAAAGACGTCTATGATAAATAGCCACCTTTTTAATTGGTAAACGCTTCAGGGTAGTTTTACAAAATTAAAAAGAGAGAGGAAAAAAAGAAGAGAATGCTGACGTTAATTGCCCTCAAGAAATATCAAGAAGAGAAAAAAATCAAGATTAGAGGGCAGCATCTGCTAAATATGCTCTGCAAATATGTATATCATCTCTATATATGAAAATGAAGACTAAATGTCAAACAGAAACTCTTTGTCGTCAGTGCCTTAAACCAAGCACAACAAACAGAGATGTTATATACAATATATCACCACCTTTTTAATTGATGAATTTTTCAGAGTGAAGCTTCCTTGAGCCATAATTTTACTTAACACCCAAGAGTAAGCAGCATGAGGGGAAAAAAAAGAAAAAAACCTGACCGACCTCAAACATGGATTTAACCTTCAGAAACTTTCTCAGGTCATCATTTTCTATTTAAAAAAAGGGAAAAAAGGGATTAAAAAACACCAACATTCATTTTTATAAGAACCGGTTGTTTTCGGTCAGCTATTGATAATATTGATAACTATCAGTTCTTTCAGTTCATAGATAAGTCCGCGCAGTCCAAATATACAATCTTTTAACAAGGAGGCTCGTTCAGCAGCAGGTTAAAGTAGTAGAAACAATCTGTTAGCATTACCAGCAGCAATTATGAGGTTGAAGAATCACCGTTTTTGGCGTACTACACTGCAGGAGTCGCACTGTTGTGCCAACTCAATGTTTTCTAATTGGTAGACAGCTTCCCCTACTGGTTTCAGAGAGGTACATAATGACAAAAGTTTTGGAATCTCAGGCCACATTGCACGCAAATAGAAAGCTGTTAATATCACCTCAGTAGATTCAAGATTATAATCCAAACTTAATAAAAACCAATAACATGAAAAAGTGAAGGATATACTACTATAAGTGGTCTTTTTTCCATCTCTTTAGAGCATTCTCCTAACAATACCATGAACAACTGAACTCATAAGGTTATAAGGACAGACTACCGCAGTTTACACCAGTACGTCTCAGTCTGGTTTCAACTTCTTTTCTCTTCTTTAACTATCTTCAATGTGTAATATCCTTTGCTTTGAAGATGAGGGATTGCTTACAAATTGTTCATTGAAGCATCCCACCACTGTCAAAAAGAGATAAATTAAACTTTAATTAAATTATTGACCACAGTCCATCAACATTTCTCCACATTTCTGTTTCAGAAATTTAACGATGAAATAATGGGGACTTAGAAAATCATGTAATCAAAAAGAAAAAAAAATTGCCCCTAACGAACATCCATTCTGTTTCAATGATTTGATGAATGCAAACTCTTTCCATGATACCCATCACAAGAATCACTCACTTCACATTCCAAAAATAAGTCATTTTTGAAGCAGGGATGTAGAATTTACATGAAGCTGAAAAAATGCTTTTTGGGGGCTAGTGGAATAATTCTGCTGCCAATTAGATGGATAGATATTTGGGAATATACAGTAGAGCCCTGGTAGTTATCCTTGCCTGTTATTTACTGAGCAAATTTCAAAGGTACAGAAGGTTGTACATACATATAACAGGCTACTGTTTGCTCAGCTCTTGTAATGCGGCTTGTTTGCACAGCAAAAATACATGTTGACCTCAACAGCTCAGCAAAAAGTTGTATGTCTTCAAAGATTTATGCTAACAGAGCACTGGTTTCAGCATGCATAATTAAATGTCATTATATTAGAACATCTGAGTTCAAATATCACAAAGATTTTAGTGTCTGATCCATGTCACATAGGTCTATAAATAAAAAATATAAATTTCTATAAAATATACACTCATCGGCCACTGCATTACGTACACCTTGCAAATACTGGGTTGGACCCCATTTTGCCCGCAGTATTGTCTTAGTTCTTCATGGCATAAATTCAAGGTGCTGGAAACAATCCTCAGAGATTTTCGGCCATATTGACATGATAGCATCACGCAGTTGCCACAGATTTGTCAACTGCTCATGCTTGATGCAAATCTGTGAACTCATTATCATGTTCAAGAAACCAGCTAGAGATAATTTGAGCTTTGTGACATGTCGCGCTATTCTGCTAGAACCCTGGTTCTCAAATCACACTCTACGAGGTCCGCGAACTGCTGGTTTTCCACCCTCCCTTTACCTGGCAGTCAGGTGTTAACACTGTCTGGCCAATCAGAGGCACTAACTGTTCATTTACTTGCCTGGGGTAACAGAAAACCTGGGCTGGATTTGGATTCGATGTCTAGAGAAGTAGCCATCAAAAGATGGGTACACTGTGGACACAAAGGGATGGACATGGTTAGCAACAACACCCTGGTAGGCAGTGGCATTTAAACGAAGCTCAATTGGTACTAAGGCGCCCAAAGTGTGCCAAAAAAAAAATATCCCCCACACCATTACACCACCAGCAGCCTGAACTATTGATGCAAGGCAGGATGGATCCTTGCACTCATGTTATTTTTGAAAATTTTAACACTGCCATCTGAATGTTGCAGATGAAATCGAGACTCTTCAGACCAGGCAGTTTTCAGTCTTCTATAGTCCAAATCTGGGGTGCCCATGCGCACTGTAGCCTCACTCTCCTGTTCTTAGCTGACAGGAGTAGCAACAAATGTGGTCTTCTGCGCTGTAGCCCATCTGATTCAAGGTAGGTTCGATGTGTTGTGCGTTTAGAGATGCTCTTCTGCGTACCTCAGTTATAACGAGTGGTTATTTGAGTTACTGTTGCCTGCCTCTTGGCTGAAACCAGTCCGGCCATTCTCCTCTGACCTCTGGCATCAACAAGGTATTTCCGCCCAGAGAACTCCCACTCACTGGATATTATCTCTTTTTTGCACCACTCTCTCTAATCCTTAGAGATTGTTGTGCATGAAAATACCAGAGGATCAGCAGTTGATGAAATACTCAGACCACCAACAACCACGTTCAAAGTCACTTAAACAACCTTTCTTCCCCATTCTGATGCTCGGTTTGAACTTCAGTAGATCGTCTTGACCATGTCTACATGCCTAAGTGCATTGAGTTGCTGCCATGCAACTGGTTCATATTTGTGTTAATGAACAGTTGAACAGGTGTGCCTAATGAAGTGGCGAGATTCAAGAGCAAGATGGGGTAATTCATTTGACATCACATAACATTACTGACAATTAGTTGAAATGAATATCAAATTGACATGGATGCAAAACTGTCATGGATGTCACACAAATATACATGTTCTGTATATGCACCAAGAAGAGTAGTCTGATCAGAGTGAAAGTGTGTTTATCAGTGAAAGGGCAAACAAACAAGATGGAAGTTTGTAGTCCTTAAGCACAGGAGAACTGGCCTCTACAAGCAGCTTGTCTTCATTTTTTGAAGCCTTAATCACTCCCTGGTCTCGTTACCTTAGCTTAAAGCCAACTGATCTAGTCTGTATATCCAGTTCTGACTCATGGAAAAAGATCTATGCACCATAAATCAGGTGTCTGTGGCATTTGGTAGTATTTGGAGAAAGCTTCTCACAGCTGCTATTTTTTAACAAAGTATTGATTCAGAATGCTCATATTTTACACAAAAATTCTTAGAAGAAAAGTATACAGTTCACCAATAAGTACAGATTTAAAATCTTTATGTTGTTTCTTTTGCATTCCATGCTTAAACAAAAAATCTTCCTCTAATATTTGTCTCCATTTGCTTTGTTTCTTTTTCCTATGTGAACTACTGCCTACTGTATAGTCTTTGCTCAACATGTTCATGACTTCAGGTGACTAATGTTTGATGTGACTTGTACCTTGTCCAGTCTGTTGGGCTACAGTGTCAGTGACCTTACTGTATGTACTTACTGTAAGTGGCTTTAGATAAAAGCATCTGCTAAATAAATGTAAAGTATTTTTTGTCAAATATAACAATTAAATTTGTTACTAAGGAATAATAATGCTGGATTTGTTTCTACTTAAACCTCTCTAGTGTTGTTCCTTTGTTCCTTCCATTGTAGTTGTTTCTGTGATTTCTTCATTGCTCATACTATGAAAATGAATCAAATTTATTTTAGCTTCTGGACCATTCCAAGCATTGCATCAGGGAGTTACTATTGAAGAAACTACCTCAAGATTAATATCAACATTTGTGGCACATATGCTGACTGAAATCAAATTTTATGCAATGAGCCAAAAATATAAATGCATATAGGCTATATTTCATTACGTCTACCATAAATAAGCGAACTTGTTATATATACCGATGTGCTAAAACATTGTGACCATTCAGAGATGAAGCTAATGACACTGATTATCTTGTCAGAAAAAATGCATGTCAAGGTCTGGGATGGTAAGCCTTCAGTCGGTTCTCATAGTCAACTTGTTGGATGCATGAGCAGAGGGCCGGCATTAGACACTTTGACAAAAGCCAAACTATTGTGACCAGACAACTGAGTCGGACCATCTCTGAAATAGCAAAGCTACTGGGGTCAGCAGAAGTGATTACCTACCAACAGCGATCCGTGGATTGACAAACAACAAACCAGCAACAGCGTGTTGGGTGACAAATGCTCAAGGGCATTGGAGGCCATCTCTTCAGGTCTGAACCAAGACAAGGTCTACTGTGGCACAGGTGGCAGAAAATTCTGATTATGTTTACAGCAGGAATGAGTCATAACACACTGTGTGTCCCACCTGGCTGCATAATGGACTGCATTGCTGCAAACTAGTCAGAATGTCCATGCTAACCCCTGTCCACAATCAAAAGCACCTACAACGGGCAAGCAAGCATTTCCACTGGACCTCAGAGCAATGTAACAAGGTGGCCTGGTCCCCTGAGTCCTGTTCTCTTGTAGGTCATATGGATGGCGAGGTGCTCCTTTGACCTGAAGAGGAAATTGCACCAGGATGTGCTTTTGGGAGAAAACATGCTGGAGGATCCGCTTTGCAATTTTCTGCAGGGAAAACTTGGGTCTGGATATTTGAGCCAATATCTATTTAATACGAGCCACCAACCAGCACTGTTGCAGACCAAGTCCGACCATTATTGTCAACGATATTCCCCAATGGGAGTGGCCTCTTTTTGCTGGATAATGCGCTCTGCCTCACTGCTCAAATGTTTTGAAAATAGTTTGAGTAACCTGACGAAGAGTCTAAATTGCTGCCCTGGCCTTCAAATTCCAAAGATCTCTTTTGTATATCAAGCACAATCTATTGCAAATCCACCTGGCAACTTAGAGGAAATAAAGATAGAAATGCGCCGCTCCAACTTTTTCAGTCCCGATATCAAAACCAATGACAATACCTAGGCTTTCGGTATCGGCCGATACTAAGTACTGATCCCATACCAGAGTTCAATTCAAAAGCTGTATGCCTCATAGAGAGACTGAGGTCACTATATGAATGGCAACATCAGGCTTGACTTAATCGTTGCTTTCAAATCTTTGTAAAACAAAATGTAACAAACAAATACACTGATATAAATATACTGAATTGTTCTTCATATAAATATTGATATTCTATACCAAAATCAGGGCATAGTTACCGATAATCGATCCGGCTATTTAAGTCAGAATTAGGCCAATATCCAATATCAGTACTGTTGCATCTCTAATAAGGTATCTGCTGTAAGCATTTTGGTGCCAGGTACCACATTGGCACCTTCAGATGCCTTGTACATTCCCTGGCAGGTCAGATTAGGCAGATGGACATATCATTTTGGCTCATTGGTTTCCTTGTTTGTATAACCAAAGAACTTCACTTAGAGCATAATTGGAGATATTGATCCTGATATCCGATAATTTTTGCCATTCCATTACACTGAATTGCAGAAGACAGAATAAATTCATGAAAATGTATAGGCCTACTTATGAAATATTTTTAATGATTTGTTCAGAATACAATACAAAAATCCATACAGACTATTGGACGGCTAAAAGTCAATGATGGTCTCAACTGCCAGAAAAATACGGATGCTAATATTCATCCGCCTTGTTTCTTTAAGTCCATTTTCCATTTTGTGAAATGTGAAACGAATATTAAAATATTCAAACCATTGTCGGCAGGACCTACCGTCAAACGCCTACCTTCTGGAGAGGGGTGGGTCTGAGCTTTCGAAGGATCCGGAAAGGTGGAGGATATCGAACAGGTGAAAGGAGCCGAGCAAAACAGTTCGTATTTTTTTCTTTCTCGAACTTCAGATGAACTCATGCGTTGCTGAGGTGGGTATGGCGTCCCTGTTGCTTGCTTGAGTTTCAGCTGCGTAGTTTTACGGTCAAATTTTCGCATTGATGGACCTTGTTGACGCTTCACTCATTACCTGCGTGACTATCATAATGCTAATTAAATGGTGAAGTGTCTTGTTAGGTGCTATTAGTAGTTATAAGCTATTGTAAACAGGAGAAGTGAAGTAAGCTTGTCGAAAGGGCGAAACGCCTCATTAAGTATTGCGGTGAAATGTCTTTTTTTTACCTAAGGTGTTTTGCGTCTTGCTGGAAAGGATGAATCTTGCGGGTTTAAACTGCTCTTTGGTTTCCTGGTCAATAGTGTCTTTTTCGTGGGTATACTTTCGCATCGTAACGGGCCTAGCCGAAAATACAAGCGCTCGTTACTCGTAAGCATCACTGCAAGCTTATTTACAATACAAAATAACATTCTTCATTGACGTTCTTGCGTTAATTCGTGTGCTCCCGCGGATTTGTATGACATTGGCTCAATTGATTGTTCTGACTGTCTTGACACCTTAAAACTTGGCCCCTGCCTTGAATATGGATCTAGGGTCGGAAACTGTGCAATCGTTTCTAAATTATGTTTTCCTTCATATTAGAAATCAGAATTTGCTATTTCGATGGTTGAGACTCCAATACCCTTTGGTGAATATATATTCTTCAGCAACACGTATTTTGCCGTTGCTATTTATTATAGGTCAGATTGGTCTGAATAGGTTTTTGTTTGTTTGTTTGTTTGTTTGTTTTTTGGTTCGCTTTGCTTATAATGTTGATTTATGGACTATTTAGCCTTTGAAATTAAGACTATTTTCACTCTTTACTAAGACTTTTTTTCAGTTTGATGCATGGCTTCTGGCCTGTCATAGAGCACACTGAGCTACATATAACAAATGAGTTTAATTATCATCTAGAGCATTATCCTGGAGTGAATAAAAACTCGTGTTGAACCAAAAAGGGACATACAGGCTCAATGAATGGTAAATTATTAATTATTAATTTACTCTATATGTCCTTCAGGTAGGCAACATTGTCAATAGAACAATGGCCCAATACCTGCCGGGTTAATGATTTGTCACAGTTTTCTGTCATAGTGTATATAGTTAGTCTTTGGCAACTAGATCAAGATGCATTTGGGGAAACATCTGTCTCCTCCAGCAGGACCTACGTCTCCGTCTCGACTGTGCTTTCTTTCTTATTGTGACAAGCATGTTGATTCTGTTGGAGTGAGCAGTGTCACTTCCTATGGACTCCTAATGGATTTTTACAGTGAGAAGCCTAATGCAATAAACATTCTTAATTCCTCAAGAATTGAGACTGTATTCAAAATGGGGGGGAGGGGGGAACAGAATTGAGTGATTTGTAAATTCTATTTTCCCTACTCTTGGTTGAAAACTACACAATGAAAATGTAGCTTCACTTTATCACCTTTATGGACTTTTTTTTAAATGTCAAATTTGAAATTTGATGCCTAAAACATGTTTCAAATTAATGGAACAAGGGAATGAAAAGACTGAGGAAAAGGCCCGTTTCCACCGCAGGAACTTCAGGGTAATTTTACGGGGCTGGGGTCGTTGTTGCGTGTCTCCACTGCTGAAACCACCCCCTAAGGACAGAGTACCGGAACTATTACAGGGGGTTAAAAAAGTCCCTACCTCGTAGTAGGTACTCTGTACGGCCCCGAAAAACTCCTGGGTGGGGCTTGGGGTTTACTTGGCGCTGATTGGATTTACTCAGGGCGGGATGTAACGTGTACAGAAAGCGACAAAATAGCTGGCATTTTTAAAACTCAGCAGACAAGGTGTCGCATTTAAGGAGTTTTACTTCGCCCTCTCGATGGTGACACGGCAGTTGAGAGGGCCGAGTGAGAGGACGTTCCTGTAGTAGTTCCTGCTCCCCAAATACTACCGGGAACTTCTTCAGTGGAAAAGGGCCTAAAGTTGTTGAATCTTCCAAAAAAAAAAGAAAAATCAGTTTTTGACTACTCTGCAGGTAAGTGGGTCACGGGAATTCAGTTATGATTAGGTATGAAATGGGCAGTCACACAAGGCACGGTTGTTTAAAAGTAAAACTGCAGTGTTCAAAAACAATGTTTCTCAATGTGCAATTGCACAGAATTCATGGATCTTGTCATAGATAGTCCATAGATTTGTGAAAAGATTCCAAGAGTCATGAGAGCCTTGATCTGTATTTTATGAGGCCAAATACCAATATTTGATGCGCATGACCTTCAAGGCCACATGACGGTTTTGTATTAAGAACTGAGGTGCTTCTGTAATGGACAAAACTACATGGGCTCATAAATACTTCAGAAGACCTGTGTCAATGAACACAGTTCGTTGTGGCATCATCAACGGCAAGTTTAGGCTCTACTACACAAAGAGGAAGCCATATTTCAACACCATCTGGAAACATCACCAACTTCTCTGGGCTCAGGTTGATCTTATTTGGACTGACGGGGAAGTGGAAAGGAGTGCTGTGGTATGACAAGTTCATCTTTCAAGTTCTTTATGGAAATCATGGACATTGTGTTCTAGGAGCAAAAGTAGACAAGGACCATCCCGACTGTTGTTTGCAACATTATCAATAGGCAGTGTCTGCCTTCTTGACACTGCCTTTTTCGGGGACACCTTAGCTTGTTCCAGCAGGATAACATCAACCCGCAATCTGCACTATAGCTTCACATGGCTTTTTAGTTGCAGAATGCGGGTACTGCCTACGGCCCAGATCTTCCTCGCTTTGAAAATGGATTATGAAATGCTAAATAGGAGAAATAAAGTCCTATATCGGGCTCAAATGCCAATGAATTTTGCTTCCGAACCTCTAACAACTGGCTTCCTCAGTTACAAAATGACTTCTGAGCTTCATTGAAAGGAGAGGTGATGTTATTCTGTGGTGATAATGATGATAATAATAATAATTATAATAATGACTAGAGCTGCACTCAGAGAGCGCAGGTACCTCCGCCAATGTACTGAATGTTATTTTTGCCAGTATTCGCTTGCGAGTCCTGTGTTTATGCAATCCTGTAGTCTTTGCTCAAATATGTTTTTAATGTGTCTTTGAACTTTTGTATACCTTTGACCTTGACCTCCCAAAATTGAATCTCCTCCTCCTTGAACAATACTTGATCATTCCACCAAATTTGATGAAAATCCAATCATAACTTTTTGCGTGATCCTGCTTACAAACAAACCAACAAACCAACCTACAGACAAATGGTAATGATCACATGACCTCCTTCAACTCCGTTGGGCGGAGGTAATAAAATAGTAGTTATGCATTTTATTTAAAGGTGCACCTAATAGAATTTTTAAACTGTGGTACATAAACACAACATTTAAAGTTTGCCCCTCCTCCCAGGCTCGATGAAACCAGAAGCACTACGCTGCAGTGTAGCGCTGTATCCCACCCTCACAGCCTGCGTGCAGTTATTCGCTTGGGGTTGCACACTTACTGCCCAAAGGTCTTGACGTTGTAATTCTGTGAAGGAACCCCACACAACTGTTTATTTTAAAGTGGCTGACAAAACAAATCCGCATAGTTTCTTTTACTCTGCTGAGAGGATGGCAGTGATATGATGATGGCTGACCGCTGGTATTCTGCTATTTTCCCAGTATTTGTTTGTTTGTTCGTTTGTTTATATTTTTTGGGAAGTAGGCAGATACAAGTGAATGATGAGGTTTTTACCCCTCGGCCGACTCTGGCCGGAGAGGTATTGACGTCAACTGCGTGTCCGTCGTCCGTCAACCGTCCATGATTTTGTCCGGTCCAGTACTCGGCAACTAATGATCGCAGCTTCACCAAATTTGGTATGGCAACTCACTGTGACACATGGATGTGCAAGGTCATGTTTTTGCTGGATTTCGCCTTTGATCTCAGCGCTGTAATCTTAAGGCAGAAAATCTTGTCCAGGCCGAGGGGTTTTCGGCAACGCGTTATGTTTTTTTTTTAAGCCTTGCAGTTAGAAAGAAAAGGACACATGAAATGGAGAGAGTGCTCCAGTATTTGTGGATTATGGTACAAATTCAATGACCAGTGGGTTGGCAAGCATTCAGACTCTGTTATGCACTGACTACTTCTACAAAGAAAAAAAAAATTATCTTCGCTTCAAACAACATTAAGCATTTGCTATTCAGTGGCCCAGTGACACAGATATGAACCCACAACCTTCTTGCTGTGAGGCACCGATGCTACCCACTGCGCCCTCCCACCGAAGAGGTTGTGGGTTTTGATCCGGCCTGCGTTTGCTTGGGTTTGACTGCGTGAGTGTGCAATGAATAGTGCTTGTCCTGTGATGGATTGGCGAGCTGTCCATGGTGTGTCCTTGCCTTTTGCCCAAAGTCGGCCAGGATTAGCTCGAGCTGCCCTACTTCAGTGGTACCCAACAAAGATTCTGCCTTCGTGGCCAAGAGAATTGTGGTGCAGGGCCATTTGGATGCATAAAAGATACTTTAACATCCCCATTTTTAAGGGATTGCTCTAAGATATTGGCCAACCACCACTGGCCATCATATAAGCAGGCAACAAATCAACCAGGGGTACAATATTTTAGCTCCACAGGATCGTCCTTTTCACAAATAAAGGGCATGAAGGGGCAGGTACGGTTTGAAGGGTTTCATCCACATTAGCAACAATTCTGCCTATTCAATCAAATTATCTTGAAATTTCTGGGAAAACAAATGCAAGAAAATGATACAGGCTGCAAATGATCAAAGAGCATGCAACTGAAAGTAGAAATAAATGAGTGGAGTTCAGTATTTCCGGTACATTATTGTACATTTACATACACTGAGAGTAGTTGTGCCAATGTGCAAATAGTCCTTAAAGGGGGTCTTATTTTTCCAAGTAGGAGTATTTGTTCCAAGTTTGATTGTGTTGCATTTTGAAGTTCTTTGCTTTCATTTGAGGCCAACTTCTTGAAAATCAAGACAGGCCCACATGTAGCTGGCAATTGTAGCTGTGTTTATACATGCCCCCCCCCGCTCCCAATTTGGGACACTTGAGATATCTTCAGTCCTGCGATGAAGTCCGTGGCGTCACCCAATTTTTCTTCTTGTGTGTCAGCCCGTGGTTAGAGACAGGGTAGGTAAGAATTAGAGCTAACAGAATTTTAAAGGAACATCACCTCAGGGCTCCACCTTAGCCCACCCGCTGCCCTCAGGGCTCCTGCCAAAACCAGCACCCCACACACAGTCGTGCGCAAACGGAGCTGCAACTGCATCACTGAGCACAGAGAGGGCAACAAAACAGCATAAGGGGGCCGCCAAGCTGTCACGGAATTACAGTCCCATTACATTTTGGGTTGTAACTCTACAACTAAGATAAAATCAAGTATGATATGTCATATTGACGGTATTAACTTGTTCTTTAATATTATTAAGTGAAAATATATTTTTTGAGAAATTTTCAGAGAAGAAACAAGCAAAACTACTCCGTCACGGAATTACACAAAATTGTCATGGTTTTTTTAATGTTGTGTTTAACTATCCAGAAAGTGATGTTCCTATCATAGTTAAGTTATGAAGCTTCAATATGTTCATGTTTAAGGTGTTTTTTTGTTAATACTGTAAGTTATAGAAACAAATATTGACTTTAACTCTGCTTTATGGGCAAGAAATTTCAAAAAGTCATTGTCACGGAATGACAACAGTAGTATTAATTAGTTTCAATGTATTTATTTCAATATATTATACATATATACATAATTATTTACATTTTTACAGTTTAGCAATATATTACAATGAGTTTTCCACTTGTAATGACCAATCATAATACATACTTCAAAAAATGTTTTTAATCTCCATGTCAACATTGGCTTGGCGGCCCCCATTATATCTCATTCACTGTTAGGAAAGCATGTAACATTATCATAACGAAGAGTATCTGAGACCAATATCTGAGGAAAAGCTAAAAATGTCAACAAGGTTCACAATACAACGCGTTATTTGTATCACATTTAACGCGCTGACTAACACGAATTTTGTAATGCAACGTTACGCTTAATTTATCCCATAAATGATCAAAAATGGTGTGATTCAACCAGGTTTGGTGTCACTTAATTGTGATGCCGTTTTCTCGCAATGCAATACGTCAGATTCTGTTCATTGACAAATGTCAGTAGGTTAGAAGAGTAACTGTTATTGTTCAAGCTTGAATTAATTTTATTATCGAAAAGAGATTGCATGCTAGCTTGCAAATTATTCATCTCATTGACTTGAATAGAATGCGACCTAAAAGCTAACGCCTTCTTTCCATTTTCCAAATAATTTGATGCCGACATTTACTGAATAAATACGATCTCAAATTCTGAAGCCCATCCTTCTCATAACTACAAAATAATAATTATAAAAAACAAACTCCCTATCAGCACATTTGTGAAAAGCTAATACTGAAACAACACATGTTCTGACATTGGCACCATATAACATTACAAAAGTTAGCATTTTGTCAGAAAGGTACAGAGGTTTGTAATCCAGGGTTCAGGTAGTAAAAATCCTGCCATGTTTTCATTCCACCCATAAACTCCTGCCTTCTGATTTCACTTTTTAATTCAACCTCCTGGCTGAAAAATAATGCCAACTGACAAGTTTTTTTGTGGATTGAACAATATTCTAGGGTGGACTTTTACTCTCCGATCCTGGATTATACTCCTCTGGAAAGGTATATGCAAACAGACGGTTACAGAACTCTTCATTCCCAGGTTTTTCGTCCTCGGACTCTTCCTCCCCGAGGACTTTTTGTCCCCGGATTTTTCATCCGCTAATGATAAAAAAGCGTGCCATCATTGTTGACAGATGGATGGATGAATGAACGACAGATTGATCACCACAATGCAGAAAGAGGGAAAAGCATTATTGGGTATGAACCATCCAGGGACGAAGAGTCGGGTGACAAAAAGTTCATGTGGATGAGGAGTCCGGGGATGAAAATTCCTCAGGGACAAACAGTCTAGGGACAAAAAGTCTGGGGAGGAAGGGTCCTAGAGCCCAAACATACATTAGGTAATGTAACTTACTAGCCTAGATAGACAGGGAAGCTAATGCTAGAATTGGGATGATATGACTAGCGTAGCATAAATGGTGACGTTAGCTAAAATATTTGTGAAAAAGACTGATCCTCCACCAAAAACAAAACAACTTACCTGTCCCACCAAAAGACTGTAACCATTGCATCACTTTTCAGGCCTTTCTACTCCCGTAGTCGCCTTCATCGCTGCAAGGCTACACCAATATTGATTTGCCTTTGTCCTCTTGTTGTATCTTCAGCCTTTTTAATCAAAGCTTTCTCTACTTTGGTCTTTCTTTTCCAGGTCATTTTTGCTGGGCGAGTGGTCACAAGTAACCGTGCCAGTGGTGTTTTTGGTAGAGTTTTCTCTTCCATTCTCTGGTAGACTTCCAATAACCTCTTCTTCTTTTGATTTTGTAGCAGAACAACTTTCCTATGGCAGAAATTCAGGAAAATTATGTGCTGAACAAGGCAAACCGACAATGCTCTCATCCCCTTTTTATTTATTTAGCTCAATTTGCAATCAAACAGTCGATTAGCTCAGTTAACACTTTAAATTAATTAATTTATTTTTTTAAATATTATTTTTTGGGAATTTTTTCCTTTATTTGACCATTATGCAGTGTAGAGAGACGGTAAGGTTTGGAGAAGAATGGGGGAAGACATGCAGCAAGTTACCTGAGCCGGAGTCGACCCCAGGTCGCTGCGGGAAGGACACAGTCTTTATGGTACACGTGCTTAGACCGATGAGCCACCGGGGTACCCCAGACAGTCTCGTGTTTGCTTGATTATTTCTAGTTTCGCATTTGGCCGCAGCATGCCAATGCAATAACAATTTACATTTCATGCGTGATTTGTGTAAAACAAAATGTTTTGCACCTTCACTGTAGGTTAATTAGATGCTCAAAAGTAACCAAAATCAAGAGCTATGAATTACTTTATATCAAATTTATCTTGCTCAATTATCATATAAAAAAATGCTACAAATTTACACCACAGATGTGCCTGAATGTGTTTGCCAAGTCTTTGGTGCATTTGTCTATTGTGTGCAATCCAAAAATAATTTCTCTCACACATTCACGTTCGATATGCTTCGCAAAATGTTTTCCACTTTGTGTATATTTTTAAATGCTTAAAAACCAGGGCCATATTAAAATGATTTTATTTTTAGGAAATCTTTTTATGATACATAAACATTCTACGATAGTTGGAATTTAGAGGTCGGCTATTTATTCGGATTATTGACTGACTTTCAGCCTAACACTGTAGCCTGGTTAGGTCTGTCTGCTTCTCATTATTTCTTCCTAATCATTATAGGCCACATTTTAGTTTTGATTTGTCAGATGGCTGAATATATGGCTTGATTGCAAGTTGGGCAAAGTACACTGGAATTGATTTTAAGGTCAGCTAATTATGCCATGGCAGTGGAGGCTGTCCAAGCTCACTTCAAATTACTGTTTTCATCTCGGAAGCATTTCAGATGGCCTCTGTTTGTTCAGCACCGCATTAGGTATGTGTCATAGAAAAGGTAATGAGCAACCTCGCCGGTCTGCCCCATAGTAGCAGTCACTTTTATTGCACTTAAAATTATCACCCATCTAACATTGTGCTTCAGACTGTTGTACAGGGTTCACCAGCACCATCTATATCTGATCTTCAGATCATTTTGCCTTATTTACCAGACACAACATTTATTAATGTAATGTTAGTAAGTTGTTATTTTTTCCCATTTGGATATCATGTTATGTAATATGTGTACATTAGAGACGTTGTATTCCTGTAGTTCATCCTGAATGTGTTATGTCAGGCTAATTGTAATTTTTTTCTGTGGCTGAATTCATTGCACAAGGATCTTTTGACCCCTATCCAACCATATCATTTTCTGACTTTAGTAGGGCACTCCTGGAACACTAGTGTACTGGAAGTGCTACACCAGTTGGATATAAGCTCCCAGATGAACAACTCCCAACTTGCTGATATTTGCCAGTGTGTCTCCTGGCACCGTATGATGAAAAAGGCCTAACTCGGGGATCTCCAACCCTGTTCCTGGAGAGCTCCAACCCTAATTCAACACACCTGATTCAGCTCATTAGCAGTTCGTCAAGATCTGTAACTGGGAAAATGGGTGCGATTTGTATGGTCAGAGTGAAAACCTTCCGGATGGTAGCTCTCCAGGAACAGGGTTGGAGACCCCTAGCCTAGCTGATCTGAAAACGCAACCAATTGTATTTGTCCCTTAGGCTGATCATACAGTCTTATTAACTCTAAATAATGGTTGCTGCTGTTTTTGTTATGAAGGGTCCAGCTGCTCTGGTGTCCTGCATATGAGACCAAATTAACTTGCTGAATATTTTAATAAAAGTCTTTAGCTAGCTAGTTTCTCACTCGCATCTTGCCCACTGGGAATGAAGATGACATTCTCTTGAGTTTCCTTAGATGAGGTTGTACAAATGCATGTCACAATCATGGCCAGCACATTCTTTGGATCTTATATTTTTAATTTAAAACAGCTGGTTCATTGTTTAACTCTGTATAATGTGATTTATGAAATGTGGGGAATACACATGGGCATAATGTGCTGTATTAGTTCTGGTATGTGAGTTTTCACTTTGAGGGCTCAGCTTGCACAAGGGTGCCTTGAGCCCCTCTAAGGGCAAAAAATATATATATATATTTTTTATTTTATTTTATTTTTTTTAAATAAAGGTGCTGAGGATGGTGTTGTGGGGCATGTGGCTTAGCCTTGAGACCATCTGTCAGGGCTTCTGGTGACACAATGGCTGGATTCCATTAATGTCACTGTCAAGAAAGGGTAAATTTACCGACCCTGAAAAATCTGTACTGCTTCATTAGTTTTGGTCTTGAAGGTGGGAATTAGCCAACATAGAGTCACGCTGGTGTTTTCAAGCAAATATTTGCCTATTTGGAACTTAGGCAGTCTTGTGAGAATACTTTTTTTTTTATTTTTGCAAGTCAGCTGATAAAATGGCAACCAAGAGGCAAATTCCAGTTATGACCAGCTGACCACTTTCTGCTGTTGTATTTTGGCTTCGTATGTCTAAGCCTCCTTTGTCACTCTCAATTTATCCCAAGTGTCCTACATCGGAGTAGAAAAATTTGATCAATTGAATCGGAGTAGTCATGTGGGCTTTTTGCCCATGATTTGCCTGCTTGCTGCATCAGCACGAGAGGATGTTGAGACTAACTTCTAGTCCAATCTAATATGGGCTAGTCTTTGCTGTCTTTGTCTGTCATAACTGCTGGGAATGTGCTCTGACTGGGACACAGCTTCAAGTCTATTAGCTGCCTTATCTCTCCAGGAGTTCTGTCCCTGTACATACACATTGGGGTTTTCTGGTCTAAATGAGATCCATTTGCGGACAGCAGTCAGAATTTCCATTTAAAGGGGCTCTGTCACATCTAAGGATGATGCACAGTGGTTGTTCTTCGACTTTCTGAGATTATTCAGCGGTCCGCAATCTTAGGTTTATGATGTGACTTAGGAGTTATTACCAAAAATGAAATGCAGTGATTTATCACAATATAGCATTATACTAGCAATGTCCACGAGTGACAAACTTGGTAAATAAAAAAAATATTGGCCAGAGTATGCATGCTTGGTTATGACGGTTCCCCTTCAAGTTTCTTGTCAAAGATTTTTCTTTTTGAATATAATCGTGAGATGGTACCTTGTATGTTAAATAATCTGTGAGTTTTAAGGAAGTCATTTGCATTCATATGCTATGAGTATGATCTAAATCAGAGGTTCCCAACCCAGTCCTCAAGGACCCCCTGTCCTGCAGGTTTTTGTTGCAGCTTTACTTTTGCACACCTTATCCATTTGAGGCCCAATGCACCTGCATGCACACCCTGTTCAGGCAGATTTTTTTTCAACCAATCAGCATGAAGCCCTTAAATGGATCAGGTGTGAAAGCGTAGACCTGGAGTAAAAACATGCGGGGCAGGGGGTTCTTGAGGACTAGGTAGGGAACCACTGATCTTAAAAATAAAAAATAAAAAATTAACAATTGAAAATTAATGATTAGTTCTTTACAACCGGAAAACATATCACCCATTTAAATGTTAATAATAGTAAAGGGAAAAAAAATGATACATATTCTAGATGAGAGCTTGTCTGCGTTAGTGATAGGAATGAACTGCTTTGTTGAAGTCTGCCATTTTGAGAGTTTAAAAAGTGAAATGTTATGTGTCCAAACGCATTTATAGTTTGCAGTGTAGCATCTTTCTTTGGCTGAAAAAAAAATAACCTCACATTTTTGTATTTGTCCCAAAAGCCTAAACCCACTGACATCCCTTGTCTTCAAGAATGCATTATTCTTTTTCAGTGACTTGCAGAAGAAGCTCATTGTGAGCCACAGTCCAGAGGAAGCCACATATTGGACCCTCTCCCTCTGACCAGAGATGTTATCGGAGGATTCCTGTGTCAACTGAACTCAGACTTGCACAATTGTGTTCATTGGGTCGGTTATTCAGACTATGTCAAGAATTTTAAATGCATGCATTGTATACACAGCTAGCATGCAGTTTTAATTACACCATATAAAAAAATGTTAGTTTGCATCCTTCACTTTTCAATTTTCTAGGGAAAGAAGTTTTTTTTTCTTTTTTTTTTAATAACAAGAAGACGTTGAGATTGAAATGGCGCAACAAATCCAAATCACAGTACATGTATTAACATAAAGAATCAAATCTGCCTGACCCATAGGTGGTGCAATAATTGAAAGCTGAACCGCAGGATTTTAACACATTTTTTAAAAAAAAGAAAATAAAAATCTGTGGTGGGAGGGTTTTTCTGGTTTGGGCGGGGGAGCTATCCAACTAATTTTTTATTTTGAATGGCCTCATTTCAAATTCTGTAGTTATGAATTAATTTTGGGATTTCTGCGCTTTCCTGAATTTGCATGTGCTTTACATGTACTTTCTAGATATGATAACGCAATGTTCAGCATATTGCGCATTATTGGTACCACATGACTCTTGGTTCTTTTGTTGTTAAGAATTCTGCAATCTGCATTTGTTAAATCATGTATCATTACTTGACTGGGGCGTTGGGCGACTGTTGGTTTATCTGGTAGAAACTGAGACATGCTGCTGGTTAAGATGGCATAGGTCCTTACATGGCCCTTACTTTTTAACACAGTAGCCTCTAATTATTCCTGTTTGCTTGATGAGCTGTTAAATAATTAATCCTCTCAATGAACACCAATCTGTAGAATTGATTGGCTAATATCAAATTACATGGCATTATTACTGCGAAGTTGAGAAGTGATTTGACTGAAAACGTGACCATGTCTTTTAGCAAAAGTTTTGTTTTCTCGGCCTACTGATGACACTTTTATGTTGTGCTCAATGCTGATTCGATACGTTTTACAAGATGTTTTCTGCTTTAAATGTATGCTTTTTAATGCTTTATACTGAACACAATCATAAAATACTTTCATTAATTTTTTTTAGCTCCGCTGTGACGATGGTCACGGTCAGCGGAGCTTTTCTAATGCCAAGTTGTCCGGCGTTCGTCTGCCTGTTTGTCTGTCTGTCTGTCTGTCTCAGTCTGTCTGTCCGGCATGAACTTTTCTCTTCAAATTTGAATATCTCAAAAACTGTCTGTTAACTTTTCTCCTATTTTGGTGTGAGCCTTCCTTATGATATTCTGAACATTCACTGTGAAAATTATATATCCTGGTTTTTGAGAAATTATGCATTTTGGACTTAGAAAATCAGTGTTTGTGCTCATTTTTTCAGTTTTTCATTAATATCTCAAAAACTGTTGGATCATTTTTTTGTCTAATTTGCTATTAGCCTTCCTTATGATGTTCTGATGATCCCCTGCGAAAATGAGAAAATTCTATATCCCGGTTTTGAGAAATTAAGCATTTCAGACTGAGAAAATCAGTGTTTGTGCTCATTTTTTCTGTCTTTCATTGATATCTCAAAAACTGTCTGATAACATTTTTGCGCCGTTGTGACCATAGTCAGCAAAGCTTTTCTAATGCCGAATCGTCTGGCGTTCGTCTGTCTGTCTGACCAGCATCAACTTTTCACTTCAAATTTGAATATCTCAAAAACTGTCTGTTAACTTTTGTTCTAATTTGGTGTGAGCCTTCTTTATGACATTCTGAATATTTGGTCTGAAAATTCAAAAATTCTATGTCCCGGTTTTTGAGAATTTCAGCATTTTGGACTTAGAAAATCAGTGTTTGTGCTCATTTTTTCAGTCCATCATTAGATATCTCAAAAACTGTCGGATAACTTTTTGTCTAATTTGCTGTGAGCCTTATGATGTTCTGAATATCCCCTGCAAAAATGAGAAAATTTTATGTCCCGGTTTTTGAGAAATTCAGCATTTTGGACTTAAAAAATAAGTGTTTATGCAGATTTTTTCAGCCTTTCATAAATGTGTCATATGTTTTAATATTGCAATCGCTTTCAAGGATTTCTGAAATTAAGTTATGACATGGACATTTCAGTCATCCTCAGCGAAGCTCTCTGGGCCAACAGGCCTCTTGTCTAATTAATCTTTTGTAATCTCTGATGGGAAAAATGCTACAAGTTAAATGGAATTCAGGATTAATTATTGTTATATTATTGCCACCCATACAATTTCACATTTTAGCCCAATTGCCTCTTTGTCATCATTGTTTGAAATTTTTCTAATTACGGAAGCCATTGTATTGCATTTGATTATTCAGCAAATAAATAGTTTGATTGTTGGCCAGGTAAAAATGATATGAGACCAAATTAATTTACATTAACAGTGAAGTTATTGCCTACTCTTATGGCACATCTGTTGGCAGAACAGTAGAAGGTTATTGCATAGTGCCGGTATAAATCTTGCGACAATTGTCCCCAGTAGCACTTGAAATTAAATTGCCTCTGAAAGACACCCTCAGAACTGGATCCTATTTAAAACCCATAGCTCATACTGGGACATATGAGTATTGTAAGATTGGTGACATTCACTGTGCAATGGTGTAAATCACTGGTTGTTTAAACTTGTTTTATTTGTTCTTATTAATTGTACTATTTGCATTGTTTAAATTATGTATCATGTTTTATAGATTGCAAGGGGACATACACCGTCAAATGAGTAATGTAGAATTGGTAAGATTTCAGTCTTGCTGGCCAGAGTGATGCAGTGGTGTAAATGCTTCTTGTGGTTGATAGGAGAGGGTCAGTCGAAATATGGTGCTCGTGCACCTCCATGCACTTCACTGTTGTCACAGTGCTTGAGGGCTGTTAAGCTGTCTTTAACCCCTGGCTGACCATGTGTCTCACTGTATGTTGTTTGGTCTTCAAACAAACTAACAGATTTTCTGATGTATTCACTGTAAAAAATGATTTGGTCACTTAACTTTACTAAGTCGAGTCATCATTTTGCTTTGACTGAGTTAAGTTCTGTGGCTGTTAAGAGTCAAGTTTATCACTACTAAACTTGACTCTAGATTCAAATAATTTGCTTTGACTAGTTTGGCTCTATGAAAGTAGAGTCAAGTTTAGTCGTGATGAACTTGACCACATTCACAGAACATAACACAGTAAAAGCAACAAAATAACTTGGGCATTTTCAAAAAGTGGCTGAATGATCATTTTAACAATGTTGACTTTTCCATTTTTATAAAGTTGAATCTGAATCAAAAAATCATGCTGATTAAGCCCTTTGCACAGAATACAATGAAACTGTGATTATTCCTGTTATTCATGAGCCTATTTAGGCTTTGTAACTCAGTTTGTGTGTCTCAGAGACTGTGGAAAATTATTCCAGCGAGGCAAGACGATTCAATTATGGAATGAAATTACAGAATTTACGGACGTCAGCGTCTATATCTGCGCAAGGGGGTTAATTAATTGGTAATTTGTCTGTTAATTATCAGCGTTTACTGTTGAGCTGCAGAGGAAGTATAGCATTAGAAGGGTTTAGATCAATTTTGGAAATGCTTTGGAGGGCTTTTTCAATGACTGTGGCCATGGATGAGACCTTTCCATTGCTTAAGTGAACACAAAAAGGAGCAAATGCAAGCTGTGAGTTTAGGTTGAGCTGTGCATCACTGCAAGCAGTACAGCCTTTCACACAGGAGCTGTTGTCATTGCCAGGTAGTGTAGCAAATCGTTTTTTGCCTGATAAGATACTGTTTCAGGAAGAGGTGCATATGCGATATTTCTTATCAGTGGCTTTACCGAAGCTTATCTTCGCAGATAAAAATACAATAACACTCGACACATGGGCTAGCTTAGTTTAGGTTGTGACGCAGCCAGTGTCTCTGCATGTCATATTTGATTTTGGAATATAGCCACTTACTGTCACAGGTTCTTTTGGAAGGGAACTTGAAGTTGACATACATTTCATTCTCAGTGGCTTAAATCTTGTCTGCTCCATTTTACTCAGATCTACCCTGAAAAAGCTGTACATATGCATGTGCTGGTTTAAAATGATTGCAGTTTTACTGAATACAGTTCTCAAAGTGGCCTTATTTTGATGAAATTGGAGGGACCGAGCTTGATGGGAATAAATGCACTGCTGAAATGTTGCAATAATACAGCAATGTACAGCAATGGATTACGTAACATCTATTTGTAGCAACAATATCCATCCATACACACTTAATGTCTCCCAGCAAAAAAGTGGAAAACGGGTTTGCTCAACAGACTATTTTGAGACCTGATAGTGATCTCTTTGCATTGATACAACTTCAGTCATTCATTTTGGTTCCGGGGAGACAGAAGTGGTCTCGCCACACCCATATCATTGTGGCCTGAGCGCAGGGCTCGACATCGATGTGCAAACGTTTGGCAAAGGCCCTTGTTCACATTAATGCCAGTGTGATGTTAATGTGCTAATTTGATGGGTTTCAGATGAGCTAACACGCCCACTAATTCAGTAGTATTTTCACCGGTTATAATTATCAGACTGTTATTCTCTCTCTCTCTCACCAACCAGTTTGAACACTTTTTGAAGTGAATTTTTACTTATATGGTTCATAGTACCTCACCCATTTTGGATAGGAACTGAGACGATAAGGAAAAAATACCAGTAAGCCAGCATAAAATGCACATAAAATCCGGTTGACTTTGATGACATCACCTCTCGTCGAGGACAGCGGAGCAGGGGCTTTTGAGGGGAACTCTCGGATCTGTCAAAGAGGTCATGCCACATGTTGTTGTGTTGCGCAATCTTCGGTTTGGGAATGAATGAAGTGCCGAGTGTGTGACGAGCGGTCTGCCCTGTCGGGGCGGTTTTGTTTGGCCGTGCCCTCCTTCCCTTCATCACCTGTGCTTCCGGAGGTGAGCGCATGTGCCATTGGGACCTGTCCTTCGACATTCCTGGAGTCTGGGGAGCACCTCTATATCTCCTGTAAGGGATTCAAAGGCAAGTCCATCCTCTCCTGGTCGCACTTGGGTTCGGCAAAGGCTTTATTAAAGCATCTGGTGGAAATCTCCGAAAGATGGAGTGAAATACAATAATTTTTTAAATGAATTGTGTGCTCATTTAAGGATATGTCCTGTTTTCCTATCATTTCAGCCCACTTTCATGAACTTGCCCAAAATTCTTCCAATTTTGAGTTAGAATGAGCAATACATGTTGAAAGATCATATTTTGACTTTTTTTCGTCTCATTCTATTCAAGGATTCGATGATTCTATTGCTTGACACATATTTTAGCTATGATGAGTATGTACAACATATATCAAAGATTAGAATCCTAGAAGAGGGAAAGGTTGATGTTTTTAACTTTGAAAGAGCATGATAAAGTGACTTCTGTAGGCTGCTGTGAACTGTATCTAGGTCAGAAGTCATGTAATAAAATGTGATACTTTTGCCTATTTTTCATTGTATATTATGTGTAGCTATTGCCATGAGTTTTTGATACGTTATTGCAATAATGGGTAAGAAAATTCTAGTGAGGTTTTTTGGAGAGTTTCAACTGACGCGATCTGCTAAAAAGGGGTGTCTTTCACCGACCCTCATTCTTTATCAACACTTAATAAGAGATGAAAAAAGTCAAAATATGATCTTTCAACATGTATTGCTCATTCTAACTCAAATTTGGAGGAACTTTGGGCAAGTTTATGAAACTGGGCTGGAATGATAGGAAAACAGGATATAGTCTTTTCAATTTAAACAAGAGCTCTAAAAGAGCACATACCTCCACCAAGGCCCAGCAGTCCCCCATGTATCTCAGACACTTAGTAGTAGCGTTATTATCCACCATCACACAAGTAAATAAATCAATTCCTGGATTCAGAATTTGATCTGAATCCGTACCAAAATGAAATCACGCCCAAGTCAGGCCAATACACACCTCAGACAAAAATGTCTTAAAAATCTGTCCTTAACCTTTTCCGTCGTGTTGTTAACAAACAAACAAACCCGCAAACCGAAGGCAAAACATAACCTCTTTGTTAGTAAGGTAACAAAATCCACTTTATCCCAATATATTGGAGTGTTTTCCTTATGGAACGCATGGAGGCGTAATTGGACTTTTTCGCATATTTGCTTTTGGTTGCATTTGCGCTGGCCTTGTGCTTTGCCAAACAGTAACTCAAATGCACAAACATCTCAGGCATGTTTTGATCAAAGTAATTTTTTTTTGCATTTTATTTCAGTTGCTCTTTAATGGTCCCCTATGATGTCACCAGGTGCACAGCTAATTTGTTACATCAAGCCATTTCAAAATCTTTTCCCTCTTGGCATTACATGGGGAAGTAACCAACCAGAGGCAAGAAGAACTGATCACCTTTAGAGAAGCAGTCAATCAGATTTCATTATTCTGGGTGGTCACTTACCCTTGTGATCTCAGATAGGGGAGACTTTGAACTGCTTCATAATGGCTAATTAGCCGTGCACCTGGTTGCATAATAGGGAACCTTTAATTACCTATGAGACGCAGGTCACATGGTCCAGTTACCGGTTTCATCAAAAGAGGATATTTTTACTAAAATGGCAGCCTGTATCTTCATGTCAGTGAAACGATCTTGTTGACAAATTGTATTCAATGATCCCGTTGTTCCATTGTTTTTCATATCAATTAAGATAGCACTTACATAGGAAAGTAAAAAATGAAAGCCCCTGATACATTTTTGAAGTCAATAAAGCCAAATAGCCTATCTGTTACTTTGCATTCATATTATGCAACATATTCATGTCAGTGTAGGTCTTTCTCACTTTTGACCTTTGGGGTGAGAAATTGAAGGACTGGAGTGATGACCTTTTTTCTCCCTTCATTGTGTGCTGTGTTGAAATTTACAAGCAGTAATTACAAAACGGAGACTAACAGTATTGTCATCTCAAGCATCTCTCCCTAATAGATTCCAGACAATGAGATCATCGTTTTGGTTATTTAAACCATTTTCATGTTTGCATTAGCATTTCTGAAGTTGTATGACGTATTTTTCACTGTACGTGTAATACTGTTCATTTAACTGATCAAGGTTGATCTGTTGTGTGTAAATGTCCTGCGCAGTTTGAACTTGACAGATCTTGTGGCACTTGCCATGGAGAAGTGAAAGGCCTATGGCTGGTATTTTTTGATCGTTTAGTCCCAACCTGCCTGACCATTTCCCACTATGTCCAGGCACCGCTTACCCTTAATGTAGCTCTCTTTGTGGAAAAGTAGTCAAAGCATTGGCTTTTTCCACTCAGTTGCAGTGGCATTTTAATAATCTCATAAATTTTGCAAAGCTAAACCGTCCCCATTTGGAGTTCTGTACTGGTTACTGTACTGTCAGAATGTGTCCCGCTAAAAATAGTGCGATGATAATGGATGTTTTTCAAAACTCCTGAAGATATTTTAAATCAATGTAGCACATGTTTTAATGTAAGAGACTTTATCCTTCGAGTGAGCAGTGGCAGTTGTGGGCAGGGTGAAACCGCAAGCATCCTCAGGCACCTTGGATCACACCATACAGTGTGCCAGCCCACCTGCCTAGCCCTGTTCCTAGAGGGAATGTCCCGTGGGTTTTCGGTTTTATGCATCAATTAGCTTTTGGATAAATTGAAATCATACTAAATGTTCGAACTCTCGAACTCTAGGAACAGGATTGGGCTGCTCTGCTCTGAACTGTTGTTCCCTTAACTTCGATTATGCAGCTGAGCCAAGTGCTGGATTCTCAGCCATGATAAAAACTGGCCCAGGTGTTTTCTAAAGGGAGTAGACTGGTAGTGGATCTGATATATCCTACATCGATTTGCTGACGGTCCGATGCCTTCCCTGACTATGCCCATTGGGTAACCATTCTTCCGTGCTTGTTAATGCACTTCTTGCGTCTGTATTATTAGGCTGTCAGCAAGCAGAGATGGACTAAGTGTAAATTAGCCATAGTCAAACAAAATTTAGCAAGCGTCAGTGATTTATGAAGTCAAGAACGCCTTTTATTGCACAGGTTCTGTTGGCCGTGTCGCCTAAATTTAAGTAAAAGGTGACACAATCAATGAACCTTTGCCTGGCTGGAGACTTTTTGTGCACGATTTACCTCCTCTTTAACCTGTATGCTTCACCCTCTGCAGAGAGAATGTTCTAGATGCAGGGTAAACCAAATGGACATTGCCACAGGCACGTGCCCATGTATACAACACACATGGAATGATTTTTTACCCCTCAGCCCTCAAGGCGGTCGGGCAGCGGACGGGCGGGCGTCTCCAAAAACTTCGACATCGGGCTGAGGGGTATTCTGTGCATTGCACGCCTTTTTTTTTTTTTTTTTTTTTTTTTTTGCACGGTTGTCCCAGGATTCTTGGCATACTGGTTGGTGCTTTATAGCGCTCCCTAGGCAGGGCTGAGTCAGGCTCAAAGCCCCACGCTAGTTCGCTACTCTCTGCACCCATTCTCTGCCTGAGCGACAGGTCGAGCAGGCTCCGCTGGATTGTGGCGAAACCGGCAGTCTTATGTCGACGGTGGGATGAGCGCTGCCTTGTGTCTTTTCCCAAACTCACTCTGCTCTCTCCCTTTTGTCAGTCTCACGCTTTTTTTAGTCCCACCACTGTCGGTGTAATTTATAAAAAAAGACTGAGCAAAACTGGCTATGTTAAGTTGTATGGCTTTCCAAATTTCCAAATTTCCTAAAAACATTTTGCTGGTTACGATTTTATACCTGTTCCAATGCTGCCCTTTGTGTTACTGAATTTGTATTCATTGATGCTGTACAACGCTCTTGAATATAAAGACTGTTTCTCATGGTTCTTGCTTATAAATGGCAATTCTTTTAGTGTGTTATTCTTGTTCTAGGAGCACACAAGTTCTTCATTAAAGGCCACGTGCCCTTAAGACGATGCGGTCATGAGCCTAAATGAACTTGCCTCTGTGTTTCAGGATGTATTGAATCACATACATTGCACTTTGTAGTTGTGTTAAATTATATTTGGATTTTTAATCACTTGATTATATAAAGCAGGAACCCCTACATTTCCAGTCTATAGAAACCAGGGAAAGCTTAGTTTAAATTTGCGTTTCTGCGACTTCTATTTGACAGCTTGTCCAGAGTGAGTGGGTTCAATATGAAACTGGTCCTGACTGATTTCTGACCTACAGTGATTGGACACACCCAAATGATTCCTAGACTAGTCGCTAAAACTAACTCATCTCCCAAAGAGCCAATCATGGTTCAGCAGGAGGAGTGGGGCGTGGCCTGTTTACTTCAGAGTGAGGTGTGTACCAGAAACTGGGCGGGCAACTGTCCTAGTCTCTGCACATGCACGTTTAAATTTGGGAGTTCCCATGCAAGCCTGTTCTTTTTCGATCTCGGCCCACTCGCTCATTCAGATTCTTTCTTTCTCTCTCTTTCTCTCTCTCTCTGGCTGTATGTCTGAACCAGTTATTCATCCTCAGTGAGGAACAGTGCTTGGGTGGAGGCATTGAGGCCAGCAGTACCAGTCACAGTGCCCGTTTGTCTTTCTGCCCCTCTCTCCTCCCGCGCTTGTCTGAAGCCAAAAGGATTAGGAGCTCACTCCGGTTCGGAGTGCCGGTTTTACAGTCCCCGCGTAACTGGAGGACACAATCTGGTGAGTGACTTACACTGAAGTGTACAGAGAGACTCATGGCCTCAGAGCCACAATTCATTTTCCATTTGCTTGTCTCTCACTTTTTTATTGTTCTTTTGCTTTGCTATCCTGTGCTGTGTTTTCTGATATTATTTTCTGGAAATATTTTTCAAGATCACTTTTTTTTTTTTTCTCTGAAGGAATTGATTCAGTGTTTTGCAAATGGGTTAGGCTGGCTTCAGAGGGTCAGAGGGTGTGGTGGGGTCGGGGACATTCAAAGCCCAGGACCCCAGCCCAGCATCGTCTGTTAAAGTTAAATGATCGCTGACAAAGTTGTTGGGTTGGATTTTTTTTTTTTTTTTTTTTTTACCAAAAATAATACTTGCGTCCTGTCCTATTATTAATATAATACTTAATATTTTTTTAAAAAGCCGGTCCCTGCCCCAACTCCTCCTATTTATTGGGGTCTTGGGCCAGCTAATTTGGAGCTTAAAAAGAAAAATGTACTGCTGAAAGTATTGATGAAAGGTCACAGTACCTCCTCATTCTCCATTCATTTGTGTATTCCTCATAAAGCCATATCCTTGCTCTCTCTCTCGCTCATTCTAGAGGCTTATTGACTGGTTTTTCATGGACACTGCCTTCTGTTCCCTGTTCTATACAATCCTTTAAATACGGCTCTAAGTTTTCTGTAAGTCGGCTGGCATGACGGCAATATTGAAATCCCATCATCTTCTCTGTTAAGTGTTTATCATTAGATTTTGTAAGTATAGCACTTCTGTTTAATCACAGTCATAGTGATTGAGCAGATTACAGGATGAGTGACTGACCAGTACGGCTTCAAAGAAGACCATCTAATCAAAGAAGCTTATTGTAATGTAGTGGTCTAAAGAGCTGAGTGATGGATGTACGTGTCCTGCTTGCTTCGTGGGCGGTCTCCCAACACGTTTTTCACACGTGGCGAAAATGCTCTCAGCAGTCTCGCTGTTGCTTTGCGGCATAGATTGTATGTGTGCTAGTCTCTGCCCAGCCATGTCAAGTGCTTCACTTATTTTTGTTTTCCTTTCTGTTGTTTGATACAAGGATTTGAATGCATAAGCATTTTATAATTTAGCTGATGTTTGCTTCTGATGTGAGCTTGTTAGTTCTCTACAAGCGTCTAATTATAAGCAATTAATTTTATATTTGGCATGGGCGTTGTTTGTGGTAAGGTCACACAGTCTGTCAATTTTGAAAGCAATTGCTTCAGATGGTCTGGGGATACACGGCGACCAATGGGCGACCGACTTCCTGGGTTTTTAACTGTTTTAAGGATTTTGCTTGTTTTGGGGGCGGAGGCTTTATGGAAACTTTGCAGTTTTCTATAAACTACTTTGGTCATTCTGTATTAAATCAAAAAATTCTGAAAAATGTTCCTGCATGACCTCTTCCAAATCAGCTGAAATTTTTTGCATAATAGCAACAAAATATTTAATGAGCCCTTGCTAAATTTTTCTTTGATCATGCAAAAAATTTTTGAGTTACTGACTTTTTAAGTACACGGGTGCAAGTGGAAATTTTGGGGCATCATTTTTTCCGCCATTTTTTAGTCCTCATAACTTTGTATGTGATGTAGGTAGATGAACAAATAATTCAAGGTTGAAAGCCACATGTCAGCTCTGTTGAAAACATTAATTATAATACTGCCATTGCATTTCTGGTCTTGCAACATGAAGTCAAACTTTGAAAATTTGTGATTGTGATTTTCTTGGCAGCCAACTTCAGACATTTATATCTTTGGAAATATGTAAGTTTGATAACGGAGCTGTGATCAGATTTACGGCAAGGAGAGCGAACAATAAAAATACGCATGATTTCCGTGCATTAGGATTTGTTTTATAATTACAGAAAGATCTGAAAACTTGAAAGACCTAATTTTGGGCAATCTTTGACCTCACATAATCCCGTGTGGGACAGCTCATTGGTCATTGAAAGCACTTGAAAGAACTCATTTTCATCTACATTTTGATAATAAAGTAAACTTCAAGCCATGAATCCTTCTGTGTCGCAAAAACCAAAATTGGTTTCCAAAATTGCCATAATTTCAAAGTGTAAATCCATTCATTCAGGTTTGAACATGGCAAATATGATGATAGTTTTTCCTCCAACATGCCCAAAGTGAATTGAATATTGGAAACACCATGGACAGAATGATAATCAGCTAATTTTGTTAAGTTTTGTGACACAGAAGGATTCATGGCTAGAAGTTTATTGTAGTATCAGAATGTAGATAAAGATGAGTTCTTTCAAATGACCATGCATCCATGGACCAATAAGCTATCCCACATGGCATTAGGTGTTCTCCAAACTTGCCCATAATTAGATTTTTCAAGCTTTCAGATCTTCCTGCAGTTGCAAAATGAATCTTTAATGCAGGCCGATCATGCTTATTTTGTTTCTGTGTCCTCGGCATTCATTTGATCATAGCTCTGTTATCAGACTTACATATCCAAAAATATAGATGCTCGAAGTTGGCTGCCAAGAAATTTGCAAATTGTCAAAGTTTGACTTCATGCTATGGGGCCACAAATGCATATGGTAGTATTATAATTGATGTGTTCAGCAGAGCTGAAAAGTGGCTTTCAACCCTGAAATTTTTGTTCATCTACCTACATCACATACAAAGTAATGAGGACTCAAAAATCAAGCCCCCAAATTTTGACTTGCACCTGTGTACTTCAAAAGTTAGTAACTCGAAAATTTTTTGCATGATCCAAGAAAAATTAGGCATGGATTCATTAAATATGTGGTAGTTACTGTGCTGAAACTTTCAGCTGAATCTGAAGGGGTAGTGCGGGAGCCACTTGTTGAAATTTCACGGAATGACCCATATGACTCTCAAGCTACCAAAAGTAAGCAGGTTAGGAGTGTTGATGAGGTAAATTTGTCTTTATTTGAAAATTGGACAATACTGCATGCTCTGTCTACAGTGTTTGTTCTCTTGAACACTGCCTCATTGAACAGTGATGCATGTTGTATTAGCTTTCATGTGAGGGTGTGTTAATTCATACTGGATAAACTGTTTAGAAATTACATCAACTATTGTTCTAAGGTATTATTGGACACATCAAAAGATGTTAGACCGTTTAACATATTGTAGAGTAATATATATATTTTTTTGTTATATTTATTTATTTATTTATTTAGCATCTCCAATCCCATTCGAATCTGGAATGCCCAGTTGGGGAGCTATGTACTAGGCTTGCTCGTGTGCGACCCCATGTTTGCCAACTTGGGAGAGTGCACACAGTTCATGGCTCTCCTCTGAAGCACGCTCCTGTCAGCCACTGCTTCTTATACACTCATTTGTGAAAACTTCGCAAGATCAGGACGAGGGCGGAGGATACCCGGACATGAACAGACTTAGAATCTTCCTGACGAGCACCCGGCTGACCAACAGGAGGCGCTTGTGCAACGAACAAAGGAACCATTTTTTGTATTACACTACCCGGCAGACCCTTCCCAGTTTGCATCCCTGTAGCGCAATGGCCAATTGTGCACTACTCTGTAAAAGCTGCCGACCACTGCAGGTTGGTACGACTGGGGCTCGAACCCGAGCCGTGATAGTCACTTCTGCTCCACAATGCGGTGCTTTAACCGAGTGAGCTATCCGGCAGCCTTAACATATATATTTTTAACATTTTGTTGTAAATCCTTGGCATGCATTGACTGCTTGAAGTTTGCAAGACGCAGACAGTAGATGTTGAGGATTGTTCGTGCCGATGCCCTGTCATGCCTGTACTGCAGCAATCTTCAGTTCTTGCTTGTTTAATCGTTTTTTTTTTTCCTTTGTCTTCATTCTGCTTCTCAGTATTTAAAATGCATGTTTCAAATAGGATTCAAATACAGTAATCGACTCGGCCAAAAATGTGCCATTAGCCAATGAATGATGGTGCTCACTGTATGTATCGAGTTCCCTCATGTTTTCCTCCCTTCTGTAAGGCTGTAAAATTGTAAAATTCTTTTCTCTTGTACAGTCATTTTGCAAAAAGGCAAAACTTAGTAAATAATTGAATGCATATGGAAGTAATTCATCCGTGATGGGGAGAGAGGGTCAAAACCGATACAGTGAGGGTTAACGTCATCTCTGTTTTCAGGGGTGACAGATTGATAGTATAAAATTGGCTCTGCAAAAGTTCACTGGGCCAAATGCAAATATACTCATTTATTTCATCTGCCCTCATTAAGACATTCCGGTTTCAATTTTGTCAGTTAAATTTGTAATTTTCCCACCCATTATTGTCTGTGCAGTTGGCCTCTTGTATGTAGGTACCTTTTTTGGCATGGTGACTGTCTGACCTCCATTTGGTATGTTATGGTGTTTTTATTTCTTGGCTGGTGATTTAATTTGGCAGCAGAGTATGATTGGGCAGGGGTGATCTGGGTGTAGTCCTCCGAAATTTGCATTATTTTTTAATTTATTTATTTATTTTTTCCCCCCTGCATTTTTTGCAGCCTGCTTGCTACTTGGAACTTTGCAAGGGTTAACATTCACATAGTTTAACCCTTAAAGTTCCAATCACTGCAGCAGTCATGCAAGGCGCAAAATATACAAAGCAAAATTCCAGATTTCAGCCTTCAAAAGGCTGCAAAGTTTTAGTTGGCAATGACCTTCAGAAGGGTTCACAGGTACCTGTAAGTCCCTCTAAAGGTCATTTGTCAACTACACAATGAATGATTAACTTTTGGTGGGATAGGCTGAGTAAACATCAAGCACTTTTTGGGGTTAAAATCAATACCTACATCCAACTAATCAGACATTGAAAATGTTGTATTTACAGTGTACTGTTGGCAGTGTTTGTGAGTTATACTACAGTTCGACACAATTTTGCTTCCACATGAATGTCTCGCATTTCTAACTGTCCCGAAAGGCTGCAGAATCTGCCGGGTTTTTGTTTCATTTTCACACTGAAATGATTGCGCCGACCACAATATCACTACTTTTTTCAGGCAGCCCTCCCAGGACTAGCATTTGATGCCCATTCTCGAAATTTCTCGGAAAAATCTATGAGGAAAATTCACTCTCATCCATCAGGGATGATTGGAATGTCTCTATTGCACAAATAATTTACTAACATGTCCTGGTCTCACACACACTAATATTTTACCAGGGCCATTTTTTTAAGTCTACCTTCTGTGCTTTGTTATATTTGGCTTTCACCAGCAGCTGTGGTGCAGAACAAGGCTCTGAGTCTTCTGGTTGGTGCACTGTAGTTATTTCTGGTGATGCGTGAGATTTTTTTGATGATTTTTTTACAGCTTTTAGTTTTTGTTCATTTGTGAGTGCTGTAACTGAGCTTGAGTGTTTTTCTGCCGCAATGTTTTTATGGTTTAGTGAGCCTCAGGAGTTTGGCGTAAATCTGCTCAGAAGCTTTGGGGCAAGGGGGTACTGTGGGTATTAGCATGTGTTCTGGCTTATTATTGAAATGTAAGAGCTGGACATGTCTGCGCCTTCCTCATGGGAGATTGTGTCTTTTATGAATTCTGTTCATATGCAGTGATTTTTATAAAGTATACTCTATACTGTATTGAACCCTGTGGGGTATCCTGTCCCGTGTTTGACCCATAATAGTTACTTAGATGCAGTGGACAGCACCTGGGGACCAGCTCCAGTTTTAAAACCTTGGTCAGTATTCTTACAGTGCATTTCTTGGGTTTGGGAAACCAGAGTACCTGTTGAAAACCCACCCAAACATGGACAGAACATGCAGACTCCATGCAAACAGGTCCTGGCCAACCAGGGCTCAAACCAAAAACCTTCTTATCGGGAGAACCGCTGTGCTACGGTGCTGCCATAAGGTGAAGGTTAAAGTTTGCTTTATTCATTTGTTTTGCATTGAATGGCAAACCAGCAAGTATGGCATTTGGCCTCTGCTCCTCTCGCTCTCCTCCTGAGTCAGCTCATTCTTTGGTGGCAGAGGGGGTTGGACAATTTGTGTAGGAACGTCGAGACAATGGCATTATTTAGTTTACAGCGCGACCACATTAATGCTGGGATTGCACACTGAGGCTTGAGCATATTTGTAGTGAAGCCAAGAGGCACAGAGACTACATTGCCCACAGTAGCTAGCGACCCTTTGATGAAATTCAAAACGCGAGAACATAACAAAACATAGTGAGAAATTGAACAGGCCTTCCAGCGGCTCTGGATTTATATACTATTGAAGTAACCTCTACAAAACAAATAACTATTTACATTGTACTTCTCAAGTATTGCAATAAAAAAAATTGCATAATTTACTCTCAGAATACCATTCAAATATTTAGGATTATACATTATATTTAAAAGAAGCGGAAGTGTGATATGAGTGCTTTTGAAATGCTTACCGCCAAACAAAATTTGTGGTGTTTTGAGGTTACTGCGCTAAATTGATTCTCTAGTGATATTTGTCTTCTATCCAAGTAAACTGATGGTCAGCTGAAGAACCGTCATCAGTGTAATATTCGCAACCTTAAAAGTGCTATAAGGAACAGGGAGTGGAATTTTGATTGTGAAAGATGTTTTACTCTGAGCCGGTTGTTCTGTAGGGTATTACGAGAAAGCAGGGCAGCTGTATGGTTGGTCGCTTGACTGTTAACAGAGGAGTTTCTGGTTTGATCCCCTAGTGGAGCTTTGGGATTCTGACCTGCATCTGTAGAGATTAAGCTGGAAAGAAATCTGCTGTTGGCCCTTTAGCAAGGCCCTCATCCCCAAAATCACTTTTGAGTGGCTTTACCCGTTTCTCTATGTCACTCCTCAGTTACAACTGTTTTATCTGGCGGTTCTCCCAGGATGTCGTTGAAAAAGAGGAGTGTGCTCTCAAAGGAACGTTCCCTGGTTAAATAAATGTTAGAAAAATGATTGTGTTGTCCAAGTAATAGTTGGATTCCCTTGTGATAGGCCTACTGATGTCAGCAAAAAAGGACATTGTCACCTCGTGGCAGTCAAGCCTAGCTTGAAGTCTTTGGGATCTGTTTACTACTATATGCCTTTGAGAACCTGTCTGTTATCTTTAGGAAGTGTCTGGGGAATGCCTGAGGGTAAGGAGCCTGTTGGCTTCCTTTCCTCAAAATGCTGGCGTAAAAAAATTGACCATTTGTGTCCTGGCCTGGATATGAGCACTTTACCTGTCTGAACGAACAGTGTGTGGAATTCGTCAGTCACCGTCAGTGGACTCAACACACTCCATTGTTTTGACTGCAGAACCTGAATTGCTTGCCAGTGCTTCAGTTACGGGGTTTCATGGTTGGTGCACTTGGATGGTTCTCTTGTGACATTTAATTTTTAACTGACTAAGTAGTACAATGGTCCACTAAATAACATCAGTTGATCAACACTTCTGTTCTTGGGAGGTGTCAAAGCCTTGGCTTTTATGCCCACTGCTTCCACAATCCATTCACTTTACTGGGCATCATCTTTGTAAGCATTAGCTTTGAGAATGTGCTGGAAAAGACTGTGGCCTAATACCATCTCTGTAAGTTATATTTGTATCGACTGTGCACCCTGTCTATGATAATGCAACAGATCAGCTAATGAGGTTCTGATTATGTTTTTAATGTATGCTCAATTGCTCAGGTGCTTAGTCATGACTTTGCATGGCTGACTCAGGCATTGTTCTGCTATTGCTCCCTTCACCTCAGTTTGTTGTTTCCTATACTGGAATGAAAAGCTGTGTGACAAGTCTCTACTCAAAACCCCACTGGTCAATTTCAGCTTAATCCTGAGACTGATGTCATACTTGACATTCCTAAGCTCATAGTACGGTGTTGGATCTTTTTCACAGAAAAAAGATATTTAACTTCCAGGAGCTTCCGGTATTTTCTCACCAGCAGCTCTGTCGCGGGACACCCAGCGTGAGAAAATTTCTTTTCTTTCTGTATTGCATTTATCTGTGAGCCTGTGACTTTGTCTCTGTTGTGGTAGAGCACAGACTGTTTGAGGAAGAATGGGTTTGCCGCATTTGCTGCCAAGAAAATGATCCGTTCCTCCGCGTGGCGCGGTTAAAACACACGGCCGCACCCATGTCTTCGGAGCTGTGACTCATGATGGCAACTATACTGGTATTTCTAAACATTCACTTTTTGTCACAAGCGACAATAATGAGGTCAAATGCGCTGCCTTTTGGAATGCCTCCAACGCACATTTCCCTTGTGCCCGTGATGTTGGTTCATTACGGAATTTGGACTGATCCCTGTGCTTGGCATTGGCCGTCATGTTTGGCAGTAATTTCACCTTTTAACTAATAATTACACTCAACCTGCTCCCATATAGCTTGCCAAATGAGCAATTAAACTAGTCAGTTATTTATTGAATACTCGAGACCAATATGTTGAAGAAATTTTATGGCAAAGGGATAGCTAAGCCACAATGTTAGATTGTAAGGATGGCCACAATCTGATTAACTGTGTGAAAAAAATCTAAATTTTTCAGAAATTTTTCCCCCCATTGGGGATAATGAAAGATGAATTAAAAATTTGAGAGATTTATTTAAAAAAATGTCACGATTTTTGGTTATGGGTTAAAAAATTGTATTCAAGGTGATAAAGAACTTGTAAAAGGTGCGAGATGCACAAGATTTTTATGAAAATGAAGAATTTAAAAAATGCATCAGGCAGGTTTCCTGAAAGGTGCCGATAATTTCTAGGGAAAAAAATATATCGATTAGGACTTGAGCAGTTTTCTCACTTTGGTTGCATACAAAATTAATTCCTTGTTTGTTCTGGGCAGCAACATCAACAGAGCCACTGAGCCAGTATCCTTACGACTTTGAAACCATGCATCTGGATCATGGTTCCTGTGGTTGCCAGTTTGCTTGTTGTTCAGCAGAAAAAAGTGGAGTTCGTCCAAAGCAGTACTTTTATTTGTGATAAATATGTACAATAACTGCGCTACGTTGCCAAAGATAAACGTATGTAGCTAGATGTATAGCCAGCAGGCTCGCTGACCAGCTGTTTCGTGAGATGAAGTGGCATGAAATCTGAAACGGCCGCCTCACAAAGTAACCTAACTAAGTCTTTATAGATGATGCTTAGCAGTATGTTGCAAAATTAATTTGTGAATTCTAAATTCACTACAAGAGATTCATCACCGAACATAATCCACGACTCACTTTTATTTTCGTTCTTGTGATCTCGTCCGTTCTGAAATGCACAAAGAATGACACAACTTGGCTACTCATCGAGGGGCATGTGCTTCAAGCAGTTATGGACTGCAGAACATGGGAGCAGAGTATTTTGCATCTTGACGAATCCTGTATCTGGCACCTTGAAAGCGAAACTATGCAAGTTTGCAGAACTGCAGCCACTCTGGCTGGACTGGTGCTGCATCTTGACGTTAATGCTGCTCACTTCATACTGAAGGTGCTGGATGCAAAATTTTGCAGGATGCAGATTGCTCTACCCCCATCTAGTGAGTCTGGGGGAGAGTTGTAGTCAAGCTGCATCTGAAGTGCTGGAAGCACACGCCCTACGGCCTCATTTTGGACAATGGACTCATTTCGGACCTCATAAAATTTAGATGAATGTTAAAATCCTAAAGAATTAAAAAAATTTGTATGGGGAAATAGATATTTAAATACTTTCTTACCTTTCATACTGCACCTTTCAGGAAGCCCTATTTATTTCATTTTTTTTTTTTTTTTAGTATTAATTTTCTGAAGAATCTTGTATTCGTCACCTGAACAAACAAGCTGCTGAGTGCAGTGCGCAATGAAGATGGTGAAGACTGAATTGATTTTGTTTCCCATCGTAGTTATTCAACTTTGTTATTGCCGACGTAATCCAAAAGCCAGAGGTCTGCGAACATGAGCTTGCATGATCTAAAATAGGGGGATGACGAGACATAATCACAGTAACTGAGAACAAGAAGCATCTCCTGCTCTTTGAAACAGTCACTGAACATGGCGAATTGTCGCTGTTATTTGTTTTGAAAGGTAGTAGGACTTTGTTAGCCCTTGTGAGCCTGAATAAAGGAGAATTGATACCATAGTTATTATATTTCACTGTAACAGTGGTGTAGCCACAGCTGAAAAGTGGGTACAGAACATCCTTTTAACGCTATTATTGTCCCTTACCACCAAATGGGAGGGGAGAGGAATGAGCATTGTCCTTTGGTGTGTCCGTCCATCTGGCAAGCTGCTTATTTTTCTGGCCAGAACTCCTAAACCTTTCAGTATTTCTCAACTTATTGTGTAAGATGCTTCCATCTGTCCCCCGTCTGTCTGTCCATCCTTCCATTGTGTTCTGTTTCCAGGCCAAATATCAGCCATCTGATTCTTTTCCAGGCCAGAAGTCCTGAACCGTTTAATATTTATCGGCATAATGTAATGCAGGGGTCACCAACCCTCTTCCTGGAGGGCAACCATCCTGTAGGTTTCTGCTCTACCTTCAATTCGGCACGCCTGATTCAACAAATTAGCTGCTTAATTGCCCAGCTCATGATCTTGTTAAGTTGCTAATTAGTTGAATCAGGTGTGCTGAATAGGAGGTAGAGCAGATACCTACAGGAGTGCATTTCCCAAAATCACAAATGCTACCTTACATGGTTGGGCCAATTGACTGTGCATGGATGAACTATGCAAGTTGCTTACTTGGTTAGCCTCTACGCTTTTGGGAAATGCGCTCCAGGATGGTAGCTCTGCAGGAGCAGGGTGGGTGACCCCTGATGTATTGTATAGTGTAGATGTGCCTTTTCATACATCTGTCTATCCTCCTGTTGGTCTGTCTATCCCTCTACTGCATTTTGTTTCCAGGCCAGATATCAGTCATTCTGTGGTAGGGGATGTGAGTACGTCATGCTGGTTAGTCTTGACTTGTTGTGTAAACGCCTTTGTGTAAAGGTGTTTCTGATCTTGGCCTTTTCTGAAATGTAATTTAAACAATCATGAAGCACTCTATCAATCGTGTTAGATCGCCTGCATTGTAGAATGTGCCAAAAAGGTAGCATGGTAGTACTTTACCTTTATTCTTAAAGTATACTTTATGAGATGAATCATTTTTCGGAGAAGAGTTAGGCCCATTATGGAATCCCTGTTAAATTGCCTCAAGAAAGAAGCGGTGTCTTTTATTGCAAATGGATTATTCTTGTATCTAAGTAAATGAAAATGATTGACAGCTGGTCAGGCCTTATAAGCAGCTTAAAGGGATGTTTGTTTGTTTTTTTTTTTTTCCTTCCCCCACCCCATTTTCAGCTCTGGCTATGCTACCGGATACTAATATCCACAACACGCATAATCAGCAAATTGGATGGTAATTTTGAACCAGTAGGCTTTATTTGTGTGCGGGACCAAAACTTCTCAAATTAAAGATGAGTAAATAAATAAATTATATGACTCAATCAATGAAAACATGAAATGACAAAGACAGAAATGTGGAAATAAAAGGCTCACTTATCAAATCAATGTGCTGGTCGATTTGAAAATAATTTACTTTTTTGAAATTTTTTCTGACATCCCATTCAAAAAGAGCTTTTTTTTTTTATACAAATGATTTGATTTTATACAATTTCTCAGTTTCAGCGGTTTCAATTTGTCTATTGTTTTACAGTCAATTATGTACCATTGTGTTATTTACATTTTACACAGCGTTTGTATTTGTGCTATTATTGTATTTATGCTATTATTGCAACATACAGTTTTTCTGTGGGATTTCTTTGCCTGAGTGCAGTAACGCTACAGTGTTAGCCTGTAAAATATTTGCGCCAAACTAAAACCTCTTGCATTTATTTTTCTTTTAATTTCAGGTTGCGTAAACGGGCGAGAGAATGGCGATCGATATGGTACAGGAAGTTGTAACCAACATCTTGAAGTTTCATGACTATCTCTTGAAACGAACAGGTAAGCACTTTGTCGCTGCTTTCAAAGATCAGTCACCAAAGAACCAAAACGTTGCGGTCCGTTGATTACCATCATCTGTGTTCGCCTAATAATGAGTTCACTTTCGGTGGCTTGATGCTGCTATATTGGTCGATGGTTGCTTTGGTAGTTATAAATATAGCATGTTTTATGTTTTATTTGTGCTTCCAGATGCCAGAGTAAGGGATTACCCTCTCATGCAAAGCCCAATACTAATGACTCTGATTCTGTTGAGCTACGTCTTCCTGGTGCTGTATGCTGGTCCACGCTACATGGCTAAACGCAAGCCTTACCAGCTGAAAGAAGCAATGATTGTCTATAATTTTTCAATGGTGGCCTTCAATGCCTACATAGTCTATGAGGTGAGACCATCATCAACTTGACCCCACTGGTAGTGTATGATGTTTGTAAATGGCATTTTCAAGCTTCTCCCATCTTGCTGACTTGCGGTATTGATTTTCAGTTCATGATGTCGGGGTGGGGTACAACCTTCACCTGGCGCTGTGATTTATGCGATTCCTCTAGCAGCCCAGAAGCTCTCCGGGTAAGAGAACATTTGTTCTTAAAATTACTCCTGTTGTGTGTATTACTAGTTTTTCAGGTTGAGAGTAATTGTTGGCCTTTAAGGTGATGATTCACATTCTGGTTTTTTATCCCCCGCCGCGTGATTAGCGCGAAGTGGGGGATATAGCTTTGGGCTCCGTCCGTGCGTACATCCGTATGGACACATAAAATTGAGGCGGTGGGGGATATTGCCATGTTAGTGGCAAACACTTGTTGAAAATATATTTTCAGTCATGGGGGTTTTTTTTTTTCAGTTGGCACAGAGTTTTTGTGCTGATATGGCTTGAAATATCTGATACTCCCAAACATTTCTGACAGTAATTGAGTATTACGGTGATTTAAAAAAAAGGGGTACAAATCATGATCTTTTGCGAGTCAGTGTTAATTTGATACATGAGGATCATTTCCCCAGTTAACTTCTCATCGTCAAATAATGAAATTGAATATTATGGCAAAATATTGTTTCTGTGAGAAGTTGACTGACCGTGATCACTGTTTAAGTAGTACTTCTGGGCAGAAGCATTATTTATCTGTTTGTCTATTAAGCTGTGCTAGAATTATACCAAGACTGTGAGTGTTTATGTAAACATGCAGCATAAATGCTGTGTGCACAGCTTTTGGCGTCATTCTCACTCAAGTTTTGTTTTTCCTTCTTTCAGATGATTCGAACTGCCTGGCTGTTTTATTTTTCTAAATATATTGAACTTACAGACACGGTAGGAATACCATGTATTCTTGTAGAATATCATTTTTAGTATTTGTACACATACTGTATGCTATAGGCTTAAAAGCAATTTTTCAATTTTGATGGATACATTTTTTTTTTACGGATTGATATTACATTTTAAGGGAGTAACAAAAATTTTACATGACCCAATGTTTCAAATTTTCAGTATTTCTGAGAGAAAAGCACTTTGTCGTAAGATTTAAATGCAGTATCTTGAGTATTTGAAAAGAACTTTTTTTATGGTGCCCTCTTGTGGTGACATATAGTACCGTTCCTTTCCCAGATGTTCTTTGTCCTGCGAAAGAAACACAGCCAGATTACATTCCTGCACATCTTCCACCACTCGTTCATGCCTTGGACCTGGTGGTGGGGAATCACCTTGACACCTGGTAAGTTTCAGCTTTGTGCTCACGAACATTTGTGCACCTTTAGTCACGGAGACATCCAACTAGTACAAAACTAAGGACCATCTGAGACTGCACCAGCTGCGATAGCGAAGCGATGTTGCTTACAGTACAGCTGTTCTCAAAATTGACACATTAAGACACTATTAGCTTTGCATGTAACCAAAACTTTTGCGCAAAAATGTATTTTTCTGTTACTCCAGAGGTGAAGCACTATATGCCTTGGTACCATTGCTTTGTTAGGAGTCTGGTTATAACACAGTTTGCCACCACAGGACTCCCCATTATAGTGCGTTAAGTGAGTGCGTAGTTAGAAAATGCCCGTCTTTGAACTCCGCCTGCTTGTCACTACTATTCACCTGTGAAGGCTACATCATATACGGTTTTGATGCTACTGTGTTCACTGTGTTCAATGGAGAGACAGACAAGCAGATAGAAGCATAAATACTCGCAAAAATGCTCAAAATGGCTTTCCTGGTAGGCATATAGTTATTCTGAGTTATTTTGCTGGGGTTTGATCTGTTGTCACGCAGATCAACTGAAAACAGTACCACCTTTGCCATCACACCTTGTTAGTACAGGGACGGCCTTGCAGTACAAAACTGCTGTAAGTGTATTATACATGTTAAAACTTGTCTTCCATCAGCAGGGGGAATGGGGTCCTTCCATGCCATGGTCAATGCCATCGTCCACGTTATCATGTATTTTTACTACGGTCTTGCTGCTGCTGGACCCAGGTTCCAGAAATTTCTATGGTGGAAAAAATACATGACTGCAATACAGCTGGTATGTCTGAATTTTGATTTGATAGTTGTGGATTTTTATATACAAAGTCTTTACCAAAGTTTTACGCAACTTTCTTGTCAGGCAAACTGGAGGAATTCATTTGTGATTATTTGTTCAGGCAACTTATCTCAGCGAAATTCCTTGAACCAAAGTTCAATATACTGTATACTGCAGTAACAGAACATTTTTAAGCTCACACACTGCATAGTATTTCAGCATGGTGTTGCATTCTTACTGATGTGAACATGGCTTCGTACTTCAGCAAACATCCCACACCCCAACCGTGCTTCTCTCCCCCCAGATCCAGTTCGTGCTTGTGTCCGTCCACATCTCTCAGTACTACTTCATGGAAAAGTGTGACTACCAGGTCCCCATATTCATCCACCTGATCTGGATCTATGGAACCTTCTTCTTTGTTCTTTTTTCACACTTCTGGGTGAAGGCTTACATTCAGGGCCAGCGACTGCCCAAGCAGACTGATGCAACGACTAGTCTAAAGCAGAACGGCACTTCAACCAAGATCGAATCGAACGGCATCCACCTCGAGAATGGGTTCGCGCACCACCTAAATGGCAAAGCTCATTTCGGGAAAGTGAAGGAAGTCTAGTTTCACCGGGGGAGAGCGCACAAAAACTGTTCTTTAAAAACACCTTCGGGAACACCATGGATTGTCCACGTTTTCTTCTGTTCCGTTTCCAAATGTGTTTTTGTCCGGCAAAATGGGAGACCACACTTTGAGTGTATTCAACAGTTGTCCCCCTGATTGTTTGGTAATGGGGGAAAGTTTGAAGCACAAGGTATGAAGAAAGGCTTCCACCCAAAGTCAACTTAATGGATTCTGCCCTCGAAATCGAGGGAAAAGCCCGCTGGCCTTGGCCGCCCACTCAGACCCGCCGCTGACCTGCTCCTCCGTCTTCCCAGGGCGGGTATGACTGGCAAATGAGTGCACAGTTGTACAGTTCTTACTGATAACTTGAACTCAATTGTAAATAATTTCAGTGTCAATAACCAGTTTGAATGGTTTGGCTGAGACTTGATAAAATTTGCTACTGTATGTAAAGTTAAATGCAACGATGCCAAAATAAAACTAATTTTAAATTAAGGGGTCATTATTGCTTGCTTTTCAGATGCAGTCTGCAGTCGGCTCTGTATTCTGAGTTGCAAAACACGTTTTGCTCCTCATAAAAAGATGAGAACACAGAGTAGCGCATTGGGTTGCTGATGCCGACCCCCCCCCCCAACTGACATAATTTTATTCAGATTTTTACTGAAAGTGTTTCCAGAATAAAAACTGTTCATGCTAGAACAACCAAACTCAGCAGCTTGGGTTCCCGTGGTCACCTACTTCTCAGGTTGATGAAACTACACTGATTGGCCACCTAGCCTTGAGTCAAAATTCCTTTTTTTTTTTTTTTTTTTTTACCAGATTCTCTGGCTCCAGCTGAACAAAAAAGACCTCTGCGCCAAAATGATGTACCATACTGGATTTTCCGCAATTTTGAATTTTTTTTTGGAAAAATTTTCAAGGTCTACCTCCGGAAAGATGATTTGTCTGATTTGCACAAAATTTGGTAGACAGCTTCTTGAAACTAATGTCTTTGATATCGCATATAGAACGTTGCTACGTTAAAAAAAAAAACATCGTGTCATTTTACATTTTACGGGAGTGGCCTCATTTGATATATGAGGTGTAATTCCTGAATGTCCACGTTTCATAAAACATAAGAATTTACTGCTATCAGAAAAGTTGCTAATGCCTGCAAAATTTGGTGTAAACTTGTCACTTGGAGGTGCCATAGCAAACAAATACTTGCAAGTCTGAAACCAGTCATCTGAAGTTCCAGTTTTGCATGGTGTGTCATGGTCAACCAACTGAATAAATTTTTTGGGGGAAAAAGTGATGGCAGAAATGGAACGGCCACCTTCAGTAGATCATAAAACTTGCAGGGCAAGGAAAATCATGCTCCAGAACTTGGAAATAGTTTCAAAATTCATACAATGCATGTCTTTACTGCTTCAAAATTCAGAATTGCCTCATTCCTTCGACCCAAGTAATTAGTACTTTTAGTTATATTTGAATTGTTATTGTGTAACATGGAATACATTTTTCCCAAAATTGTTGACTGAAATCCAAGCATGTTTGCCACTGAATAAATTTACTGTTAAATTACTGTAGTTGAATACCATCAGGAAATCTGGACATGCAAAGAGTGGAATATCTGCTGTAAGTTGCATTAAATCCATTATCTAACCCACTTATTCCTGAGGGGAATACACCCAGCTCCAGTTCATCTCAAGACCCACAGTTTACTTGAGATCAACTATTGGGTACTTGGACTTTGATTAGCCCTGTAATGGCATTTGTATCACATTTCATACGTGAGTTTCTGTGACCTCTATACCATCCCCGTGATCAATACTTTCCTCAAAAACTTGTATGCCATCTGATATGTGACGTCTACCCCCTAGTGGACTATCCATGCACTGCAAGCACCAGAGTTCAGTCGAAAACCTAATCAAACATGGCTACCCCTGTTCACCATCCTGCAGGTTTTCTTTTTTCAAATTTTTTGCTGATTTTGACAAAGTTCCGGTCGGAATTACCGTTATAATGTTAGTAATACTTCAATATCAATATTCACTGGATTGAAGCAATGTATAAAGACACAATTATTTATTTTGCTTATTTTATAGTAAAATCAAGTAGAGAATCTATAAATCAAATGTGATACTACAGGCATTTAACCCTAAGAGATCTGCAAGAGTGCCTGTGATCTCAGCCAACATTATTGTATTTATAAGGCTCATTTTTCAAGCTGTCACAAAGGTTGCGGTATCCCATGAAACTAGAAGGCTTGAGGCATCCACTGGAAGCACCCATATCATGCTAGTTTGCAGAGAACAGGGCCCTGTAATGCATCAAATTCAGGCTAAGTTTTGACCCAAAAAAAAATTTGTTATTGCCATTTTCACACAGTATCTGACCTCACAAAATGATATTACCTATGACTCTCCTTCTTACAGCCATGTTTATTTTTAATGATGATCTCAAACAGTTTTTTGCATGCAGCATCAATTAGTTATTTTGCTTATTAAATTTGAATAATTTGGGGTCCCTAAACAGTCTTGGAATTTCATTTGGATTCAATGAGCCCAATTTTATTTGTGTGATTGCTACTTTGGGGACAACAGTCACATTTTTCTGTAGTGAGACCAGATTTTAAAACTTGATCTCACTGTATAAAATATCAAATATGATACATAATGAATTTCATAAACGCAAATCATTTTTTCACATTTTTTACATTTTGTTTAAAGTTCCAATAAATTTCTAAAGTTTCAAAAATTTAGAATTTTCTGGGTATTATTTCATGGTTCAGGCTTTACATACTTAGGCAGTTGGAGAAAAGCTGCGGATGTTGGCTAGCTGTGAATATCTGGACCGCTGTGTCTTTAAAATTCTGAAGTTCATCTGTACATGCTGCTTTTTACCTTCTGTCCACTTGAATGCAGGCTGTTCTCAGAACAGCAGGTTGAATACACTGGATGAAAGGTTAAACATATTTACATTCATCTTAGTACAGTTAACATTACCCCTGACCAAGTCTCTGGCTTCAGAACTGGAGCTGGTCCCTTGGTGCAGCCTTGTAGATGTCTACTGCTTGCAAGTAACTACCATGGGTCAAATGCAGGGGACAAATTAACCCATGGGGTTCAATAAAGTGTGTATTTATAATTCCAGGATTTCACAAGTGGTTCTCAAACTTGGTGCTGGGGGACCAGTGTGTATGCCGTTTTTTTTTGTTTGTTTTTTTTTCCCCCCTAGCCAGAACTGTTAAACTACTACATAAACGGTGGTAGTAAATAAGTTTGAGGTTAATGGACCTCTAACTTGGCTGTTGAATATAATTGAATGTGCTAATTAGCATTTTTTTTTTAAAATCTAAATTCACTGCACTGTCAATTTTCCTCATAATCCAGTGTGTTAAAATAATTCATTTTCCAAACAGTTGGGATCTGTGGCCTAACATCCACACTTTCATCAATTGGGAGCCTATTGAATCACCTGTCTGACCGGTAATACAACCCCAAATCAAACAAAAGTTGTGACAGCATGTCAGTGACTTAGTCAGAGGGTGGGCCAAGACACGTCACTTAATGATGGTCATTAGTCCTGGAAAGTTTTCAATCATTTTCCTTTATTAACGCTTTTTCCAATTATCGTAATTTGCAACTGAAGACACGGTTTCTCTCCATATGCAATCTAACAGCGATTAAATCATGGGCAAAATTCAATACAGTTGCGGAACAAGAACAGAGAATTAGGTTGCACAAAACATCCGTTTAAAACAATTATTAGTCCTAATCTGTTCTGTCATTTTCATAACCGAAGGTTCACTCCGAGAGCACGCCACACTTAACAGGTGCTGCTTGTTCTCCGATTAGGTAAGACATCAATCAGTCATCTGGAGGTGTATTTGCTGTATTTAAATCAACGTTATTCACAAAAGGAAGTGTTTAGAGACACGGCAGTTTTTATTGGTATGGCAATGGGGACTGCCGTACCTCTCCGCATTTAAATGCATTGAAAAACTGCTGTACCCGTAGCAAGTGCTTATTCAAAATTGCATACCTGTCGACTCTAATGCAAATAGCTGGAGCCTCACGCTTTTTATAGGCTATTGTACTGTCAAGTGCCACTTTATCAACCCACAGAATACCGAGAGTGAAAGTCCGCGTTTCATTGGAACACGGACCAGTTCAATCAATGCGAGGCATTGGCCTCATTATTTTGCTCTACTAAATTTAGCCCATGATTTCATCTTTGTTAGATTGCATATGGAGAGAAACTGTCTTCCGTTGCCAATTACGATAATTGGAAAATGCATCAATATAGGAAAATGATTGAGAACTAGCCAGAACTAATTGCTGTCATAAAGGGATGTGTCTTGGCCCACCCTCTGGCTACACCACTGCAGCATGTTAAAATAAAAACTGAAAACAGTGATATGTAAATTATTTTTGATCCATATTATATTGAGAACAGTACAATATTAATGTTTCAGCACATCTTGACTTTAATATAAATACATTTCAGTTTTAAATTTTGCAGCATATTTCAAATTAAGTTGGGACAGTATTTACCACTTTGTGATGATTTGGGGGGGGGGGGGGAGAGAAAGAGACTTGTCACTTACTCCATAGTGACAAGTCAGCATTACAGGCTGAGCAGTCCTTTATCCGCACCCTCCTTTCTCACAGCCATGCCTTTGTAAGGCATGCAGAATGCAGTTTTTCCATTGTTTAGCTGAAATATTTATGGGCAGTCCTCAAAACGAATTTATTCTGAAGACTGCATATGCCATTCCTTCAGTGTATTTTTCAGCGGCAATGTTACCATAATGGAGCATGACTTTTGGACTTCTTGCTGCTAACAGTCTCATTCTTTTCATCTTTAGTCCAGAGCACACAACAAAAAAATCACCTGTGATATTCCTCGGGCCAAAATACGTTTCACTTGCAATTGTGCGATAGTCCTCATAAGCCTACAAGTCGAGAGGCGCCAGTGCAGCTTCTGGGCACTGATCAGACCTCATTTTTAGATAGGAAAGTTCCAACTGGAATTTTTGGATTTAAAAACATATTGTAGTCCTTAAAAGTAAGCCTAAGCCCATGTGGTTACATCACTTATAGCTAAATGGCTGTTCTTAATGCAGTGCAGGTATTCAGCTTAGACCAGGGGTGTCCAATCTTATCCGAGAAGGGCCGGTGTGGGTGCAGGTCTTTGTTTTAGCCCAGTGCTACAACACCTGATCCCAGTAATTAACTGGTCAGAAGGTTCAATCAGGACCTTGATGAGTAGAATCAGGTGTATTAGTGTTGGGCTGTGACAAAAACCAGCAGCCACACCAGCCCTTTGCGGATTAGATTGGACACCTCTGGCTTAGACTCACACCTGAGCACTTTTCACACAGAATTTCAAGATTTCTTGAATCATGTTACACACTAAAGTATCCAAAACCTCTCACCTTTGAGCATTTTTAATCCAGTTTTGGAAAGATTCTTGGATAAATGGTCGAAGGATTGATCTAATCAGAAGCGAAACTAGTGCTGTACCTGTTGCCATGAAGTGAGTGCAGCATTCAGCTGAAGCGGCCATTGCTGTACATCATGGATTCAAATGATCCCACCTCCCCAAATACAGAATTTGAGTAAACGGTAAAATCCAATGAAATGGAGTGCAATCCTTAAATTAAAAAAAAATAAATAAATAAAATAAATAAATAAATAATAAATCACAAGGGCATAGATTCATTGTGATACTGCGTGCCTAGTTTGAAAACAATCCACCATATGGTTAACAAATAAAAGCTCTATAGAAAATTGAGTATTGTAAGTAAAATTTTAAGTAGTAAAATTGCAACTCTGGGGGTGGGGGCTGATTTCTATAGTACTGTTAAAGTGGATGAGTGATGGCAGCCATGTTGAGAAAACACCCACGTCAGCATAACTAATTGTCAGTCATTGAAGAGGGTCATAGAAAGCCAGTTTCCAAGCATTTAGGGCAGGTCATTGAAGGTGCCAAATAAAGATGCAGCACTGAAGGTAAACCCAACTTGATGCCAGCAGAAATGTCGCTACAAGTGAAACAGGGGAGAGGGAAAAAGAGCTAGGACTCAAATGGGTTGATTATCCTTTATTTCAGTTCCAATTAAAAAAAAAAGTCTGCATTTATGCTATATACATAAAATTAGTGTACAAAAAAATTTACATGTTCCAGTCTGAAGTTATCGAATTCGTTGGTGGATGATGCTGCTGCCGGGGGATTTGGTACTCCTTTCCTTGGCCTTCTTTTTGGCCGGATCCAGCTCAAAACTCTTCCAAAGTCGCACGGTTTCGTCTGCTGCCAAAGACGCAATCGAGGAGCTGTCTGGACTCAGCGCCAGGTTCAGAATTCTGCCTTCGTGTCCTGAATTTAAAAAAAAAAAAAAAAAAAAAAAAAAAGCCATTGAAAGCCTGTTCAAACCAATTAAATTCCATGTTGGGCTCAAAGACCTGAGAAATGTGATGGTACAAGTATCCATTTGTCAACTGATCAGTTTTACACGCGACCGTCTTATGGGAGGTTACCAGTGTGGGCAAATATCCTCTCCACACCTAAAGTAGAGCTGATCAACAATTCTCATTTGCATTGCACTTACCCAAAAATTGGGTTTCTGTTCTACTCAAAATGGAAATTGTTCACAGGCAGATGTCGTCAAATCCATGAGAGACTATGAAGCTGCAAAGATGCGCACTCTCACCTGTAAGCTCAGCCACTTTATCCATTGAGGGGTATTTCCAGATAACCAGACTGTTCTGTGAGTAACCATGGCCGGACACCAGCTCCTTGTAGTTTGGTGCAAACACTAATGAAGAAATCTGAGAGAAAAAGACATTCGTTTCTGCCCAAGCATGATCCAAGCACTCACATCTGAGGTTCAAACTAGCTGATACCTACCTGAGATGCAGTGTCAAGACTGGTTATACAGGAACCAGTGTTGACATTCCAGATGCGAATGTGTCGATCGCTTGTGCCACCACCAGATGCAAGGATGTTGGGCTGCCAGGGGCACCAGGCTAAGGCCTAAAGGCAGAAGCGAAGGTGTTTTAGTCACGACAGGGTCCTCAGTGGACTGAAATTGTCAAGTTTGGAAACAGACCAAACCACAGTTCAATTTATCCAAGTTGCACTCTTCAGACATTACATAGGACTTGAGGCAGAAGTCAACTCCTTCTGAAATGGTAATTACTACATATTTGTAACCTTAGCCAACTTATGACTATGCAGGATTGTCCTGTTTAAAGTTGTATACTCAGATGTTCCCCACTGTATAACATTACGCAACTACAAAGATGCAGCACCCGGTACGTCAACACAATGGTTGTGAGCACAGGACGTGTCTCTACCCACTCCTGATTGGCTGACCAGGTTTGGACAACCCAGAATTTTTCTGCAAGTTTCCAGGATGGCGAGTGATCCCAAAGTAATTTCAAAGACCTTTGACTACAAATCTGGACAATGAGTCATCTGCTCCAAAGACTGCGGCAGTGTTATAATTAATCTGTATAGCAGTGGTTCTCAAGTTCGGTCCTGGCGCCCCCCTGTGTATGCTGGTTTTTGTTCCAACTACAATTGCAATTCTAGGATTTTAAAAAGCTGTTACTTTGTCTAAATTAGCAGCATTCCATGTTTTGAGCAGTTATTTACCATCCTAAGTCACATTTGGATGGACATATCCATTCTGCTATGAAAAACAAGTCGACATGGTCTACAACATCCCCCGCCAATCGTGCGCTTCTCATTTTCGAACTCAATCAAGGCCTTTATGGTCTGAAGCTACACACCAAATTTGGTTACTGTATCTGTAGTAGTTTGAGTAAAGCTGTCCCCTTTATCTCGGACGGACGGACGGACGGACGTCAAACCTATATCCCCCTCCCACTTCGTGTTGGCGGGGGATAATAAAAACCCTTGAACATATTGTGCTTAATTTTCAATATTGCTAGGATTTTCAGGTGAAAACATTTTTACACAGATCAAATTAGACTGAGAAAATCAATAAGCTCCAAATTAGGTTTCTGACAAGTGTTTTGAGTTTTTCCCCAAATAACCTGCCTGAACCAAATAAAATCAACAGGAAACAGGTGCGACTCAATTGTTTGCCAAGTAAATTGTCGGGTTTTGCCACCATGTGTCAAGAGTTTCACCAATGAGGAACCTTTTGATTATGTTGATTAAATGTTTGGTTAAATTGTTTCCCTCTGAGATATATTGTAAATATTGGCAATGTGGATATTTGCATAAATGCACCTAATTAAAACAAATCAGCTTGTTAAAATCTAAAGATTGCAATTGTAGTTGGAACAAAAACCAGCATACACAGGCAGGCGCCAGGACCGAACTTGAGAACCACTGCTGTATAGCTACAAGCAACATCAAATAGGTTGCCTGATTCTTATTTGGCTGAGGAGCCTGATGAAGTGATCTTCACTCACCTTGACCGCTCCCTGGTGATCACTCAGTCTGTGCAATGCCCTTTGTTGGGAGCCATGCTGCAAGCTTGACCACACGAAGACTAGATTGTCGTTCCCCCCGCTGGCCAAGTATCTTCCATCAGGGGACCATTGGAGCCCACACACTTCTTGGGAATGTGCAGGAAGAGTAGCGATATGGTGTTCAGCCACACGAACATCATGGTGATGGATAAGACCAGACCTGGAGCCACTGAGGGACAAATGTGCCACAAAGTTAATTCAGTTCCTTTTCAGCAACATTTCCTCCCACTGAATTTCCAGATTCAAAGGCAAACTCAACGAGTTGTGCTTGTCCTGGACGGGCCTCAGGAATACCAGACATTCCCCACTGAAGTAGCCTTTACCATGTACTGTGCACTCAGTTGACAGCCCCAAAACTGAATTAAGTCAAGACTGTAAAAGCTTGAGGGGGGGGGGTGGGAGAGAGAAAGTGAATCACTTTCAAAATGTAGGTGTTCCCACTGTGATACTAATGTTCCCATTTTGAAAACAGAACATTTAATGGTTTTTAAAAAAAAAAAAAAAAAAAAAAAAAAACACAACACCACACCACACGAACTCCAGTATACTACCCCCTCACTTTGTTGCGGGTGTTACAAGAAACCCAAAAGCAGATCACCTTACCTGGACAGTATGTGGTTGTTCCAGCTGAGGGAGCACACTCTGGCACTGTGGCTGGACATGTTACGCAGACGCTTCTGGGTTTCCACATCCCACAGCTGTGAAAAGCATTTCCATTGAATTTAGCTCCAAATTAATGGAATTAAGATTTGGCAAGTTCAGGGATTTAAAAAAAAAAAAAAAAAAAAAAAAAAAAAATTACTTTAACACAGGGGTCCCCAATCTTTCCCAGAAAGGGCCGGTGTGGGTGCAGTCTTTCATTGCAGCCACACAGCTATACACCTGATTCTACTAATCAAGCTAATTCGTAAAGCGTTCAGGGGTTGATTAGTGGTTTCAGGAGTGTAAGTGCTTGGTAGCAATGAAAGCCTGCACCCACACCGGCCCTTTCTGGGAAAGATTGGGGACCCCTACTTTAACAGAACAGCAACAAATCATTGCTTCCAAGTAACAGTGCCATTGCAATCACACCTGCTCTCCCTTTGGAAAGGATTTGGCAATGTGGCATTGGATAAACAGCCACCACTCAAAATGACCCCCCCCCCGCGCAAAAAAAAAAAAAAAAAAAAAATATTGTACACCAACTACAGGCTGATGTATATCCCGCTCTAAATATTTCAGGAAGTGTGGCATGAAATCGCATCAATAAATTGCAATAATTGCCAAGGGGGGGCTTAATTACCTGTACTTTGTGATCACTTGTGCCCAGTGCCAGGTAATTGCCCTCTTTGATCCAGGATACTGAACAGACGTAGTCGTCTGTAGTGTCCATGGACATGAGGAGGGTAATGTCCCCTTGGAACGCATTCCACAGGTACAATCTGTTGTGCAGAGCCACGGCGAGGATATTCTGGCTGCTCCAGTCCATTTGGTTCAGATCTAGTCATGTGAACAAGAATGTAAAACCAATTGAGTGACAGCAAACATGGGCTGGGAGAGAGGAATCCACCAGCACAGGCCCAGTGGCAAGGGCAATTTACGGACGACACCGAAGGTTGGTAGCTCATCGCCCCCAAGATGAACGCACCTTTCCGAACTCTTAAGGCCCTTAGCTCCAGCTTCATCTAGTGAACTACCATTTAGCCAAGAGCAAGTTACATAACTACCTTAAATACCTTACCACCACAGTGCAACAATGCTGTACATGAGGTTAATATGAAATGCTTGAACTTGGCGCAAGATAATTGTGCAAGTCTAATCAGACAGTCCGTCACTGATCAGCGGAGAAAAGGAGGCAAGCCCCCCCCAAAAAAGGGCAGGAAGAGAAAAACCGCACAGCCCCGAACGATGCACACCGAACAAGGGAGAACTGGAGACTCACAAAAATCATTTCGGAGATCAGGAGCATCCAGGATTCGTTCAGGCACAGAGGAGATGTATCTGCTCTTTTTAGACGAAATTGGCGTGGGAACCTGGCTGTAGAGAACTTTCAAGTTGTTCTGATAACCTATTAAAGGGCAGAGGAGGCGAGTTACGAGGGTGCAAACTACTTAAACAGGATTCAAATTTTAGATCAATTTGATTGCTCTCAAATGTTACCTTCTGGGGCATTCAAGGGTTTCCCTCCCAAGTGCAAGATCTTAGCCTCCTCAATATCATAACCATTGAGGTTCACAGACCAGGCCTTCTGGTTCTCCTGCGCCAAAGGGAACATTGATTAATACCAGCTTTCAGAGGCTGAATGCATCAACGAAGTTACAAGACGACTAGACTTACAGATGATACATTTGAGTCCACCGGCTCGTTCTCCTTAGCGAGAAGGAAACTGGCAACTTCCATTTGCTTGGCATTTCGACTGGGGATAAATCGGTCTTCCCCGGCTTTAGGAGTACACTGGCCTTTTCCATTTTTACCTATAAAAACAAATTACACAACAGAAACCTCCTGATCAGATTCAAAGTAGCCAGCAAAATGCAGCAAGATTACAGCAGTTGCACAGTGCAGTGACAAAGCAGGCAGACCATCAGAATCAACATAATGAATCCAGGGAAACGTTTTGTAATGCTCAGCCATATCTCCAAACTTGGGAGCACGTGAGTTGACAATGGTTCATTGCCAAAAATCGTCATCTACATCAGGAGTAAATGCTCCAAAATCTAAATGGCTATTAAAGTGTCTTAGAAGCGGTGTCCCTCTAACCCACAAAATGGATGAAGGCAACGAGTTATTCTCAGTCACAGCTTGGAGAGGAGTGACTACCTCGTCTTACCTGGAGTTTTACTCGGCGTCTTCGATACGCTGAGTGATCGATTGCCGGATTTCCCGGGAGACAGTGCGCTCGTATTCACAGAGGATGACCCCGAAGAGCTAGCTTTCCGCTGCCATCTCGCCATTGGTGCATTTGTTATTGGCATGTCCAGCTTCAGAAGGCTATGCACGTCGTTCTCGAACTTGAACTGGGCCATCCTCTTGAAACCAGTGCCCAAAACTGTATCGAAATAAAGCCCATTAGACGACACATCATTCACACCTTTGTACAATAAAGACTAAATATTTTCTAACAGGAAAAGCGGACACGAAACACTTGCATGCATGAAACTGCGCAGACCAACGTCAACTGAACGTCTCTAGTAAACTTCCAAGAGTGACCACAACTTTCAACGCATTACTAGCCCACGGTAGCGCCGAAAGAAAAATGAAATAAAATGGACTAATCAAATGTCAGCGACCTCGCATAAGTTACATCAAGCAGCCAAAAATGGGAGACAATTCAAACTGATGAGTAACGTTCGTACACCCGATTAGCTAACGTTAGTTAGCAAACTTATTCGGTGGCCACCGCACGTTACGATGTCGGCATCAGACAATGAAAACTAGCTCGCCATTTAGCAGGCTAGCCAAATTATCTGTAGGTATTAATGGTACGTCAACGATTTCCATAAATGCTTGACGCAACCTTTCAATAGTGATTGCAAAACGTGAAAAGTTAACGCCAGCTGCTTCTGGGATGTGATTTCTAGCTACAGAACAAGAAAGTAGGGAAATGCATGAGCTGTGTGTGGCAGTTGTATGAACTCCATTACCATGCCAGTTCTTGGTCACATTTAGCTAACGTTATATCGTAGCGCCAACATAATGAAACAACTTAACTACAGCGGACAAACCCACTACTGTTTAATGAACGTTTGTTGACTGGCTAGTTGAATAAGGGAGCTGACCAGGGGTGCATTTCCCGAAATCACAAATACTAACCTACACAGTAGGGCTCATTGACTGTGAATGGACGAACGACGCAAGTTTTTGGGAAACGCACCCCAGCCCGAGACTACACCACAGCCTCCACAGCATTACCTCACTCGGCGAAATCACTGCAAACTCCAATGACCCTTAGCAAGGAGAATAATAATTCCTTCAAGCGTAAATTGGCGATCCCGAAATTGTTTTCTTCCTTGGGACGTTATTCCGTAAAAGCTGCTCTCAGGATCGACGTAAGACAACAGTGCAAAGCATTTTTCCAACGGTTCCTGCAAGGACCAATTTAAATGCCTTGTTTCCTGGTCCTGATTGGCGCGTTCAAAATCCGTTGGTTGGTTACCACAGCAGCGGCTTATATTCGTTGAAGCTGATTGGTGGTTCGTCGCTGCGTTTGCAACGTCCGGATGTGCCCTAAACTTCTCACGTCTGAAGTTCGTCACGCTGACACGCTCGGACCTGTTCGTCTTGAAGTGCTTGGGTAAAATGTTTCTTTATCCTTCTACCTGCTCATGTGTATTAAAAAAATAATAATAAAAATCGATGGTCTCCTCTTTACCGCAGAAGACATGATGATCTGTCTCCCTGGTATCATCACAACTCCAGTTATGCGTGCTCCCGCAGTCAATCAAACTTATTCTGTTATCCTTGAAAGTGAGTAAAAATATAATTGCGGACAAATTCATCAGACAACAGGGCACAAACGACATACCTGCAGAAAGTGGAAATTTCACGAACTACTACTTTCTTGTTTTGTATTATTGATACACTTATTTATTTATCTTTCGTGATTGAAGTCTTCAGTAATTTCGTATATTCTCAAAACCTCACCGGCAGCTTTCTGGGGCCTTTTGAGCACTAGCCCTTGATTGGAACCACTGTTTTAAGGTACTCAGACATTCGTGAAAAATATCCAAATGTGAATGGATTTAAATAAGACTGTAACGTTACATTGCTATTTGAAAAAGCGCGACCAAACAGCATGAAGAAAAGTCTCAAACAGATCACCAACGACATTGATCACCCGGCTAGCGGGACGCGAAATTTCTTCTTCTTTATTTATTTATTTGATAACCCTAGGGGAATATAATTTGAATATTCATTAGTAACATCAGGGCTTGAATTGGCTTCAATGTTCAGACCATGTGTAATGACCATTCATAAATACTACGTCTCCGCTAATCACGGAGTGTTTTTCTGATAGATCCTTGATTCCTCTTGATGCCACGGATCCCGTGACAGTATGAAATTCAGGAACGCTGGCCTGCTGACGTTTGTGAATTCAGAAGGCAATGTCTGAGTCAGATCGAGATATTGTCACAATGGCATGGCACCATCGGAAAGTAACTGAAAATGGTTATGAAATAAGGTTGACAACTTCATTTCCCATCAGCCCCCTGAAAAAAAAAGTATGTGCTCATGTATGAATGCCAGTGAACACGTGGGTCAACGTACATGTCATTTACAGATCACGTTGCCGTGCTTGAGCTGTGTTCGATGTCAACAGACCGCGGATTTGCATTCAGCTAACGAGGAAGGTAATGCAAGTTTGCCATGGTGACTTGTGCTCGAAAACATAGCAACCAGAAATAGACAAGTCAATGTGCTTATCCGGAAAGTGAAATTATTTGATGGCGAACAGATGGATTGCTGCGTATGTTGACTAATTTAGCTTAGATTGTCTAGTCTTGCTGGATTGGTATTTGGTCTCGCTGGTAGACATGGCTTGCTAACGTTCGCTGCCTCCAGAACCGTTGAGTTACCCCAAGATAACCGTAGCTGCTCCGAAATCAAGGTAGCTCACGGTCGATTGTATTGTCAAATGCTGTTTGCTCTTTTCTACCTGTCATGCACGCGAATAGACACATATATATGTCAGGCAAACTTGTCAACATAGCAAGGTGTTACGCGCTTACGTAGAGCTAGTCTGTGGAGCTAGTAGAGCTAGTCTGTGGAGCTAGTCAGCTCTGTGGTTAAAGGTGAGCTGGCTGGATGCAGTTGAAAATTTTTTCGCTTTCTGACGTTAATGCTCCTTGTATTATTTGCGTCTGCTTGTGAAATTGAATGATGTGACATTTATGCAACTGTTTCAGTTGCCCGTCCTCAAATGTAACGTTACGCACTGTGTTTAGCTAGCGAGTTAGCTAGCTAACGCTAGCGTTAAGTGACATCTTGCAGGAATGGAAATGTCTCCACACCACATTGCGTTACCATATGAATTTTCGCTGGTCTGCATGTACTTCAACTTTCTAATAGACTTTTTTCGGCTTAGGCCTTATTTCTTCTGCACGTTCCAGGCCGCAGCGCGACGGGATGCTCGGCAGAAAACACAGGAGGGCACCTGCGCCCAAGGGCCAGGGTGCTGCTGCAGCGAAACAGGTAGGCGTTGGCTTGGCAGCTGTACGGAAGTTGAATTATACGGGACGATTGATGTAGACCTACTAACGACCCGCGGTTGTGGGCGACTTTCCTTTTCAATGGACTGAAATATTTATGATTGAAGTGCAATGCATTGCTTGTAGATGCATAAAGCCAATACACTGGCATGAAATGCCCGACAATTATCATAATTGAGTTTTTGTACATCTTGTTCAACGGGAAACCCCGAATGCAGATGGGCTTGTTTGTGGACTTCAGTCCCGAAGAAATGATGATGGACATGGACGGGAATCTTGATGACCCGGATTTGGAGGCAGAGTTTGCTGCTATTGTCGGTGGCAAAGCCAGTGCTGGTCGAAAGTCGAAACCAAAAGGCAAAAGTGAGTGAACTTGATATGCTTTTGTTTTCGTGATCATCTCTTCCTACTATGCTGTGGTTCGTATACGTCCTGTCATTGCTTTATTGTAAATGGAATGTAGAACTGAGTGATCTCTATTAACCCCTCCTAATGCAATGTATTGTGCGATGCAAAACTGAGCAAATTACTCTTCCAAAGCATGCCTAGTAAGTAAATAAACACCTTTTGAAATGAATGGCTTTGCAGCCCCCTTGCCAATGGAAGATATAGAGAAAATGGCAGAAGAATGCATGAAAGACGTGTGTGACGATGATGATGACGACCTGGAAAATGATGAAGACTTATTGGTTAGTGTTTATTTCTCTTCAGTGGATTTTGTGTCTTAACATGCATTTTTTTCTTATGCAAGGACTGGTACATGAAATGTATTGCTATTTTCTTAGATATATATGAATATGTATAAATATATACATATACAGAGTATATACAGATTAAATATGTTTACTCTGAAAAATTTGATCAAAATTACATGGTGAAACATCAAATAATGTGCTGTTGCATTATTTTCAATGTAATTGAGGTGAGAGACGATTTGCGAAGGTCTGCTTTCAGTTTTTATGTTAATTTGACATACCATCCCAGCTTCTCGTGATATGGGCTTGTATTACCAGGCTGAACTACAGGAAGTAATAGACGACGAGGAAGCTGGAGAGGAAGATGAAGGGATAGAATCATCCTCATGCCCTGTCTCCACGGAAACATCTCCGGCAGAAACTCCCGAATCGCCACAGCAGGTTTGAAGAAGGGTACTTTGCAGTGCAAGGTTGATGTATAATCACAGGAACACGTCGTGACGCCTAAATGCGGTGTCGATGTAGTCACAGAGTACAGATGTTGGCAACCGTACTTATAAGGGTTGTGTGCTGTTTGAAGGCAGCGAGGGTTCACACAGGGAAAAGGAAAATGGAACTAAAATGTTATTTTTTGAGATTGTGTGTTCTGCCAGGAATACAGTAATGAATGAATGAGCTCCTTGTTTGACTTTTTTCAGCCCAACCCACACCCAGTTTTCTATTTTCACTTTTGGGTTGCAAATTTCGGTTGGACAATGAATACCTAACTTGTTTCTCAGGAAGTCTGGTTTGCTTGGAAGTACCGTGTAATTATAGATTTTGGCCTCTTCTGGTATTACAAGTAGGATTTTTCCTGTCGGAATGGACTTTCTAATCATTCCATTACGTCTTTATTTTCAGCAAGAGGAAGCTAAGGTCACTGCTGTCCCCGGCAGTCTACAGCACACCTTGGAGGAGAGGATAAGCATGTACAAGACTGCAATAGCGAACGCTAAGGCATCAGGGGAGTCTTCCAAAGTTCGGCGATACGAGAGGGGCCTTAAGGTGGGTGAAGCTTGTTGCTATTCAAGTGGGGCTGAAAGATGCTTACCAAAAGCCAGATGTGCCACAAATTTTGTGGAAAGGCACTCAGGCGGTCAGCGGCGATCGTCGACAGCAAATTTGTTTCGTGCTGCTCGGCTACTGTGCGATCCTACTGTTGGACCTCAGAGCTGGTTGAGATTGCAGTCGTGATACTTTCCCTTGCTATGCAGACCCTTGAGACCATGCTCGCGTCCGTCAAGAAAGGGAGAAAGATTGACGAAGCCAGCATGCCCCCACCAGTAGCCTCTGGAGCCCCGAGCGCCCCCCGACCTGTGGAGGTGCCCAAGCCAGCGTCCCCCGAGGAGGAGGGGGAGGTGGCGGAGGAGACACGGGTCATATCCCCAGAGACTGGGCCAAGTAGTTTGGGGTCCTCCATTTTAGCCACACCTGACCTGAGCTGTGCCGCCTCGCCAACCGAAGAGAGCGGCCCTGCTGAGGCTGCGGAATCTCACGCGGGTACAGGTGTGTCCCTGCTTCGCCTGAAACCGATGGCTTGCCAGTCGAGTACGGCACAAAAAACGGCAATTGAGGTTGGAGGCCATCTTTAGTAAAATATAAAAATTTAGCCGCTCCATCTAGTATGTCTCTTTGGTATGGTCATTTAAATGGGGGGGAAAAAAAAAACGAACTTGCCAAGACCCACCTAGCTTTAAAAAGCTGAATAATTGGTGCTGCCGGATAGCTCCCTCGGTTAAGGCACTGCGCTGCAGTGCAGAGGTGTCTATCACGTCGCGGGTTCGAACCCCGGCGTATCCACCGGCAGGGGTCGGCAGCTTTTTTAGAGTAACACACAATTGGCCATCGCGCTACAGGGTTTCAAATTGGGAAGGGACTGCCGGATTTGGGTATACATAGACTGCTTTGTTCGTTGCTCCAGCGCCTCCTGTTGGCCAGACGGGCGATCGTCAGGAAGACTCTGGGTTTGTTCACGTCCGGGTATCCTCCGCCCTCGTTCGGAACTTACGAGGATTCGACCAATGATGAGTGTATAAGAATCAGTGGCTGACGGACACGTGCTTCGGAGGAGAGCCGTGAGCTGTCTTCACTATCCTGAGTTGGCAGCAAGGGGTCGCATACGAGCGAGCTTTGTACATAGTTCACTAATTGGGCATTCCAGATTCGGGTGGGATTGGAGATGCCAAATTTAAAAAAAAAAAAAAAAAAAAAAAGCTGAATAATTGACCTGTAGTTGGCTCTTGATTTGATTTAATTAGGGTCTGGTCTGCAATTGGATTTTAATTGTATCGCATGTTTTTTTGGATGAAGTTGCATTCACTTGATACTGTGCCGCGCCACCCATTTATTTCCCCGTGTAAATGTGGTCGTGTCTGATGTCATCCCTCCACACAGACTCAGGCGCTAGCGAGCGGCAGGCTACTAAAGCAATGCTCCTGGGGCGGCAGAGGGAGTACAAGTTGGCAGCTCTGAAAGCGAAGCAGCAAGGAGACCTTGAGGGAGCCAAGCAGTTCATGAAGACCAGTAAGGTAAAGTTTGACCTTTGAGTTGCATTTAATGGTTTGGTATTTTGGGAAGAAGGTGTTAACAACATGTTAACGGTGCTGAGCTTTGGTATTTGTTTGAGCTGAGTAGATTATAGTGTAGTTGTCTCATGGTGATTGGATGAAAATTTTTAATCGGTGCATCTCCTACATTGCTAAACTGATTGGATTTTGAATTTGACTGATTGACTTTGCAACTTAAGCTGCGACCGATTGATGTCAGGGTTTTATTGCCGTCCCTGGCTTTAATCAGAGTACTTCGGTGTTCAAATCTATTTTATGGGAAATGAAAGCACAGCACACTAAACATTTTGGTTAGTGCTATGCGATACCAGATAAGATTTCATTGTTTGTACTCTTCATTGATTATTTATATTAAAACTTTAATGTTTTTTTTTCTTTCAGTTGTCCTTTTAAATCTCCAGTTTTTTAATGGCTAAAAGTTATTCCCTTGTCAGTTTTGTGTTTGTCCCAAGCTCACAGTACTGGTTTCATATGCAAATGATCCAGTGCCCTCCCCTGAAACTAACAGCAATGACTTGTCTAAATGTAAATATACATTTTTGGCCTCCGTCTGTTTCCTGAAATGCATACTGTAGAAATGGTTTGCCCCGACTGACTGTTGGAGGCTGGTTTCACAGTCACATACTAACCTGTTAAAGTCAGATTATTGCTTAAATTTTGCTTTTAAGTGTATTTAAAGTCCAAAAACGTAATTTTTCATATTGTTGGGCAATTTCATGTGCATATTATGTATCTGCTGGTCGCAACACTTCATTGAAGTTACATCACACTTATTCTGAGGAAAAATATTCTCATTAAAGATAAACTCCAAGTTCCACAGGTTTGAACAAAGCAGCTACATTTGACAAACTCATATATAAGGTCCACAGGTACTATGGGGTTAAGTGTAGCACTCAAGTGGCTGGGGAAACTGGCCCTCAGTTTCATGTGGGATTGTTTTGCAGCTGCGGTTTTCTACTCTGATGCTCTTGAAAATGAATGTTTTCAGGCTGCATGATGGTTACCGATTGAATGTTGACCCCCTTTTGGCCATTAATAAATTTGAGCAAATACATTTTGAATTGTTATATTTTGAGTGCGGCAGTTGCTGCTCCTGGGTTAGACAGGCTTGTGCAGTGAAAGTTCTGGCGTCTTAAATTTTGCTCATAAAATAAACATCCCTGTTTCTCACTACCGGAGTCTGAGTGAATGCTATATATATATATATATATATATATATATATATATATATATATATATATATATATATATATATATAAATAATATTCCTCATTTATTCCTATATGAATCATTTCCTTCAGTTACTTGAATTTCTGTGGTGGTAATACCCATTTAGACCAAAAACTTTGGCACAGTGTCAGTGCTGAAATTCCCAGGAAACTGTGTAAATGCCATTTAGATAGATCAATAATTTTTTAGCATCAAGCTGGACAAGACTGAGTGCATCTTCTTTACATTTCTGCTGTTGCTCACCAATGTGAAGTTTAGCCCTTACCCATTGTCGCCCCGTAGGACGACAATGCTTTTTTGTAGCTGCTTTTCAAATGTTGCCTGAAATATCCAAACTATGATAAGCATGTAGGAGGTCTTAACAAGAGCCCTGCTGTGCTGTGTTTGGCTCAGAAATTTGACTTGGTGATCGAAGCGCTTGAGTCGGGACAAGCCATCGACCTGAGCAACATGCCACCACCGCCCGGAGGTAAGGACTCTGCTTTTGGTACCACAACAGGTGTCATAGGTACTCCATTTCAGCATCATGTATTCAAAAAAGTAAGCAATTCTTCCTGCATGTGGAAAAAGATAAATAAAGGTGTAACAGGCAGTGCTATTGTGGTATCGACATTATGAACGGCTCAGCCGCTCAGAGGGATGGTTCCGACTTGTCATTGAGCATTTGAGTAGGATTTGTGAATCAATGCTGTTAAGCCTCTGCTTGGGCAATCGTTGTGTCATTGTCCAATTCATCTTAAGTAGGCTCAATAACATTTTCAGGTTGAGGGAAGTACCTCAGCTGCTGATTTGGTTTCCCACCAGAGTGCGGGCTTCACGTATACAGACTGCTTTCGCATTTCTGTGCGCACTGCCGTTTGTTTTTGTGATCGCACATTTCTCTGCTGAGGATTTTGTGCATTTCATTTGACCAGAATCTCTAAACAGGATATGTGGGAAGTGAAATGGGCTGAGTTCCCTGCTGTGGTCATTTCAAAACTGCGTAATGCTCGAAGTGCATCTGAGATTGGTGCATTCCCCTCCCTGTGAGGGTTGCGGCTGTAGCGTTACCGTGTCTTTAAAGTTTTGCTACAGTTATATTGTGTAGAGTTCTGTGTGTTCAGAAGGAAGGCCCAAATATTTTTTTTACCTCCCAGCATTGGAGGCCCTGAAGACCGCACCCACTCCGAGCCCAGCAAAGAAGCCCGCCCCCGAGCAGGCTGCAGACCCCGCCCCTCCTGCCTCCGTTGCCCCAGGTGACCAGCTGTTTGTAACTCTGTACTAATGAAGCTGAATAGCAGCCCTGGTAATGCCCAGGGGCGGCTGTAATTTGATTTGGGCAGTAATCAAATTATGCCACTCCCTCTCAGGCTTGCCTTATCCCATCTGTCCTTGTCTTTCACTTCCCTCTCTCTTCCTGTTCCTAATGATCTCCCTCTCCCCTATCAGTCCACCTGAAATCATTGTATCTTTATACTACATTGTGGCACTTCATTGGAGCATGGAGAGGTTAGTAAGTACTTGGATAGGGACACAATTCTAACCTGTTAAAATGAAGTTTTCCCTTAAGTAAGTTCAAAGTCAGAAAAATTATTCCCTATTGTAGGGCAATGCCATGTACATATTCTGTATCTGCTAGTTGCAGCACTTCGCTGAAGCTGCAACATAGCTGTATTGAGAGAAATCTTGTACATAATTTTCAACACATTTACCTGTAATTCAGCGGGCCATATTTGGGATCATTGGAAACCTTGGGATCTCCACTAGAATATAAAGTAGGCCTGAAGGTCCACAGGTTTGAATGCAGCAGCTGCATTTTACATCTGGAGGCAGATGTGGGTACATGGATTTTATGGGGTTAAAGAGCTTTGATTTCAACAAGATTGATATATGGATGTGGACCTGACAATGTGTCCTGTGACTTGAGGATATGTGCGTCTGTATGGAGTTGGCCTTGCGGGAGTTACAGCACTTAAAGGTTGTTGCTTTGTCCAAATACTTACAGACTGGACTCTGAACCAGCTCCCTCCCCCTCTCTCTCTCTCTCTCTCTCTCTCTCTCTCTCTCTCTCCTCTCAGCTGCTCCGCCCCAGCCCAAAGACGCTCTGGAGGCCCTGGAACAGAGGATGGCCAAGTACCGGGAGGCGAGCGCTCAGGCCAAGGCCTCTGGAGACGAACGCAAAGCCCGCATGCACGACCGCATAGCCAAGGTGAGCCCTGCTTTGTGGACCCCTGAAACTTAAAAAAAAAAAAAACAGTCAGGGGTGGGATCAGAGCTCCACACTGCTACCAGGGTGATGTGTAATTTGCGCACATTCTGTCTCCACATCTATTTTCCATTTGAATTATTTCTTTTATTACCTTAGTTGGGTTACTTTCTTTATTTCCTTTCGCCGTGGTCTGTTGTTCTCGCATTGTGCTTGATATTTTCATTTTATGTTCAGCACAATGTATAAACAGCTTTATAAATTGATGTAGAGCCTGTGTGCTCCTTGGGGGGGGAGATGTATATGAGGACCCATTTTGGCCTTAACCTTTGACACTTTTTCTCCCCTCTTTTTGCAGCAATACCAGAGTGCCATTCGGACCCACAAAGCAGGCAAACCTGTCAACTTTGACGAGCTGCCTGTCCCCCCCGGTGAGATTCTCAGCGCAGCCAGATAATGCTCCACATCAGTTGTGTGGTTTTTCTAAAATGAGATCCAAAAGTATTTTGACAGTAATGAGGTTACAATTCCTTAATGCATTCACTTCGTATGCACACAAATGCCCTCCAATTAAAGCTGATTGTTCACAGTAGTTTGGGCTTTTACACCTGTTTGAAGTTAACTGTGAAGTGATTGCAACCCTTTAAAGCGGCGTCCCCGATAAAGAAATGGAAGACCTCCCTACACCTGGGCTGTCTGTTTTCGACTGGGTACGCCCACACGAGCATCAGCACTGATTGGCTTTCTGGCTGATTGGCAGGATTTCCTCCAATCCCTGGTCAAAAGGCAGCAGGAGCAGAGCAGGGTTTTGCCGCAGTGCTCGACGCGGCAGCCAAGCTGGTGTCGGACGAAGGCCAGGCGGCAGGGGAGGGCGAGGATGAGGAGGAGACTGAAGAGGTGGGAAAGCTCTGTTTGCCTGTGCCTCAGGCGCCATCACTTCACACATCATCTTTCTAATTGAGCGTCTTACTCTATATGCCCTCAGAACAAGCCCTCTACCGCTCAGGTACCCAAGAAGCCCACACTGGCCGTGCCCCCGACAGTACAGAGCCCTGGGCCGTCTCCGTCACCCTCCGTAGATAGGCTCTCTCAGAAGGAGAGCCTGACTCCAACAGGTCAGTCCTGCCCCTTTCCCACACGGGGAAGTTCCTGCTGCTGTTGCAAAGCTCTTCCTCCAGGCAGTTTGCTGAGTCATCAAAGATGTATAAGAACTAGAGAGAGCTTTCTAGTTCCTGGCAGATTCCCATGGGAGCTGCTCAGTAGCACAGGAAGCAAGCTTGTTAAGGCTAACATCTTTAAGTGTGAGAAGTTCTGGCACCTGAACGTGCACTTTAGGTCGCTGAACTGGTAGGAATGAATAGGTAACAAGACGAGGTCAAAACCTGCGGGGAATTGAGGGCAATGAGTGACGGGCAACGCGGTACACTTGGCCAGTCGAACAATGGTGTAACCTCACTCGTGGACATCGGTGGATGTAGGGCCGGTCTGGAAAAAAAAAAAAAATTTTGTATCCTCATTAAAAAAAAATTCCCGTTTCCAAATTGCGTGGAATTCAAGTGCTGTCAGAAATGGTTTAATTTCGCCAGGGTTGCAGCATATATTTGAGTGGACTTCAGTGTGAGAACTTGGTTTAGGCACCTGTGGCTGAATGAACCATGATACCTCTGATGACCTTAGGATCTCACAAGCTTTTGCGGATTGTCAATCCGTGGTCCCAACATAGCGGAGTTTTCACCCTTGTTCAATTTTCGAGTTTGTGCGCGTATGATCCGGGGGGCTTAACTGCAGCCCGGCGGTGACCCTCTCTCCCTGGTGACCTACAGCCCAGCAGCAGGTGGACTTCCTGGAGGGCCGGAAGAAGCAGTTCATGAAGGCCGCCCTGCACGCCAAGCAGAAGAACGATCTGGAGCAGGCCAAGAGTTTCCTCCGAGTTGCCAAGGGCTTTGACCCCATGATAGAGGCCGCCAAGAGCGGGAAGGCTGTTGACATCTCCAAGGTATGATTCCCGCCACTGCTGAAATCCTTTGGGGAAAAAATAATCGGGATTTGTTTTCGGTGAATGGACTCCCATGACAGCTTTAGGACGATTACTCCCCTCCAGGTTCCGCCTCCACCTGGAGAAGAAGATGAAGACTTTATCATGGTGAACCACAGTGATGTCCAGCTTTCGGAGAAGGCGGAGGAGGTTTACACCCAGCTCACCAAGCTGCTGAAGGAACAATATGAGGTATAATCTCCCTTTAATTATCTGCGTGCCTTTTGGAGAGAATGTGCTGCTTTGTAGGGCAGCACTAACCATCCCTGTTTATAGACCATTACCACCATGTTGGGGTTCATTTCAACCCCAACTTGGTGAACTGTCCTCATGCAGTTACTAATTAATAGCTCAACAAGGTCTCTAGCTTTTTTTCACTGTGATACCCTTAGGAGTGGACACACATGGTTAGATCTTTGGGAACAGGGTGGGTTACTACTGCTGTAGTGCATCATCTTGTACCGTTTTACCGCTGCATAAAGGAAACTAATGACCCTTGAAGTCTTGAGTCAAAATTGGCCACCTCTCATCTGACTTCAGGCTGAGGATGCATCCCAACTGATACGTTTTTGTTCCAAAATGCCGTTTTAAAACAAAAGCGATCTTCATCCACACTACAGCACCATATCAGAGCTCTCAAACTAAACCTGGATCAGTAACATTTTCCAAAGTCTCCATTTTAGAGGTTCAAAAACGCAGAAGTGTGGACGCTGGGTGAAAACGTCGTAAAAATTATGCATTTTGAAATGAAAATCCAATTGTATGGAGGTAGACGGAGTGAATGGTGTCTCCTTGTTTCCCTCGTAGAAATGCATGATGTATTCCAAGGAGTTCACTCACCTGGGGAACATCGCCGAGACTACCAAGTAAGCACTGGATTCAGGCGTGCATGTGGGCATGTTAGTGTAGCTGTGCTGCCATTGGGTAAGTTTGGAAGTTTGCAGCTGCAAAGTTCCTTTGTGCAAGACCGAAGCACTTCTTACAGGCTGTTATTTTAACCATGCATGGTTCCACAGTTTACACTCTGTATAAATATGTTTTTAGGTCACCTGAGATGAAGTCTCAAAGTGACCTATTCTAATCGCCTTTGGTCCGTCGTCGTCCGTCGTGTGTCATCCGTCGTGCGTGCGTAAACATTTTCGACTTCTTCTCAAAAACCGCTAATTCGATTTCAATAAAATTTTGCAGGAACCTTCCTTGCTCAAATATGCACCAAAATTGTGCATTATATGGTGCCCACCCCCAGGGGCTCTGAGGGGCGGGGCTAAAACTGCTCAATACATTTTTGACTTCTTTTCAGAAACCGCTGATCCGATTGCAATAAAATTTTGCAGGGACCTTCCTTGGTCAATTATGCACCAAAATTGGGCGTTATATGGTGCCCACCTCCAGGGGCTCTGAGGGGCGGGGCTAAAACTGCTCAATACATTTTTGACTTCTTTTCAGAAACCGCTGATCCGATTGCAATAAAATTTTGCAGGGACCTTCCTTGGTCAATTATGCACCAAAATTATGCGTTATATGGTGCCCACCCCCAGGGGCTCTGAGGGGCGGGGCTAAAAGTTGTCAAATTGGCTAAAATTTTCAAACTCTTCTACTCGAGACTCAGGTATGCTAGAAAACAGTACTCTTCATAGATGGAAGGGTCTTCAGGTGCTTTATCAAAATTGTTCATTTCATGGCCCCCAGGCTTCATGTTTGCTCTTGGGGAGGGGATGAAGTTTACTTTACTTTATATAGGAAAATGATGGGTATATTTGGTTCATTTACATCAATAACATCAGTTTTCATACAACTCAGGAGACCGTTAAGGCCCATGGGCCTCTTGTTTTGCATTTACCTGCAAATACAGAGAGGGTAATAGTAATTAACATTCATCAAGACTTACTGTTCCCCTCAAAACCTACGTTGGAGAAGACGGGTAAGTGTGCAACCAAACTCGTGTCTCACCAAATTTTCCACTTGTTGGCTTGTTCCGGCCACTTCAAGTTACAGCCGTGACCACACACTAACTTCACATGCCAGAAATGAAGTTGACTGTGACAAATCAGTAAGGTTATAGGCTCAAAGGGCTGGCGAAATGTTATGCTTGGTAGCTTGCTCCAGTCTGCCACAACTGCAAGTTCTCAAATCTTAGCCAACTGATCAAAAGATTAGAGTATACCAGTGAAGTCCTCTAGATATCTTTTTGGCAAATGTATTCTCGTCCATAACATCCTCTGCACTCATATTTTGGGATGCCATTTTCACTGCCCAGAACGTGGCTAATTTGCAATACAGGCGAAAACTTAACTTAAAGCTGCATCTAGAGCACACCCCTTGGCTTCCGAGAGGCAGAGACCTGAAATCGAAGCTGAAAAGGCCTGCAGTACTCCCCTGCCCCAATCATGTCACGACATGTCAAATGACAGCGCTGATGCTGGAAGAACAACAGATTTTGTTGCTTTTCCCCGAGAGGCACAGAGAACCATGGCAAAATCTGCATGCATTTTTTGCACTACATCCCTTACTCAGATAGCTTGAGAAAAGGTTGAAATTGGTTAATTGACCCTTGTCTGAAGTGCTCCTTAAGTCTATATGTTCGGCAAAGACTGTTGTGTTTAAGTGGAGGCAGGTATGGTCCACTAAAGAATTGTGTAATTCGAGGCGTACATGCAGGGAAAGCCCTCATAGCTTGTCCTTCAATGCCATGTTCAAGAATTTAGTTTCATGTGCTTACAAGTGCTACCAAAATGACCAATGTGCAAATATGGCTCCCTGGCTATGCTCTCTGACTTGAAATGGCATCTAGTGGATGCACAGTAAAATGGATATGTTAGGATTGTGACAACTTTAAAAGGCTACAATGCATGCATGGTTAACACCACTCAAGGCTTTAATTTGCTTTAATTAGTTTAAAGTATTTATATCAATTGAATTTATATCACTTGAGTAGGGTAGGACAGGAGTATTCAACCTCATCCAGAATCAACAGCCAACACCCTCACCGGCCCTCTCTGGGTAAGGTTGTGTCATGGAACTTAATGATTAAGCAGATAGTCTTTTATCCAATTTATTTTGGTAGTCAAATTATGAGGTCATAATTTGGCAACAGTTACAGACAAAATAACTACTGACATCAGTGGTCCCCCGTGCACCAGAAAAGAGCTGGCCCGAGAATGAGCACTTGCAAATGTATACTGGGACAAAGCGGGCTGTTCTTTACAGCATAACATTCTTCTTGTTTGGACTCAGAAAAGAGAATGGAGGAGAAAAACTATGAATGACCTACAAAGGGTTTTGGAGGGAAATTCAAATGATGACAATAGAAGGCAGTTGATGGGAGAAGCCAGGTACAAGAAGGAGGGGGAGGAGTAATGAGGAATGTTTCCATCCTCCACAGTTGATTACTCCTAGTGTAGGAATTCCAGCCCTTGAAAATGATGTCACTGCCCACATACTTGTCAACCCCGCTACACATGTTCTACTGAGACCATAGCAGGACTGCGGTTAAAACTGTACTTTGGTGTTGATTAATCTCCTCTCAGATTTGAGAAGTTGGCTGAGAGATGTAAGAAAAGTCTGGAAATCCTGAGGCTGTCCCAGGCACAGGGTTTGGATCCCCCCAAACATCACTTCGAAGAGCGGACCTACAAGACTGTCAGGTGGGCACAGGGGATGTCACGTGCACTGTAACTGTGCCAGCTATCATTCCATATCACTTTGTGGCTTTATTATTATCAGGTTCTGTCATATCAGTCAAGTGTGTGGACCTGTGGTCACCAACTCTGGTCCTGGAGATCCTGTAGGTTTCCACTTCAGACCTGAGAAAGCACATCCCCACTCGACTGCTAGCGATATTGTTGAGCAGCTAATTGGTAGAATTATTATGAGTTGGACCAAAAACCTACAGGTTGGTAGATCTCCAGGAACTGGGTTGGTGGTTTAGTGGTGTAGATGGTCATGGGACCGAAGTCTGCACATTATTTATTCTCACATTTGAGATGTTACTGTTGGCGTTAAATTTTCTGCTGCACTACTTTCCCCCAAAACATGCAAAAGAGTAGCATATGCAAAGATATGCAAAGTAATTTTATCATCACATCATTGAAGTGTTGATGACAGCCAACCCTTGCCATCTTTGTTTCTCCTAAAAAAAACTCAGTAGCCATGTTTCCGTCCACACATTCTTACACAAATCAAGTAATATTGAACAAAGAATGCCTAATGGAAACAGTGAAATTTGACTTAATTTCAAATGTATCGTCATAAAGTTTATATGGTCGATCTCATCAAATTTTCTCTTGACCGATAGAAGGTATATGCAATTAAAGCTGATGGTGACATTTTATTTGCCGAATAAATCTGCATCATAATGGCGTTTTGATGCCGTAGTGGCCTTCTGATAATGGTTTGATATGTTGCTAATCGCCAGCACATAAGTACCATTACAGTTTGTGCAATTATCATCATTTGGTAGACGTGATCCATTTTGACCAATTAGCTAATTTAGTTGGCTAACATACTACTTTTGCTGTTTTGAATGTTGTGTGATTCAGTGCGAACACATGAATGGTAACCGCTTAAAATGACAGAAATCTATTTGGAACATCAATTTGATCGCATTAGTGTGTGACGTCATTACGCCCAAGTTTTCATTCGCTTTAACGCCGCTCGATGGAAATGCATTTTCACTGGCTTTATTCGCGTGAATATTTTAGCGAACTTCAGATAATTCAATTGACAATTGGATAGAAACATAGCCAGTGAGTGTTCAGGAAGAGATCGTCATCCCTTTGGCAATATCTCACTCTCACTTTCCCTCCCCCACACTTACCGCAGGATATTCCCAGATATCAGCAGTACGGAGATGGTGGTGGTGATCGTCAAAGGGATGAATCTCCCAGCTCCTCATGGTAAGTTCTGTCCTTCTCGTTACAGGACGGCTCAGCTCTTTTGATCACACATCTGTGTTCCAGTCCCTTTGGACTTGTTAAGCAAACAACATCCAGGAGGGACGTGTATAATCAGTTACTCACTCAGTCTCTTACTTCCGTTACACAGGCATCGCAACAAATGACCTGGACGCTTATGTCAAATTTGAGTTCCCGTACCCCAGCACGGTGAGTGGCAATGGCTGGTTTGTTTCCTTTCCTTGGCCTTTGCTCCATTTTTTTTATGGAACTAGAGTGAAGCGTAAAAAGAAAAAAAAAAAGAAATGTTAGATGCACCTCCTCACACGCTAGTCTTCAATTTACTTCTCAAGACCCGCCATCCAACCCTTCCTAGAATCCAACAATGCTGATGGGAGTGCAGCCCAGAGTGGTTTATTTCATTCAAAGTTCAGCGTGCAGATTTCTGTTTTTGTCTAGGAAATGGCTTGAGACAAAATGAGACCGAGGTACTGAGCCAGGCTTCCTTTGCATAGCACGACTAAGTGCATACCAGTTGGCTTTTTAACGTTCCATTGTTCACTCAAACCAAACTTGGAATTGGCTTAATCCCGTTTAATATCATCTCAAAATCTTTTTTTTTTCCCACCAGGAACAAGCACAGAAGCACAAGACCGCTGTCATCAAAAACACTAACTCTCCAGGTAAAGGATAAAGAACAGACGGGCCGTTCAGTTAGTTTACTGGAAACTGTCCCGCGTTAGTTTATCATTTTGATAGCCTGTCTATTGTGTGTGGGCTGTATGTGTGTGAGCAGGATTGTACTTCTGTGAACTTCTGTCGACTCGCTTGTGTCTCCCTGGGATTTTCTGTTGACATAATATTGAGTGGGGTCATTTCACTTCAACTGTACGCAAGGAGCTGACCCAGATTAATTTCCTGCCAGAGTACAACCAGAGCTTCACGTTGACTATAAATCGTAACCACCGTGGCTTCCGCCGGATCATCCAGTCAAAGGGCCTGAAACTGGAGGTGCTTCACAAAGGGTATTTCATTTCCTGAGCTCTGCAGTCTCTCAAATGTTTATTTAGGTCTCTAACTTGTACTGTACTATTGTCATGGTGATCACACCTCTTCTGATTGACAGGGGTTTCCTTCGGAGTGACAAACCCGTGGGGACGGCCCACCTTAAGCTGGAGAGGCTGGAGGCTGAGAGTGAGGTGCGGGAGATTGTGGAGGTGAGACCAGGGTCAAGACCAGGTTTAAAATCTACTAGGCACTTTGTGCCTGCAGTTACAATACACATCATCGCCTTGTCTTTGCAACCATCCAAGTTAGTACTTTTTCGATGTTATTATAGGGCCACTTTCCTCAGCTAAATGCAACCTGTAGGCTTTGGAGTGGTAGTTATAGCCTGAATTTGCTCTAAAAAAGGAGTAGGGATGTTTATTCATCAGAGTACTTAAATTGATCCATACCGGGAGTTGATAAGACTCCCATACACTGCCAAAAACGATCTTAAATATCGGAAATCAAAATGTTGCTTATTCTCCAAAAGCAAAGCACGGTCACAGGGGAGACTGCTAGCAGCAGAAGCGCTGACAGAATTGATTGCTTGTTAGCAGGCTTCCATGTCAAAATGAAGTCACTAACAAAAAGAAAGCTTGGAATTACAATATGTTTAACATGGGAGTGCTACATACTGTCAGCGTGGAGGTGCGGTCGAACTCGGATCTTTAGTCTGATGATAAAACGCGCTGCCGCAGATGTGACCTGGACATGATGAAGTTGTATTAAAATTCAAATTCATGATGAAAATACTAAGCCTCATCTTCCATATCTGATTAACCTTATTATAGACCTATTGCCTTAACTTGTGGTGTTATGAAATGCTTTGAGAGAATCATTGGGAACTTATTTAATTCTGAGGATGCTTCTTTTCTGGACCCCTTACAATTTGCTTATAGGGCTGGGCGCAGTACAGAGGATGCTGTAGTCAGTATAACTAATTTAATCATTAAGCAACTAGAGGAGCCAAAGGCAAATGCACCTGCTCTTTTTGCTGACTTTAGTTCTGCCTTTGATACTGTTAGTCCTCAGCTTCTTGTCCAAAAGCTTAACAATATGAATGTTAATCCGTACATCACTAGATGGTTCTGCTCTTTGCTCACCAAAAGATCTCAACAGGTTAGGGTTAATTCTGCACTTTCAAGTACTAGACTGTGCAGTACAGGTGTGCCACAAGGGGCGGTGAGTTCGCCTTTTCTTTTCACAGTCTACACAAATGATTGTAGGAGTAGTCAGCCAAACAACTTCATCTTGAAATTTTCTGATGACACTGTAATCTTTAGCCTGCTGTTGGGAGATGAACGTCCAGAAGGTTATTTTGGGGAGATCACTAACTTCAAAGAGTGGTGTAAAAACAACCGTCTTATTTTAAAGGCCACTAAAACCAAAGAGATGATCTTCGACCCTAAAGGTGTCTGCATCCATGACCCTGTAGTCACGGGGGACACGCATATTGAGCAGGTGGTATCTTACTATCTGGGGATCTAAATGGACAACCAGCTCAAATGGAATGTCCATGTGGACTGCCTGTGTGCCAAACTGGCACAACGCTTGCACTTCCTCCGCAGGCTCAGACTTTTTGGTGTGAGTATGGAAGTTATGACAGTCTTCTCCGATGGGGTACTAGGTAGCATTATTAGATATGGCATGGCTGCTTGGTTGGGACACTCTCTATCCAGGTCAAAGCCAGAATTACAAAAATTGTAAAAACTGCCATGAAGGTAATCAGTAGTAAAGACTTTTTATCTCTTGAGATAATTTTTGAGAAAACAGTGCTTAATTTAGCATCTAGAGTGCTGTCTGATCCTTTGCATATTCTAGCTGCAGAGTATGTACTGTTACCTTCAGGTAGACGTTATCGTGTGTGCCGTTGTAAGAGCAATCGCTTTAAAAACTCCTTCCTCCCCACTTCAATTGCTCAACTGAACAATAGGCACATAGTTCACAGCCCTTAATGGGGATCTCTTGTCTGCACGTTATTATGATTATGATCATTTTGTTCTTGTGTACTGTATTATTATTATTTTATATATATATATTTTTCCCCACTACTATATTTTATTTGCACTTCAATATATTTGTCATGGGAACGGCCCAAATCGAAGGGCCTGGGTTGTTTGTCTACCTATAATGTTGTACAATTGCTGCTATTGTAGGGCCTGGGTTGTTTGTTACTTTTAATGTTGTACAATTGCTGTTATTGCCTGTTGTCTGTCTGTGTTATTAAATGTGGATGCGGAATAAGTGCACTTTTGCCCAAGTAACATTTCTGGGACAATAAAGTATATCTAATCTAATCTTATAGTTTATTAGGATTCGAGAGCATATTTGTGTTTCTCTTAACGATTTTCCTGCAGGTTTTATGTTTATATTTCATTACGTCACAGGCATTTATCAAAGTTCGTTACTAGTTATATAAGCATTTCTGAAAGTGTTCTGAGGGACATGTGGTTTTGGCTCGACTGTCTGGTCAGGTGATGGATGGACGAAAGCCCACGGGGGGTCGAGTGGAGGTGAGGGCGCGTCTGCGGGAGCCACTGAGCGGACAGGACCTCCGAACAATCTCCGAGCGCTGGGTCGTCCTGGAGCAGCCCCAGGTAAGAAGACCAGCCAAATTTGCCATCAGTCTGTTTACCTACAACTAGAGGGCTCAAGCTAATGATGCTTTCAATCACACAGTTGGCAGGAGGCATACTGTTTTCTGGTTGTCCTTCCGTGCATGCGTTTGTCATGCCATCTGTCCCTTGCAAATATCTTTGGGATTTTTGCCAAATCTGGCATGGTAGTTCCCCACACAGGGAAGGTGAATTGATTCGGTTATGGAGGTCATCAGGTCACACAAGGTCAGTTGTGCATAGGAGCCAAAGATCAACTTTATGGGGTATATTTCGGGTAGACAGAGCTATAGCAATCAATGCTTTGCACTATGTTCCCAAAGTTGTCTTTGGATGTTAAGCTGAAGCATCTAGTTGTATCTCCACGATGACGATAGTCGGGAGATGCTATGGTTTAGTTCCGGGGCCGCAGCCGCCTCAGAGATTTTCTGTTCTAGGCTCTGGAAGCCATGATTACAGGAATTCCTCCAAGCGAAGGTATTGATTGGACAATGCTCAAGTCCGAATTGCGGACGTCCAGTATGGCTGCCGGTGGCCATTTTGTCCGAAATTTGGGGATCGGGGAGATGCCGACGGCGACAGAGTTGTCTAGTTAAATGTTTCCCATGAGGCCAAAAAAAATTCTTAGTGCAGTGTACCTTATGCCAAACTACTGGTGTTTCACTCGATTTCATTAAAGTTGTTAATTACCTTAGAAAAGAAAATCAGGAACTGGTTTTGGATTCAAACTCTAAAGTTAGTATTCCCTGGTGTAGACTCCTAGCTGTCAAGCAATGAGCCTGATTCATCAAGACTTTCATGGTGTGGAATGGTGTTTAGTACATGACAAACCAATATTAAGATCAGTGATTGGTCATAGTATCCATTTTGCGCTATTTCTTGTGTCTTTAGTTTTGCGTACGCTAAAAGGTTGTTTTTGCAGCAGTTCTTTGTATATTAGGTTCAATGGGTGTCGGGTTCTCTTGCACCTGGTTGAAGCCCTGCTCCCCAGTACCCTTATGCCTGACAGCGTCTTACTCCAATGCCCACCCTTCAGCCTCTCTAACCCAGCACTACACATTTCTCTGTTGCAGGTCGTTCTATAAGCTGCTCCTCAAAGCCAAAACCCCACAAGGTAGGTAATGTACTTTTTTTACTCTACTGCGGGGATCATCAAATGAAAGACCTTTGATTTGCGAACTGCTGGTTTCTCACTCTACCTTTCCCTGGCAGTCGAAGGTAAAGGCAGTCTGGCCAGTCAGAAGCACTTGCTGCTGGAGAATAGAAGCTGTCCGTGGTTCAGATGCGAGGTCCATGTTAGATGATCCCCGCTCTGCAGTTTGTTTTTCCTCTCACTTGTGTTTCATTTTAGCAGCTGAAGCAAATCGAGGTGAACAACCATTTTTGTCTTCCAGCTGGAGAAGGTCCAGATGAGGGGAACGAGAGGACACACTGCAAAGACGTTTGTTGGGAGCAGCTGAGGGTTGTGGAAGCTGCCACGGTCTTGGCGGTGGTTGTAGGATCTGCTGCTCCAACGCGACCCCTCTCGACGTCCTGCACCACAGTCAGCTGCTGTTCCTGTTCACCGTAATGGGGCCCTGAGAGGACTGACATGTGAACATGAGTTCATTTCCTGTCTTTGGGTTTAATGATTTTTACCTGAAAAGAAGCACGTAGAACTTAGCAGCCTCGCACTAAGGCTTAGTACATTCTAGCCATTTCAAGTCAGCCATACCTAGGAAAATTTTTTTTTTTTTTTCTGAGCTGAAAGTGGATTTGATTTGTTATGCACTTATGCATTAATACCAAAGTAATCACTGTTGCTGTAGTAGTGAGCTGAAGTACACTAGAAAACCATATTAATAAATGACTATAACTGCCCAGCTGGCAACACGCAGAGCACCCCAGTTTAGATCGTTAACTATGTTGGTGCTGTTTATCTATGCAAGGTCTAATATTTCAACACTTATTCCATGGTTTTTCTGTTGGAATTTACCTTCTTAGTTTGTACTATAGGCGATCGTTTATTGATGCAGCACAAATTTCACTCTCGCAACACTTAATTCACCTCAGCTGTACCAGTCTGCTTGTAGCTCGCTAGGACTGGAGTCAGTTTTAACCTTTAATTCAGTTTATCCTAACACACCCACTGAAACCGTGCTGCTGGGATTTTTCAGTTCAGGGATACAGGCTTGGTCAAGATTGTGCCAGTTTGTAATTTCAAGCAATGTAAATCCAAACTGGAGAACCAGTATTCTAATGGAGTAAGAACGGGTTACCGTTTTGTTGCAATTCCAACATTTTTCAGTCCTGGAGCATTTCAGTCACAGCGTTAAAACTCCCAACTAAGAGCTGCAGAGAAGTGGAGAACGGGTTTGTATGAAGACATAAAATGGCTAAATAGACACATGTTCAGGGAAATTATTTGACAGGCTCAATTAAATATTTAAGAGCCAAATTAAGGAACAGGGCAATCTTACTGGAACTCCCTTTCTCCAATGGTAGTTTTTTTTTTTTCTCCTTCAGGACTTCGTAATTACGATTTTAAAATAAATTATTGCTTGCTTTCATGTAGAATATTTAACATCATTCATGTGGCAGTGTTGTAACATATCATTTCAAGTTCCCGTCTCACCGCTTAAAGCTTTGTCTATCCTGGTTATTTGCTTACATTAAGCCATTTTTGTTTATGCTGAGCAGGAGGGGTCATGAACTCTTGGTCTTGACGAAGCTGAGCGTCCTGAATGCTTCCACAAATAAGCGCGTTCTTAAGAGTGTTAATGCCGCCGAGTACCATACATTTGGGGAGAGCAGAAATGGAGGAGTTGGACTTGCGCTGCGTTTACATATTTCCCAGCAGCTGATGGACCACGCCGGTCGCAGACGTGACTTGACCATACCACAGCTGACTGTTCTTTGACGCCATCTGCTGCCCTAGAATAACGCAAATGCACTCCTCAAATGGCCTTGACACTTTACTCTGTAAATCTGTTGTATACTGGCTTGAATTGAAATTAAAGTATTGTTTGAATGCGTTTGTGTTTTTCCTGAATGTAGACAAAGTTAATAGTATGAACGATGGGCAGATAGATGGTTTAGAAAAATACCAAGGCTGCCGTTAGTTTTTAAATACTTTTGCAAAAAACTGGGAATCCTTTCAAATAACAAGCCATAAAATAATTTTTGGAGGTTTTATTATACAGGTACAACAGTTTTCAATAAAGAAGACTGTTCTTATTGACATTGTAGTGTACATTACAGAAATGTTGTACAGTTTTTTGGCTTCAAATACATTTGTCATTAGTCAATGTATCCAGCTAATTGAAAGATTTTTTTGTACAAGGTATGCCTCAGATTTTCCAAAGTTTTAGCATAAATTCAGAAACGCCATAGACTTGCAGAATGTTAGCCAGATATAGCCGCCCAGTTATAGCTTTGCTGTGGCCAGACAGGGCTGCATTCTGGAAAATTCCTTCCAAGCTGTTCATCCCACACATTCCAGTAGCATGCTCAACTTACGAGGCTAAAGGGAGAGGCCCGTAAAAAACTTTATCAAGGGCAAGCGTATAAACACTTCTGCACTTTACTGCTGGAGAGAAAAGCAGGAGTCACTCCAAGAATATCTCCCGACTAAACCAACCACTATCCTCAAAAGCCCAGAACTACGAAAGCTTCCCATCGGATGACCTTCCTTGGCCCTTCAGTCACAGTACTATGTGTAACAGTCTATACCAGGCAAAGGCATGGCCTCATCCCTGGACAGCAGTCTGTCCGGTCTGTGGTCTGTCCTGTATAGCAAGGGGTTTTCATCAGGACAAGTACTCCACTAACAATACAGCCTCCACAGGACATATTAGCATCTTTACACTGACTTGCCCATTTAATTTCTTTTTCCATTCCCTCATACCCTTCCCCTCACAAAATTATACTTTTTTTAAAAAATAAAACTGAACTTATTTGCATACATCGTCACCTTATGTTTTTTGTATATGTTCTTTTTTTATTTGAATAGAATATCGATGATTGCGATTTTTTTTTTCGTTATTCCTGAAAAATACATTCACTTGGAGGAGCTCTGGTAATGCGAGCCCCTCAACGGTGCAATGATCATGAAAATTTATCCACTGTTCAACTACAATGAGTGGCGAATGAAAAGGTGCCTGCAATGTCTGCTGGAGTCTGTTCCTCCTGGAATCGATTCATGCATCCTTGCTCATGAGCGACATGACTCCTCACCCCCCGCCCCGCCATTTGCTGCAGGTGCATTTTTCCCCGACTGATTTTCAATCAGATGCAATTCAATCATTCGTAACCTGGCAGCTATGCTTTACTATCTTTAGCTTCACTGAAGCTTAAAATGGCTTCAAGGGGTCAGGACATTTTACTGAATTAAGTCAATTTACTGAGGGATATTGGAGTGGTTTGGTTGATATCAGCACCAACCCCAGGCCCAACGGCTCTTCGGAAATTTTTCCTGTAATAGCTTATTTACTCCGATGGCTTTAAGAAGTCTCCCAACAGAAAGTCAGCGCTGTAGAGTGGACGAAGGGGCCCGGTGTGAGATTTGATTGCTTGAGAGGCCAAACAAGGGTGTAGATTTTCGGTAACAGAAATATCAGAGGCGGCTCCGAAAAAGAAAAGAAAAGAAAAGGAAAGAAAAGAAACAGCAGGTTAGAGAGCACCGCGGTGCAGTGTTCTCAGGTTTGTTAAGGGTCAACCCAGCGGCTACAGGAAGACCCTGGTAACAGATTCCAAAGCCATCAAACCACAGCAGAAATAAGCTAATCTCCCCCATCGTATTTCTTCATGGGTTCATCTTTAATAGCTTGGCTTCCAGCGGGCTGCACTATGTTTCGGTTCCAGTTATTCTGCTTGTGTTTTTAAATATGAGGTACTCGAACCTGAACCCGTGACTCAAAGCAGGAGTGAAATCCTGTACAAAATCAGAAGCCGCCGACAGAGCGAGAAGGATTGCGAGGAGCCCACAGTAAGGCTGTGGGGCAGAAGGTCTCGTCTGCATCTGCAACCATGCAGAGCTCTTCAAAACTGCACTTAGCAACTTGTTACTCCATTGCTTTCTGAAAGAGTAGAGAGGAGCTCAATGATATCAAGGTAACAAACTTCCGTTTGACCTAAGGAGTGTTTGAAGCAGCTGATGCGTCTCTTGACCTTGACTGTTGCCATGCGACCTTGACAAAGTTCAGTCCAATGGTTGACCTTATTCTGTAACAAACTCCAACGACCGCCTCCTTATGCTGAGCTCCAGAGAGGCATCTGCCTGTAGGGTAGACCATTGAACGACCGCGCATCTTTCAGTCCAAGCCTGTGGAGGGAGCACGCGGATAGAAAACCCAACTGGCTCCCGCTATATAAAGCCTTTCACCGTTAGTCAGTAAAGCCAGGAGATGAGCCTGAATGCCCGAGCTAACCAGGCATTGAGCACCAGATATGAAACAAGTCCTTTTCAACAAATCCACGGAATTCCAAGTCCTCACGAAGAGACTGTGTGTATGAAGGGGTGTAGGGCTCAAACGTTCCAGTGACTCCAACAAACCACTCCTGGTGCTACAGAGAAGTCCAAATGAACAACATCCACTGGTGGAATTATGGGTAATGACAACCAGGGTGGCGTTCTGAGGGACAGCGTTGTTGTGTGGAAGCCCGGTGGGATGAAGCAAGTGTACCAAAAAACCCACAGCGAGACTCAGTTACCCCCCGCCCAACCTCCCCTGGCCGGAAAGGGAAGATGGACGCGGTCCGTAGAAAGGAGTTGGAAAAATGCTTTTGCGTCACAGCTTTGAGGCTCTTGGAAGTGCAAGTGAGAGAGCTGGTGTGATGAGATGGGGAGGGGGAGTGCGGAGGTGGCCAGGCCTAGGAGAGGTTCTCCAGGATGTAGAAGACGAGCTCCATCACCACGGGCCCCTCGCTGAGCTGGCAGGCCCCGCCGTGGATGACAGGCACCAGGGCGCTATCCAGCTCCTTCATGTACTGAGGGGGCAGGGGCTGCCCGTTACTGCCCGCCAGGTACCCCACCTGTATTACAGAAAGAACCGTGCTTTCATTTCAACCTTTTTCAGAAAAACAAACCAGTGCATAGGCTAGCAGAACTCATGAACTAAGCACATAAACAATACCAATGGAGAAATATTCGTGCAAGACTGGAAACTGGGCAAAGAGCCTTCAGTGAATGTAGCTACCAACATAAGGACCCAAACAGTCTCGAGGACACTGGGGAGGAGGCCTGGATATATTTTTATGTGACTAAGGACCCCACCACTAGGAAGGAACAAGTGGTGCCAGGCACAACAAACCCCGCCCCTTGCACATACTTTCACCTTCTTGTACAAAATTCAACAGGGATCTATTCTGGGTCAGTGCCCCCCCGCTAGTGCACAGTAGTGCCCTCACCTGGTCAGAGTCCAGAGTGACCCGCAGCCCCAGCTTGGCCATGCCATCCTCCTTCAGCAGCTTGAGGTGTGGACAGAGTGCCACGCAGAACGCTCGCGCCACGTTCTCCGTCAGGCGGCTGTGGTCTGCTGGGTCGCTCAAGCCGCTGGGCTGATCCTCGCTCTGGAGGAAAAACACCTATGGCAAGCACAAGTTAGAGGTCTGAGGTCAACAGCAAAAATACTATACCAATAAAGGCTGTCAACCATAAGAAGAGTGTGTTTTTTTCAGCATTCTGGAACTACTATTAACAAAAGTGACAGAATCCAGCATTAACTAGAATGTTTGCACACAAATATTCTGATTGCTCATTTGTGATCCAGCTTCAAGGGTTAACAAGAGGCTGCACTTGTGGCACTGCATAGAAAAAAAAACAAGAGGCCTATGGGCCTTAACGGTCACCTGAGTTGCAAAAAAAAACTGATGTTATTGATTTCAATGAACCATATATACCCTTAAGTATAATTTTCCTATATAAAGTATAGTAAAAGTCACCCCCTTCCCAGGGGCAAACATGGAGCCTGGGGGCCATGAAATGAACAATTTTGATAAAACACCTCAAGACCCTTCCATCTATAAAGAGTATTGTTTTCCAGAATATCTGGGTCTCGAGAACATGATTTCTAAATTTCTCCCAATTTGACCACTTTTAGCCCCGCCCTTCAGAGCCCTGGGGGTGGGCACTATATAATTCACAATTTTGGTGCATATTTGACCAAGGAAGATTCCTGCAAAAATTTATTGAAATCGGATCAGCGGTTTCTGAGAGGAAGTGGAAAATATATTGACCAGTTTTAGCCCCGCCCCTCAGAGCCCCTGGGGATGGGCAACATATTATTCACACTTTTGGTGCATATTTGAGCAAGGAAGCCTCCTGCAAAATTTCAATTGAAATCGGATCAGTGGTTTCTGAGAAGTCGGCGAAAATGCAAATTGTTTTCGGACGCACGATGGGACGATGCACGACGACAGACGAAAGGCGATTAGAATAGATTAGATTAGATTTTGTCTCAGGTGACCTAAAAGTCTAACAAGACATTTTAATCTTGTATTAAGACTTAAAACACTTATTTCTATGACTTCTTTTCAGTAAAACAAAACTATCTGCCACCGATGGGAGAATTCTGGCTCATTTCCAGCTTTGTCCATGGATTTAAAAAAATTTCATGTCAAGCAGATGGTAGCTTAGCAATAAAACAATATTTTCCTACTAATGAGAGAAAAAATATAAACTTGTAAAGACAGATACTTTTGCAGTGTGACGTGTACCTCTGTCCAGCGAATGACTTTCCCGTTCGCCTTGAACTCAGAGCCGTGGAAAATTTTAATGCTGGTGATTGACTCCATTGACTTTCCATCAATGGGACTGATGACCCTGTGCAACACACGTTATACAGGTCAGGTTTAACTCAACGGTGCATCATTTACCATGAAATAAGATTCAATCAAGTGCACTCATCCAAACAGCTACAAATTAATCCACTCAGAAACTGTTACCGGTCCATTTGCCCAGCCAATATACAAACTGATCTGGGAAACTCCCATTTGCGCCCTGTGTCAATTCACACTAATTTCTCACCATTATCTCTTCGTTCCTTTGCAGTTTTACCACTCGCTGTGAGATCTGAGTACCAGCTTCTCACGGTTTTTTAATTAGAAGGAGTTATTTGTGGTTTCAAATAAGATAAAACGACCGATGATGGGATGCATTAACACTTTAAGATAATTGCTACATTCAAACAGCAGGGCATAACTGACTGTGCAAGTTCTGTTCAGGAAACTTCATTAAAGTCGGTGTTTTTTTTCTGCATTTCTACGTTGCCTTATTCTATTGTTTGTCTCGGTCAGAGGCATTATTTTATGTAACATTGTAGAATGGAGATAAATGAATTGTTATCGGTTACTACAACTACAGAATAGACACTATGCTAATCAGTTGACTGCATTCAATAATTAATCGTGAAAGCTGAAAAGCTTTTTCAAAATCCGGACAATGCAATCCAAAATAGGACATATGGCAACTCTGACTGGACACATCTCCAAACAGCTAGTTCTTTTATGGCAGTGGTTCTTCAACTTTGTCCGGGGGGAACCATTGTCTTTGCTGGCTTTCGTTCCAATCACAGTGCAAACCGTTTTCCGAATTACCATTTTGAGCAACATTAATCAAAAATAGTTATGCAAACTATAAACAGTGAATGGCCGTATTCACATCATGGTGTACTGGAAACGGCTCCATAAGAAGAACAAAATGAAAGAAAAAAAGTGGAAATGTGACTGATCGATTGTCAAGAATCACAGGGCACTTTAAGAATAATTACGGACATACGATCATCAAAACTGACCATTCATTTCACAATAAACAATTCAAATGCAAACTGAATGTTCAGTTGTCATTATCAAAATTTCAATGGGAAAATTGAGAGAACAGAACACTGCTGTGCTACAACCTATTGGAGCACATCAGTTCATCAACATAAGAAATTGATCAATAAACTTGTTAGAGCTTGTGTAACTACGTTCAATACAATGACAAATAAGAATATAGACACAGCTGGGATTTTGCATTTCATGCCGGGCATAGCCATTTCCCTCGTGAAATGGAGTAAGAGGGTACATACCTCCGCTAAACGAGAAACTAATTAAAACAAACAGCTTGATAATTCTGGGAGCGCAGTGAGGCGGCAATGAAACCCAACACATGCAGGTAGGTGGGACTGCGTTCCAGGTACCGCATTGAGGCATCACTAGATAATATGGCTCAATGCTGCCCTCTGCTGGCTCACCCCCTGTTGAAATTGCGGTCGTCTTCAAGCCATTGAATGTGGACGTGTTCCTGGCTGTCCTCTTGGTTGGCTTTCCCACAGACGATGGTGAAGTCCTTCATCTCCCGCAAGGCCTGCCGCAGCGAATCCATCGTTTCCGCGGTAATCTGTACCATCACACCATCTGGGAGAAGGAGAAGAGAGAAGTTTCACATCTCCCCATCACACGCAGCTTCCATGTATACATTCACGCAAACACACAGATACACATAAAAGTTCACGCGTGCACACAAACGCAAAAAATTCTAACCAGGCACATGGGAATGTGCACAAACACAGATGCACGCGCACACACACATGTATTTGTACGCACACACAAAAATAATCGTAAACTCTTACCTTCCACAATGCTGGTCTTGGCCAGGTATCCTGATGAGGCTTTTAATGCTCCACTGAACACAAAGAAGCAGGCGCCCGTAACTGAAATGGAACAACAGAATCAACACAGGAAATAAATCACACATATATCAAAATATGAATAGAAGATGGCCCAGTGACAAATTAATCCCGTTGTAAAATACACCCTACATGTCCACACTTAATTTCTAGCACAATGCCTTCTGACAACTATTAAATTAATCTCCCAGCACAGACGGAGGCGCATAACAGAAAAACAAAGGCGCCATTCGCCTGAGACACCTGATGAATGAGCAATTCTTCAGTGTTAATTCAATATTCTATAATTTCTCTACAGTGTACTTAATTATCTGACAGAGCTTGGCCACAGTGCATTTCACAGGAAGCCAACTCAGGGTGATGTAACAATAGATTCATATAAATCCTAGGTTTTAATCAGGGGGGCTGCGTGATTAGAGCTATAGGGAGTCTTTGCACAGACTTGATAGGTAATGAACAATGTATTTCAGAAAAATACAAACCCAAAACCAGTGAAGTTGGCACGTTGTGTAAATCGTAAATAAAAACAGAATACAATGATTTGCACATCCTTTTCAACCTATATTCAATTGAATACACTGCAAAGACAAGTTACTTAATGTTCGAACAGGTAAACTTTGTAATTTTTTGCAAATATTAGTTCATTTGGAATTTGATGCCTGCAACATGTTTCAACAAAAAGCTGGCACAAGTGGCAAAAAAGACTGAGAGAGTTGAGGAATGCTCATCAAACACTTATTTGGAACATCCCACAGGTGAACGGGCTAATTGAGAACAGGTGGGTGCCATGATTGGGTATAAAAGGGTCACCGCTTAGTGAACAAATGCGTGAGCTGATTGTCGAACAGTTTAAAAACAACATTCCTCAACGAGCTATTGCAAGAAATTTAGGGATTTCATCATCTACGGTCCGTAATATTGTCAAAAGGTTCAGAGAATCTGGAGAAATCACTGCTCGTAAGCGACAAGGCCGAAAACCAACATTGAATGCCCATGACCTTTGATCCCTCAGGCGGTACTGCATCAAAAACCGACATCAGTGTGTAAAGGACACCACCACATGGGCTCAGGAACACTTCAGAAAACCACTGTCAGTAACTACAGTTTTTCGCTACATCTGCAAGTGCAAGTTAAAACTCTACAATGCAAAGCGAAAGCCATTTATCAACATCACCCAGAAACGCCGCCGGCTTCGCTGGGCCCAAGCTCATCTAAGATAGACTGATGCAAAGTGGAAAAGTGTTCTGTGGTCTGACGAGTCCACATTTCAAATTGTTTTTGGAAACTGTGGACGTCGCGTCTTCCGGACCAAAGAGGAAAAGAACCATCCGGACTGTTATAGGCGCAAAGTTCAAAAGCCAGCATCTGTGATGGTATGGGGGTGTATTAGTACCCAAGGCATGGGCAACTTACACATATGTGAAGGCACCATTAATGCTGAAAGGTACATACAGGTTTTGGAGCAACATATTTTGCCATCCAAGCAACGTCTTTTTCATGGACGCCCCTGCTTATTTCAGTAAGACAATGCCAAGCCACATTCTGCACGTGTTACAACAGCATGGCTCCGTAGTAAAAGAGTGCGGGTACTTGACTGGCCTGCCTGTAGTCCAGACCTGTCTCCCATTGAAAATGTGTGGCGCATTATGAAGCGTAAAATACGACAACGGAGACCCCGGACTATTGAACAACTTAAGCTGTACATCAAGCAAGAATGGGAAAGAGTTCCACCTGAAAAGCTTCAAAAATTGGTCTCCTCAGTTCCCAAACGTTAACTGAGTGTCGTTAAAAGGAAAGGCGATGTAACACCGTGGTAAAAAGGCCCCTGTGCCAACTTTTTTGCAATGTGTTGCTGCCTTTAAATTTTAAGTTAATGATTATTTGCAAAAAAAAAAATAAAGTTTCTCAGTTTGAACATTAAACATCTTGTCTTTGCAGTGTATTCAATTGAATATAAGTTGAAAAGGATTTGCAAATCATTGTATTCTGTTTTTATCTATGATTTACATAACGTGCCAACTTCACTGGTTTTGGGTTTTGTATTTCAAAATAAAAGCTATTTTTTTTCTCTTTTTTTTTTTAAATGTAACCACTTTCAATTTACGATGTGGTTCCCCAGATGCCCTTGCGCCCAAATGTTGGTTTCGGCATCACAGAATGAAGCAATTTATCCAGCCTACTAATCATCGACCCATCTTACTCCAGGTCGGGGTTTCAGCAGGGCTGGCATTTTACCCACACATACAATGGGCATACAGCAGGAATATTACCAACTTATCTTAGGTACACCCAATACCTCACATACTCCCGCCAAAATGGGCAATTTAGAGTCTCCTATTAGCCTGACAGGCGTGTTTTTGACCTTGGGAGGAAACCGGAGATCTTGGATATGGAAACTCCAGTCAGAAAGGACCAGGCTCGACTGAAACCCACGACCGTACGGCAAGCAGTTTTAACATTTAATAGCTAGACGGGATATGTGCTGCAGATATCCGCAATTCAATTCTTCCTAGTCAAAGAGAGTATTGCAGATATCTACAATGAAATTCTTCCTATCCGCAATTGTCATTTCAGATATCCACGACGTCATTCTTCCTAGGATAAACGACATCACTTTTTCCAGTCATGTGAATGAGGTTTCTCATTACAGTTATCTACATTTCAGTTGCAGACATCCGCAATCTGAATTACGGATATCTGCCACTGAATTACGAGTAGTTGTAAGTCCAGTCTGCGATATCTAAAAGGACAATGTACATATCCTGAACTGAGGGCAATTAAAGATATCACCTTGAACTTTGTTAGCTCCAACTGGAGTTACGAGTTGTAATTCAGTGGCAGATATCCGTAATTCACATTGCGGATGTCTGCAACTGAAATGCAGATATCTGTAACGAGAAACCTCATTCACATGAATGGCAAAAGTGACGTAATTTATTCTAGGAAGAATGACGTTGTGGATATCTGAAATGACAATTGCGGATAGGAAGAATGTCATTGTAGAGATCTGAAATGCTCTTTTTGACTTGGAAGAATAGGATTGCAGATCTCTGCAGCGCGTATCCAGTCTAGCTATTAAATGTTAAAACGGCCTGCCATAAGACCGCACTCTGGTGAGGTTACAGAGCAGTATCAACATTCCACCCCATAAATTGTCTAAATCAGGGATCCTCAAATCCGAACCTTTGCTCAGAATCCATCCCTGATTTTCTCTCCTCACCAATGAGCCACTGAACAGTTAGCACTGCTGATTGGCCAGTTTGGCAGGACACCTGACTCCCGGGTAAAGGGAGGGGGGGAACCAGCAGTTCTCAGACTTCAAGGGTCACGACTGGAAGCACAGGGCTCTAAACGAGCCCGTTACTCCAGCTCCTCTCCCGCCTACCTTTGCGGGGCTGGTTGTGGATGCTGATGGCCTGCGTTTGGTAGTTGCCGTCGTCGTTCTGCACGCAGACCAGGTGCGAGTCCGCACGCTCGTTGAAGCAGGCCCCCACGGCCAGCACGTGCTCGTTGGATTTATTCATGGCCTTCATGAGCTGGGGAGAAACAAGCCGTTACTCTAGAGCACCTCTGCCACTGCCATGCAACACAAAATCTCCTCCAACTGTTGCAGCCTAATGTGTTTCTTCATTCAGATAAGCTGAGAGGAGCTGTGGGAAAATATAGTAACACCCAGGAAGCTGTAAAATTGCAGCAGTCCTCATGAATGACGACTTGAAACTCACGGCACTTATTGAAGTCTTCTGTCCAAATGGAGCTGAAACCATTTGCAATTCATAGCCATTCCGGGCTCAATGCAAACGGAGTGAGAGGATTCTTTTGTGTCAGAAGACAGTGATCTATAGCAATGTGCCTTAAAGATGATCGGGAGTAAAAATGCACGTATTTCTCAATTTTGGTGGCTCTGAATAGCCATAAAAAAATGTTTTAAAGTACATCCACACAGCCTGCCCAAAAAAAAGTTTTGTACTCTAGTATTTCGTAGGGCCGCCTTGAGCAACTATGACGGCGTGCATTCAACGTTGCATTGTTTCGAAAGCCGTATGCAAAGTCACAAAATTTATTTCCATCGAGAGCTGCACTAATGTTTGCCTGAGACCCTGTATTGACGATGGGAGTATTGAACTCCGTGAGGTCTTCCCAAAGACTAGTAATGGGAGAAATAATGCGCTGGCAGTTCTTAACAATTCCTTGCTTGATGCTGGCCAATAATTTCCCCTTTTGAAATACACAGAACAATTACAGTACCCTCTTTTCCATGACCGGTAAATACATCTTCAAGTGGTTATTTAAAAAATTAGCAAAACACTGCATCAGACAGGGTTGGAATAATTTTTGCCAGCTAAAACATATTGATCTCTCCGATAATGATCCAATCACACACACTTTTGTATTTGTCTGTATAAATCCAAATGGTTACTTTCTTTTTGGCTGGACATGAAATATCTTGCATATTTTCACACAGAAGCTAGTTTCCAGGAAGCAACGGGAAACAATTTTACTTTTGTTCTGACATCATCAGATAGCTGTGGTCTTGAGAGTTTTTCGATCTGCCAAAATTTCTTTTCGCTTTAAATAACTGTCTTTTTGTACAAATTTGAAGTCGCCAAAATTTGTAATTCATCACAGCTTCCAAAATACAGTCCATCAAATAGACTCCGTTTCCATTAGTAATTCTGCCAGTTCCTCTCAGTCATACTTTATAATATTACAGCCCTCTATCCCAGAATCCTACAGCAGGCAAACCCTTGTAAGCAAGCACAACGACCAGCATGGCGAAAACACCTACCTCGTTATAGCGGTTACTTGGGATCTTAATGCAGGTCTTCCGCACCTCCATGTCCACCACTAGCCCTGTTACCATTGGTAACGTGTACTGATAGTTCCGGAAATCCTGAAAATGAAGCCAAGGGTAAAATATGGGGAGATTGAACTGCTGATGGAACTAACTTACCTCACATTTAAGAGACTAAATCCAGCCCAATGTTGGGTTAAGGGCCTTTGAAAAGGGCTCAGAAGGCCCGGATCTTTACTTTGCCTTAACTATAGCTAGCCAAGAGCTTGTGATAGTATGTCAGCATTCGTGCCAGGGGTGATCCCAGAGGGGTTCGTTGGAGAGGGAGCCTATAGCCTGCTGGTTAAAGGACCTGCCCTCCAAAGGCTGCTAGTTCAAGTTACAGTGGAGCCACAAAAAAGATCAGAGTTGGTGGGCCCCTGTTTAAGGCCTCTAACCAAAAACTCTCCAGGAGGGATTGGCCCTGCCTACTCTAATTAAATGTAAATCCCATTGGAGGAAGGTACATATAATGCTGGTAAAGGAGAGGGAATAAAGCAGAACTTCACACAGACGGGACACAGGAAGGTCCTCACCGCCAGCAGGTTCATGATGGTGTGGCCGGTCTCTCCGAACAGCGGTTTCCTGAAACGCACGCTGAACAGCGGGCACGGGTAGACTAAAACACAAGAGAAGGGCTAAAGATTACAGAAGGTCACACAAACTGTCATCCTTAGAAGCACTGAACGAGACTAATCCTAAACGTCTAAACCTGGAATCCTAATAACTGAACCTCAAATCCTCATTTGGTCCAGGGTATCTCTCCTTGCAGGTGATCACAAGTACAATTAGTGCTTCTGATTTGCCAAGAGCAGCCTCACAAAACTCCCAGGAGAGTTGCATGAGAGTTACAAAAATAGCAGGTCTCGGCCCTTGAGGGCGATGACGTGAGGAATCTGATTTAGACCATCACCAAGCATTTAAATACACTGGAGGACATCTCCACCATTATACGATGTAGAGCCTTGGCTTTTACAACTATCCCCTCCCACTCATATAATCTTGTGCACATTCTACCATGAAAATTTTATTTAATGGCTGCTATATTTAATACTACTATATCATGTTTCAGCAGCAGGCACTAATTTTACTCCCACAAAATCTCGCAGGATGACACTCTACTGTCAAAACAGAGCAACTCATTTACTAAAGGGAAAGCATAGTCACCAAGTTAAACACCGGCAGGGATTTCACTGCGAAAGTCTAACGGGAACATGAGTCTCGTCAGAAAAGACGACCCCAGCACGTCTCATTATGCAAATATATTGCACTCATTAATGAGGAAAAAGCGCTAGACTCAGCAAACACAGGTCCACATCAGCCCAGGAAGAGTCGGCTCCTCCATAATATCTGGCAAGAACTGTTAAACACCCCTCGAAGTGCTGCCAGCAGCAAGAAGAAGATAAGAGCATGGAAGCATTCTTCTTCTATGGTAAGAGTTTTGGAATTGCTCATAATTCCATTTTCCCCCCATTACTAAATGCCTGTATGCCTCTGCCACCGTTAGGTAGACTCGTAAAATACTGTAGATTTCATGAGACCAGAAGACTGGGTTCTTAATGAGGAAAAAATTCATGCATTTCACAAATCGGCGCAAAAAAATGTAAAAAAAATAAAAAAAGCAGTCACTGTTTCTGTTTGATTGATCGGAAGCACTTAGTGACAAAATGGGTAAACAGTTAAGTTTTCCTAAAACTGGGTTTATGGTTCTGCGTTGACTCCACGCAAAGGGAACACCGCCGCCTCGACGCTCTCGTTTGCGTCGTGCTGTGCCGCGAAGCAATTCACCGACAAGCCGCTAAGTGGCATCAGGTTTTCGAAGGACCGTGAAATCACGTGAGACTCGAGTGGAGTAGACCAATAAGTGCCCTTGCGGTCTGCGTCGCTTTGACGAAGTTAGAAAATTTGAGGTGCACGGCAGGCGACGCATAGTCTCTGCGGTGGGGGATCAAGTTGCCGCAGGGGCTCTGCGTAGCGACGGCGTCGGTTTGACGCTGAACCATAAATCCAGCTTAACCCAACAGCAGCAGCATGTGTTTGCAGCTTGGGCCAAGGAGAACAAATAATAAAATTAATTCATTAGACTTCAATTAAAGGACTGGTTTTTATCCTCCCGCTCACAATACTGAATATGAAAATATTAAAAACTAGACAGTTCGGTCACCTGCGACTGCATGGGCGTAAGCGCCCTGAGTGCTCGCTTGCGATATTTTGAAAACTCTGACCTCTACAGCGTTTACAAGCCATAAACTGAAACGGGCACATTTTCAGCATGGTATTGCACCTTCTTCGGCCAGTTCTGTTGACATGGCAACCAAAATCGATAGGTGTGGTGACCCATACATAAGCTATTCTCACACCAAATATCAAAGGTATTGGTTGAAATCTGTGGCTTGTAGAGCATCCGCGAGAAAATCCCAACAGACATGGCAGTAGAGATTACAACCCTGATTCCAGCCGCCGACCGTTTGTTGGGGGTCTACAACTGCCAGCAGCGTAACAAAATGTGTAATATCTTACAAAATGTGTAATATCAACATCTTAGAAATGAAAAAGCAAAATGGCCGAATGTGGCTGATGCCAGTGGGTGTACTAAAGCCCCTCCGGGTAGCAATTTCAGTGCGCCATGTGCTGGAGTCGGCTCAGATGGGTAACAGCCTGGGCCTGCACTACAGTGAACAGCCCGCCAATAACCCAGCATGTGTCAGAAATGACTCACTGTCCCGCTGCCAGAAATTTGGCAAACTGAATCCCCGCCGTCACACCGCTCTAGTGGGCAGAAGGAACACGCCGATAAAGCCCTGATCAAGGACGCTTCAATAACGAGCATTTATCTCAGCGCGTCCCTGCTCCGAAACGTTTTTCGTCTGGTAGTATGAGATGACGTGGCTGGCATGTCAATGTTTTGCAGTGACTGAAGCCAAAACAGGAGACGTTACACCCCAAACTAGGGCTTACACTCTTACCTGCCAGCTTAAGTTCCAGTTGCAAACATGAATATACACGTCCTCGCCCCAACTAATCAAATAAATACTTGAAGGGCTTATACTCAGATTAGCAGTATTTACAAAGAGAGCCACAGCATTTTCTGAAAAGCAAAAAAAAAAAAATTCTAGGTAGATTCATCATTTCCATTTCAATTATGTCCAAGGACAATGTGTACAGAACATCCTAAACGCCTACACAGGTCTTAACTCTACAGGCTGCACGTATAGCTCTACGTCCTGCCAAACACAGTGCTGCCCCCTTGTGGCGGGGAGGCAGACTCACATCTGTACTCAGCTCCCAGCCGAAGCATGAGGCGCAGGGGGAAGACTTTGGCCCAGGGGGTCTCCCACTTCTGCAGCAGGATGCCGAAGAGGTAGGGCGGGTTGGGCAGCAGCAGGTCCTGCAGCGACTGAAAGGTGGGGCTGACGTACAGGAATCCGCCGTGCTCTCGGCTCCCCAGGAAACTCTGGCTGAAGAAGGAGTGGCCCAGGTGGCTCACCACGTTTCCTAGGGCAACGGACGCAGAGTCAACGGATTTTCAAAGGACGAGTACACAAATTCCAGCGAAGGAGTGGAGGGCGTGAGGGTTCATCTGCGTCCAATTCATGTAATTAAAATGCCGCCAACTGATAGTAGTGGTTAGCACTACTGCCTCACAGCAAGAAAGTTGTGGGTTTGAATCCGGGCTGGGGCCACAAACTCTGTGTGGAGTTTGCATGTTCTCCCCGTGTTCGCCCGGGTACTCCGGTTTCCCCCACCCACAAAAACATGCAATATTAGGGAATACAGGAACATTCCTGTACGGCTGTGTGCGAATGTTTGGTGGTGGTCGGAGGGGCCGTAGGCGCGTACTGGCAGCCGAGCTTCCGTCAGCAGGCCCCAGGGCAGCTGTGGCTACAAAAACGTAGTTTACCCCCATCAGAGCGTGAATGTGTGAGTGAATGAATAATGTATCCTTGTGAAGCGTCTTTGAGTGCCCAGAAAAGCGCTATATAAAACTGATGCATTATTATTATTATTATTATTATTATTATTATTTATACTGGTGACACTGCACAACAAGTCCAAGAGTGTGAAGCTTAAATATTTAATTGTATAAAATATTAGCCACTACTTTCTGACTTGCTCAGTCTTTTCTTGGCACAGTATCTGAGGCCCACTGATTGCAGAATCATTAGCGAGGGAGCAGAAACCGATCTGGTAATGTACCTGGCAAACGGCATCTTGCAAAGCGACTCAATGGTCACAGCAATAACAGTCGATCACTAGCTGGACTACGACGAGGCTTGAAGTTATTAAACCTTAATGACTACAGAATGTTATCTGTGCCATTAGCGGTGCTGCTGCGAAAAGTAGCAGAAGAATACTTCAGCAGCTTGGAGCAGGATTATACGCAGCACTCTCAAACAAGCTTGCCAGCTCACTCGGGCTAACAATGAGCAGCTACGGTGATTCAGTCTGGCTCCTAACTAGAGCAAAGAAACACAATGTGCTGCTCAACGGCATTTTATCAGGCACAGATGCACAACAGTGATGTGTATTACTAATGACCCAGCGAGGAGATGATTCACTCCGAAATACACAGAGGCTCAGGGAAGGGGACATGCAGCTTTTCATCGGGACTGTGCTAATGTGAATTTAATCGCACAGTTTTAGCCGCTTAAGTGTTAGCAGGTGTGTGCGTAAATCCCCATTGCGGGACACAGCAATGCCAAGCCCACATATTTCATATTTTTGAAAAGCCCATCCCTCCCTCCCATAGCAACTGTCATTCTTCTGTGGTCAGTGAAGCTCTGAAAAGATTACTTGCTCCAGGTGCCTTTTAAGAACACCTGAACTCTGGCTGCGCGCCACAAGTGTAAACAAGACAGGCGAGTTCAGTTAAGGTCAGCCCTGACAGGGAGGAACCTGTTATGTGTGGGCCCGTGTCAGGCCTGCTGAGGCAGAACAAGCCATTCTGACGGCCTGATGCAGCAGTTGTGATGTGTAGTGGCGGAAGCTGGCCACAGGGGGTAGCGTTGGGCGCAGCAGCTCGTCTTACCGCTCAGGGCCTCCTGGTAGAGCTGAACAAAGTGGCTGAAGATGTCCTTAGGGATGCTCTTCTCGTCCGGCAGGCACTGCAGCAACACCACCACCTCCGCCTGCCCCACCGCATGCATGCCCTTTGTCGCCACGCACCAGCACTTCCTGTTAACGTCTGCAGGTGTAAACAAGACGGGAGAGAGAGGAGCGGGGATGGGGAGGGGGGGGTAGAGAGAGAGAGACACAAGGTAGAGAGAAAGGTTGACAGAACAAGGAAAACCAAAGGAAAGATGAGAGGAGAGACATACAAGGAGAAGATGGGATAGAGACAAAAAGACATGCAGAGAGACGGAGAACTCTGCTCTAACAATGTAATCCATTTATCAAAAAGCACTTTCACAAAACAGGTATTGCACACAGAATTCTAATACTGCACAGCCTTGAATCTCCCCCATGAATTTTCCATTTCAAAATCAAGGTACATTCAAGGTTTCCAAGCTCTCCTTCGGGAAGGCCCTTTATGAATCACCGGGCTCACAGAGCTCAGCACGACAGGAGTAAAGACAGGTTTAATAACGACTGGTTGCTTTTCCACAGAAAAGCACTACGACCCACTCCACCTTGTACCTTCTAGAAGCTTCTAGCGTCAGATTCGAGTCACAGTTCGCAGTGCAAACTCAAATACCTGTAGCAAAGCATACTGGAGGTGGAATACAGGGTGGCCATGCATGTCGTTTCACAGGTAGCGCGATAAGAAGTTGGTCTGCCAGCTAGTGAGACACTAGTAATCCGATTCGGCATGGCGTAATTCGATGTGTAGCAAAACCAGACACCTTATCACTGAGGTATAAAATTGCAAACTTGTAAGTAGGGTAGCATAGCCCAACGCGTCACAGGAAATCAATCTCCCTAATGACATGAAGGAGTGACTCACCCAAGATGTCCTCAGCTAAGTGAGTCATAAAGGGCCTCTAGACTCTATTCGGCAGTTGAGAGATGACGCACCATCGCTTCCCTCGTTTAAAGAAATCCACCCCTCCCAGCAGTGAGTGAAAACGACCGGCGCACTCACAGTTGACCAGCTTGACCATGGCTAGCAGGTTGGCATTGAGGACGAAGACCAGAGGGTCGGGACCGCCCTCTTCCAGATGCTGCATCATCAGGATTTCGGAGGGCCTCTCCTCCACCGCGTAATCTGAGAGAGATCGAGCTCGTCACCTCATGCACCTCCGCAGTGGGTCCCATCCCCACCGCCACAACGCCCCAGGATCCCCAACTTCGCCCCACCCAGTGTCACTGCATGAAGCACCATCGGATAGACGCACACCGAAAGACACTTACATGTATATGTGCACATGTACACACAGACATCCAGACACACAGGGGAGGCAGCCATAGGTGAGGATGAACAAGCACCTGTGGGCTGGCTCCCCGTACCTCCTTTGATGCCGGTGGAGATAAGGATTGGCGGAAGCCCGTCCTTGGGGATGAGGTTGACTGAGCTTCCCACAGGGCTCCCCATCGGAGCTCCCGAACCCTGGGCAGAGGGCACAGAGACCGCCTAATGGAGGGGGGAGAGCAAGTTACCAGAGCTCGAAGGGCAACAGACTTCAGTGAAAACCAAACTAACAGGGCAGTTGACCTCCGGATCACAACAATTTCGAAGTCAGAGGACGGTAATTCTGTGTCAAATCACTAAGGCCTGATGCCCACCATGTCACATGTTGCTGAACCTCTATCAGATGGCACGCACTGATGAAAATAGTATTCTATATTCTTTTTTTTTTGTAAAAATATTAATTGGTTTCATGAATACTAGTGATTTTATATTGGCAAATCAGGCCCTTTTGACTAAAGAGGTTTTTTTTTAACTCTCAATACCATTAAAATTAGACATACACAGCGGGCTGTGTGGGTGCTGCAATGATTATGGTCATAATAATGTGTTAAACTTGGGCACTTAAGTCTCCTGGCCGAAAAAAATAACCATCACAATTTTCAAAGTGAACAATCTATCAAGTGTATGGACAATTTTAGCTACATATATCCTGTCCCTTATAGCATAATTGCATTATATACAGTCTGATTAAATTTCAAATTACGAAGTTCAGAGGTCTAATGAGGTATGTTTGGTTGTTGTTTAGTATTCTTTAATCAGTAATACTGACAAATCTGGTCCAAATCTGAGTCATAATTTTGAAGTGATTGAAAGTAAAAAAAAAACGCAGTCAAAATTGCCAACTGGGCACATATAAATTCGCTACTATTTATGAAACCACTTCTTTCACCAGTGCACACCACAGGTTCCACAACAGCTGAGATGGAGGGTGTCAAGACCTTGTTTCCACAGGAGACTTGACACGGAATATCCCAGGTGGAAATACCAGGGGTTCCAACTTAAAAGTCCAGCCATGCATTTCTCCAACCACATGGATAATTTTCCCGATAAGAACCCACTGCCCTCTAAATTGCACCGATTTGAAAATACAAGCGATTAGACAAAGTAACAGGGAGGACTTCTGCATTCAGAACATGGATTTTCTACCTCTGCTCAACATACAGCAGCTGCCAAAAAAAGCAGTAAAGTTCCATCAATAGACTAAATTAATACCCCAAATAAACTAAACCAATAAATGAGAACTTAATGACCTCTGACGCGTTGGCGGAAGGCTTGCAGGATTCTTGAGGTGCTGCCAGATTTCCTTGGGGAGCAGGACTGCTGTCTGGTCCACCAGAGGATTCAGCAACTTCCCCATTGGGCAGGATACCGTCTGCAAACCACACCCTCCGCTGTTCCCGGGGTAGCGACCCTAACATGACAGGCAAGGGCTGTCATTGGTCGTTACTATACCTTCCTCCCCAACAAGCCAGAGGTCAGCTGTACAGAACAATGGTGCACTGAACTAATCCTTTTTTGCTAAGAGAAATGGTTCCTACTTTCAGAATTTGCTTGCATACAGCAAAAACAAAATCTAACCAAAGGATTATAATCTAGCACTTGACTTATTTTTAGCAACCTTTTTTCTTACAAAGAAATCTACCAATTCTGCCACCAACTTGAAGTAATTTTTAAATGATCTTACTCCATGGACAAATCTAGAAATGAGTAATATCAGTAAAGACAACATTTTACGCCATGGGGATACCTCCTCTTTCAATCCAATGGCGAGGCAATTAGTCCATTAGTATGCATATAGGCATCATATGTAGTCATAATGGGAAAAAGAATGAAGTCTAGATAGAAGATGGATAATGTATTTTTTACAATGCAGATACTCTAGTATACCCACAGTATAGCATTACATATCCAGTTTTACTTTACTTACTGGGAGACCATCCGTTCCTGATACATCACTCACTGACAAAGGTAAGTGAATCTTAAGGGATTGTCGGTCTTTAAAATGAAAACATCTGAAAGTGCACTGCAGGTGCACAGAGGGGGGCTCACCTTCGTTGCCGGGCTGCTTGAGGACCCCGACAGGCACCATGACAGTGGGCGGGGGTGAGCTGAGGGCCCCTGAGGCCTGGGCCTGCTGCAGGGGGGGGATGGTGGAGCAGTACTCCGCCGGGTTGTTGGGGTTCGGGCTTTGGTTGGAACTGCTCATCATGTTCTCCCACGACCGAGCTGTACAGACGGAGGGCAAAGGGGCAGAAGAGGTCAGCGGAGGAAGGGATTGAGGGAGAAATGGAGAGAAGAAGAGAAGAGAGGTCAGAGGTCGAGGACGCCAACATGTCGTCCTCTGCTCTGGCCAAAGAACAGCTTGGCAAGTTGTGCTAAAGACAGAAAGACCAAACCTGGGGTGTGTATTCTCTCGTCCGTTGATATGCAAATAGGCTATTCTTACAGGTTACTGAACAGATTTTAGATTAATCCCATTTCAATTTAAATTTTCTCCACAAGTCAGCACATCTATTGTGTAGAGATATATACAGACTTTATTCTGTGGCTCAGCCACTTCCTCAGATGCATGTCAGGGAAACGTAGCGAGTCATGCAAATATAACCTGTCGTAAATCAATAGAATCCATGCCAGCATCAAAGTAATGTTGAGCGAGACGAAGGAAACCTCTCAAAACAAATATAAATGGGCACTGTAAATTTCAAAACTGGTATATTATACAATCATTAATAATTCAGTGTTTCAGTGAACTCTATAGACCTACAATAGAAAATGATGAAAAACACAGCCTCAGTATCCATTGCTAATTTTTCATATTGCAGTTCCACCCTCATGGTGATCGTTTTTCAGAAATGGACTTGATAGTTTCGGCAGCTCCACTGAATATGTAAGTTTTTTGAGGCATGTACTTCACCAACATTTCGGCGATCGGTTCTCATATTCTTTTAGTTTAAACAGAATCACATTTTTGATCAGGGCATTTTTGTGCGCTAGCCAGATAGCATCTTGCCAGCATTATTAGATCAAGCAATTTTGCAAGATACTTCAACATGAAACTGGTTGAACAGCAGTAACGTTGTCCTTGCAGATCTTGCGGACCGCAGCAACATTTCTTTCCATATCAAAATATTGCCACTCGACAAAGGCCATTTTAAGTTTCTAATGCCAAACCGTATCAGATTTTTCCCCCCCCCACTTAGATGCCATTATACAATCTAAAAAAATAGGCAAATAAAAAGTTCAGGTTTCTTATACTGGAAGTAAAACGTGAAATTGACCAAGCATGCACACCCATGGAACACACACACGCGAATACTCCACTGACGGGAAATTATTATAGTCTGACCGCAATAGATAACAGCAGTTTCCCCAGACACAACAGCCATTGTTTCTTATTCACCAACATCAGTTTAGACTACACTATGGTCATCTTATCGGTTGCCCCCACTACTTTTAAAAGTGGCCCTTTCTTTAAAATTCAGCCTATATGGCCATTATTCTGGACGAGACTAGGGCACACAGCCGAGAATGTTTCCGATGCCTTTCTCTTCCAGCGCACCTGCTTCGTTATCGAGCATCTGCCTCACTATCCAGTCCTCGACAAGTTACAATTATTTCAATCAGGGGTCTTGGAACAGAGTGACAACTAGAACATGCTGGACTATGGATGACCAGGAGCAGGGTAACCCACACCTGTCCGAGAGTCATCTCTCCACGTCATTGTGGATGCTGACGTTTGGCGGGTGCTACTCAATGAATGTATCTGTTCTTCAAAATTAAGACTTCCAATCAGCTTTGCACCTGGAAATTTAACTTAACTTCCTGTCCCTGGTTAGACCGAGTTTGGGATCATCTCTCAACACAGCAGTGCTAAATATTTGCCTGGTGATTCTAAACTTTTAAATGGAGCCCTGAATAACGTTGGCAAGAGACTTATTTTTCATCTGGTTTTATTGAAATTCAAAGTACAGCCCACAGGTTTTCATCAACCTGACCACATGACCTGAGGACTGAAATGTATAATGGGAGCACAGAGAATCAATGTCCTGGTTTTAACTCTTTTTGCATTCGTATCCTAGCTTCTTGTATGCAAGTTTGAGTAAAAATAGTGAAACATTTCACCACAAAAAGAAAAAAAAAAATAAATAAAATCTTAACAAGCATTTTAATTACACTTAAAATTCTAATTTCTATTATATTTTTTTTCCAGGGTAAAAAAATCCACCCCTGAAGGGAGGTCATTTGCCTCATTTCCATGTTTGTTCATGAGGTGACAAAATTTTACCTACCCTGTGGACAAATCAAAGAATGAGTCAATATTACGTCAAGTCAGTGACAGAATTCTTTTTTTATGCAAAAAAAGGTCAAAGGTAATCGAAATAAGAGTTTTAAGTCTAAATACAAAAAAAAATGCTTGGAAAGACTTGATTTTTGCAGTGTAGGATGACACATTTTTACCGCAAAAGCGCTGTTGCCAAAGATTACGCTGCGGCCATACTCACCGCTCATGAGAGCAGAGTGACAGGTGACGCACACGCGGGCTTCCTTCCTGTCCATGTACATCAGTCGACACTTCAGGCTGCAGCAGGCCGCGCAGAACACCTGCCAATCAGGGACCAGAGGGCAGGGTTACCGTGACACTGCCGTGATGCTGCTTTGGCATTCTGTGCAATGGCCCGATCACGGTCGGCCACAGGGTGAGCGAATGTCTGCTCCACTGTCTGTCGAAATTACCCAGTCACGACCCTGATTAAAAATTTTTTTCACCTCTGGGCAGCCAAGTACCATTAAATCATATTGCAGACTTAATGTTACAGGACATTCGAAATTTATGTTTTTCTTCCAATTTATTTTTCCTCCAGAAAAACTGCGTTGCTAATGGCTGCCACACGTATTCGGCAGGAGAGCGGACTATCAAACTGACAGAACTTCATTGTCTGGTACACAGACAGCCAAACTCTCAAGGGTCAGATGAAAGAGAATCTTTAGTGCATTACTTGACATAAACTTATAGCTGCATTATATTGCCTGTGGCAAGGCCAGCTGTTTTCTAACAAGCAAACAAACCACTTGTACACATTTTACAGTAAAGAAAATGCCTCAAGACAGTGAACAAGTACTGTGTGAGAACTCTCTTGAGCACATGTTTATTTGGCTGCCGTGACACCAAAAATCGCTGCCAATTCACATTAAAAAGCTTACAGCTGCCTCTAGATTTCAGGCATGAAACTGAACTAGTACACTTGAGAGAAATCCAGGGCACTTGGGATTACATTGATTAAAAATAGTCGGCTGACAGACAGCAAGAATCTACCATCAAGCTATTTTGAGGCAACATACTAACAGTGCTAAAACAGTGCTACGACAAGAAAATATTCGTTTTGAGAGTTTCCACTCCGTTTCTTCAACGGTTTGATTATCTAATGAACTGTGCTTTACATGAACTGGGTTAATCTACAAAATTATTTTCACAGCACATGGCACTGCCTGCTATAGGCAACTGCCTTTAAACAGCTGGCAAGTTATTAAGGAACACTGACATCAAACATCCCTAAATTGGGCAAATGAGCATTGCTGCACGGAATGCTAGATAGATTCACAATTTAACAGGCAATCACCTACAGTCTATTATTTAAAACAGCAAGGACACAGTTTATTATCCTAACTTGAAAATGAGAAATAAGACTTTTAAGCCCCAAAACTGAACATGCACTGGCTTACATTACTCTAAATGTGACATGACAAACTTATCCCAGTTAGTCCTCGACTCCAAAAATGCCTGAGAGAAAGATCTAGAAGAATTCACGATATCAGTAGCACTGCCAAGTAATAATTGTAACCCAAAAAAAGCTATGGGGATTTATGAGCTAAGAGAAACAGTTTGCTCAAGTTCTGCTGAAAACCATCTTGCTCCATAAATTAACAGAGGACTAGGGGGTTATATGGATCATTGAACTGCATTAGCTCACAGCAGCTGAAATCGAGGCAGAGGGCACCCGCTGCAGAAGCAGAATTATACCCATATAGGAGGGGGATAAGCTCAAAAATCTCATCTCGGCTCGTTATACATTTGAGACAGACGTTGAGACCAGAGAGGGCGCTATCCCATGGTGCATTGCACTACCCGCATTCTGGCACAAAGTTGCAATTAGACACGAATCAGGAGCTGCACGATCAAATAAATGATCAGGGCACTTCGACGGAGGTTTCTCAGCGCTGGGCTCTGTGATGTAAACAGGCGGGAGCCATGATCTGAGTGCCCAAGTCGGCTCGAAATGGAACAAAAAGGAGCTCCGCTCCGCTCCGAGCCCTTGAAGGACACAATCAAGGAGAACCATAAAGATAACGAGGGTCTCACCGCTGGGGAGCAGAGAATGCTGGGAAAAAAAGGCGAGCCGGGGGGTAGAGAGGGTGACGCACGCACAGCTTCTCCAAGGACGCCCCAGTGATGACGGACGAGGGATTTATGGGACAGGGAGGCTGCCTGATCTGTGTGTGAAAATACTCACTCCCACCACTTCATTTGAAATGACAAAGAACTCAACAGCAGCAGGCGTGTGAGCTCTGTCACCGATCTCAGTGCAGAAGCCATCAAAGCTTTAACCCCATACACACACACACACACACACACACACACACGTTCACACACAAACACATGATCACACAAACACACCCACACAAAAACATACCCACGCACACGTTCAAACAAACACGCACGGTCAAACAAACACAACCACACACACACACACACGTTCACACACAAACACATGATCAAACAAACCCACCCACACAAAAACATACCCACGCACACGTTCAAACAAACACGCACGGTCAAACAAACACAACCACACACACACACACACACACACACACACACACACCCTCGCACGCGCGCAGACAGACACGTTCACACAACCACACTCACAAAAACACAAGATCACACAAACACACACCCAGACACACAATCTCTCACACACACACACACACACACACACACACACACACACACACAAAAAATGGAGAGAGCACATGAATACATTAATACATGGAAATCTGCACGTGGAGCGCGGTCAGCGAGGGCTGAGGCAGCACCGTGCCACAGAGATAATCCCAGCCCCGGTTATCCCAGCTCCATCAGCCCGCGCCGAGGATGAGCATAACGAAGCACCCCGAATCAATATGAACGACAGCGCTGAGCTAATGAGGGCTTATCAGAGAGCCCCAGCGACTGCCGAGCCGCAAGTCACTCCCATCTCAAACCTGACGCGCACCGCACGCCACGAAATTAGGGCTTGCGGTTCAATCGGTTGAAATTCACCCCCACCCTTCTAAATGAAGGAATTCATTCATTCGTTGTTATTCATTGACCATTTGAAGAGTGATCCATCCAGTACAAAAGAAAAAAAAAATGCTGAAAACGCAATAGCAGCCCCGAAACCATCTGCATCTACTAAGGGAACACGTTCACAACAATGTGGGCTTGGGACAGTGAAATTACTCACTTACGCAGTGTAAAAACACCACAACCAGCATCTTCCCAGTCACTGCGGCAGTTTTTCATTTGAAGAGCTTGCATCAAATATAAAATATTGAATAAGCTGGAAAATATCATTGATTTAGCAACATCTTCAGAATTCATCTCCAAACAATATTTCATACTTGGGATTCACCGTTCATTTGCACAGCTTTTAGCTGTTACTTTTACCCAGCTAAATTAACCAGTTCTGCATACTTAAGCCAATAGGCGGCAAATGAGCTGACAAGCAGAGTGAGCGTGTAAGTCGATTTTAAATGAGCTTGCCCATCTCGCTAGAAGATTTCATGCACCTTCAAACCTTCTTTCAAGCCCATCATTCAATATGCAATCCTAATGAATTGCCAGACTTGCAGAGCACAAGCAGACATGGGGATCTCCAAGGTCTCTCACAAACGTCTGAATACACATGCTGCATAATTCATTAAATATTCCGCTCCTTTCCTTTATCGTTGTCATCGGTTGGTACCCGATCTCATCGCGAAAGGGCCTGCAGCCTTTCGTTCCAACCAAGCAATTACGGGTAGTTTCACAGTCCTGAAGCCGCATTTGCCTTGAAAGTACTTAAAGACGGTTTATTGTCCAATAAGTTAATGGAAAAGACTAAACAGGCCCAGACACAGGAGTTGACATAAGATCCATTACACACAGGGTAACATTGTGATACTGAATTAATTAAAGTCATTAATGCCAATATGTTGTTGAGCCAGAAAGGACCAGATTTGATAGAAAATAGGGGTTAGGACATTTAATGTTGAACTGGTCCTTCATTTTGTTGTATATACTTGTTTTGAGAAGTTATTTTTTAAGGTAAAAGACAAAAGGGAGAGGCAGTGGTATGTGCATCTGTGCCGTTCAATTTCATTGATGTAAAATTCATAATGTCTTACGGCGCACATTTTTAGCGCTACAACCGCAGGGTCATTCCATTAAGCTTCTGAATCCTTGGAGAACATGTCACTATTGTTGTTTTTTTTTTTGACAACGATAATAGACCAACCTTACAATTAGAAAAATGAGACCATAAAATGAGACATTTTAAGAGGATGAAATTGCGCTTTTCGTGCTTGTAGCAAATATTTTCTAGCCATTTTCAGACTTTATCACCCTCAAGAATACATCATGCTACAGGAAAGCATTTATTCATGTTAAATCAGCAGAACACATGTAAACATGAAATATGCTCAGGACGGCGAAACTGCCCTGATAGACCTGATTCTAGGAATCAACAGTTCGTTTCTTTGCTTAAAACCCTGAAAACCCAGAATCAGCCGTGCAACTGCTTGGTTGATATGGAGGCCTTTTCCCTAACTAGCCTTTTCAAAATAAGACCTAGCATCCCGGAGTTAGAATGGCCACTCATGCATTTTTGATAGTGGGTCACATCCTCTCAAGGGAAGTGAATAAGAGAAGTTTGCAATACATATTACAGAGACGGGACTGCAGCCTACATTTTCCTAGTGACTCCTCTGACAACTGACCTCCTCTCAGCAACACGACACCTTAAACCCAAGGGTCAAACCACCCCAGTAAATGAGACAGTTTGTTTACCTGTCTGAGTTTCTGTTGCAGAAATACACAACACAGCGCCTGTCGACAAACAAAGGAATGACCTTTGAATGAACCAGGCGACTGAAGAAGTAATTCAACAACAAACGAGGTGCAAGTCAATGCAAAGAGTTTGACTGCAATGCCACTGCCTGCCTTGGCTTCCTGCACCCTGAAAGTTGATCTTTGGCTCCCACTTCCACCTGAGTTTATGTGAACTAGACCTTTTGAGCTCAAGACCTCAAAAATCTTTTCAGTTCAGCTAGCCTCTGTGGGCAGTAACCACGTCTGACTTGGTGAAAATCCCTCCACTTTTTCAGTTGATATAGCTTGGACAAAATACTGAAGATGAACGGGGTTATGGACACACGCACTAATGGATACCCTGCATCGTGTGAAATCTGGTCCCCCCCGTAAAATCTGGTCCCTCCATGTGACTTCCGTTGTAGAATGCTCGTCAAATGACGCGTTTTGCGAGATTTTTGTATCGCTCACAGTTGAAATTACGTAATGCCATTGGCTAGCTAGCTGGATACATTGATGTGCAAGGCATGACATTAAAGAGTGGATTATCACACTTGCTAGCGAGTTAAATATATTGGTGCGCTAGCTATATCATTACAGAGTGAGACAACACATTAGCTTGCTACACTGGTTTGCTAGCTATAAAATTCAAGAGCTCATTATTACTTTACCTAGCCGTTATTATAGCAGAAGCGAGCTGTAGCCTTATTAGCGAGCAAGCCAGCTATTTAGGTCAGTGCAAGTGAAAAACTGTATAACGTCTGCAAACATTACTTCTGTTCCGATCATTGAGTTTGTCCGATTAGATGACACTTTCAGCTGTTTTGTCATCTAGCCAGCAACTGCTTCCAAACAGGAGGCACTGCAAATGCATCCACTCATACAACCCCAATTCCGAAATAGTTGGGCGAAGTGTAAATTGCGAATAAAATCAAAATGCAATGACTTTCAGATCACATGAGCAAATATGCTATTTACAATAGAACATTGATAACATATCAAATGTTGAAACTGAGACATTTTACATTTTTATCCACAAATTGATCTTATTTCAATTTTTCTGGCTGCAACAGGTCTCAAAAAAGTTGGGACGCAGACAAAAAATTGCTGAAAAAGCAATTAATATAAAAGAGAAGCAGCTGAAAGAACATTTAGCAAGTAATTAAGTTAACTGGCATCAGGTGTGTACCATAATTGGCTATAAAAAAGGATGTCTTCGAGAGTCTCTCAGAAGTAAAGATGGCCAGAGGCTCTCCACCCTGTGAAGGCTTCCATAAAAGAATTGTGGAATGCTTTAAAAACAATGTCCCTCAAAGACAAATTGCAAAGGCTTTGACGGTCTCATCGTCAACAGTACATAAAATAATCCAAAGATTCAGAGAAACTGAAAAAATCTCTGTGCATAAGGGACAAGGCTGAAGACCTTTACTGGATGCCCATGATCTTCGGGCCCTCAGACGCCACTGCATCACTCACCGGCATGATACCGTCATTGACATTACTAAATGGGCCCAGGAATATTTCAAGATACCACTGTCAGTAAACACAGCCCGCCGAAAGTCATTGCGTTTTGATTTTATTCACAATTTACACTTCGTCCCCACTATTTTGAAATTAAGGTTGTATATTGTGTTGGATTAAAAATCCTTTAAAGCGTAATCCTACCTAGAATTCTTAATACTATGAGTCGGGTTATTTATTTCTGAAAATACTTTGTTACAACAAAAATCACATTGATGGCTTAAATGACCCAATTAGCCGCAAACTGCTGCGCAATATGAGACGAAAGTCACACGAGGGACCAGATTTTACAGGGGGACCACATTTTACACAACACCAGCAAACCATGTGCCTCCCCCCCACACTGCGTGGCAGAGGTGTAATAAAATATTTGGTACTCATCATCTCAGAGGCGCCTAATGCCACGTTGCATACGCAGTCAAAGCAAAGAAATCCTCCAAAACAGATGGAGGCTCATCCAAAATAATTTTACATGCATAACAAAGGCAAAGCAGAGAAATATAATACACCTCTGTTAGTCTGAAATTTGACCTTTTCAGAGCGCATTTGCAGCCTGCAATGCCAGGGACCAGCATAACAAAGCATGATTAATGAGAAAACTGGATACCTGCAGCAAACATACAATGGTATCATCCCTTATCTGAAACCGAGACCAATCAAAAAGAGTTGCTCCCAAAATTACTTTATGCAGCAGTTATCCAACCAAGTCAGTAACCCTCCTTGATGTTTTAGGCACAAGCTTTGAGGAAACACAGTCCATCTGTCAAAGCCTTTGTCACATCTGGCTAACTCAGTGAGGATTATACTGCTTATATATATATATAGCATTAGCAGATGCAGACTAAGCGCATCACCTACCTTCCCACAGGCGCGGCAGTGGTGCCTCCTCTTCGTGAAGGTAAACTTCACCTCACACTTCATGCAGACAGGGGCCTGGGAGTCTGGGACCCAAACTGGGGCAACCTCTCCTAAGGTGTTCAGAGGCTTTTTGGACTTGGCACCCACTTGCCCCGCCTGTAGATCATTATCGGGGCTTTCCTGGGCAGCACAACGGCCGGAAATGGGGGAGTGGGACCCTCCTCCAGGGTCGAAAGCTCCCGCGCCATCTCCGGTCACACCGGCCCCATCTGAACCCTCCCGGTGCTCATTGCTGCAGACCCGGTTCTGGGCATCCAGGTTCTTGTTTTTGCCGGAGGCTCCAAGCTGGTTCTGGACCTGTCCGGACAGGGGCCGTGGGATCTGCAGCTTCAGGTTGACAGGCTGTTTGGGCCGGGCCCCACCAAACGGCACACTCACTGGCTGCAGGCTATTGTTGTTGTTCAGTCGCTGCACCTGATCGCAGCATTCCTGCTTACTCTCCTCCATCTCCTTCTCTTCCGTCACAAAGTCCTCCTTCGAGGAGGGGGTCTGGGGGGACCGTTCCTCCACATCCAGGCCATTAGGGACATAACCCTCCGAATGGGGGGCCTCGACTGATAAAGTTCCCTCTTGCCCTTCTCCAGGAGAGCTTCCATCTCCTGCTTGTTCCTGCCCAGATTCAGAGCCAACCTCCTCAGAAAGCCCATTCTCCTCACTCTGTCCAGTTATCCCCCCATTGGAAATGGTTTCCAAATTACCTTTGGTGTCAGAACCGGGCTTCTCTCCAGAGAGCACCACTTCAGGAGTGTTGTTCCCTCTGCTCCCAGAATCACAAGCCAAACTTGGGTCCTCTGGGCTCTGCTGTGCCTTAGATGACCCAATTATGCTGCCAGACCCAATGGAGTCTACAGAGTTCGATTCGGTCAGGGAAGTTTCCCGTTCCTCTACTTGGCAGCAAAGGCGGGAACTTTCAGAAGGGGCATCGCCACCTTCGGCGGTGCCGCCAACCTCTTCCCGGGAGGCATTGGGGGAGCACTCGGGGATCCCCCGTTTGACGGAGGAAGGGCTTTCCTGGGAGGTCCCGGCGTCCGCGGGGCACTCCTCGGTGCAGCCGTTGAGATTGGGGCCTGGGGGGCCGCCGTTCTCCAGGGTAGGAGGAGGGGGGCTGTCGGATCCCTGCCTCAGGAGAGTCCGGTCAGCGCAGGGGGGAGATCCGCACTCGCTGCCGCTCACCAGCTTGCCGATGTTCGGCTGCGGGGACAGGGGACTGCGGAGGCCCAGCGGCCCGTCGTCGGGCCGGCCCCCGGACTCCGGGAAGGGGTCGCACTCTTTCCTCGTCCCCCCGCCGGGGCTTTCGGGGAAAGGTTTGAAGTTAAGCGGAGGCTCGTGCGGGCTCAGGTCCGGGAGTGTCAGCGCCGGGTTGAGGGACAGCAGATGGGCCGGCGGTGCCAGAATCTGGGTCCACTTTGCATCAGAGAGAGTGGGGGTGTCCGTCTCATCTGCAAAACATACAATTATGTTGAACAAGATCAAATTAACATTTCACAAACAGATGAGACGCAGCCAACTACAAAAAAAAATTCCAAACTTTTCCTCCTTGACACATTTCTTCACCTCATAACGATTGGAGACACGGTGATAGTTAAAGAGAGGAGGATATATTTTCTGAACACTGGAGTGCACCAAGGAAGTAAAGAGTTCTGCAACAGGAAAAACAAGATAAACAACCCTTAACCAACCTGCTTCAGCTTTGATTAACTTCCAACACAACTAGCACCAACAGAAGAATAGGCCAAGTTTTCAATTACAGCAATATTTTCATAACATTAAATATAAGGCCATATATTCACTTGCATTACGCCTAGGAACATAGAGGTCTGTACTATTTGTACACTCCTAAGAACCAATATTTCAACACGTATTGGAGAAACTGGTTACTGCACATTCACTCTGATATTTGATGTTGTGAATATATTGCTTTGATGCGATCTGTTCTGGCATGTGAAATAGCACAGAGGGGATAAACCAGTTTGGAAATAAAACTCTACAGCAGTCCCTAATGGAACTGTGGAGTCCCTGATACCAGGGCTTGTTGAGCCTTGTCTGTGCAGTTATTTTTGCATTGAGGCGCTAGGCATGAGGAAGCTGGATATGAGTGATTGCGCTCAGCAGATTCCCTCTGGGAGCGAGTTCAGTTCTGCAGCGCTTGTCGGGCCCCTAGCTGACCCAGTCACTATAGAGCACCTCATTCTCTTCTCGGTCCTGTTCTTCACTGCCCTGCTGTCGCCCCCCCCCCTTGTGCCACAAAAAACCCCCTCCCTCCCGCCCCGCCTCCTGCCCAGAGCCCAAGACCTATCCGTCACCCTGACAACCGAAAGCTTCGCAGTGGGCGCCCACATTCCAGTCTGTATGCTGTGAAACAAGCAAGAATGAATGTAAACTTATGCACAAGTGTATGCATGCGCACATGCGCACAAGCGCACGCACACACACACACACACACACACACACACGCACACACACACACACACACACACGCGCACACACACACACACACACACACACACACACACACACACACACACACACACACACACACACACACCCTCTTTCTTTGTCCAACTCAAATTCAAAGCTCATCTGCATTCCATCGGCTGTATCTAAGGATACGAGACGTTGCTGCCTACTGTCCCAAAATGGCCCTCTGAATCTGCCCAGGAGTTGTCCGGAGAACACACACGCATACACACACAGTCACCCTCGCGCACACACAGAGGGATGGATCTGCCAACCCGACATTACGGCTCTGGATTAAAACGACAGCGCAGCACTTGAGCAGCCGCCGAGTAAGTCCATCGAGAGCCACGCAGATCGATGTCGCAGCGACGCATCCTCCCTGCAGCACAGACCTGGCACTGTGGTGGCCTTGCCCCACCCACCGAGAGCTCGCACCATTTCTAAAATTAAAACATTCGTCAGGCTCTGATTAATGGCAGCTTCCTTTACACACTACGGGCCTGATCAAAGCTCACATATTCTGATCAGCAATGGAGACCCCCCCCCCCCCAAGATCAGCTTGAACAAAATCCCTGGTCGCTGGTCACACACAAAACTATGCGCCTCTGTCCTGAATGCTAAATTCAGACTCTCTATACCGACCTTCACTACAGACTTCTGAGGGTCAAAAAAAAAAACAAAACAGCAACTACTATAGCTGTAAATATAATCCTCCCTGTCCTCTGGAAGCTGGCAGCGACAAATAGGCTTAATTAACGGTCGACAACCACGATGCTCTCGCGCACGGGGGTTACCGCTGCGATCCCGCACAGATTCGTGAAAAGGATAAGGAGTCACTCAGGGAAAGGGCTTGCTTCTTAACCCCGTAAACTCTTATTTTTCCCCAAGTTTTCCATGGAATGGGTTCAAAGTCAGACAAAGCATATTTTCAAAATTGCAGGACAATGGCACATACACATGCAGTATCTGCTGGTTGCAGCACTTCACTCAAGCTACATTGCCCTCACGTCGAGAGAAAGATTCAAACCCAGAGTGCCATGTTTTTATAGCCGTAGCACTACATCACATGGAAAATATCTAGATCTCGTACATCATTTTATAGACATTTCCCTGAAACTCTGCAGGCCGTATTTGGGATAGTTGGCAACCTGAGGATCTCCTCAGGACATAAAAATAGGCCCACAGGTGTACGCACAGCAGCGACATTTTATGGACCCTTACACGGGCTCACCTTGGTTCTGCTCGAAGTCGTCCAGCACCTTGTCCAAGTTGAAGGCTTCTGCCTGAAAGTAATTCTCCATGGGTCAGGAAGCTCCACCCTGCCGAAATGCTGTTCGGACCTGGGAGGAGGGAGAGGCGGTGATTAAGTGCCAAAACCGATTCCAGCCGACCGCTTCAGAGGCCACGCCCTGACCCTATTACCAAGGTGTGGATAGTGACTCATCGACATTTGGTGTGTTTTTGCAACCAAAGCAAGGAAGCCAACCCTCCCTTCAAGACCACGTTGGTCGCTGGACCGTGGGCTGCAGTTCAAGCCCTTCGGCGGTTAGGATACGGAGTCACAACTTCCATCATTGCAGAACGTGAATCAAACCTCATCATCTGATCCAAAGGGTGACTCACAGGGGATATTGTGCCGTTATACAACGCTCCCAAGCGGAATGCGCAGGGACATTGGTTAATATGTCCGAATGTTCAACGTCACAGACAGCTTTGGTCAGAGACAACATCAGTCAGCAGCCAAACCCGGGCAATGTTTCTGTCACAGGCAAGTTTGGCAGGTAGCCAGCCCTCACTATTCGCCAGTGGAGACGGAGAGCGGCATCACAGCATGGATTGCCAGGTGTAAGAGTGTTTCAGGATTTTGTTTGGAAATGTTTGTTCCAAACTAAAAGCAGGGCTAACGGCCATCAGTAGTAGGCTGAATGGACTATTCTAAGGGTCCACAGCTGGACTAAATCTAGCTACGGGTACAAATAAAGTACCCCATTACCTGTTGCAGCAAGTCTGTTCTGAGCCTAAGTGGCTCATCAGGCCAGTGCTTAACCCCAGTTTCAGTAGCATTAAGCAACCAGAAGTATTGCTACTCCCCCTGGGTGGGATGCTAGTCTATACCAGGTTACTCCCCCAGCTCTTAGTAAGATTTCCCTGGCAATTTGCTGGTGTCCAATTATAAACCTGAGTGCAGCGAGGCACTGTGGGAGTGAAGTGTTTTGCCCAAGAACACACCATGAAAGGAGTCGAACTCAGGACCTTTCAGTCCCAAGTCAAGCACTACTGCGTCTCCAGAGTTTATAGCACTTGGTATTCCCAAAAGGTCGCCCATCCAAGTACTAACCAGGCCCTAACCAGTTTAGCTGCAGAGATCAGACGAGTTTGGGCATTTTCAGAGTGGCCATAAACCCCTTAACTACAGGAAGCACACAAAATTCCAAAAGGATGGGCAGCCCAGGGGAATATGCTTCCTGAGAGTCCAAAACTCAGAGATGAGCTCCAGGCAAGGCTTCAGCGAAGCAGCTTGTACGCCTTTGTTGTAGCAGAGCACTGCACTAACCGTTCGAGCCAAAGCCCCAAGGCGTTCTGAAACTCGGCCAGAGACTCACAATGGGAGGTAATCGGCAACAATTAGCACCATGCAGAGGGAACGAAAGAGCGCCCAGATGGCCGCTGTCACAGCGAGTGGACATGTGTGCACTGTCCACCAACGTCATTGCCGAGCTGTCAAACAGTGGAAAGCAGCGACTCAGCCCCAGTAGGCATGGAGATATCTGACCACAGTTAATACAGCCAATCAGCCGCAGTTTACAATTTGCGGAAGCCGACATGTCCGAACGCAACTTGAGTTCCAATAAGAGAAAGCAAACATGAAACAGGAACACAGCCACATGATTTAAAGTTCTGCAAATAATTCCGTTCAGAAGTGGGCATAGGTTAGTTATGGAGGGGAACACAGGGCAGTCGGAAACACAAAAACCTTAATGGCAGTGGGGATGTTTGTGGTCTGGTCCTCATTGTTCTGTGGTCTGTGTCACGCAGGAATGATGAGAAGATCCACTCGTGAGGAGGAAACACAAGGTTTCGCAGAGGATTACAATGAACAAGCGAATGAGGGTCACAAGAACAGCCCACACCAGGCGTCAAAAACTTGCAGAAACTAGAGTCTCGTTTCTCAACACTCTTGCTCAACAAAAACTTAACACAAGCTTGCTACTTATGCGCTGACACCGGCGTTTCAATCCAATAACAACCCCGCTTGTATATGAGAGTACTGTCTGTAGTAGAAACTCAAACCTGACCCAGGGTTTAAGCACCAGTCCGGGGTTTCCCCTCACATAGACCACTGTGTGGCGGCCTGCCACAGAATCAACGCGGACCGCCATGAATTGATTCCACCCCAACGCGATTTTCTCTATCGTATTCTCATCTGCATGCGCACAAAAAAAAAAAGCTAAAATTAAAAAGTACTGGGGGACGCATAATGTGCACAATTAGTGCCATGCTGCCCCCGGTCAACAAAAAAAGGCATCTCTTCCCCCCCACCCCCACACCTCCCCCTGCTAAGTAGCAGCAATACCCCCCCAACCCGCTGAACAAAATAAGAAACAGCTACCCTCATCCCCAATGCCACCACACATCGCTTCCTGCTCTGTGGAAAACACTGCAGTCCATACAGGTTACACACCGGTTCTAAGGGTACTTTTCCATAAGTGTTTGGTAGAAACGCGGCTTAAAAGAATAAAGTGCACCTCCCTAACCGTTATACTGCACTGCTAACCGGAGACAGGAAAATGAGACACACTCTTTCGCTGTCTATTTGGATTAACAGAAATGCGGCTACATTCAAAACTGTAATTGGCATAATTTACAAGTCCAAACCCGAAAAGCTGGTCAAAGACTGAATAAGCTCAACGTGTTAAATGCGAGAGATAGACATGTTTTCACCTATTATTAGGTCAAATTATAGAAATAGGCGTTAAAAATGGCAGGCCAGTATTATCGGGAAAGGCAGAAATTTTGGATGAGGGGGAGCAGTCATGGTGACACTGGAGCATAACCATTTTCTTGGCTCCATGTGGCGACACTGAAAGCAGTAAGACATTTGCAGAAGGATGAGTCAACTGCTCCGAACGCAGACAGATGGACTCACAAAAACATAGAACATTGCGTCATGAAACTGCTTGTACAATCGTGAAAAACTGGGAAATGCACAGCTATGTGCTTACTGACACTGTCGCGCTAAAAATGGGCACTGGGCCAATTTTCACAAAGAAAAATGCTAACAAAACACCTCAAACTATCAAGAAAGCTCGTAATAAAATACTTTGTGAGCTGAATGTTAAAATTTACATATGGTTAAATTGTCACTTCATTATAAAACAGGAAAAACAAATTACTGCATGATCGCAGCACAGGGGTCGACACAGCGTCGTAGATCAATTTTCGCAAAGAGTAAGATCTAGATGCACCATTTCATACCAGCTGATGACTGGTACAAGTCTGTAAACTGGTCAGGATGTGTAACTGGTTCCCTCACCTGCTCACAGATCCTCTTCAGCAGGCGCAGGGGAACAGGCTGGGCGGTCTCTCCTTTCTAATCACAGACACAGAGGGCAACCACACCTGCAACAGGAAAAAGGAAACGGAAAACAGGAAATTGTGAGGGCACCACCTAAGGAGGATTCCGATCCGCTGGAGAACAAGAGGCTGTGGGAATAAAATCAAGATAAATGCTTGATGCGACAAGAAAAGACTGCAGGGGAGAACCGTGGGGGACCGGAGTCCTTCCGCCAACAGAGAGGTTGAGGGGGTGGGCTTAAAACTGCAGAATTTCATTCCATTCTGCGGCTTTAGACATTTGCAAACAGTACACAGAACAGGAGGACTGACAGATTCACGAGGAAGTTAACGGCTGAGAATGCACCGGTCAACACATTTCTGGCTCAGTTAAATTTGTGTACCACAGCAACGGCAGAAATGCTGAGAACACGTGGCGACTGGAAGCAGAGAAGCAGCCCGTATTGCGAAATTTCGTAAAATGGAGAGAGCCGGTCCACTCCGGACCGGAGAGGTCAGGGAAGGGGGTGGTAATCAGTACATTCACAACTGTGCATCAGTGGCATCGTTCCAAACAGTGTGAGCTCTAATGCTGGCTTCTTCATCACCAAAGCGGAGCGCAGCATAGCACAAGTAGCAATTTAATTAGCCTAGATAATAACTGCAGTGGGTGCCCTGGCGGACTACTTTAGGTACATGCTACATCTGGGTGGCTTCACCGAATGTGTGGTAATAAGGGAATTTATCCAGCACTGTAACAGCATAGCTTTAATCAATTTAATTATACCACAGACCAATAAATCAGTTTGAAATGGCATCATCATAACTGGCGCCAAACATGTTGAAGAAAAAGAAACTACACAGGCAAAGGTCAGCCGATCAAAAAACATTAGCTGACTCACCTGTCCAATCAGCTCACAGAGGGCAATTCTCTCAGCAGTTGGAGGGAATAAATACTTATCCGTTAGGCAAGTGAGTTACCTGGAGATTGAACGCAATGCTAAGCGTGAAATGTGGTCAAAATATCGCAAAACAACAATGCTAATGAAGGTTAGCATTTACTTGCTTGCATAGCCTTCAGAGAATTATAAAATGGACTGAGCCACTGTAGAAACCCTACCCACCAATCAAAAGGCCACAGTGACGTAACGATAATTAAAGCTGTGTACCACCGCAGCCCGGGACTGTGGCGTTACGTCACTGCTTCCACAACAGCTAGGAACAAATCCATCATCGTCTTGCCTTGTGGCTTGCTCACACAGTCCTGAATCAGAGGACTTAATCACTGCAACCGTCCTTCACTGACCACTTCCATCACTCCTGAGGCAAAGCTCCATGGCAACAGAGAATAAAACAAAATGCCTGCTGGGCCTCTTGAATTGTTCTTTGGAAACTTATGACTGATCAGAAGCACGATTATGAGAATGAGCCAATCTGCCTCACCTCATGTCATTCCTATAGACAATACATTTAAATACCACTTAAATAGACCCAGAATAAATATGAATAGTTGCAATTTCATGGTTTCTTTTTTCAGTTTTACATTCATTCTTCATTTCTCAAATGCAATGTACCAATTTCAAATCATTTAAGTTCTGTGCAAAAGATCGCAGAAGCCGATGGTTCCATTTTCTAAAATGGTCTCCGGCTCTCCGCTGTAACTTTTCAAAATAAGCCACTTCTTACATTTTTACAACAATTTTTTAAAATGTCTTTATTGCACTCATCTTTAATCATAGTTCTGTGGTTAAGATCAAAGACGCTGATGCTTTGATTTTCAAAAACCATCTCCGCTGACACTGCCCAGAATGAGCCACAAAAACACTTCTGATTTTCGCCAGTAAGTTTGTTTCATAAAAACTTTTCTATCAAAATGAAAGTATGTCCTCGTTCGGCTGTTCACAAGAGCTGATGCTTAATAGCGCACCTGAAACACAGAAGTCTGAACTTAGAAACTAGAATTCCAACCTAAGAGTCCATGACAGTAACCAGGTCAAGAAAACACATTCACAGGCAAAGAAAGGCATTCAAACATAGAACATACCATTTCAGACATAATTACCCTGCTATCTTCCTAAAAATATACACCAGAGAGTGAAAAAATAGGCCCTTTGCTTTCAGCATTACATCACAGGGGAAACTCTCCCTGTGTCCTGTCCCGTTAAAACTTTCCATCACAAGCACTTCCAGGAAATACCTCTCCAACTTGAATTGAATCACTATTTTTCCTGAAAAAAATCAACCCAGTAATACACACAATGAATGGAATGTGACTACATAATAACCCACGATATTAGCTAGCCGACAGTCATGAATGAACTGATAGTTCTTCATTTAAAGAGAGTTTTCCAAAAGATTCAAACTCCGGGATCTGACTTTATCCAATACACTGATGAGCCGAAGCATTAAAACCATTCACAAATGAAGCATATAACTTTGATTACCTCATCATGACAGTGCATGTCAAGTTCTGCAGACAGAACTTGGATGGCAATCCAACAAACGTTGATGCAGTGGTAGGTTTGTACAGACAGTGGTTGAAGGAGGGACAAACCATGAAATAGTGACAGGGTGTTGGGCGCCTAAGGTTGGTCAACGTGCAAGGGGACGCAAAGCCATCTCGCTACATCTAAACCAACCGAAGTACTACCGTGGCACTAAGTTTCAAAATTCTCACGCTGTTTACGGGAGAGAAAAAACCCACAACACAGTGCATCACACCCTGCTCTGTAGAGTGCTTTCTTTGCAGCCGACTGGTCAGAGTGCCAAGTCTTACCCCTGTCCATTGTTGAAAGCGCCTTCAATGGACATGTGAGAATCAGAACTGGACCTTGGAACTGTTGAAGGTCGCCTGGTCCAGCAAGTTACGTTTTCTTTTAAATCATGTGCATTGGCTGGTACGTGTGCATCGTTTAGCTGGAGAAGAGATGGAATCAGGATGCACTGCTGGAAGAAGACAAGCAGCTGGAGGGAGTAAGATACTCTGGCGAATGTTCTGCTAGGAAACCTCAGGGTTAGGAATTCAAGCGGAGTCAGTTTGACGGGGTAGCTACACAACTAAGGCAGGTGTTTTTAACTTTGTGGCTCATTGGCGCATTTCTCGTAAATTAGAAGAAAATAACTGAGCAACCAGTCATGCAGTCAGCCTAAAATAATTTTTAAGTTCTACGATTAGAGCATCATACTTGAAAATAAGCATCACATATCGAGGGAAGGGAGGTCACTCAGAGACTGTGGTGGTCACCTGCATGCAGCATCATGACCTCCGCCAACTAAGTTAGGCCATGTTTTCTCCCCCGTTTGTCTGTCCACCTTTTTGTGAGCAGGATAACTGAGATATATGAAACGATCCATGGTTGAGGCCAACATCATAGAAAAGGTCAAACATGCTGGTGCCGGTGGAGGTATGCCCTCTACCAAGTGCCCTTCCACTTTTTAGCAATTTAGCATAAAGGCATGTATTCACAGCGACAATTCCGAATCCAACATTGGCATATTCCGTGTTCCTGACCTCAGGGTCTGTGAGCACACTCCGTTTCAAATAAGAAAATCAGACTCCAGCCTACAACAGAGACGCAACGTAATCCTTCCACGTCAAAGCACTTGACATATCCATCGCCCCCCATCCTTATATGCATGCAAAGTATACTGAAAAAGCGATTATATTCAAATTACTTACACATGCAGTTAGCAGAGGCAGCAAAGGGCTAATAAACTCTTGAAAGCCATGCCCAATTAGTCTTCCGGAGCACAATGACATCAACTGCTCTGAAATAAGAAGCTTCAATGTATGCACAAAGTGATCTGACCAGCATGGTGAAACAAATAGCTACTACTGCAGCAAAGAACACTTAACCTTTGAGGTCCTGGCTATGCGAAAGAGCAAATCAGAGATAATTGAGAAAATCAGTACATCATTGTCCTTTCACACCTGATTCAATGAAACTGCAGCATTCTCTTTTTTCATGCCATAAGAAACCTATTTGTTCAATGATCCTTTTTTCTTGTTTTCTTTCCTTTCACTGTCTACAAAAGTCATAGTGGTGCACTGATCAACTTCAAAGCATGTTAGTGAACTGAAACATGTTGTCCTGCACGTGACAAGCCAAAGTTATACACTTGCTCGACAGCAGTAAACATTCCAATCCTGTTCCGCGACTGCAGAATTTTCCCATGGAAATTCCTTGCATTGTTTAGCTTCTTCCCACACGTAAACAAGCAAATTGCATCACTAATTGAAAGACTGCGCAGAGTTGGTCTTTTTTCCATGTTTCATGGGAAGAGAGGCGAGAGAAATTCCACATTACTGAATAGAACAAAAAGGCCCAAATACTGTGCCACTGACAGCCAGCATCTTTAATTTCACTGGAAGAAGCTTGTGTGCCAAGTTGCTTCGAAGCCAACAGGCTTCACAGCAAACAGACCGAGTCAGGATGCAGAATCTCAGGGGTATTGCGGCTTGTTCGAGCCAGACAATGCTGGAATGCGGTGGCAATTTCAGCAGTTTTAGGGAACAGTTCCTGTTATTGTTTCTCTTCCTTCTGTTATCTGCTCGGACCACACCATTACAGGGAGGCAGCAGGAAATGTATTTTTGATTATTTCCGTCATTTAGAGAGCGGCCCACAATTCCTTCATTGCTCCAGGAATCTATAGTTGGTTGAACTCAAAGCTCTGACCCAACCGTGACTCTCAGAGTGAGAACCCATTGGTAATGCACTAGTACACCAGCATTTCATGCCATGAAATGCACCATTAAAAACAGCAAGGCAAACAGCTGCTCAAAGACCAAGTGAAGCTCTGCACCTTCAGTAGGAACAATGCAGATGCGCAAAGTAGGTTTACAAAAAAAAAAGGGAATCAACAGGCATGGAATCTGTGATCACCGTGTTGATGCAATGAAAGCAACAGAAATCAAATTTCTGCTTTGATCTGAAGAGAGCGAGAGAATGTGGCAGTGAGCCTGTCATAAAGCTGAATGCTGGCAGCCAGAGAAGCTCCGCCGCAGACGTCAACAGCCATTATAAGATTATTTTCAGAGCTTTGATATGAATTTAACATGAAACGAAAAAAATAAAAAAGGGACGGAAAATTCACCACGCACCGGCAGTCTCGCTCCACAGATGATCTTATTGGGCCTGACAGACTAAAGTGACCTTACATCTTCTTACAAGACAAATTCTGCGTGTAGCAACAGGAGGACAGGCCACTGCGAGGTAGAGTTCCTCTGGGTAAGGATATAATGGTTCACTTTCCAGCTGATTTGATTTTAGCCTTTGTTGAGTCTCAGAACTGTCTCCTGCTCCAGAAGCAAAAAGAACTTAAGACCAATAAATATGGCCCACACTCAAGCAATGGGTTTAGGCCGTAGAAAAAAACATAAATCTTAATTTATTAGAACAAGAACAATTATGCAGGCTTTCCCTGCCAATGTCTTAATCACGCGGGTTCACCATGAGAGCGGTACAGCGAGGGGAGGTGGCATGTTTGTGGGTGTTTTTTTTTTGGGGGGGGGGCATAATAGGGTCACAGTGCTTGTGTGACTTTACAGGTTGGGAGAACTATGCATACTTCTGGCTCACTGCAGGTAATGTCAATGGGAAAAATCTCTCCGCCGGGACTCCTGACTTCCTCACCACGGGACTTAACTTCGCAAAACACCCTTCACTAAACTGCACATGAAATGCACAGGGAATACCTGCGGAAGTCAACAGCAGGTGATGGTAGTCATAACTACAGCTTCACTCAATTCTCCCCTATTCCAGCAGCCAATATCATAGTTTATTTCAATTCAACTTAGTAAATCAGCAAATACTGAATATTGGAAATGATGGTCCACTTTGCATAGCTCTAGAGAGAAAACTACATGTTAAATAATAACAATCACAACAAAAAGGGTTTTAGTCACAACTAATGATACTCGCAAGTACAGTAGAAGGCTTGGTGACATCACTGTTCTTGGAATACGAACTCAAATTATTGGGTACGTACAATACTCAGGATACAGAAGTAGCCACCAACATACGTGTGGACTTGAACTGAAGTGTACTGGAACTTACATACTTCCAGGTACCAAGAGTGGGCAGCACATCAGCACTGGAGTACAGCAGATTGCTCGTGAGAAGATTGTAATCAAATTTTGTGACTTGCAGCGATAAAGGGTTGTAAGAGCAACATGCAACCCAAAGTGGCCAGCTGGTTCATTTTAACTGGCCCCGTTTCTAGGCAGCACCATGGGTACGACAGTGATCAGCATGGCGGTCAGTACTTCACGTCTGCTGTAGCTACGGATGTAATTTCAGTTCGCGGTTCACATCAGCAGCATGAAAACGACAACTTTTAGTCACCCAGCTAGCGAAATAAATTCACAAAGCTGGTCAACTCAGTTATTTTCGAATATTCAGCCAGCGAACAAGTCAGATCAACGCTGACTAGCTGGCGTTAATGGGCGTAAACAACCCACTTCACAAACATAAGCTGCCGTAAGTGCAATGTTGGGAGTGACTGTTTTGCTAAACTTAGCCAAGTCAGAGGATGAGCAGGTCCAGCAAGTGACCTACAGGGACTCAGGATGGGGTTGTCACATTTCCAAACGGTTATGAAATGTCGACTCACAATAAATATGACGGCCACTTTCCTCTTCAAGTTTACCCAGCATGTATGGCTAGCGAGAGGCTTTGGTCAGCTAGCTCAGTTATGTAGCTAGTTTACGAACAGTAGCTACTTAACGTATACTAAGTAATACCTGGCTACCAGAAAGTACCAGCTAGCCAGCTACCGAGAAAACTAACGTTAAATGTTAGCACCTGCAGGCTAACTCACTACTTTATCCAGCCAAGTTGCATCCGCAGGGGCTTAAAATAGTCTGTTAGCTCGCCACGTTAAAGTTATCCGATCACATTATAAATAGCTAAGCAACACCGAGCCGATGACAAAACCGCATCGGTAAGTCAACTAGCCAGCCAGCGAACGTTATGCCGCAACAAAATGATATTAACCGTCAAGTTAGTTAGGCACCAAACAGCTAGGTAGCCACCTAAAAAAACAGTAATTTTAGCAAGTCAAACCTAAACGTCATCCAAAGGGAACATATGCGGGAAATTTCTCGACGTCTTCAGAATCTCAGCAGCCTTTAGCGAATTCTGCAGTGCGCGATAGCTCGCTAGCGTTAGCTACACTCTTCAACTGTCCATTAGTCAGCCAAACCAGCGACGGCAGTTGCGGGAAAAAGCTCACGAAGCTAGCGTCGCTACATTAGCCATGCTACGGACTGGAGCGACCTCAATGCACAACACCACACCTCGCATTCCGCAACATCGCTGGGCAACTACATACCCAACTACTGAGCGTTTTCGCTGAACATCGGTGTCGAGGCAAAATTGAAAGCTGCACCGTACGCACTCACCAGATGATGCCACATCTTCAAACGCCCATGCAGCGCGGAATTTCTCCGAAGATCAGCATAGCAACACTGTCCGGTACGATATTATCAATGTATTGCGATGATAGTTGTATCGTCTTCGCGGTTATTCCTCGCAGATATGTAACGTTAATCCTCCGTGTGCGAGTGAACCCCAACAGCGATGCCTCGGCGTAAGTCGAGTAGGTCAACGGGAGCGCACGATCCTTCACCCATGGTATAATGTAACATTAAAGGGAGTTACGGATCTGAACTAGGTGATCTTTCTTGGCCCCCGGTGGCGAGGAATCAGAAAATTAGGCATCGCAATTCGCTTTCGAACCTCAATGGTATCAGTCGCACAGTCCGATACTGATTCTTCAGCTTCGCAAATTAGGATCTGCGCATCAAATTTGTGGATACATTGCGCCCCCTGCGTTAGGTAAGTGGAAATGGAAGCAGAAAACGTCAAGTTCAACTGTCAATGATGCACTTGAATTCTAACCTTCAGCTATATACAAGTTGTGTGCATAATTTCTGGCTCGTAGGATTAAAACGATTGGTAGCCCAGTAAAATCAGAAGAAAAAAAAACAAAATTGCCAAGATTAAATTCTACATCTACATTCAGTCACTCAGCAAGTACCTCAAATAGTCTATCTTGCCTAATATAGTAAATTTTTTATGATCCTGTTGATTACAAATTTACATTAGGCGGAAACAGGTTTTTCTAAAACCTAAGTAATAACTTATGAACCGACTTTGTTTTTGAAGGTATCCTCTTAGGAAGATACAGCAATGCACTTTCCAAACACTACACTCCAGCAATGCCCATGTATTGGTTTATCAGCAACAAATCCCTGCAAAGACAGTGATGATAGATTGTAAAGAATCAACAGTAAATTGATTAATATACTGCAAAGAATTAAAAAGTCACCATTTGGAATTAAATGAACAAATACTCAAGAGCCCATGATTGAATCATTTTGCTGTGACGAACATTTCAGATGGAAACAATTATTTTAATCCTGACTGTTTCAGTGCATAACTTTATATTTCTTCAAGAACCATGTCAGAAGACGTACCTTATGGTCGTTAAAAAGTTGTTAATGTGTTTCAAGAGGGGCAAATTATTTGCCAGCATCAAGCAAAGAAAAGAGCAGAGGAGATTTCTGAAATCACTTGAATTGGGTCAAAAGCTGTCCAACCATTTCTTAAAACCTGGAAGGATAGTGGTGAACTGTCAACTTCGAGGAAGAACGGTTTGGAGAAAAATCATGACTGGTCATTACTGAGATCAATAAAATGCTTGAAGTCTCATGATGAAAAACAACTCGTGGTTATGTTTAGTTTTGAAGGTAAGAGCTTTTCCACTCACGATGCAACAAGAACTTGGGAGAAAGAGACTTAACAGCTGCGTGGCTGCAAGAAAGCCACTTGTTATTAAGGCTTATTGGGGGAAAAAAAACTTCAATTTGCAAGGGATCATGAGGATTGGACTAGGGAACAATGGAAAAAACATTCTGTGGTCAACTGAGTCCAGATTTACCCCATTCCAGAGGGATGTGCACGTCATGGTAAGAAGGAAGCCAACAAAGCAATGCACCTGTCACGCATTGTGCTCACTGAACAAGCCTCTGGAAGCCATGTTATGATCTGGGTTGGCTCAGCTCTGTCCTGCAGCAGTAAAATGAATTCATACGTTTTCCTGAATATATTGTGTCATTTATGAGCATTTTATGTAAAGCACTGTATATCCTTTGTAAAAAATGGAGATTTGTTACATACTATTTGTGTTGCCTTACAGCTATTTATTTTGTTCATCATTTAGCACCCTCTGAAGGTATGTCTGTAGAAAAACATGATCTGATGCAATATCACTTGTTCCCTCCGCCAAGGAGGTAATGCAATCAAGTCGGTTTATTTATTTGTCCGTCTGTTTGTTTGCTTGTCTGTGGACAGGATTTCTCAAAAAACTACAGGACGGCTCTTCATGAAATTTTCACCAGAGATAGATCTTGGTCCATGAACAACTCCATCAAATTTTTGTGATGATCTGGATCCGGATCTGGATTCTGGATCCGCATCTTTATTTATACACTCAGTGACATTTCTCCGAAAGGAATGAAGGGATTTTGATGCAATCTACACAAAAGGTAGATCTTGGCCCAAGGATTATACATTACAAATATAGTGATCATGCTTGTCAAAATCTTCGATCCGGATTCGGATCCAGATCCAGATCAGGGATCAACTTTCTCAATGAGACGATTTCTTCGTAAACCACTGCAGCATTTTCACCAAATGTTGATCCAAATGAGATCATCTCTGATGGAACAGTCTCAAAATATCGTTCAAGTCTTGGATCTGTGTGTGTCCGGATCCAGATCCGGATCAACAATTTCGACTCTGAGGTCAAATATTGAAATCATAAAAACTACATTGAGTAATACCTCATATGAAAGCCCTTGATGAGTGCTTACCGGATCTGACAATCTTTTCACTTAGACGTCATTGGAAGACGAGAATGAGTGTTTTAGCAAATCTCACTCAAACTTGTTGCATGGGTCGGCCTGAAATCTTCCAAAGAGAATGAGCTTGCGTTTGTATCAACGTCATCCCTTGGCGGAGGTCAGAAATCTCAGATTGCTCTTGTTTGTGATGAAATAGACCAGTGCTTTCTAGAAGTTTCTGGCTTCTTCTTGCCTGGAGGGGGGCCTGATCACCCGGGACTCCTGTAGATCTTTCCAGAATGTTCTTAGTCTATAACAAGTAGATAAGAAGGATCTAATAGCTGCGACCTCGCCCAGCATCCGTCACGTGGCCTAGTGTCCATGACTGGTGGTTTCTTGTACAAGTGTGATCTTGAAATTGGCAAGTGACCTTGAAAACCCTTCCTCTGTACCAAGAAGCATGTTCTAAGATGTAATAGCCATCCATGAGGTTAAAGTGGAGTTACGGGGCGAAAACTGTGAAATCGGGGCAAAATCGACACTTTTTTGACCGGTGTGACCTTGGGATTCGACAGATGACCTTGAAAATCAACAGGGAACCCCTCCTCTATACCAAGAAGCTTCTTCTAAGATTTCATAGCCATTCATTGAATTAAACTTGAGTTACGGTGCGAAAACCGTCAAATCGGGCAAAATTGACACTTTTTTTGCCTTTGTGACCTTGGGATTTGACACATGACCTTGAAAAACAATAGGGAACACCTCCTGTATGCCTAGAAGCCATTTCCAAAATTTCATAGCGATCCATGAATTCTAACTGGAGTTACAGCGCAAAAACCCGCAAACAAGGTCGTGACCTCTGTGAACTTGACCTTTGACCTCAACCTTGTGCATGGACATCACTTTGGTGAAGGTCAATAACTCCTGAAAATTTCATGATGATACGACGACAGGAACATGGTCAAAAAGGTGGCACAGACAGACAGAAGTGTTCATAGAGCTGCTTGGTCGCAGCTAAAAATGCTGTGATTTTGTTCAGTTGGAGGTTTTGTCTTGACATCAGAGTTTCATAGTGGCATTAGCGTTAGAAGATTAAAACGGTGGATTTGTAGTTTTTTTTTTTTTTTTTTTTTTGAAGAATAAATGTTTAAGTTGCAATTACTGGTTTTCTCCGTTGTGATTTTCAAGTCATAACAATTGAATGACCAACAACCGGGCAATGGACTTTTTAATCCCTGATAGCACAGGCATATTCCAGGATGACAATGCCGAGATTTATCAGGCTCAAACTGTAAGAGTGGTTACTTGAGCATGAGGAATCATTTTCATGCATTAATCGGCCACCCCAGAAAGTTTGCACCTTAACCAATTGAAAGTCTTGGGGATGTGCTGCAGGTTTAACAGAGTGGTTTGACTCACCCCTCAAAAATATCTTGGCCAAAAATGAACGCAAATCTGATCAGAAATAAACGCTGCAATGTTGTCCAAGATTGTCGTAACAATAGCACGAAGACCGGCAGCGCATTGACATTGACAAGGCATTTTGTTGTAGAATTTTAACATGGCTTTGGAACTGCCAAAGTGAAAGGAAAACCATCAGTAAAAACAGTATCAATATCCAATGGGGCATTATATGTCCATGGGATTGCTCAATCTCTCTTTCCGTCTCACTCACACATTTGATATAATCTAGTAAGGGATTCTGAAGGAAGAGAGATCCTCATAATCTCAGTAGAAATCCAAGATTTGAGCCTCACAACCCAGCAACTCCTAACACATTGTACACACTGCCAAGAAAAAGTCAGTACTATATCAGAAAGGTTATTCAATTTATTTTATTTTGTGTTTCACAAAGGACAAAAAAAAAAAACAAAACAAAAAAAAGAAAAACTTAAATAAGACTAGCGTTCTTCCAGGCCACTGGTACTAAAACCAGGACCGGCAATTCTGAGGTCAATTTTAACCGCTGGGTATGGTTCGGGGGGCATTGCTGTTAAGAGCACAAGTCCATCTGAAAGGCAGATCCAGATGCAGGCTGACTGTTAAAAATATGAAAAAAGTCTTCGGCTGGTGGGCGTTGGTGGTAATGGTGATGAAATACGTCAGGTTATCTGATGGACCAAGGAGCAAGCTGCCTCTTGAATGCAGTCCCACAAAATGAATTCCCTCTTCACAGGGGGGAATCTCAGTTGGCCTCATTTTTCGAGGCCTCATCAAAATTCTCTACAAGATCTGCAAAGGCAGAATACAACTGTCAGTTTGGCTACACCAGTCCAGTGAACATTAATATTCACTAACCCTTTGACACCAAGCTTTTACAAAACCAAACATGACTGCTCTGCCCAAGTTAGCTAGGACCACTCATATCCAATTCAAATATGCACAAAGTGTTCATTAAATTCTGAGTTAACCATAGCTTTTCATGGTATGAAGTAAAATTAAATGTTGCTCATACATTTCAGTACAAGTTGGATGTATTCATTTACAGCAAAATGTACCAGATTTCACAAATGAAGAGCAAATATTCAGAGATACATGATCAGTCTGATTTTGAGTCTATGCTGAGGACCTTGATTAGTAGAATCCGGTGTGTAACAGCTTAGTTGGAATAAAAGCCTGCACCCATACCGGCACTTCAAGGATAAGATTGAGGGCCCAACAGAATTTGGGCAGAGGAGTCAATTAGCAGAATATGGAAATTTCTGCAAGCGGGCGCAAAAGGGTTAAATGAACAGTGAGAAAATGCACTGCATACTCACGCACTAGAATGTGCCGTTTTGGTGCATACATGATGCCATTTTAACAACACTCATAACTACCACAATATACAATAAAAGAAACAGAATTTATAACAAACAGAAGTTGAAATGCCCATCCATTTAGCAGTCATTACTTCTAATCGTCTGACATTCAGAACAGTTACCTGGAACATCGTCATCTTCTTCATCAATATCTTCTGCTTTAGGTGCTTTGTTATCAAGAACTGAAAAATAAAATAATGACAAATGAGCATAATAGTGCAATCAAACTTTCATCCATCAACCGTATAAGGGAAGTACAAACTTTGTATACCTACCGATTACTGCAACCAAACACGCCCAAGACAAGAATTAACAGGAACAAACCAAACCAGAAAATTTGGTCATCCTCAACTGCAGATGCATCCCCCATTCTGGGGACAGAACACTTCCTACACAACAGCTGATCCTGACCAAAACTGATGGGTGGTGACCTGACCACTGCTAATAATCCCACCAACTATGAGAACAATCAGACTTCATTTGTAGCCTGTACACCAATTACAAGAATCATGTATGGACATAGAATTAGAAAGGACTGCATTCCAAAGTATCCCCAATACTTTCGCACAGGAGACAAACTAGAGATTTTTTTTTTGTTTTTGGCCTTAAAAACAAACAAATGTCACTCCCCACCCCAATGCAGCCGCCGCTCATTGAAGTTCACGGACATTTATGAAAAAACTAGATAAGTTAATAACCTCAAAATACCAAAACACACATCTGCACGAACTGATGCAAATGTGAGAAAATTTTTATGGAAATATGTCAAACGCAAACAGAATGACAGGGAGACAAAATTCATGTAAATCGGATATGACTTTTCCAACAGGAATAAAAATCAAACGAGGAAAAGCTCTGAATCTAAATGATGCTCTTTTCCCTAGAAACTATTTGTCATCTTAGAAAATGAACCTTGACATTTTTTAACCTTCATTAAATGAAAGTAACATTCCTGCCAATCTGAACTTATTCTGAAACACGCAGTTATTTCACATAGAAAACAATCCTTAATTTAACTTGGGAATCTGAGTCGCCATCAGTCACATCCGCATACATTACAAAAGTTTGGAGCCGACCGTTAGCCGTGGCTGGTGTACACTGTAGCAGTTTAAAAATCCTCATGCAATCATAATAATGGAGAGGAGAGCATCTCACACTGAATTACAGCCTCTCTAGTTTTCCATCCTAGGAACAAACACACTACACGCAGTCATGGGCTACAAAAAGAGGCCCACACAATTCAAGTCCATGACTAAATAGCGGTGATATAATCTAACTGGTTTGATAACTTCTCAAACAGTTCCAGACCAGATAAGGACAGAGTGAGTATAAAAATTTCAAACCATCTCACATTAAAACAACCATCTGACGGGGGAGCCCACAAAAAAAAGTCACGTACAGACTTGGGATTTTCTTAAAATGTTGAAAACTAAAAACTGGACAAAAAAAATCTGTGTGTTATATTCCACAGTCAGTTGCTACATTTACACGGGCACATTTTTTCCCCCCCCATTCAGACTGAAATTACTCGAATCAACGAATGCGAACGTACCATTTACGTGAAACCCATCAGATTGTTTATACGGCCGAAACATAGGATAGAGTCAGAAAAGATCTGTCAAGCGTATTGTCCTGCATTCAATATTTTTGTGTAGCCGGTGTTGTGGCTTAACTCCGTGACATTTTAACCACATTCATGCCAAGATGAGAACAAACCAGATTGATGGTTCTACTACTTTCTATTCTTTCAAAACATTCAACAGAAACATGGTCTCAATCACTGACCAGTTTATTATGGATGCCACTATGCCCGTTTGCCCACGTGAATGATATATCATGGTACCATCACAGCTCAATCGGTCTTTTGAACAAACGCAGAAGAGTCCAAGTGCACAGGCAATCTAACTGGACCATTTACATGGCCATCAAACCAATTATCAACATACCAAACCACCCATTTCAATCAGCTTCGCCTTCCTATCAGATCAAGGCACCCAATTCAAATCGAGGCATTTTTATGAGTGCACTGTTCCAACTGAGCTTCAATGTGCTTACAAGTGCTCCATATAAACATGGCTAATTAGAACAAATGTTCACTTAAGATTCAACCAATTATGATTACAGTAGCACTTTTCACAAAAGGACTGTGACAAAGATGCATCACCTTTGCAGAAGGCAAAAATGCCCAGATTAAGGCCCCCCAAATAAAACAAAATCCTGAAACAGCAGCAATTCAAATTTGATCCTCACTTGACAGGAGGCAGCCCAGGGCAGTAGTAATACTTTGCCATTCTAATTTCTCAGTGCCTGGCTCTACTCACCTTGCCGCGGGAACTGCTCTGCAAGCTTCCGCAGGCTGGTCAAGCTATCAGCCCCCAGCTGACTGAGGATGCCCGGGAGCATTTCAGTGAGCTGCTTGGTCTCTGCGTGGCCCGTGATGGCAAAGGTGTTGGCTGACAGTGAGGCCTGCACCTTGGGGTTGTTGAAGTGGATCACAGTTCCGTCGTCCTTGATCATATTTACCTGGTGAGAATAAAACTCCAGTTAGGGGAGGTTTTTATTCAGTAGACCTGACCTCATCATCAACTAAGGCTTCAAGGTCAAAGCATGAACCTCTATTACAGGGATCCTCACATCTGGACCTCAAATCCAAATCTAGCCCGGTTTCTCCTTCCTCTCGAGTAAACAAACAAAAATGCTGATTGGCCAGACTGGCTTCACACCTGACTCTCAGGTAAAGAGTGTGCAATATCAGCAGTTCTCAGCCCTCAAGGTGTGGGACTTGAGAAACAGGGCTCTTAAAGCACGTAACAAGAGTGAAAGTATCACTCAGTAATATTCTGCAGCACTGAATGAGTTTCATGGGCAACTTACCTCCTCAATACCAGCAATGTTGTTCACAGCCAGTTTCTTTAAAGAACTCTGGAGTTTTTTGTCATCGGCTGTCGCCGTTCTGTGTACAACCTTCTTCTTTCTTCGTGCTGTGCCCTGGAAACCACACAGAATTTAACCATTTAACCATAACCATCGAGGTTGTGCCAAATGCAGGGTAAAGGGACAACATGGTCGACGAGATGGATGCAGCCCAATTAAGTTAGCAGACGCGTCATGACATTAAATAAATTTAAAAGGGACCCATGAGAAATTCACATTGCGATGAAGGAGGAAATAGCATTTTAAGCTCATTTAACACAACACAGCCATGGGAGCCTCTTGGAGTTCAGGAAGTGAACAATGCCACTCACTACAGTTGAGTAGGTCAAAGAATTCCCTATAAAAGGAACGCTGATGTCAGGGAAACCAGGACTACTCAGGCATTAGTTGGCAGCTGTTTACTGACATCAAAATCCAACCCATGCACACACTGCCTGAGCACTTCTGTTCATGCAAATATGGGTTAACAAGGAAAGAGAACTTAAAAAAAAAACTGCCACAGAAGATTTAATTGAGAACAGTCTGTCAGTTTAATTCAAATTAGGCAGGGAGGAAAGCATTTTAAATCGGCAGTCAATATCTTTTTGCATAATGACATATGCCTACACATGACAGGGAAATGATACAATACTTGATACTCTCGTCTGAACCATATGGGGTACAACTGGATCCCAGGGTTTGTAAAATTTGAATTCCGCTTTGCGGAAAACGCAGATGGAGATCTCACGCCATACCTTTCCCCCTATTCGGACTTGTGCCTGAAGTTTTGCCAACTTCTCTTGATTCATTTTGTCTGAAAAAGGAACCAATATCTGTATTAGGATCGAACCACATCATTTGCACAAGTTTGAATCAGATGGCCAACGAACGATTATTTTCCCATGACCTCAACACTAAAATATGCAAGCTTCATTGTTCCAACAACCCTCTCCGTATGAAATCCCGAAAACTCACTGTGATCCACTGCAGCGCAACATTCACGAAAACAAAACGTAACAGTAGCCACTTCACAACATTTGCCAGCACATTACACTCCACATGGTACTATACAGTGACAGTTTGGGAAGGACGTGCGACCGTTTCCTTGCATGACATCGCAGTGAATTCAAGCGATTAGGAAATAACGGATACGCAGATTTTGACAGAGACACATGGTTGTAACTTTGCGATCACAATCCACAATTTTACTACGTAGATAGATTCGGATTATACAAGTAAAATGAATCGTGGAATACAGTTCAACATGGTTCGTTTTCATGCAATGTTCCGATAGTGACGTCGTGATGAACGTAATAATAATTAATTGGCTAATTACCATAACCAATAGAGTTCAAATGAAGGAAAATAAACGTCCGCTCGTAATCAGGCCCAAGCAAGAATGACACAAGTTACACACAGCTGGCAATACTACCTTACCGTTACCGACAGCTTCCCAGCCAAAAAAAAAAAAACAAACCATGACAAACCATTTTGTCATGAGCAAAGTCAACGATTATTACCCACAATAGGTAACATGTAACATAAGGCCCAATCACTGCCTCCTGACAAACAACAATAGCTATCTGAACAGCTAATAAAGCTATCTAGCTAGATTAGCCAACACCATTTTCTAATCAAAAAGCAGTGTCAGATGACAAAACAAAAACTTGCGGATAATTACCACTACAAAACAACGGGATATTTTAAACGGGTATTTCACTTAGCTACTGCGATTTTATTGCGTGATGGAATGCCACCCCATTTCACCTGCAAACAGAAGGCAGTCAGTCGAGCTGATCTTTCACTAAACCCGCTCCACCACGAAAGTCAAAGCAGAAACACGCGGCGAGGAAAGATGGCGGATCTGAGGAAGAACTTGTACTGTGGACCATGTGACTCCCTGAAACCTTAGTTAAACTTGCAGACATCGTACCTTCAGCGCAGTACGCGTTCATTGGTTCCTGTATCGAACTGAAAACGTAAGGGCGAATCATAATTCAACATGTTGACTTTTCGCAGTATAAACCAAATCTATAAAGCATCACTTGTCACTTTTTGTTTTCGCATTAACAGCTGCATTTTTCCTCTGTTGAATTCGTTTACTGTGACAAAGAATCGATGAAGGACTTTAAAGCGTGGCTAGAGAGCTTTATACGATCTTGTATACCATAAATGCAATCTCAGAATCAAGGGGAGCTCTGATCTGACTTACGTCCTATTCTGCATTGGGTCCAGAAAAACATGCAAGTCTTCATAATACAGTGTTTAAACACGTGTGATGTGTACCTATAAATAATAGCGCGTGATTTTCGCACTACATTATACTTTTACATGACAAGTTGTCGTAAAAGCTTATTGGGAATTCCTAGAACAGACAGCTAAGTTAATGCTGGTACCCTCGATACCAAGGCTTCGGACTTGGGAGCCTGTGACAAAATTGCAATATTGCGAAGCACCTTCTAACGGAGCTTCGTGTCGAGGCTTGTACCGTCTGTCTGACGACACTCATTACGTTCGAAGCCTCATTTGGGATGCTGCATCGCGAAGGGGGTTCACTTTCGGCGGGTGATTCTGTAAAATGTCCCAATTTTCTTGAGTTGTAGTCAGTTGTTGAAGTTTGTCAGTGCGGTTTGCTATTTTGTTCGGTGTGCGAGTCGTCACTGAGTGCGATGGAGCCAGCAGGAAAGATAAAGTTTTCATCCGTTTGGGAATACTTTGATTTAATTTCTCCGAACATGGCTTAGTTAGGCTTTTAGAGAAAATAGTGAAGCCATCATTTGATGTCATACATTCAAACCTTTTCAAATAATTTCCAACACAAGATAAATTTGATATTTTTCCTTGTTATTTTTAGGGGAAACTTTTATTATTTTGAACAAAAATGCAAAGCTCTTTGTTTCACAAGCACATACACTGCCCTCTGTCAAGTCGCCTAAAGACTCATTTTCGCTTCCCTTCCAGTTGTACAAAAGCACTTTAGTCTGCATTTGTTGATTCTGCCAGTTTCACGCTGCAGGCTTATGCTTCCCTTTCATTTCCTACGAAGCACAATTCAATATCAGTGTTTTCATTGATCAGAGGGGGTCTGAAGAGTGCATTCGAAACCTCAAGAAATGAACCACACTTCACCACATCTGGCTGGAAAGCTTCAACGCTTCATTAAGCGTCATGTCACCAGTACTACAGACAGCCCACTAGAGTGTCCAGACAGATTACCATCTGCAGTGCAGGCAGCATAGTTTCGAACTGCAGTGAAAAGGTACGATATTCGCCATACAGGATTAAACATTACTCATCTTAGTCGTCACTTCCGTGCTGGAGTTGCTAGCCGGATGTGAGAATCCGGAGTGTATGACTTGCCCTCCGCCGCAGTTCAACAATGGAGACGTATCCTCGTTTAGCGTTGTTTTCTTGTGTCTTCGCTCAGTTTGTTTTTTCTTTCCAGGTAACTGCAACGGAGGTCAGTGGAAGAGGTAAGGCTCCTCCATAGCCGGACAGGTTGCCTGCGGCGAGTCTCTGTAATGAAAAACCTTGCCCTGATTTATCGCTCGCTCGCTCGCTCATAAATTGTATTCCGTAGGCTACATTGTCGGTTGTCTATCCCATTCATTTTCGTTTTCCTGTGAAAATTGATCGTGGTTTAACCGTATTCTCACTCAAGCTTGTGAAACGAATCTTTAAATAAACGTCAGAAAATGTATTTCACAAATCAATCCTATTAGAATATATTGACGTCAGCCTGCGTGTGAAATTTTGGCACTTTTGACGTTGCTGAACCTGCCGCTAAATTTAACATAAATAGCCAGTTCCCCACACCTGACACTTTCTGGCTTGTCACTGTAACAAGCCTTTAATCGCTTATTAACTCCTCGTTTGAACCCTGTTGAAGCGAACTGGGCTAAGCTTGCGTAGAGTCCCATCGTGCTCATACGGATCCCTTTATTCTCCTGATGTCAGGTAGTCCATCTTGGAGCGGACTCAAGATTTGAGGAATCGGGTTACATAAAGAGATTTTGATACGGCTTTAATTTCTTTTCTTTCGACAACCGCTGTGAGCCGACACCTTATATTCTCGAATAATCTGAATTAGCGCAATTATAGCGGTGTCTCTGCTTCTGCTTTGTGGCTTTACAATGCCTGAAAATTACTCGCGGTTTATTCTCCTTTCACAGGACAAAGGCCAGCTTTTATTAGCCCCATTTATTCTTTTTTATTTTTATTTTTAATTTGGTGGCTTCATCATGGAACTGCTAGTGTTATGATGGAGACAGACAGTTCACTTTCTCTGTATATTATAATGTAGTAGTAGTAGTGATTTCTGTAAGTCGTGTAATAAGTCAAGCCTGTTACACCACTTTAAAAGACGAAGTTGCCCCGTCCACACCTGTTTGCTCTGCATTCAACTTGAGATTCAACTGATAAGTTATGAGCCACAATATGGCCGTGGTTGTATGACCTCAAGTCCGAAAAGATGGGTCGGTACGGTAAATCCCCCCCCCCCAAAAAAAAAACCCAGACATAATTGATTTGTAAATTTACTTTTTGACTGGAATATCATTGAAGACCATTTGATCTTCATTTTATCTGTAAATATACGCTTATTAAGGCCTGTAATACATAAAAGTTGGGTTTGGAGAAACTTGGGACTAGTGAGGATGCAGAAAAATGGAATGATGTGATTTGAGATGGCTGGTGTCAGCAGGAGATTGTAGTCATGACTTTGTATAAGAGCAGCATCCAGGAATTGCAAAGTCCTGCTACAGGAATGAAGATGGGCTGAGGATTACCAGTTAACCTACAAATGTGCAAGAAAATCATTTAAAGGTGTGGTAACAATGTTCTTTGAAGGAAGATTGGGTTTGGATATTTCATCATCTACAGTGCATAACATAATTGGAAGATTCAAAGAATTTAGAGGAATTTCTGTGAGCAATGGGCATGGGTGCACGTTGTTATTTATCTATAAAAAGATGTAACCACATGAGCTGAGAATTACTTTTTCCAAACATTTTTCAAATACGTGGTTTCATTTTCAAATTCTAGTTAAAATTGAACTGTTCAGTAGGAAGGCTTTTGCACACCTCGTAGGTTGACAGGTGCGTTGGACAGGGCCAATTGTCGACCAATGTAGAAATGAAAAACTCCCACACATTGTCTTCTCTGCAAAGAAAAACTTTATTATCAACAACGTTTCGGACTGAAATGTCGTTGATAATAAAGTTTTTCTTTGCAGAGAAGACGGCGTGCGGGAGTTTTTCATTTCTAAAACTGAACTGTTAAAACGGCCCCAGAAAGGATTCCCTATGTTAAGAGTCTGGAAGCACCGGCTACTTCTTTCAACTTTGAGGCATCTGCATTGCACCATCACTCAGTAGAAATGTGTATTATGGTCAGAAAAATCAATATTTCAGGACTTTTTTTTTTTTTTTTAAAGAAATAGACACTATGTGCTCTGGACCAAAGAAGAAAGGGACCATCCCAAATGTTACCAGCGACAAGTTCAAAAGCAGTACTCTGTCATGGTATGGGGTTGTGTCGGTGTTCTTGGCAGGGGTAACTTAGGTTTCTCTGAAGGCACTATTTTGGGGAAACATGCTCACTTCAAGAAAAAAAAATCTTTTCCAGGGATGCCAATGCATATTTCAACAAAACAATGTAAAGCCGCAGTCTGCACAAATAATAAGAAGAGGATATGGGCACTAGACTGGCCTGACTGCAGTTCAACTTTTTTCCAATAGGGAACGTGTGGAGTGGCGCATTTTGGTATGCAAAACGCTACAGCAAAGATCCCGTACTTTTGATCTCCCTAAGAGTTGTTTGCAGGAGAACGAGGAAAAAAAACAACTTAGGCACTTGGTATCGCCAGTTTCTGAATGTTTATTCATGGCTGTGAAAAGGAATGGCAACTTTTCAAAGAGGTAAAGTGGTGAAATGTCAAATAATGATCCATTGTATTGTTTTCAGCATAATACAGGTCCAAGATAATTTACAAATTGCTGCTTTTAGTTTTCAATTTAGCAGCCCATCCTAACTTTTTCTGATATGATGTTTTTAATGCACAGTTCAGCTTCTTGGTAAATAAGTGGCTTGTTAGCCATCTAAAGAGAATGGCTGATGTTGTGTTGCTTCCTCCCATTAGCGTTTAGAATCCCTTTCGTGTGCTTTCCTTCAGGGTTTGGAGACCACATCCACTGGAGGACTCTGGATGATGGGAAGAAAGAAGCAGAGGCCAGGTATCAAAGTTGCCAGTGTGAACAGAGTGGGAAAATTGGATATCTTTATGAAATATTTGTTGATTTGATGTATTTTGACTATAGAAGGATATTTTTATTTCTTTTAACAAAAAAATACGATGAATTGTCAGTCTTAATTGAGCATGAACATGATTTGATTTGACTAGATTTAAATTGCCAACAAAAAGAGATTAACTGAAGAAACGGGCGAGAACTGGAAATAAGTAGCTACAGGGCTTCCTGCAGAAAATCTGTCAGACAAGGTGGTGACGGTGGTGTGGGCGGGGGGTGCAATAACAAAGTCAACAGTCTTGTAACTTAATTAAAAACAGATGAAAATGAACGTGACCATTCGCGGGGCCGAAAAATGGGCGTGACACTTACATTTTGAGGGGCCATAAAATCCAAACCACTTGGAGATTTGACTCGAAACTTGTAGGTTTTTCATCGCTCCTATAGGTGAACATATGGTGTGATTTTCAGCCAAACCTGAGATGGTCCCCATGAAGGCACTAGTTGAGTTGGGCTGGAATGACCCTTATGCCATGGGAAGTTCAATTACCTGGCGTATCAAGACACATTTACTTGAGTAAAGTGATGCATCTGTAGTGTCACTCGTTTGGCCTGATGTTGGTCGTTTCTTCCCTGCGTAGTGGCCTTCCACTGATGCTCATCATCCACAAGAGCTGGTGTGTTGCTTGTAAAGGTAGGAATCATGTCCTTCCCTCAACCTCTCTTCTCAGGCCAAAATGCATTTTCTGATAAAATACCACTAACAGCCTCAACTTTCATTGTCTATCTTGCTATATCCTTATATCCTGTGATCTGTAGTATGATTTTAAATCCTTACCAACAGTGGCTCATGGGCCCAGGGGATGTTATATTTGCCTAAATCACATGGGCATTGAGAGCTGTATCTGTTCCTGACTCTCATGCCATCTCCTTGCTCTTAATTACTGTATTTCTTGAAATAACCACTGAATTCTGTTGTCATTTCCTCAAATTAAACATTTTACCATAGTCTGATCTATAAGGAAACACTCTTTCGCTTGTTGTGCCAGTTGGCTTATGCAGACAGGGTAATGGGCGGGAACACACTGAGCCTCCAGGTCTAGAATTGACCACCCCTGGTTGAAACCGAGGGTACTTTTCATGCTGTGAGAATTTGCCAGTGGTTTCTTGTTGACTGCCCCCTCTGGTCAGTTATGAAACAGCAGGTTGTATGAACATGAATGTACTGGCAGCTGATGGAATAAATGCTAGAGGCTATGCAGTTTGCAGCCTATGCCTCATAGGGGGGGAATACTCACTCATCTGCCAATTTTCTGCCTAATCGATTGAAGGTGTGACAGCAGTGAGATTGACCAAGAAGTGCAATTTCCCAGGTCAAATTGGAGAGGAAAAAAAAACTGAACTGTCAAGCCTACCCTTAGCTTGTGGTGATTAACTTACTACGATTGAAATGCCATAAGAGAGGATTATATCTCTGCCTGAGTGATTTAACTAGAGCAAAGTTTAAATTATGTTTTTATATAGCTGGTCTCCCGTTACCTGTAAATTTCATCTTCTCTAACTCTGGCCTTTCCTCCAGCCTTGAAGCCAAAGTTTGCGGAGTCAAAGGACATCTCAGAATTGGCTCACAACTTTGTTATGGTCAACGTGGAGGTGAGGATCCCTCCTTAAAGTGTACCTAAGGTGCAATGGCAAAACTTCACCTGTTACACCTTAGTAATTCTGGAATATAATTTTCCAGCTATATAAGCTAGGTCTGTAAAGGTGTGCAGAAAATCATCAGGTTTTTACTGAATGCCTGAAGTTTATGGTGGGTCCTGGACGGCACCATTTTGTTCGCTTCTGGCCCTTTTGGAAGTTGTGCTGTGACGTAAGCTCATTGCTGCATTTTTCTAGGCCATCCATAGACTGTACAGTCATGGGGCCATCCCATGGGCCATCCAGATAATCTGGTGTCTTGGGAGATTCACTCCCTGTGGGAAAATTGGTCCTCCCATGTCAATTTGCGCCATTTGAATCATCTACGTAGTTTTCGCAGTAGCAAAGTATTCTCAGAAATGAATTAGCATAGTCATAGCAATTCAAATTCTATGGTAGGATTACACTTTAAACGAGTTTCTTAAACTAACCAACAAACCTAATGCATGAGTGGATTTGTGATCTCAACAGATCAAACGGCCAAATCTGTCATCTAATCAGACAAACTCCATTATCATTACAGAAGTAACATTGGCAGATTTTATACCCTCATTCACTTGCACTGTGATAACCGCTTGCTAGCTAGCCTGATAATTAGGCAGTTCGCTTGTACTGTAATATCTGATGGCTAGCTTGCTTGCTAATTCGGCTGCAGTTTGCTTGCACTGTAGTAACAGCTAGCTAGCTTGGCAACTACTGTGAAATGCAAACTTGATTGAAAGGTTGCTTCTTGTGCTGTCTCCTGACATCCGATCAGTCAATGATGTTGCTAGCTAGTCAGCTAACAAAGCTAAAACTGCCCAGTAAAAAGCTTGAACACAGCAACAGATGTTTACTAATGATACACTTCCTTAAACTGCCACTGACATTGGGCAGGTGCCAAACGGGTTTACCAAATGCTAATGTGACCCAAACAAAATGTCTCTGAATTGGATACCACTTTAAAATGTCAAAGTTAAATGTGCTATAGTCAGTTTAGGGGGTCTGGGGAAACGGTCGCTATTAAAAGCACACAAATATGGCATGGCAAAAACGCGGCAACTTAAAATAAAATTGCTTTAGTCGAATTTGCGATCGGTATACCAGCCAGTCCAACATTTGCTCAACTACAACATTGTCGTACTTTTGCAACTGTCGTCACATCATGAACTTCAGGATAGCTAATGTCACTTTCAGCACCTCAGATAAGTTCTGTCTCTCACAAACGCCCAGTACAGTCAACAGGCCGGCATAGACAACTTCTTTATAGTATGAACGTTTTAAAATTTTGTCAGCGCTCACCATTTGGTGCTGGGTCTTTCACAAATCGCCGGATTGTACAATCGATAAAGAGCATTTCCAGTGGAGGCCTATATGTAGCGTCAGACATTCCGTTTCCCTTGCATCCATTATATACCACAAGTTTGTGTTCTTTTCAGAAATGACACTCTTCAGACCTTTTGAGGTTCAGTTTCCTCATTGGCTCCACACTGAGCAGTTAGCTAAGGCCTCCTCTCCGGTTTGCTTCAGCATTTCAGCTTCCAGTGACAAAACTATCTGAAGAACCAGATTTGTCACTAGCACTTTTCCCAGAAGTATTCATTTCTAGTTCAAAAATGTACAATTATTGTCCTGGAAATTCCATTGCCTCTGAAAAATTTGCCATTTTAAGAACCGAGCAATGCGCCCAAACAAATGCACTGAGTGACGAACTGGCTGACCCAATCAACAACTTAACGTCACTGCACAGTTGAAAATGGCTGCCCCTTGCATTCAGCTTGGGCCTTTGGCTGCAAGGCTTTCTTCAAGCAATTTGCTATTACTGGTGCGTCAAAAAAAAAAACATTTTAACTTTGCAAATTGTTTATTCTATGCTGAATATCAGTTATTATTCCACATTAAAGTGCACTATAGGTACGCTTTTAGAGAATTTTGCTATTTGAAACAGAATTAATTTAAACATAAGTGCCATTTCAGTCTCTGATTGTTGAAATCGCATCAGTGCATTCTGTTATGTCTGTACATTTTTGCATAATGAAGAAATCAAATTGAATTACAGTCTTTAGTTCTGAGCTGGGGAAGTGTAATGTGTGAAATTCTGGCAAAGATTGAAAAGAGCTCTTATCCACAGGATGAGGAAGAACCGAAAGGAGATTCTTTTAGTCCAGATGGAGGATACATTCCTAGAATCCTTTTTCTTGGTAAGTGAATGGGTGCCAACAGGAAGACTATAATCAAATACCAGAGTTAACTGAGCCTTGTATGCATAATTATAACTTGTGCTTTTTTTAATCCTCCGTATACTGGCTGTACAGGACTTTGCTCATGAATTTTGGCAGATTAAGTACTGGTCCATACTTGTACGTGTATTTTTATACCCCCGCTACGACGTAGTTGGGGGTATATAGCGCTCTGCGCGTCCGTCCGTCTGTCCGTGTGTCTGTGCGTCCAGATTCATTTAAACATAAAGCGGGGGTATGTGAGCTCTGCTCGCTTCTACACTTGTTAACAATGGGGTTTTTCATCCTTCGTTTTCCAAAAAAATCTCCGTCCACACAAAGATGCAAAAACACAATTGCAAAAAACTGAGTTTATACAAATCTTCACCCTGGAGGGCTCCTAAGGTCCATTTTTCAGTGATTGAAAATGCAGTTTAAGTGTGGATGAACGGCCGAAACATTGAAAATGCTATATTAAAATATCCATATGCGCGTATGTGGACACGGCCTTAGAAAAGCCTCTTGGGTCAGGTCAGTTTTGAGTGATTTTAAATTTGAGTGCTTGGGTTGTTATGGAAGTATAGGGTTTACGGGCTAGCATGTTACGCATTTCTCCGCACTTCGAGATCTTCTCTGTAGTGAATTAAACTTGTGAAATCAATGGCAAAACAGTTAAATCTCCCGTAAGCTGATTAGAGTGATGAGGGAGGGAATTTTGTCATCACACGTGATCTCTGCAATACTTGGTATGTGCATTCAGTACCGCGGGTGGAAGCTCTTTAGTGGAGCAATGGTGTTTGAGTATAGTGTCTGTACATTTATTTTTAGATCCTAGCGGAACAGTCCACCCTGAGCTCTCTAACAAGGCAGGGAACCCCAATTACAAGTATTTCTACAGCAATGCTGACCAAGGTAAGTGCACTTTTATCTGGAACTATTATTTAAGATTTGCCTTTCCCCCCCCCTTTTTTTTAACGTCAATATTTGCTGTCTCCATAATGGCTATTTTTGGGCTTTAAAGAAGATACCCGGTATGCAAAATGAGAATAGAAGGGACATGGTGTGCTACTCACAGCTAACCAGTAGGTGGCAGTGATGAATTGAACATAAATCTCTGCTCATTGTATGCTGGGTGATTGCTCTCCTCAAGCAGCAGGCTTGGTTTTCACTTACATACACAGGGTCAGTGTCTGTTTTCATAACACTGTACAGTGAGCTGAAATGTCCTGCCTGTTTCCTACAGTTGTTACTGTTATGAAGGAGGCCCAGGAGAAGTTGACTGGTGACGCCTTCCGAAAGTCGCACGTAGGGGATGAACTGTGAGACCAGCAGGACGGCGGTTGTTGGCGCATTGCCTTTTTCTGGGTCTGGGCTCTGGGGTCTGAGGAAGTGTGGGACGAGATGCAAGGCACCAGCCACCCTCAGGCCCATTACACTTCCTCAAACTCAAGCATCAGCTGCAACTGGGATCATCTGATCTGGCCCTCCTATTGAGATCCAGCACAGGTGTTCTTCACTGCTCGGTTAATTAACTGTACAATTCATGCTGCTGATTGGCCTGACTGTCAATGCTCCTGTCTTCCCAGGTGAAGGGGGGGCTGGAGGTCCAACAATTCTCAGTAATCATGGGCCGCGATTTGATGATCCCCAGTCTTCAGCTGGTGTCCTGCTCCTCTGGTTTCCGGAAGATTCTTTGTCTGCTTTGGTGCCGTATACTGCCTTAAAAGCAGCACTAATTATTAAACTTTTAAACCATTGAAACCTTGGTTAAATCAGCCGTCCATTTCGTTGTGGAAATATTTCTTGTTATTTGAAACTGCATTAGAGCCACTGAGCGTCTGAAGAAGCAAAGCTCATACAGCATGAGGCCGTGTGCGGTTCTTACACTGGGAAAAAACACTTTCATTTTTGTGTCTTTTGTTCTTTTAATGGTCTTGTCCATGGCTTCCTTCCTTGGTTCAAAAAAAAAAAAAAGCCAAAATTTTTTGTGAAACTGCATCCCAGAAGTTTTAGTGAAGTTATGTTTACTTGTCATCATAGCTTTCAAGAGATTGAGCTCTACACTATGTTCTGAGTGACCTCCAGGACTTCCTGTTACACTCAGTATGTGCTTCCATGCTCTTCTCTGAGAGCTTCCTTAGCACTAGCTCAAACCCTCACTGTGAAAACATAAGATATGTTGTTGCAGCCCAATCACAATGGATTTGAAGCATTTATACACTACCACATTGTAATATTTGATAAACTCTTAACTATTCCTTCTCCCTGGGATGCTTGCCACTGAGATGTGTACTGTCAAAAATGCGAAAAAAAATTATTTTTAAAAAAAAAAGAAAGAAGGTGAATTAAGGGAGCCTGTCTGTGATTTATACATTGATTGAATAAAAATAACCCTTTTTGAATGTGAGGATATAGCCTTTGCAATGAGCGGTGTCATTGCCCTGCCATGGCATATTTTATATGTATATTTACATGGCCAAGTGTTCAATAAAGTTTTCAACACTACAACTGACCGTGGGAGTGATTCTGACTGCATGCTCTGCTTATTTATGATTTTTTTCAATACCATGTCACACTGGATGTGATGTAACTGAAATGGACGTTGTTAGTCATTTGAAATCAATGTCATTTTTTTTAGACTTCTGAGTTTGCTTTTGTTCGTATCGATCGTGTCTCCCATCTGCTCAAGGAGCACTGAATAGAATTTGTCTCTTCAGCCAGCTTTTTAATATTTGGTAGGGACTGCTAGAGCCTACCAGTGCTTATATTGTGTTTGTGGAAGCAGTACACCTTGGAAAGAGCCACTCCATCTCTCACTCTGGATTACGGACATTTGTAACAAAACAAATCATAGCAAAACATTTAACATAATGAAACCTAAAACAAAATATATAACATAACTCCGCCTAACTGGGCTTGCCATTATCCTATTGCTTAAGTAAACCAAACACTTCAGATGCTCTATGACTTAATGGTTTCATGCAATAAATGAAGCCTAGTCTTGAAAACCTTCAGAGTTTCTGACTCTACAATATGGCCAGGCAAGCTATTTCACTCTGAGATTACTCTGCATGAAAAAGTATTTCTTAGCCTCATGCAAACTTGGCACTGATAATTTCCACTTGTTACCCGAGTTCTGATAACAGAACAGCCTTAATAATTCTGCATAGTGTTATGGCCCCAATTTGTTATTACATTTATGACAGCAAAGGATTTTAAAACTATTTTAAAACTTAAATTTAATCAAACAATGACTTTTAACTAATCTACTATCTACTCTACTGACCAAGATTGATATATACAACAAAAAAAATATTTACAGTCCCTTTGGTTGGGTTGCTTGGTGATGTTCCCGGTGAGGAAAATGTTCCAACACAGGCAAAAATCTACAAAAAGCTACACAGGTCTTGAAAAGAGTGTCAGGTCTGGTCAAATGTATCCTTCTGCTTGCAATTTCTCCTACTACTCCACTTCTTCAATTTTCCTTCTTATATACTCTTTTGCAGACCCCTCCCACATTTAGACCTCTTTTTTTTTAATTCTCTGGGACTTGTCCCAGACATGCCCAAGACATGCCCAAACCTAGCTCTAGTCTGGGCTTAACATAATAAAGGTCAATACTGCCATCTATTCGCATTACAATAGTTAACTTTGTTAATCCCTTTCATATTTAGAGACCTCAATCAAATCACCGGATGTCTAGTTTTCCCACGACTGAAGAGATTTAGAATCTTCAGCCTCTCCACATAGCTTTTGTCTTTTATAACAGGAATTAATTTTGTGGCTGTTCTTTGAACTTTATTTAAGGCCTCTGTATCTTTCTTGAAGTTTGATCTCCAGAAGTCTACACAATACTCTATCTGTGGTCTGACGAATGTGTTGTACAAGAGAAGTATGACCTCCTTAGATTTATATTCAATACTTATGGCTATATATCCCAGCATCCTTTTTGGCCTTTTTAAGTGCTAAAGCAAAGTGGTGAGAACCCGTGAGGGTTTGGTCAGCAATAACTCCCAGATTTTTTTCATGTTGAGCACATGCTATGTTTAAACCTCCCATGAAGTAATCCTCTGTAATGTTTTTATTATCGATATGTAAAACTTAACTTTCAGCTATGCTGAATGTCATTTGCCGTATTTCTGACCAATTCTGAATTTTATCTAATTTTATCATCCTGAACCACTTTAGTGGGCTCTAAACTGTTTGCCAAACCACCCAAATTGGTATCATCTGAAAATTTGGCTATTTTGCTTTCAGTGTTCCAGTAAAGGTCATTAATGTAGATGAGAAAGAGCAGGGGTCCCAACACCAATCCCTGAAACATTCCACTTCCCATAATGCCTTGCTCAGATGAGATCCCTCTGACCACAATTCTTAGTGTTCTCTCCTGTAACCAGTTCAAAATCCAATCCAACCTATAATTCCAATGGTCCTCATTTTTAAAAGTAGTCTTTCAACCGGTGGTAATGATAGATTAGTGTTTTGCATGCAATGCAAGTTAAACTGACAGTCCTGTAATTTCCTCGCTCAGTATGTTCCCCTTTTTTATATATTGTTATTATATTGCCCTGCTTTCAATTATTTGCTATTTCTCCAGTTTCTAAAGACCGCCTAAATATAACTGACAGTGGTTTAGAGACGATCTCACTACCTTCTCTGAGAACTCATGGATATAAGCCACCAGGGCCAGCTGCCTCATTTGTCTTTAGTTTATGCGACTTGTTTAATACTTCCTTATCCCCAATCTCAATTTCTGCTAAATAAAAGTATTCAAAATGCCCTCTGGCCGACTGAAAATCTGCTCCTTGGTAAAATTCTTAACAAAGAAACTATTTAGAGCATCAACAATATCCTAATTCTCGCACAGCAGTGATCCATCTTTAATCTTTCTACACTTGACTTCCTCCTTGACTTTCCTTTTTTTCAACAGCACTCAAAAAGCACTTAGGTAGTATTTGCCCCTTCTGCCATTTGCCTTTTGTATGGCCTTCTGGCAATCCTCAATTCTTTCTTGACCTTAGCATGCATTTGTCAATATTCAGCCTGTATTCTTATTTCTGTCCCTTATGTATGTTTTACAAGGAATACTCTTTTCCTTCAAACTCCTCTGAATAGCTGTAGTCATCCACTGAGGATTCTGCTTTCATAACTTACTTTTGCACACCTTTGGAATGAGTTTACTTTGTGCATCAAGTAGAACTCCCTGGAATGTACCCTACATTTCATTTACTGACTTACAATCCAGGAGTATCTTCCAACCTATTTCACTTCCATATAAATTCATCTTATTCAAATTTACTCGCCTGAAATTTAAAATTTTGGTTTTCAAAGATAACGTTTTAACTTGCCATGAAACATCAAAACTAACAGTAGAAGATCACCAATCCCAAGTGGTTACATTACCTCTATTTTGTAAATACTGTCAGGGTCATTACAGAACACTGAATCTAAAATTGCGCTCTGTATTGTCAGTTTACTGACATAAAAAAAGATGTGTCTTTTATAACATCTATAAACTAGATAGTCCGGTTGCCCACGACTGCATGGGTGAAGCCCTCGAAAGCCTGCTTCTCCAGCCTGTACTGTGTTCAGTAGGAAATCTCTATGCTTCAGCAGAAACTTGCGCATTATTCGGCCAATACTGTTGCCATGACAACCAAAATTGATAGGTGTCATAACACAACACATGTCCATACCAAATATGAAAGTAATCGGTGAAAAATTGCAGCCTGTACATCGTCCATAAGGACGTGTCTATGGACGCGGCGGAGATGACGAGCATGAATCCATGGGAGCCCGACTTCGTCCAAGGGCTACAATCATTCCTCACCTTTACCCTGTCCTTTTACCGTTTTCCAATCGGCTCCAGGATAATTGAAGTCCCTTATAATAATAGTACCTCTCCTCTAAAAGCTTGCCTTACCTTCTCAAAGAGTATTGCGTTTACAATGCAGTTTGAAGCTGGCAGTCGATAGCACACTCCTGTGTTTAAACTTGTCTCATATTTTCCTATGAGCCTGACCCGTATATTTTCACAGGGCAAGAGATGTTCGATTTCAGGAATTTCCTGCACACATTTTCATTCACATAAAGTGATACACCCCCTCCCCTCCTATTGGATCTATCCTTCTTAAGAGCATATAACCTATAATCTATTCATCCTCATCCTCTTCACCAAGATAGGTCCCTGTAATCCCAACTATTTTATAAGCTTCGCTAATCATAACGGCCTCAAGTTCTGAGAATTTATTTTTATGTTTCAAGGATTAAAAAAAAAAGATTTCAGACTATTACTTCTGTCCTTCCCTCCTGTTCCCCAGCTGCCTATGAATCGATTCAATTGCTTGCTCACCTCGTCTGCCAGACTGCCACTATTCTACTCTCTCTCCACATGTTCTTAAAGAGAATGTTAGCCAGGGGGTGATGTAGATACTTCTTCAGAAAAGAAATAAAAAAAGGTCCTCTGTGAGCACATATAGACAGACACCTCTATAGCACCATGAAGTACCCAGTAAAGCGTCCCTCATTATACCCCCGTAGCCTTTGGCACTGAAGTTGGCACAATCCCATATATGCCGCTCAGAGAAACCAGTTGCATGTGGAAGTCTGGTTTGGAGAAATTTAAGCATCAGCGACACAAGAATACCAAGAGCTGGTGTCTCCGAGCAGGATAACAAAGTTAGCTGGAGTTAACTGCTCTAAGTAAAACCAAGAACGGCTTATTTTACTTGTCTGTTTTACTGACTTGGAAACATTTTGGGTTTTACTCCGTGCAATCTACCCACTGTACTGAGCTCAATAATTCTTTGGTTTATCTCCCTTGCTCTCAGAAAGGATACTATGACAATGTGGTTAAAGTACCGACTGTCTGCCTTTAAGGTCTCATATGTCACCAGATGCACAGCCAATTTGTCATTACAGCCCATTTAAAAACAAGTTTTCATGTGTCCTAAGCTGAAGTGACCACCAGCTGTGCTACTGGCGACATAATAGGGGACCTTTAATTTTAGTGTCTTCATCCATGTTGAATGAACCTTTTAGAAATGAAATCACCTTTTCTAAAGTCTCTGTTTCCTTTCCCTCATTTTTGGGCACATCAAGTAGTGTTATGCAGTTTAATATCATTTAGAATGAAGTGATAATTTAAAAAAAATATTTGGTTGCATCCTTCGCATGGAATGACTGCTTTCAGTCTGACACTTAAAGGGATAGTTCAGTTTTTTGAAGTGGGGTTGTATGAGCTACAAATTGCCACTACTTACATTAGATGCAGCAGAAAGCTCTCTGATCCCCTCCAGGTAGACGCACCAGGGCACAGTGCTGTGTGGAAATTTCAGCGATAGAATGTTGTGAATGGAAACACAGAAACAGCGTATTTTCATGGCCTAAAAGAGGTCCTATCTGAAAATAATACACCATTTCAATTGTAAGCTATATTTTAAACAGTTACAACACTTTAGCTGCTCGGTGAAAAAAAAAAAAAACAGTTGCTCTTGAACAAACCTACTGACCTATTCCTCCGCGAGGTGCATCGTAGTTCTCTGTGCGCTGTAGTGATCAGCTGTTTGGGTCACAGTTAGGGCCAATTCATAGTCGACGCAAAGGCTTGCAAACGCGAACGCATCGAGACGAATCGCGACGCTTCACGACGCATTGGCCGCCATGATGCTTTCGATTGTGTAGTCTGATTTTTCAACACGCGACGCAGCAACGCATGTAATACCATCATTAATGTAAATAATGTACTTAAATACACTTTTTAGCCCACATAATAAAAGAAGACTGTACTGAAAAACAAGAAAAACTGATACTGTTGGGTATTAGTGACAGTGCCACTTCAGCAGTTATACATTTCCACTGGAAACCTTGCTAAATTAGATTCAAATCAGACTTTTTGGGCGATACGATGGCGTTTGCTTCGTTTGTGCTGATTAAAATTAGCCTTTATGATTTAACCAGTGATTGCCTAAGGGCCGGCTTTCTTTCAAATTTGGCTCCCCTGTCAAAAAAATGCTACCATAATGCAAAGCGATCGTAAAGTCTTTGTTTTCGCATTGATATCGCAATATGAATCAGTTTACAGTAGAAACTTTTATTTGTTAGCTTAATATAACATAAGCAGATTTTATAACGAGTTAGATAAGTTTGTTCAAAGATATGTGCCCATATACGCCATTATCATCTAATTTCTGCATTTTCAGGAAAACCCAGGTGTGCATGCAAATATATGCTGCGCTTATAGGTCGAAATGCGCGCTGAAAATGAATCTGTTTTTATGATTTTTGAAATATGAGCGAGGAAACAGCCCTAGATTTCAGGTTTGTGCAAGCGCAGAATCGCGAGGTAGCATATTTTGATAGGTAGCAAAATTTGTCAGAACACCGGTTCATACTCTACGCAAGGTACGCGAGCGCGAACACGAGGCAACTGCGTGCAGTAGCGATCAGCTGTTTGGGTCAGACTCTGAGCGGTTTGGAGATTTTCAATGGCATAGAATCACGTCTCTAATAAAAAAAAAACCCTACAATAACCAGCACAGCAGATACACAGTCGAGCTCGCTCTCTATGGACATCATGCTCCCGGCAAAGTCTCAGACCTTATTCTGGATTACTATAGTAACTTCAGGTTAAAAGTCACCTCTGGATCAGGTACATCAGATTGGCATCGATTTGAGAAAGGTATCATAACCGGCTGCACCATATCAGTAATCCTTTACGCCCTTGCCATGAACATGATAGTCAAGTCAGCTGAGGTTGAGTGCAGAGGCCCCTCGACAACATCTGGAGTACGCCAGCCCCCAATAAGAGCCTTCATGGATGACCTGACTGTCACCACTACATCCGTACCTGGCAGCAAGTGGATTCTCCAGGGTCTAGAGAAGCTCATCACCTGGGCAAGGATGAGCTTTAAGCTAGCAAAATCACAATCTTAGTGCTCAAGGGAGGGAAAGTAGTGGACAAGTTCCGCTTCTCCCAGGCTGGAGTCACCATCCCTTCCATCACAGAGAAGCCAGTTAAGAGCCTCGGAAAGTACTTTGACTGTAGCCTCAAAGACTCTGTTTCCATCCAGAGAACCAGCAAAGAACTTGAGGACTGGCTTAGCCGGGTTGACAAAACTGGCCTTCCAGGCAGGTTCAAGGCCTGGATCTACCAGCCCTCCATCCTGCCCCAGATCCTGTGGCCTCTGCTTGTGTACACAGTGCCTACAACAACAGTCGACGGTATGGAGAGGAAGATCAGCAGCTTCCTGCGAAGATGGCTCGGTCTACCACGCAGCCTAAGCAGCAATGCTCTCTATGGCACCAGCAACATCCTGCAGCTCCCAATAAGTGGTCTCACTGAAGAGTTCATGGTGTCCAGAACACAGGAAGCCCTGCAGTACAGAGAATCCAGAGATCCAAAGGTGGCATCAGCTGGCATCCAGGTACGAACAGGCTGGAAATGGAGTGCAGGCAAAGCCCTGGAGGTAGCTGAGTCTGGGCTGAGGCAGAAAGCCCTGGTGGGGTCCATAGCAACAGGGCTAGCAGGCTTTGGCTACCTTCCATCAACCAGGGTTGAGAAGGCCCAGGGAAAGGAGCGCCAACAGCTGATACAGGAGGAAGCACGGGCAGGCATGGAGGAAGGACGAGCGAGCAGGGTGGTGGGAATGGGGCAGCAAGGAGCTTGGACTAAATGGGAGAATGTTCTGCAATGGAAAATCACCTGGTCGAACATCTGGAAAGCAGACTTCCATCGCATCAGGTTTTTAGTTCAGGCTGTTTACGATGTCCCTCCAAGCCCAGCAAACCTCCACGTCTGGAGTAAAACGGAGACACCATCCTGTCCCCACTGCCCTGGACAGGGCTCCCTGGAACACCTCCTCAGTAGCTGCCCAAAAGCGCTTGGAGACGGGCATGACCAGACATGATTATTGTCTCAGATTCCACCAAGCAGCTGATCATTCTGGAGCTCACTGTGCCTTGGGAAGAACACATGGACGAGGCCAATGAGAGAAAGTGTGCCAAGTAACTGGAGCTGGTGGAGGAGTGCAGGGGGCAAGGTTGGAAGACAATCTGTGAGCCTCTGGAGGTGGGCTGCCGCGGTTTCGCAGGGCGTTCGCTCTGCACAGTGTTCACTCGGCTTGGACTCGTCGGGAAGGCAAAACGGAAGGCTATCAGATCCGCAACTGAAGCCACAGAGAAAGCCACAAGATGGCTTTGGATAAAGAGGGCAGAACCGTGGGCAAACGCTGCTGGGACACAGGCCGGGGATTGATCACGCCCGGACAGGTCGCCTGGGTTGAGGGGGTCTGATGTTGAAAGACCCGAAACCCCCAATGATCCCAGGATACAGCATTACTCATGATGTGTCCCAGCACATCCGTAAGATGTATTTTTCACCTGTGGCTGCGTAGACCCTATGTGATATCAATTTGTGCTGCAATGTTACATTAGACTTTTTCACAGGTGTTTCACTCTTCTACGTGATGCTTGTGTACAGCAGTGCTCTTCAGTGTGCACCGTTGAGATTTCCCCGAATGTAGCCAAACAAAATCCTCTTTGGAAAAACTAACACTGCAAACACGGAGTGCTTTTAGGGATACGGGTGGCTTATCAGTATCCGTGTTGAGGCAATTATCCAGAGCTACAAGTCAATATTCCGCAGAGGAATGCGGTGAAAGCTTTAAGTGCACCAGGATACCGCTTTGCTTTCACGTCCAAGAAAGCGACACACACGGACCATTTTTGAAATGTTTGCACAAGTTAAACGGCCATTCGACCTCGCAACTGCAGTTAAGCCGCTGGCACAGTGGACGCGAAACAAGTTTTTCGCACTCTGATTACATTCAAAGTCAATGCGAAGACGTGAATACATGCGTTTGTGCAAGCATCACCTCGCACAGGAATACGTCAGTTGGTTAGTTCAAGAACAACTGCTTTTTCCCGAGCAGCTAAAGTGCTGTAATTTTTTAAAATATAGCGTACAATTGAAAAGTATTATTTTCAGGTAGGACCTCTTACAGGCCGCGATAATACGCTGTTTCTGTGTTTCCGTTCACAACAGTGTATCGCCAAATTTTCCACCCAGCACTGTGCCCTGGTGCAGCTACCTGGAGGAGATCAGAGAGCTTTCTACTGCATCTAATGTAAGTAGTGGCAATTTGTAGCTCATACAACTCCACTTCAAAAAAACTGAACTATCCCTTTAAACGTCACGAGAGATGGACATCTTACCTCGTGATGCTCGATCAGGCTAGTACTTCAGCCATGTACAGTTTCTGCTTTTTTCAAGGACATCATCAGTATGCAAAATGCATGCAAGATTTAGACCTGGTGATTGACTCAGGAAACAGAACCTCAATAACAAACAAGCAAGAAACCATGCGGATCCACTTCATGTAATCTGCATGCATCCCAAGAAACATCCCTGCCAAGCAACCCTACAAAACACCAATGTGTGAATGAGTGAGACCACAATTTGCAATCCAGAGACCACAGCAGTAGGTTACATGCAGTGTGAAAAATGTGGCCCAATCCAATGAATTACTGAGCTTGCTTGGATATCCTACTCTGTGATGCAGGCTCCTTGTTAACTCAATTACTTGATGCAGTTAGCCAGCTAAGTCAGTTATCCTACTTTGTGATAAGGGTGCTTGGCTGACTAATTTACTTTGTAAAGTTATTTAGTTAACTCAGTAATCCTCAGTAATCAGTGATACTGACTAATTCTCATCCAGCCTCCTATTGGCCATAGTATGTGTCTCAATTTGCAAAATTTGAGCACTTCATAGACAGCCATGAATGTACTTAATTTGGCATGTTTTTAGACTTGAGTGCAATTATTGATCTGATTTTGGAGAAATGGCATGTGTTCATGGCATTCATTTAAAAATATATAACCCTATTTTGTCTTCCAACTGGTTTTATTGGAGTTTTTCATTCAATCATTCAAAATAATCAATATCAACTTGACATATATGCAGAAATTTCACATGAACTAACACGCATGCTATACACAAACACAAAGCATCTGTTACAGTTCAGATGTTGGGAAAGCATAACAATAAACTATTTTTAAGGAGCAAGAGCAGCCATAACATATTCAGACCTTCAGTTGTACAGAGGTGAGCAGATGTACCAAAACGAAGCATTACATTTGGAAGTGTTAAATAAGATCTGCCTTCCTTAACCCTCTAATGCATGAATTATGATAAACTCAGTCAGGATTTGTTTTTTACTAATATGCAGCAGTGCCCAAAATTGCAGGCATATATAGACAGCTGTATACTATAGTGACCTCCATTCACAAAAGGGTTAAGAACAGGACAGCACAAAACTGTAATAAGGTCAGCTGACAGTCCTGCCTCACTTATAAATGGCATTAACAGTGAAATATTTATGTCACAAGCGACAGCTTAAAACAACACAGGCACTGGAAATGACAAAGCTGCCGAGGATTCAGATAAACACTGAACTTGTTGAAAGGACTATGAAAACAAAATAGGCAAAAAATTGTTCCCTGTTAATTAATGTTACTGGGAGAGAGAAAGCAAATGTCCAACATATAATTACTGATGCATCCCACAGTCTGAAGCAGTATCCTGTCAGCCAAAAACGGTCAAGGACAGAAATCTCAAGAGCTAATGCACAGCATCGCCCAGAGAGGGAGGGTTAACACTCAGCATGGCATTCTTCACACGTAGTACCAACACATACATTCCAATGGTAAATCTCACATTCCCTTAGATGTGCATCACAGTGCAGCATGTATGTAAACAATATCTGAAGTCTGTTTCTGTTGGGTGTGTTTGCAAATTCACTCTGAAAATTTGCTTGAATTTCAGTCCGGTGTGATTTGAGGTCGACAGAGCGTACAGAAAGGTAGAATCACCTTTTCCGGAATTTTCTTCATTGGAAATATTGTATCTGACGGTCAGATAAACCTTTCCTTCGGGGAGCGTGTCCACTGAAAGTGTTGAGCACTTCCAGGTATGTCATGCTCAGAATTTCCAAACGACACTGTTCTGAACGTCCTGAATTTCCAAAGAAATCAGACTGTGCTAATGCACTTGGAGAACTAATAAACAAACACTCCCCCACTCGCCATTTAAGTCTTCCTCTTTCCTGCCATATTGCATAACATGCCTCCCCTTGTTCCACTCGGAAGCCTGGAGCTAAATTTTGCCCAGCCCAAGCTCAGGTGCAGGGCACGGGTTTGATAGCAGTCATGGGCAGGGAGCCCACCTCCAGGCCAGGGCTGTAGGCCTTGCTGTGGGAGAGGTTGCTGACGTGCATGGAGCCCTTCAGAGTGCTGCAGTTCCACTTATTCAAGGACCCCAGTCCACAACACCCGCGAGTCACGAGGAAGAGCCTCTTCATCACCGCCCTCCTCAGGAGAATGTAGACCCACGGGTCCAGGATCTGGTTACTGGCGGCCATGCGCACGGCCAGCAGCATTCTTCCTTGCCGACGCTCCACTCGGCCCTGAGTGGTCTGGATGGTGACAATGACCTATGGAAAGAGGCCTGTGAGGGAGCTGTGCTTGCTCTATGTTGGTAAACATAGCGAATGACTTTTGTGTCTCACAGTCAATGCAGGCAGAGAAAACAGCAGGCTATAATGGTCTTTCCATTACTATGAATACAATACATTTAAAGAGATGTGATAGAATATTATACTGATGAGGAGGTTTTTTTGACTGATTAACTTATAAAGCATGAAGTCAAAGTCACAGTGTGTCATATTTTGAATATGTTTACATAAAATATTTATTATAAATATATATGGATGATGGGATGCGCTATTAAATATGTTTACCATATCGTTAGCCTCATAGCATAATTGCCTTAGTCATTTTTTGGCTTACTGTTATTTTTTTTATATCATTAAAAATACCAATGTGCTAAAAATTGTGTTTTTTCTTGTTCTCCAAAAACGCTCAAATATGACTTAGGCAACTATGTTATCAGGCTAACGATATGTCAAACAAGCGCAACACTTGTACAAAAAAGGAACTCACAGCAGTGCCTACTGCACATGACAAAAACTGCGTAACATAAAGTCTCGCTTACAATAATACATGGAAAATAGATTTCGCAATCGGAGCACCAAGTCCAACTGAGGTGATTTGCAGCGCTTGTAGCATAGCTTATAATAATGCTTGATGACATTTTCATTTCCAAGTGCTTGGTATGCATAGATACGCTTTTTCAAATTTCTATAATTTTTTTTTTTTTGGAGTGTATGCTGTTGTGAACAAGAACTTAAAATCCAAATGGCCCTCGATGCGCCTCAGGCCTAGATTATTCCGCTAATAGATACTGATTCAAGCCAAAATGCATCCTTAGACTTCTCTGAAATTGTGTGTCACACTTGACATTCCTTTTCTTATGAATATCAAATCACTGCAGAACCAAGGGACGGGACCAGATGCTAACAAGTAACGATGCTAACCTCTCTCATTTCAGTGCTTCCCTCATTCAGGGCAGACCAGCTGTACCTCTCAATAATTTTAAGAGATTACATTATTCAAGCAACTTTCTCAACTTCAAAAATTGAGCAAGACCTGGCTGTTGGAAATAATTTAGCGACTGGCTGACTGAGATATGCTATCCATTGATTTGACCTTCATTCAAGGTATTCTAGCCCTAAGATGACAAACATAAACTGTAAAAAAGTTCATGTCAATGACTTAATTGTTGGTCTATAATGATATTTAAAGAACTATGAAAATGAAACTCTCTCGTACGGTTAACAAAAAATTATAATTTTACCTTAAATGTGCTAATTGTTGGAGATTAGATTGCATTTGAAGACTGCTGATTCTCACCAAGAAATATTCACCCAAGCAGCAACAATGAATCCTTTTTTACTCAATTTTATGGGATGTTTTACCAGTTCTTGCACGTAATCATTCTCATTAAAGATTCCTCAGATAGGAAGAGAATGGTTTTAATGCACAACAAATGGTGATTACAAGCAGAAAAAGTTTGTACCTCAGTGTATATGTTAGATGACATTTCAGGAGCGGTTGTGTTAGATGAAAATCATCATCAACATTGACACTCCATGAAAGAAAGTGTCTTATCTCAAGGGAATCTAGAGGGCGAAAGTGCTGAACTTTGAGAACCACTCAATGGCATAAGAAACAGATAAACTAGGAACTTGAACTCCAATGAAGAATCAACATTTTAAATAATACTTCATTTTATTATTATTATTATTATTATTATTAATAATAATAATAATAATAATAATAATAATAATAATTTCAATATTCAGACAGATGAAGGATGAAAATAATGGTAGCTCTCCAGAAGATATGTCTATGCTCACTGTGACACTAAAATAGAATGAGCTTGATTGCAATTCCTCTCTCCATATTATATAAAATTGGTGAAGATAAGAACTTAATATGAGCTAATAACTTTCTTCCTCCAAATTTTCTCGCAGGGACAGAAATATCATTATAACTGATATACGGGAAAGCTATTTTTCTACCCCTGAAGGAAAATTTGAAATAATATACATTTTGTATCAAAATCCGCAGGCTCAATGACCCGTTCTGAAAGCTAATGCACGAGCCGCTATGCAGCAGAGACTAATCTTAATGATAACAAGTATTTTTAAGCCCCAGAGGTGTAAAGTGTGGGGTCAGACATTAGAAGTCCTCCCCAGCATATTTGTCTCAGTCCTCCTTATTAGTGCAAATTTTCAGCCTAATAGGGAAAATCGGCTGTCTGAGTTAATGTGGAGAAGAAACACATGGGCAGATTTTCAACATCAGCTGAGCCAAAATATGACCTCTGTATGCCAGGGCTGCCCATATCTGGCCCTCAAATCCAAGTCCATCTCCGGTTCTCTCTCATTCCAGGAGATGAAATAAACAAACTTTCCCACTGATTGGCCAGACTGCTATCACGCTTCACTTCTGGTTAAACTTCTGACCCTCGAGGACCGTGATTTGGAGAGCCCGTAATATTGGGAGCCCTGCCGTATGCAAAAGCTTATGCTAGCAGTAAATGAAGTCCCTTACCAAAACTGGAGCCCAGCAGATGCAGGACACCAGCATTATGGCCAGGACCTGACAGATCATCTCCAAGTGCTGTGAGGTGCGCTTACAGCTCCTCCTGCTGGTGAGTTTGGAGCGTAGCAGCGTGAGACCGGTTACCGCATTGCACAGGATGGAGAGCGACAGCGATAGCAGGCCCAGGCCTGAGAAGAGCAAGGGGAGGAGGACGTCCAGCCAGTCCTGCGCCCCCTCCTGGCGGTAGAAGCACCAGCTCTTGGAGCGCTGCACTTGGTACGAGCGGCGGGTTAGGACGGGCAACAGGGCCACCAGGGCTGCCAGGAGCCACAGCAGGCCCACCAACCTCCTGGAGTGGCGAGAAGTGAGTACTGCCGCGTGGAAGAGAGGCCGGGTGACCCCAAAACAGCGCTCCGCTGCCATGGCGCTCCCCAGGAGCAGGGGGCTGAGACCAAAGAACACCATGCAGGCTCCAAAGACGTCGCAGAGGACACGGCGGTAAGCCAGGACCTCCCAGTCCATGTCCACGCTGTAGACATATATCACCAGCGAGCCATTGATGAAGTGCCCTAGGAAGTTGGTGGTGACCAGGCTACTGGCAAAGAGTAGGAAGGAGGCTCTGGTCTTCAGGCGGAAACGGCGATAGGCCTTAGCCAGGATGACCAGTGCCAGCATATTGGACAGCATACCCACGCTCATGGATATCACGGTGTCCCAGACAGACAGGGTCGTCTGGACTGAAGTGCTGTTGGAGGAGCCATATTCCTCCCTGGCTGTCCCATTTCTGGACATGACCAGGAAAGCGGCCAGCCTGCAATGGGATAGACCATTTAAAAATACACTCTATTTTCAGCAGTAGGCTATTAGTAAGTCGTAAGATCACAAATATATGATGAGAATTTTCTTAACTGAATAATTACCAGTCGTAATTGAAAGTAAAGAGTTCTAGATCACAGTAGGTTTCAAATTTGGTTCAGGGGCCTCCTTCTGTGTCCCGGATTTTGTTCCAACTACAATTACAATCCCAGAACTTTTACAAGCTGATCATTTTTATTAATTGCTCCTCATGTTTGAGCCATGTTGATTCAGTATATACGCTGGTAAAAAGTAAATACTCCTGTGTTCATACTATGCTTATTGTGAAATATTGCAAATAATAACAACATATAATGAGGTAATTATTTATAGCCTGTAATAATTTAGACGCTCTGAATTGGGCAAATTCTGGAATCCTTATCACCAGAACTTATCACTTGATGATAATGAGTCCAGCTGGAATTTCATTATTAAATTTAAGGTAAGAATTATGACAGAAATTTAACACGTCATGCAATCTTATTTATCCAATCCAAATTATTAGTGTCAATCAATCATTTGATAAGAAGTTACCAACTTTTATATAATGGTTATGCACAACAAGCGCAATACAAACAGGAGAGTTTTATATTCACGGCATTCATAGCTATATCTCAAATAATGTGGCCCAACCCTGCAAAAAATATTCTTTAGAATTTCTGTAGAACTGAATGGAACTCTTTTGAAATTCTTGTTAATTTCTTCAGAACTTCAGGTTCTATAGAAAGCCTAATGAAAATTCTGTAGAAATTCTACAGACTTTCTTCTTATCCACAATAAATTCTTTAGACTGATCAACAGAACCCTTGAGAATTTTACAGAAGGCTCAAGGGATTTCTACAGAATTATAAAGAGCTGTGTCCACTATTAATTCTGTAGACGGGTCTGCAGAACTGGGAACTCAATAGAATATTTTCTATCTAAATTCTATAGAAATATCTCCATGTACAAAATGATTCCACAGAAGTAGTTCTCAACTTCTAGTTCAGATGTTGACAAAACACACTTCACAACCCCTGTAGGACAATACTTCATATAAGCTACTTAGCAAAGATCACTTCAGCTGATCAAGTGGCAAAGTAGTCACTGTAATCAAAGTCTGTTCCTCACTGTTCCAGCGCATTCTTCCAGCATGTGTGGTGTCGAAATAGTCTCAGAGTGAATGGTTGCTATCTTATTCGTACTTCTTTTTTGTGTGTTTTCTCTTATAATTCCTTCGCTGTAGTATAAGCGTGGGTTCTAGCATGTTTTTAGTGGGTAATTTGGTTTGGTAGTGGGATTGTTGGCAAATTTTATCGGCTTGGCTGTCGGCTAGGCTAACGGCTGGCCGACAGCACAACATGCCTCGGGTGGATTGTGGAGCTCATTTTGAGAGGTTGATTCGCCAATATGCAGTAAAGCTGTTGCCGAGTTGTTCGGTCGCGGAAGCTGGGTTAGCGGTAAGAAAGGTGGTGAGTTATAAGAATGGACTGTATATAAACCATCTAATCTGTCTCTCGGATGTACGGTTCTGCGGTAATTTTTTAGATAACACTGATAAAGCAGTGGACGTTATGGAAAGGGGAGTTAATTCATGACACTTATACTCTTGTTCTTCTTTTGGTGAACCCAGCTTGAAAGAGTTTGATTTCTTATGTTACTCTGTTTATTACCTCCGCCAACGAAGTCGGGGCGAGGTTATGTTTTTGCCCGTTTGTTTGTTTGTTTGTTTGTTTGTCTGTCTGTTTGTGAACAACATAAAAACTAATGCATGGATTTGGCTGAAATTTTGTGGGTGCCTTGCTATTACATCAAGGATGGACCCTATTGATTTTCACCACGATCAGTGAAACAATATGGCTGCCGCAGTACCCATCTTGAAATCGAACGACGCAATACCTCAACTTTGCTCCCACTTATGAAGTTCTATAGAACTTTAGGACCGAGGTTCTAGAATGCAGTTCTATAGAATAAGGTCCTAAAGTTCTACAGAATTTCTATAGATTTTCCTCGATTGAAATTCTGTAGAACATTTTTGCTGTGAAGAGGGTTAATATATCCTACAAACAAGAAGAGCTTGTAATTTATATGACTTAACAGCTTTTTACACCTCTGGCATTGCACTTTTGGGGAGAACAAACACAAGTATACACACGGAGGCCACAGGACCGAGTTTGAGAACCACTGAAGAAAACCTGGAAGAATATTTTTCGTAAAATGTACTCTTCAAAGGGGCATTTGCATTTAAAGAAAATAAGTACCAAAGTTTGTTTACTTTAATCTCATTATATGCCTGTCGTCTCCAGCTTACTTACTTCACAGAGTATACGCCTCATGCCTTGTGCTTAATTCACCCACACATGAGATGCAGATCATAGCTTCAGAGCGTGTGCTCCCACTGAAGCATTGCCTCCTATCATTTAGCATTTCGGAGGAGAAGTGAAACGAAGTACAGCTGATAGTCTGTGGTGTCTGGTGTTAAGCAGGGAGGTGTAAGTCATTTGCGACCCACAAGGGATAACCCAGGATACTCCACAATTAACAATATCAGTCCCATCAGTGCCCTGCCACCCTCAATCGTTCGGCTGAGTCTTAATACTTCAGTGAAACCCAACCATCAGAGATCAGACATAATGAGAGCCTTCATGCACCCAAAACTATTACTTCATCAAGTTCTGGACATTGTCAGCACAGGCCGTATTATTGACGCATATGTGACTTCCCCTGAATAAATACTTGCACTTTAATATTTTTCCTTCACAATATGTCTCTCAAGTCGCATGATACACTAACATTCTGTGAATATCATAATTGAAGGTCCCCTTTGCTAACGCTCTTGCCCTCTTGTGGAGGTGTGGAGGCTGTGCGTCCGAACTACATGATCTGCCCACTCACTGCACGAGGCATCCGTAGCTGCAGAAGTAGAGGGCTGTTATCACGGTTCATGGGCAAATATGCGATTTTTAATTCGTTCCTAATCTGTGCTTGGTCAAATCAGTCTCATAAAAGCAAATCCATTTCTACTGCAAATTAATGCACAGCAAGTGAGCGAACTTGAGGCTCGCGGTGTAATGGCAATTTCTTTCTCATAAATCCAGAAGCAGTGAGACTTGATGTGAGACTAGGAGCCCATCGTTACATATAATAATAAATAAACAGCAGAACGTTGTGGCCTTTTACTAATAGGGTATCCTCACTGAGAACTCAGTGTAAATAATTTAGTATTTAAAATTGACATCAGCAAAGTCATATTTCAGCGTTTGGCCAGGAAAAAAATGCTTGTCTGCGCAAAAGCAGCATTCGTTTAAAAAGCGCACACCATACTTAAAACGATTACACCATCAGTATATTAGATATTTCAAATTCTCGTTTATATGACAACCTTAGAGAAGCAGATCTCCGATTCCCTCAAAGTCACGTTTGATTGTAGGCTACATTGAATGATTTATGAAATATGCTATATTATTCAAATTAAATATTGCCTGTCTTTATATCTCACTTTTTATGGCTAACTTACGTGCATTGGCTACAACCCAAACACGCAGATTGATCGAGTTTCCGACACCGGATTAAATATTCAAAACAAAACTTATAGGAGACGATAATATGATTTGAGATAAAGTCACAAAAAATGAAATCGCGCAGCCTCCTCGTGGGACAGGGGGCTTTACCTCAAACCAAAAGCCATGTAGGCTGAACTACCGTCTGCATATATTTATGCGCAATAACCAGACACATATTATAAGTGAGAATTCTTACCTCTCCCACGTCTGTTTATTCCGAATAGTTCTGAGAATGTTGCTCCTTGTTATGCGCTGAAACGTCTCAAACGATCTCCAAATTCCAATGAGATTGAGCGGCGTGGTCTGTCCAGTATTTAACTCTCAAAACGGATGTTTTAGTGCCTGAATCATGTTCAAGGTTCCATTGACATAACGAACGAGAGCGGAAGAGAATCTAAATACATCCATACATAGAAAATAACGTTCGCTAACGTGAAAAGACACGTTACATGGTGATGTATGAAGAATAATGTAAAACAATTGGACTAATTTGTGCTAATGGTTAGTCCACGTAAAATTGATCAATCTTTAACCAGAATAAATAGCTTTTCACTTCATAACTGTTTACTCAGGACTATCCCCTGAGATAGCCCGATATGTAGTGAGTGTCAAGTAATTCGACAGTCCTCAGGAGAAAACTGAACGGTAGACTGAATTTGGACGCAATTTTCCAAGCTCATAGTATGGGTGTTTCCCTGCAACGAAGCATGTGTTCTCTCATAATTGCCAACTAAAGCGTGTAGAATTTGGCTGCCCAGTGCCTGACGCTGATCTGTCCACGCTCTATTCCTCAGGCAAACTTTCTTGTCAAGAAGCTTCATAATTATGGGTGTGCCCAACGAGGTGATAACAGAATTTTAAATATTCACGTTATCGATTTAGCAATCCCCCTTACTTAATTCGAATGATTATGAGCTCACAATAGATGGTTAATATTTTAGGAGAATTTGCTTGGGAAAGAGGTGAGATTTTACGCGTGATAAGACATTAGAACCAGCTTTCAGTGCAGTTCTCAGCGTGCGCAACTGGCGACGGGCAGGGCCAGCCACTGGCACAAACACTCAACACAGTCACTTCAGGCCACAGACATACAGTGGCGCTTGAAAGTTTGTGAACCCTTTAAAATTTTCTATATTTCTGCATAAATATGGTCTAAAACATCATTAGATTTTCACACAAGTCCTAAAAGTAGATTAAGAAAACCTAGTTAAACAAATGAGACAAAAATATAATACTTGGTCATTTATTTATTGAGGAAAATGGTCCAATATTACATATCTGTGAGGAGCAAAAGTATGTGAACCTCTAGGATTAGTGATTCATTTGAAGGTGAAATTAGAGTCCGGTGTTTTCAATCAAAGGGATGACAATCAGGTGTTCGTGGGCACCCTGTTTTATTTAAAGAGCAGGGATCTATCAAAGTCTGATCTTCACAACACATGTTTGTGGAAGTGTATCATGGCACGGACAAAGGAGATTTCTGAGGACCTCAGGAAAAGCGTTTTTGATGCTCATCAGGCTGGAAAACGTTACAAAACCATCTCTAAAGAGTTTGGACTCCACCAATCCACAGTCAGACAGAGTGTGTACAAATGGAGGAAATTCAAGACCATTGTTACCCTCCCCAGGAGTGGTCGACCAACAAAGATCACTCCAAGAGCAAGGCGTGTAATAGCCGGCGAGGTCACAAAGGACCCCAGGGTAACTTCTAAGCAACTGACGGCCTCTCTCACTCAGCCTAATGTTAATGTTCATGAGTCCAACATCAGCAGAACACTGAAATACAATGGTGTGCATGGCAGGGTTGCAAGGAGAAAGCCACTGCTCTACTGAAAGAACATTGCTGCTCGTCGGCAGTTTGCTAAAGATCACGAGAACAAACCAGAAGGGTATTGGAAAAATGTTTTGTGGACAGATGAGACCAAAATAGAATTTTTTGGTTTAAAAGAGAAGTGTTATGTTTGGAGAAAGGAAAACACTGCATTCCAGCATATGAACCTTATCCCATCTGTGAAACATGGTGGTGTTTCAACATGGTTTAGGCTTGTTTTGCTGTGTCTGGGCTAGGACTGCTTGCCATTATTGATGGAACAATGAATTCTGAATTATACCTGCAAATTCTAAAGGAAAATGTCAGGACATCTGTCCATGAACTGAATCTCAAGAGAAGGTGGGTCATGCAGCAAGACAGCAACCCTAAGCACACAAGTCGATCTACCAAAGAATGGTTATAGAAGAATAAAGTTAATGTTTTGGAATGGCCATGTCAAAGTCCTGATCTTAATCCAATCGAAATGTTGTGGAAGGACCTGAAGCGAGCAGTTCATGTGAGGAAACCCACCAACATCCCAGAGATGAAGCTGTTCTGTATGGAGGAATGCGCTAAAATTCCTCCAAGCCGATGTGCAGGACTGATCAACAGTTACAGGAAACGTTTAGTTGCAGTTATTGCTGCACAAGGGTGTCACACCAGATACTGAAAGCAAAGGTTCACATACTTTTGCCCCTCACAGATATGTAATATTGGATCATTTTCCTCAATAAATAAATGACCAAGTATAATATTTTTGTCTCATTTGTTTAACTGGGTTCTCTTCATCTACTGTTAGGCCTTGTGTGAAAATCTGATGATGTTTTAGGTTATAGTTATGCAGAAATATAGAAAATTCTAAAGGGTTCACAAACTTTCAAGCACCACTGTACATGTGTTTTTCAACACGCTGTTATAATCCACGACGCAAATTCATTCATTAGGCTAATGGTGGATGTGATTAATTTTGGTTGTTATATTCCTTTCATTACATGACTGGTTATTAGACCACAGAAGCCAGATGGTTTGAGTGATTATGTGTTGTTTAGTTCCTTATCAAAGATCCTTTCTTACAAGGATGGATACCTTCGGTAAATTATTAATTTCTTTGAATTGATTAGTATTCATTGGCTACTCAGCGCAGCACTTAGGTGCAGCAGCTCTCAATCCTGAATTTGAGCCGACAACCCAGAGGTTATTCAGGGACTTCCATTTCATTACCCCATGTTACCATGTCATTTCCTGTGCGGAGAAAGAAGTACAACCTGTTTCCCTCATACCTGTCACTGGTGATTTGTTTATAATGAACACATTTCCAATAGCATGGTTTTGCAACTGTGCTGTTCATGAAGGGAGAAATTTCATCTATCTTTTGCACTTTGGTATATTCAAAAATACACGACCACCGAAGAGCAGCAGACAGTGTATTGACGCCAATTCATGTTCTTCAGGCAATCAAATTCTATTCATAAATGTTTGGGAAATGTCAGTTAAAATTCTCACATAGTTACAGATGCATTGTATGAATAAAAGTATCCTATAGCTATGTAAGCAGATTATATTCTGTGGAAACAGGAAATGCAGACTTTCATTTTTTGTGGGCCTTAGTAATCAATGACCCTATGTATTGTTTATGATTTGGGTAAAACTTGTCCCCGGGTCACCAGTTCAATAACATTTTCTTCAAGTATCTAAACTGCTGTGGCTTTTCCTGGAAAATGTTGAACTAAGATAGATGTGTGTTTTCCATTGCTTTTCCTGTAAATCTTTGGCACAAGACTTTATTAATCCACGCAGTAGATGAGTGATCTTTAAACTATGGGACATAGTGAACCAGTGAGCAACACTACTCTTACTTTTTGTGTACCCTCAAAATAGATCTGCTTTGCGGCGTATAAAATAAACAGTTATGATTTTATAAATCTTTCCAGCACTTTTGTGAAATTTATTTTATTATTTATTTATACCTTTTTGGCACACACTTTGCAGGAATTTCATCTGTTCATGTGCTGAGCAGCTTTTAAAATTGTTGTAAATAAATACACGCAAATCATTCAGCAATCCAACTGCCAAGTTCACACTTCTTATATTTTAGTGTGGCACGACTGGGACTAGTTGCCTCTAGAGGTCTCAAAATACTCTGTGTAAAGTAGTTTTTTGGTGCATTACAGAAATTATAGGGAAGGTAACGACGAGCAAAAGGCTTGTCTGGTGTCTCAGGTGGCAAAACAAACCACAGTGAAAATATTTTTAATTATTTGTATTCAATGAACGTTGTCACAATATGCCATATGACTTTATATCCAAACCCCAATTCCATTGAATTTGGGACATTGTGTAAAACGTAAATAAAACAGAATGCAATGAATTGCAAACCTCATAAACCCACATTTTATTCACAATAGAACATAGACAACATGCCAGATGTTGAAAGTGAGACATTTTACCATTTCATGAAAAAATATTAGCCCATTTTGAATTTGATGGCAGCAACACATCTCAAAAAAGTTGGGACAGGGGCAACAAGTGGTTGGAAAAGTAAAAGGTACTAACAAAAATCAGCTGGAGGAGCATTTAACAACTAATTAGGTTAATTGGCATCAAGTCAGGAGCATGACAGGGTATAAAAGAACAATTTAGAGAGGCAGAGTCTCCCAGAAGTAAAGATGGCAGAGGCTCACCAATCTGCGAAAAACTGAGTCTAAAAATTGTGAAACAATTTCAGAAAATGTTCAATGTAAAATTGCGAAAACTTTGAATGTCCGACCATCTACAGTACATAATATCAACAAAACATTCAGAAAATCTGGAGAAATCTCTTTGTACTAGGGACAACGCTGAAGGTCAATATTGGATGCTCGTGATCTTCGATCCATATGCGAACACGATCTAGAAATGTCACTGCCTTCTCTCAGCCAAAGCTCATTTAAAATGGACTGAGGCAAAATTGAATACTGTTCTGTGGTCACATGAATCAAAATCTGAAATTCTTTTTGGAAACCGCAGACACTGTCGTGCAGACTAAAGGGGAGAGGGACCATCCAGCTTGTTGTCAGTGCTCAGTTCAAAAGCTTGCACCTCTGATGGTATGGGGTTGCATTAATACCTATGGCATGGCAATTACACACATGGATAGGTTTTATCAGTGTGAAAAATATATAGAGGTTTTAAAACAAGTCTCTTTCAGGGAAGACCATGCATATTTCAGCAAGACAATGCTAACCCACATACACCATCCATCACAACAGCATGGTTTCGCTGTAGAAGAGACCGGGTACTGACATGAACTGCCAGCAGTCCAGACCTTTCACCTAAAGAAAACGTTTGGCACATCATAAAAAGAAAAATCTGGCTTAGAAGACCCAGGACTGTTGAGCAGCTAGAATCCTACATCAGACAAGAGTGGGACAACATCCCTCCTCCAAAACTCCAGCAATTGGTCTCCTCACTTCCCAGATGTTTACAGACTGATGTTAAAAGAAGAGGGGATGCTCCACAATGGTTAACATGGCCCTGTCCCAACTTTTTTGAGATGCATTGCTGGCATAAAATTCAAAATGAGCTAATAGTTTTCATGAAATGGTAAAATGTCTCACTTTCAACATCTGATATGTTGTCTATGTTCTATTGTGAATAAAATGTGGGTTTATAAGATTTGCAAATCATTGCATTCTGTTTTTATTCACGTTTTACACAAAGTCCCAACTTCATCAGAATTGGGGTTTGTACATACAAAGCAGTGGGCATGACCTTCAACTACAACTCAGTTTCTGAAAAAGTTGGGATGCAATGGAAAACACAAGTAAAAAGAGAAAGCAGTGATTTATCAATTGTTTTAGATCTGTATTAAATTGAAAACAGTATAACATAAAATATTTTTTACCTGACCAACGTTAATGTTTATAAAAAAAAAAACTATTCAGACAGGGACAATATAAGACCTGGAAAGTGTTAGTATAATAATAATTTTTAAATAATGAGTGTAAAGGTTTTGAACAGGTGAAAATACTTGGACATGAAAATGAAAACTACAAAGACCCAGCTGTTTACAAAGAAGTGGTCAAGGCTTGCCAGTCTGCAAAGTTTATAAACAGCATATCTCAGTGTAATGTTGCAACTATTTTGAGGACTCTGCCCTCTTCCCTGTATAGTATTATTGAAAGATTTTTGTTATTTGAAGAAATCTCAACACAAAGGAGGTGGTGAAAATCAATGGAAAACACAATGGCAAACGTACCCTCTGTCCCAACCTTTCTGGAACATGTTGCAGGCATAAAATTCAGAATTAGTCGTTCTTTTTCTCTAAAAGAAAAAATATCATGAAGTAGCCAGGGGGAAACATTCAATATCTTGTCTTTGCGCTGTTTTCAATTCAATAAAAGCCTAGGATGAAATACTCATCTGCTATGATTCAGACTAGGAATCAAGTACTGAGGCAAAGTACAATCCAGTAGTTAGGTTTATTGATAGAAATACCGTAACAGTGGGATGAACCATAGAAGAAGAAAGGACAGTTCAGTCCAGCTGTTGTGGGCCATGCAGGGCAACACCAATATCTAGTCAGTGGCCTTCCGGGCTGTTGTCTGGGTGGAGTGCGCGCTGTTGGAGCAGAACTGTCACCAAGGAGGATGGAGTCGCTTGAGGGGAACTGACTTAAACTAGATTAATTTGAACACAGTCCCAATCCTGGGCCCTGAATAGGCTTGGGAGCTTTTTCAGATTAAATAAGTAAGTAAATAAATAAATCAAATATGTTGTTAAAGATTACATTCACTTTTCTAAAGACAAAGAGTGCCTTCAAGGAAATGCTGCCTGGTTCTTAGCACAAATAGTGAAATACAATTCAGCAACTTGCAATTTAAAGACAGGCAAGGTTCTGAATTAAAGGAGAAACGGAAGGGATTCACATGAAGGTTGTGATACAAATCACTATTTTGGTTGTTTTATTAGCATTTTCCAAATCATCCCCAACCTTTTGGAAAAGAGGTAGTGTATTTGTCCCTAAAAGCTGCCATGCCACTTTTACTATAATTTCTTCAATGATAGTCAGAAAAGAAATAAATACTCCTCAATTTGAGCTGGTGTTCAGTGATTGAGAGTATGTGAGAGATTGACTTCTGAAGATAAAATTTGTCAGACTCTCGTTGCAGCAAATAGTCCGAGGTCCATAAGTTTATACTTGCAGGAGTTTGGCTCTTTCTCAAACTACTCCTTCGCCATTAGCACTCCATGTGAAGTCTCCTGTGCAGGTTCGCAACGAACTCCTCATTGAAGGGAAACTGCTGGTCCATAATCCATCCTCAAAAAGAAGAATTCAAGACTACTGCTTACTTTCATTGCCTTTTGTCTTGGAAAAATATACAAACATGACACATACTGAACTTTGATTTGTCGCTGGTGGGATGGATTTTACAGCCATGGTCATCCATGATGGCGACACCAGACATGATGTCAGATCGTTGATACTGTCTGGGATAATTCCACAAATTGGCAAACAGCCCTGATCCAGACAGATGGAATCATCCATCACACTTGGTTTTGTTTACCTTAATCTAAGGACCAAATATTTCACTCCAGTGGAAAATGCAGAAGATTCAAGGATGTATACTTGAACCTGAAAGATCAGATACAACCCCAATTCTGAAATAGTTGGGACAAAGTGTAAATTGTAAATAAAATCAAAATTCTATGACTTTCAGATCACATGAGCCAATATGTTATTTACAATAGAACATAGATAACACTTCAAATGTTGAAACTGAGACATTTCACATTTATATCCACAAAATGAGCTTATTTAAAATTTTCTGGTTGCAACAGGTCTCAAAAAAGTTGGGACACAGGCAGAAAGGGCTGAAAAAGCTATTAATACATACAAGAGAGTAAGCTGAAAGAACATTTTTCAAGTAATTAAGTTAACTGGCATCAGGTGTGTAACATGATTGGCTATAAAAGGGATGTCTTAGAGAGGCTTTCTCTCTCAAGTAAAGATGGCCAGAGACTCTTCAACCTGTGAAGGCTTGCGTAAGAAAAATTGTGGAATACTTAAAAAACAATGTTTCTCAACATTGTTGCAAAGGCTTTGAAGGTCTCATCATCGACAGTGCATATCATCATCAAAACATTTAGAGAAACTGGAAAAATCTCTGTGCGTAAAGGACAAGGCTGAAGACCTTTACAGGATGCCCGTGATCTTCGGGCCCTCAGACGCCACTGCATCACTCACCGGCATGATTCTGTCATGGACATTACTAAATGGGCCCAGGAATACTTCAAGAAACCACTGTCTGTAAACACAGTCTGCCCTCCATCCACGGATGCCACCTAAAACTCAATCATGCAAAAAGGAAGCCACTTACCTACTTCCTTATGCCTACTACCCCTCCTGAGGCATAGGCCGCCTACAAGGGTCCTCCAGGCATCCCGGTCCTGTGCCAGTCTTTCCAGCTGTCCCCAGGTGTACCCTGCTTTCTAGCGGTCGGCATCTAGGTCGCGGCGCCAGGTGTTCCTTGGCCTGCCTTGTTTCCTTTTACCTTGGGGGTTCCACGTCAGCGCTTGCCTTGTGATGTTAGTAGGTGGTTTGCGCAGGGTGTTTCCAATTTATCTCCAGTGTCTCTGAAGGATAATTTCTTCCACCGGCTGTTGTCTGGTCCGTTGTCAAAGATCTTAGTTGCTGATGATTTCCGGCCAGTGGATGCGAAGAATCCGTCGCAGACAGGTGTTGATGAAAGTATGGATCTTTTTGGTGGTTGACAGTGTGGTCCTCCAAGTTTCCGATCCGTACAACAGGACTGGCTTTATGTTGGAATTGAAGAGTCGGATCTTGGTGTGGACTGAGTAGCTTCCAGACTTCCAGATGTTCTTTAGTTCTTTAGGTTGAAGGCTGCTCTTGCTTTGCCTATTCTGAATTTCACATCTGCGTCGGTTCCTCCCTGTTTGTCCATGATGCTACTGAGGTAGGTGAAATTATCCATCTCCTCCAGAGCTTCACCTTCAAGGCTGATCGGTGTTTAGTTGTAGGCGTGGACTCCAATGGTCTTGGTCTCGCCTATGGATGTTCAGCCCCACTCATCTTGAGTTCTCTGCGACTGCTGAGGTCTTGTCTTGCATTCGCTGGTGGGTGTGAGAAAGTAGCGCCAGGTCATCAGCAACTCCAGGTCGTCTAACTGGTTCCGCAGTGTCCACTGGATCCCATTCCGCCGCTCTGACGTTGAGGTCTTTAACAGCCAGTCGATTACCAGCAGGAACAGAATCGAGGACAGCAAGCCTCCTTGTCTCACCCCTGTTCTCACTTGGAAGGCGTCTGTAAGATGTTGGCTATGGACTACTTTGCAGATCATACCTTCATATGAGTTCTTGATGATATTGGTGACCTTCTCTGGGACTCCGTAGTGTCTCAACAGCTTCCACAGGGTTTCTCTATCCACGCTGTCGAACGCCTTCTCGTAGTCGATGAAATTAACGTATAGGGGAGAGTTCCATTCCAAGGACTGCTCCAGGATTATTCACAGTGTGGCGATCTGGTCCGTGCAAGATCTTTCCTTCCTGAAGCCAGCCTGTTGAGCTCGTAATTGTGTGTCTGCTGCTTCTTTCATTCTATTAAGAATGACTCTATCGAAAACCTTGCTTGGAATGGACAGCAGTGTTATCCCTCTGTAGTTTTTACAGTTGCAGAGGTCCGCTTTCTTAGGGATCTTCATGAGGTAGCCTTCTTTCCATTCTGTTGGAGTTTGCTCTTCCAACAATGGAAGCCATTGTTGAGCATAATCCATAAGTGCCACCGTATTCTGTGGGCCAAGGCTCATCTAAAATGGACTGAAGCAAAGTGGCAAAGTGTCCTCTGGTCAGACGAGTCCAAATTTGATATTCATGCAGGAAATCATGGGCGTTGTGTCCTCCAGGCTAAAGAGGAGAATGACCACCCCTTAGCGCATACGATGTGGGGTACTTGCATATTTTAAAAAGCACCATGAATGCTGAAAGGAATATAAAGCTTTTAGAGCAACTTATGCTCCCCTCCAGACAACATCTATTCCAGGGAAGGCCTTGTGTATTTCAGCAGGACAATGCAAAACCACATACTGCAGCTATAACAACAGCATGGCTTCATAGTAGAAGAGTCCTTGTGCTGAACTGGCCTGCCTTCAGACCTGATTTTTCATCGATTGAGAACATTTGGCGCATAATTAAATGAAAAGTCCGTCAAAGGAGACCCAAAACTCTCCAGCAGCTGAAAACCTGTATTAAACAAGAGTGGGATCAAATTCCAATGGCTTAACTCAGGAAACTTGTCTCCTCAATGCCCAGTTGCCTCCACTCTGTATTAAAAAGAAGAGGAGATGCAACACCATGGTGAACAGGCCCCCGGCCCAACTTTCTTAAGACCTGTTGCAGCCATCAAATTTGAAATGAGCTCATTTTGTGCATAAAATTGTGAAATATCTCAGTTTCAACATTTGCAATGTTATCCCTGTTCTATTGTGAATAAAGTACTAGCAGGTGTGAAGATTAATTTTCTGGTTCAGACAGGGAAGAAAGTTTTGTATTTGAGAGAAAGAAAACCTCAATCACTATGTCACCAACAGTCCGATGTTGAAAATGATGGATGCAGAATTATGTTTCGGGCCCAGCACTGGCCTAAGGAAAAATATCAAACAGGTGAAAGCTTGTATAAATATGGCTACTCCATTGCACCCCTCCGCGCTGTAATGTTTGGCTGTGGGGTAAGCTCTTGAACCCGAAGGTCCCCGTTACCGGGGCAGCAGCGCATCTCACGAAAAACAATATACAAGGACATGGTAACTGCACAGCAACATCGTCATATACCCACTTAACAGGAAGAAACTTGGCTAAAAACTCATGATAACTATTATCACTAAAACAAAACACAATTCTAACACCAAGCCACTAAATGAGCTCATAGCAAAAATATGTAAACAGTGCATGTGTCGCATATGTGGTGCTAGCGAATACATTATACAAAGCGATACATTATATAACAGCAGAGACACTATCGATTCTAGCCATATTGGGTTTATCGCTCCATGACCGAAACTCACTGAATCAGCAGCCAAAATAGAGCAAAAATGAATTGTACTTCATACAGTCATAATGATAAATTATGTCTCTCCATAGCTGTCTTGCTTTCAAAGTTGTGTTCAAGGGCATAACAATGCTGCTTCTATTAATTTCAAAGTCTCTTTCTAACACTTAAACGATTGCTGACAGGCCCCAGGTATTTTCAGGTTCAGGAGGAGCTTTCTGATGGGCAGTAGGAAAACGCATTTGCTTTCGGCAACTAGTCAGTGATTTGACATCACGAAAATGGCTTCCTCCCAGAGAACAAAAGGTCTAATATGCTACCTATGATTTATTTAAAGTTCTACAAAAACATAGATACCGGAGGTGGAGTGGGACAAACGTAAGTAAAAATGATTCTACACAGCAATTTTAATTGAAGTGATCATATGGTGCAAATGGCTGACTAGGACCATCGCCCTTTAAGAAGCCAGCTTTTGAAACCAGTGCACACATAAGGACACACTTGCCCCAAATCCATTGGAAAATGGAAGTAGTCATCAATATGGCTAACAACAGATGTGTTTAATAGATATAATTGTACCACTTCCGGTAGGGCAGAATGAGATGGGAAAGTTTGCAATGATGTAGACTCGCTGTTGGATGGTTTTACAGTCCACTCCAGTGGCAAAATGGAGGGTATATAGGGTATACTCACCTCTTTTTCTGTCCATATACAGTATATCCACTTATCAGCTAAAAAGCCATTGAAATACATCAAAGAGTACCCACTGTGTGCTTGGAGATCTTCCCATCTACCGAATAGACTAGACCAAAGTCTTTTGGGACCACTACGCCGCCGGTCCACTCCCTCTTGCCGCTTGGTGAATTGGGAGAAGCTTCAAGGAATGAGAACAGGGAGTGGGAGTTGGTAGGGTGAGGGTGTTGTGTGTGATTTGAGATTGGGCCCTCTTCTGAAGGAATATAGATCCTGCACCTGATGCAGTCAGGCCGTAGACAATCATTCAACTACCACATTCTGCAATTGCAAAGCGAAACAGGGAGAGGCCTATCAACAAACAAAATCTCCTCCCAGGACAATGCATATTATTATTTGACTTAAGGATTTTCGCTCTCCTGATCGGTTGAGGCAAGCTCCGCCGGTCACTGAAAACAACGAGATTCACCACGGGAAAGTGCGAGAGAGGAATATAACAATCCGACGACCTGGAGCTAAAAATAGATAAGGCTTCCCCGCAATATCTCCTGACAGTGTTCGTATTTTGTGCTGCCTCGTCCTTGTGAGGAGCTCTATGTTACAGTTGTCGCCCTTCTCTTATTTTGTATTTTCAAGTAGGGTCATATAATAAAACAGTTCAGTCAGATAAACTAATGTATTAACAACTGAACAAATTTATTAACATGTAGATATAATGACATTTGAGTTTGGCGAAAGGTTCTGCTCTGGAGGTGCTCTCTACCAAGCATAGCAAGAACATACTAAACAACAACAAAATCAGGTGGGCAGCAGAACTTAAGAATCCCCCCCACTGTCAGACAGAGCAGAACCAAACAGGTGGAGGTGGAAAGAAAAGCACATTTTTCACCCTACACGTGAGGCATCAGATTAAGCAACAAAGTCGTTCATGCTGATTGTGCTTAAATGGACCAACGTAATAGGTTTTTTGCTGTTGCCGCTCTGTGATTGGAGTACTCTCGCTGATGCAGACAACCGCATAGGTGATGTGGAATGACCCGAGTTTCCTGCCTGAACTAGTTCCACTTATTTATTGACTTCAATGAGCGGTGAATCCAATGATTTATCCACCTTGGTCAAGTGGTCTTCACAGAGGCACATAATAATGCATCAGACTAAAGTTGAAGGTGTCCTTTACGTTTTTGTGACTTCTGTTTTACGGAACCATCGCCTCCTTGAACTTTCTACAAGCCTGTTATCGTCTGCTGAGTGGATGAGCGATAATGAAGGGCGAGCAAATCAAATGTATTTTTGTTGATGCATTTCTGTGAACAAATTTGTGATCAACAAGTTTTACGTCACTGTCATCTTGTTCATTTGAGGTGCGAATGACTGCAAAAAATGACAAAGGAAATATTTTTTTTTTACATATTGATGTCTTGAATTTGACTGTTTTCGCAATTCAGTGTAATTCGAAGGGAGTGATTTTAAACAACAAAGGCAGCGAATACTGACACAGTATGTGAGAATGTTCATATTGCCCGAGCACAAACTGTGTTTAAATACGAGAGCGGAGAAGATGGGGATTTCTGGAGATGATAAATGTCAATGACCTTTTGAAGACTGAAGAACAAAAAGCACAGCCATTAAGCTAGAAGGAGCCATGGTGTGGAGATAAGATCTTCTGTCAGGTTGCAACAAACAAAATATGTTTTATCATATGCAGTGACTGCCTCATATCCTTTTATGGTCTCACCAAATAATTACATTTATCGGTTCATTTGTCTTCTGAAGTCACAAAGAAACAATATGAACAATGCTTGAAGAATACAAAGCAATTTTTTAATGGATAGTTTAGCTTCATCCATTAATTTCAAAGTTGTATCAGCAAATTTGTCTTTTTTTATGGGAAATCTCCTGGGCTAAATGACCTTTTACTCAAAGGATACATTTCAAAGAAACAAACTTCAGCATCGACAATGACTCAGTGTTTTTGTTGTGCAACATTCCTATTTACAGTTATCGGAAATCCTCGGTCAACAAACAAGAAATTGACTGGAGGTAACCTTTAAAAAGGTTATGACACAAAATTAAAATGGCTTTCAAAACATCACTTCAAATCCTTAGCCCTGGAGGACAGGGCCCTCTAAGGAGTTGTATGACTCATTTAAGGAGCAAAAATATTGACTGAAGACCCAGCATTAAACCATCATTGACTTTAGATCGGAAGCTTCAAAGCACATAAACCACACGCCCGTCTTTGTGACTCTGACATATACTGTATATTGCCAACCTTGATGAAATCTCTGAGGAATAGATCAGGATTAATCAAGGAATTAATTGTCCATTGACAGGAGGAACAGGAATATTGTGGTGGTCATTTGATGGATTACTGTTGGTTATTAAAAAAAAAAAAAAAAAAAAACTCACTCGTTTGCAGTGGTGGTGTCCCTTTAATCTTTCTTCCACGTGGTCTTATTTGGCTCTTTGCAGGGCCTGCTGACAATGTGCCGTAAATTGCCTTAATTTCCCTTCCTGGGAGCTGCATTGGAAACACCTGCTGAAAGTATCTGGGAAAAACATGCGAAGAGAGAGGGAATCTATCATGTTTTGCTTTGTTATTTTAGCATTGGTTATGAATTTTAGCACTCGCTCTCAAAATGGAGCACTTTACCTTGATTGGGTGCACTGAGGAAGCCTGAAAAAACAGCTCACACAGGAGGCTGAGTACTTTATTAAAGGATGACCATAGATTATGATATGAAGACACTGTCATGATGAAAATCAGTAGCATGAGGAGAAAAGAGATTAGTGACAAATAAATAAAACTAGAGCCTCCGCCAATGAATTCAATGTTATTTTTGCCAGTATTAGCTAGCAACCCCTGTGTTCATGCAGTCCCGTAGTCTTCACGCAAATGTTTTTCATTTGTTTTTGACCTTTTGTACGCCCTTGACCTTTGACCTTGACCTTCCAAAATCAAATCACCTCTTCCTTGAACAACACCAAATTTGATGAAAATCCATCTATAACTTTTTGCGTAATCCTGCAAACCAACCAACCCACCAACAGGCAAACGGTAATGATCACATGACCTCCTCAAACTTCAGTGGGAGGAGGTAATAAAATAAATCCTCAATGAATGTGATACTGTGCATGAAACCTTCATTTAACACACTACGGGCCAGAAGTTTGGAAGCAAGGCCAATACAGGTGAAAAAATTTGGAAGCAACTTCAAGCTTCTGTTCACAATGCTTTTCTTAAAAACCAGCATGAAATCTATGGATTTTGGGATGTATTTACTGAATGATTAGACCTTTCTTTCATCAATATGCACTATTTCCCTCTATTTACCTTTAGGTACTGTATACACTGATGTTACCGGACCATTGCTGAATAAATCTTAACAAAAGAAAATAGGGGCTTAGTTTTTGGGTTGAGAAGATTTGCAAGAGTCACAACTTCAGCAAAAAAGTAAAAAAACTAATCAACAGTTTGCATTATTTATTTTATGTCATGGTTTACAGCCCACTGGATGCCAACGATGCCTGATAATTTGAGTAAAAAATGTATTTTGAAAAGTGCCTCTTTATATAATAATCATGTTTATTTTGTTGCAAAGTGTGCCAATGAAACGATGATCTTTTTTGTACAAATTTGATCTTGCTTCCAAACTTTTGGCGTGAAGTGTATGAAGTGAAAATAAAATGTTATTTGTTTGTGGTATATAGAAATCATCAAATTTACAGAGCATCTGCTGGAATTCTTACTTCTCCAATTTGCCAGTCATCAGGCCTGTTTCACATTGGCCCATTAAGAGATCTGCTGGTACGCGCATGAGGGAAAAAGAATAGAAACCTTTCCTTCACCGAATAAGCCAAGAAGCACAAACAATCTATCAAAACGAAGCCCAGTGTCAAAATATGGTCATGTTATTCTGCATCAAATGGAATTACAAAAGTACACAGACAAACACTGATGGGACACAAATTTTAGTGACAATGTTCAGCAACCACAAATGATCTAAATTTTAAAAGGGATCGCTGTGCTTTTGTCATGGATGGAGTCATTTATAAACACGGACATTGTTATTACCACACATATTGGAACACCTGTTCTGCACACAGGCAGGTGTATAATTAGAAATCCACAAGCGATATCACACAATGTTAAATTTACAGAGTTTTCATCTGAAACTGCAAATTGTGAATACACCAGCAATTCAATTGTTCCAGCCCCCTGGGTTGCTTGATGGATTTGTAAAATCCAAGGGTATTCAAATGACTGCATGATCTGCATTTCATTGTTGCATTTACGCGACAAGCTTCTGGAAATATGGGCAATTTCAAGTCAATTATTATTGGCACTCTTGATACAATTGAGGAAAGAAGGCTGAATATTACAGGCAGCATAGAGAATAATCCATATGTTGAATTGAAACTTAACTCTATTATACTATTCCAAGACATATACATATCTATAAGTAATGTAACCACATGGACTCCGAATTACTTTGCCAAACCTTCGTCAAGTATTACAGTGCATAATTACATCCACAAAGGCCCATTAAAACTTTACTTTACAAAAAAGTAGACTCATGTTAACAGCATACAGAAGTGCCGTTGACTTTTCTGGACTTGGAGGCATCTGCAAAGGACCATCATACAGTGTAAATGTATATTGTGGTCAGAAGAATATATTTTTTTGGTCTTTTTTCGAATAAATGGACACTCTGTACTCTGGACCAAAGAAGAAAAGGACCGTCCAGACTGTTACCAGCAAGAAGTCCAAAAGCTAATGGGATTGTTTCAGTGTTCTTAGCAGAGCTATGTTGCACTTTGAGGCGGTACCATTAACAGCAAAAAGTACCATGAGATTTCGGAGCAGCATATGCTGCCTTCAAGAAAACAACTTTTCCGAGGACGACTATGCATATTTCAAACAAGACAAATAAAAACTTCATTACGCCTGCATTACAAAAGCATGGCTGTATGATAAGCAGGTGCGAGTACTTGACTGGCCTAATTGCAGTCACGACTTGTCCCCATTAGAAAATGTGTGGAGTATTTTGAAATGCAAAATGCAATGATGAAGACTCATGTCCTGACGCACACCTTCAGACTTCACCGTCACAGGAATAGGACAAAGTTACTATGAAACACTTAATCACTTAGTTAATGTTCAGGAATTGAAGACACCAAGTGTTGTGAAAAGGAATGGAAGTTTTACAAAGTCGAAAATACTTTACTGTTGCAACTTTTTTTAAACTACTGTATGTTGCAAGAATCAAAACTGGAATTAGTTTCTTTTGATAACTCACTAAACTCACGTGGTGCAACATCAAATACAGGACAAATATAATTTATAAATCACTGCTTTTTATAATCTGACTAGTTTTTTTTCTGATTCTGGGTTGTATTTCTTCGGGGATTTCCTGTAATCAACAAAATGGCCCAGCATTTTTCTGTAATTGCGGAGCACATGAATGATGACTTCCTTTCTACAAATGACCACATTATTCTTCGCGGTGATGACTAATCCCTTCATCTCTAACTTTATATAAAACTGCAATGTCCATGTTAATGAAAAGTCACACCCTTTATAAAAAACTTCAGTAACAGTAAGGTTTAATTTGAGGATTTTGAAGCAAGTATTATAAAACCAAGAAGGAACAACCATTTTTATACACAGACACCCCTCCCCCAATTTTAGGAGCTGAAATGAAATCGAACAGATTGACATAATTATTAGATAGAGCATTTTCAATGCTTGGTTGCAGACAGTAACTGCAGTTTTCAATACCTCGTTTTTAATTGGCATTTTTCCTTGAGGACTCTGCTCAGGTATTGGGTTATTTTCGTAGGACACATTGAGTGATTGATCATCTGCACAAAGACACACTGTCCAATGAGTTCTGAAGCACTTGAAATTTGGACATCAAGGTTTATCGAAGTAGATTATATAGCAGTCAAGAGTAACAGGATAGGCATAGGTAACCATTGTTTTTATATAAGAATATTTGACCTGGCTCAGTTATATCTTACATGCTTTCCACTACCTTCATAAAAAAACTATGAAAAAAATAAAACTATGAAAAACTCATAAAACTATGAAATTCCTTAGTAGGACAATGCCAATTCTCCAGCAGTTTGGTGAAAATTTGTAAACAAATATTATGGCAAGAAAATAAAATTTGCCTCCATTTGAGGAAAATTGACATTTAAAAATTGCAAAGCAGTTGAAATGACTTACTGATGTTTGTGTTCATCAGTATTCATTTGCATGCGGTCTGCAGAATAAATCAGGAGAGTTAAAGCTGGCTTAACCCTATAATGCTCTCTGTATCATATCTGATACACAGTGCTGCCACCTGGAAGGAAGAAGTGAGATTACAGGAGTATTTTCTCCCCTAGTCACTCACTTCAAGGTAGTAGCTCCCATGTGAATGGGAATTCATGAATTTCCTTGGACTTTGGCAGTGAAGTTCGGCATTCCAATGTAAATATTAGGTGTTGAGTTCTGGAGGGGTGCTGATTTTTGGCTGTATCAGATATGATACCCCCTGGAATTAGAAGTTCTGTTCAGCAATGTATATTTTGCAGTCACAAAACCTAATGATGAACAGTGGATCTGACTACTACCCTTCAATACTTCAAAAAATATTACTAAGTCATATTTTTCCTATAATAACGTCTGTGTCTGGCCATTACAAGGTTAATTTAGCACTGAGAGCGACACTTCAGACAAGTGGACTGCACAATGAAAACTATAGTTGAGGAATGCAGAGGGAACGAAGGGACACAGTCCCTCCTCTTGATGAAATGGGTCAGCTAAATTTCAAATCAAGTCCATCCTTTTTCCATTCAAAATGTGAAATGTAGCAATTTCATTATTACTCCGCACAAAGGATGAAGGGTATCATATTCGGAGGCATGTGTCCTTTTATTAATCAGCAGTGTAGTGCAAAAACAATTTGATCAAATCACACAAAACTTTCAGAAAAGGTGTGTATTCGTCCAAAGATCGCCAGATTAAATTTTGGACCCAAATGGGTCACGGTAATGGCCCGGGTTGGGTATGTTACGCCAGATGCCACTAGTTTTAAGTTGTTTATTGGACTTTCTTCTCTGTAGTTTTGCATTTCAATGTTTGGGAAATGCTACGAGTAAAATGTGGGGGGGGGGATTTGAAACAGAAATTCTGCCTTACTCGTTACTCAAATTATCAGGAAAAAAAAGAAATATGCACATCAAAATAAATTAATGAACCAAGTCCATGTCTGTGTGACAGGACATCAATCCTGTTAAAAGAATGCCAAAATGAATCCAAGGGAAAAGTTGATTATCTTTATTCATTCTAAAAGATAAAGTTTGATGCCAAAGAAATATTTTCCAGTTTAAAACATCACAAAACCATTCAGCAAACAAATAATTTATGAAAAAAAATGTCTATCATAATTCTATATATGAAATATGTACAGTATTCATCTAAAATGAAATGAAAATAATAATGCTAAGACGATATATGTGCCATTACCTCTCACAAGACAAGATTCCCATTAAAAAAAAAAAAAAAAAAAAAAACACAGATGAACTTGGTGAGAGTCAGATTCACATTTCTAAATAGCCAGTGTTTTACTCAGATATGGTAAATACAGCATAATTTCTGAGGAATGTTCGAGACGGAATATTTCACAATATTCCAAGGTGGCCCTACACAGGCACGACAACATCCCGCAAATTAAGGCATATTGTGATACACGAAAAAGTCCATGAACTACCCCATTCACCATCCTCTTCCTCACCCAGTCAATCTCATAGCCTGTAAACAACAAGGCTTGGCATAGCAGAAAAATATTAATTCAATATTACAAATGGGAACAAACTGTGTAGTTCATCACACATCAATCATCCCTATATGAGAGATAAAATGCCAAGGGGAAAAAGGACATCTCTCTATGGAAGTGATCATAATTTTCAAGGAGAAAAGAAGTCAGTGTTTGTGCTTTCAAGACTTTGTCTTGAGACATTTGCAAATTTACATTGAGAGCATTCATAAAAACATGTGCCTGCTACAATGAATTATCAAAAGATTTTTTTTAAATTTCTAAAACGTGAATGTAGTAAATAAAAGGAGAGCAGCAGTACTTTTAGTGAACAGCTCTACACAGCTGAAACTGGAATGAAAAGCAAAAAAAGATTTTTGAAATCTTTAAAAAAATAAACAAATAAAAAGTTTGTACCTTAAAATCCCTGTTGAATCTGTTCAATTGAAACTACAAGCTTTATAGAGCATCAAGTGATTCAAAAAGCAGCCCAGGGGGACGGCCCTCTGTCCCCTACGTTTGATGGAGGTCTTTCCATGTTCTGAGGGTTAGAATCGGCCCTGCTTTGCGTCACCGATGGCTCCCCAGACGTCGAACACAAACTCGTCTGGGAAGGCGAAATCTCCGAGAGCCTCGTCCAAAGCCATCGCAAACTCGTCCGGATTCACTTTGTCCTTTCCCACCTCCACCATGGTAGCAGCTGAAGAAAGGGGGTGGGGGGGAGAAAAGACCTTATAAAGTGAAAGGGGGCAGGTAAATGGGGGGGCACTGAATTACTGTGCCAGGGTGTCCAGAGGGAGGCTATTTAGGCAACACAGAGACTCAAAGGCAAGGCAGCTGCATTGCCCATATTCTAAGATCACCCTACGGCAGCCCCAAAAACCAATTCATTTATGCAAAGAAACTTCAGAAAACATAATGAATTTGGGATGCAGTTTGAAGGCAGGATGACATCTCTGAAAAGTTACACGATTGCCTTCAAATAAGCCAGCTAGCTTAAGAGCATTCTACAACCCAAGAATATCAAATATTATTCCAATGGGAAATAATTAATATCGGTTTTTAAACAAATTTAAAGCACTGCGTGCCAACACTTGGAAATAAGCCACCATGAATGCAGCAACAGTGCAACTGGAGATGCAGTTGATGCTGAGTGGAGCAACAAGAATCAGTCATAAATTGTTCCAAAAAAATGAAAACAAGTCGACACGGTCAACAACATCCCCTGCCAATTGTGTGCTTCTTTTTTCCGAACTCCATCAATGCATTTATGGTCTGAAGATACACACCAATAGTTTCTGAGAAAAGTTGTCCCCTTTCTCTCGGACGGATGGACAGACAGACACATGCACGCACGCACGGAGGTCAAACCTATATCTCCCATTGAGACAATCAATTTTGTTTGGTGAACACTCCAATCTGTGACAAGCAAAACTGGCAAAAACTTGATGGGCAGAGGTGATGGCACCAAAGCAAATAGATCATTCAAACCTGTTACTTCAGATAACTGATGAAATTTCACACTGTCCAAACATTTTAATGTTTCAGTTTGAGTAATGCAGCTGCATTTGGGGAACTGGTAAAACTTTAGACCCATTCTGAGTGGAGTTCCCAACATTTTAAACAGTCCCAAATATGTCCTGCTGAATTCAAGGATAATGTGTGTAATATGATGCGCAAGATCTAGATATATCATATTTGATGTGATGCTGTGGCTATAAAAACATGGTGTCCTGGGATTAAAATATTTCACTCAGTACATGAGTGATTTCGCTTCAGTGTAGCGCTGCAACCTGCAGATATTGAATAAGTATGAAACATTGCCCTGCAGTTTGGGATTTTTTTTCCTACTTTGAACCTACGTAAATGTAAATAAGCAAAAATCTAAGAGGATAATGTCTGTTTTATAGTGCTGGTCATATCATTTACTGAGCTGAGCCACTAGCTGTAAGAGAGCTGTACCCACCTAGTTCCATGTCACGGATTCCCATGTAGCTCTCTAGAAGGTCGTCTACTTTCCTGACAGCTTTTTCCTCAAACTCTGAAGGCTGGAAAAAAAAAACGAGTTTTGTGACTGCAAAACTCAGTGAAATTCACCAAAACAAAACAGCATAGTCAGCACTTGTCCTCACAATACTACTGAACGGTCAGAGCTGAGCAGGAGCAGAGTAATTTGTTGAATGAAAACCAATTTAAATTTGCTCACGCAGCAGATGAAATGACAATTGTTTTTTGTTTTTCTTGGTGTGCCGGGCAGACAAAAACAAATGTAATTCAAAAACAACCTTCACTTTTCGCACGTCTACTTGATTGTGTGACACCCAGTGGAACAATCAATTTCCAAAGATTCAATGCTTGTATTCTGAATCACCGCAGCCTCATGAGACATTAATGAATACCTAATTTCCCCCCACCCCCCCCCCCCACCCCGGAAAGGTGGCTGAAGTTCACCCCAACATTTTGTTCCAGTGAAATAGGCGAACACTTCCCAAAAGCTTAATTGCAAACTATGTTAGTAACTGACACAGTTTGTCCATATACAGTAGTCAATGGTTAAAACCATGAGAGTCTGCATCTGTGCTTTTGGGAAACTTACCCCAGATAAGCCAACAGGCACAGACATTAAGTCAGCGAACAGAGCTAATATCGAAAATCAACTAGCAGAGCTCACGAGTGAAAAAAATTACACAAGGCACCCCACTCCTGAGCAGATTTGCCCAAGATCTCAGATGACTATATCAAAGGCGCTAGGTCAGTAAGGAGGCGTATTGCCACAAGTTAGCTCACCATTTCCTCCACAGTTGCAGGGCCTTTTGACCGTAGCCTCAGCGTTCCCCTGCCTGTGCCAATCTTGCCCTCACCAGGCTTTGTGCCTTTCGACCTTGGCTCAAGCATATCTGTCAATCAAAAAGGGAAGAAGAAAGCGCTGTAATGGACGTCTCGGCTTACCTTGAGCCCTTGGTGAGCAGTACAAAACTGAGCATAATCTCATATTGTTACTTACCAGTGATTGAATCACCTCTGCTGGAGATCCAGCCTTTTGCTCTATAGAAACTGGGAGCTCCAATCCTAACAAGCGGCTGATTGCACAATTGACTCTACTCTTCTGTGGTCGTACAAATGCTCTCCTGCCAGTACCAGGTGGAGACGAGCAATTCTAGAGAATTCCATTTTGTGGCTCGACCCACCTCTTTTCACTTGCAATTTCACTGGCACATTTTATTATTCTCAGCCTTTTTTAATGTTTGGCCTGTTTGTTCACCTTTATTTGAGAACTTTTTGGTTAGGTTTAGGTCTGAGCAGGACACACAAGAAGACTCATCATTTCTGTCCAGCAGGAAGCAAGAACTACTTTATATAAAGGGGCCCGGTTTTGGCCTTGTCCAGCACCCATGACTACTGTGCAATTCTGAATTTATTTTTTGTTTTTTTAGTTTTTTTTATTTTATACTTGGGGGGATTGTTATCAAAACTGGGTATGAGCCTTTGGATTGTGTCCAACTGTGTCCGCCAGAAAATTACAACAGGCAGATTTTTGGAGGTAACAATAGTGATGGGCAATTACCTTAAAATTGCCTTCCTAACAAAAAAACTGGTCCGCTACGGTACACTGCCATTATATTTAAGCAGTGATTCTCAGCATTATATTACTAAAACCAATTCAGCTGTCACTAAAATTAAGCAAAGCTGGAATCAGGGGGAAATGGTATCACCCAGAGGTTAGGATGAGCGTGCCTGGCAGTTTGATTACATTTCTGGCCATAACACTAGCGAATAAGACCCAGAAGCCTCTTCCTATACAGACAGATAGCACAGAACATAACTCACACTCTGCCATCCCTGCCATCAATTGCCAAATAGCTGTGATTCTCCAGCAGGTAATGACAGTGCATTGAGTGCTCACTTTGTAGGACACTGTGACCGCAATACTGGCTGGATAAGGTGGTATTTCACTTCAGAGGAACAAAAAATTATGCCATCAGGAGACCTGGGGGAAGAACAGAGCCAATCTAAGAGATGTGAAGATTGTAGATTCTCCGGAGGTGGCTGTGGCCTGCACCCCCTTCTGTTTGCTGCTTACTGAAGTACACCCTTATTTCCGGGCTGATAACGGTCACATTTATCTCCTGTAAGCAAGCTACTCTCAATTTCGCAACTCCGTTTGCGCACTAAGAGGCTGTATCCTCATTGAGGATTCCTTCTTACAGAGTAGAGGACTGCTACTGGCATTATGCGGGTGGCAATGAAGTTGACGTGATTTGACTGTGAATTTGAGTCTTTCCGGGCCTTGATACAGCAGACAGAGCAAGAGGTGCCTTGATTGAGCAATTTCTGCTCTAAAGTTTGATGAAGAGACCCTCCTAGCAAAAGTGAGCCAAGCAAGATAAGAGTTTTCCACTCAAGTGGATATCTTCTGTCCAGGTGAATAAAATATCAAACTGAAAACAATTTGTGTGGATGGACCATATAATGCTCATCTAAGAAACAGTGGCAATGTTTTTTCCCAAATTATTCAGACAGCAGAATATAACCTTTCATCCTGAGAACCTTAATTTGATCACTACAAAAGATACAAAAGATGCAGCTGAGAAGTACAACCTCAATTCTAGAAAAAGTTGTTGCATCCCGGAAAATGCACAAAAAAAAAAAAAAAAAAAAAAAAAAATCAACAAAAAGGCTGATTTGAAAATTCCATTCAGCCTAAACTGTATTGAAAGAGGAAAGTAATGTCTGCAACAGAGTCAAAAAAGGTTGACATGGACAACCATTGAACACAGAGTAACATCACTGGCTTTAATTCACACTAATTAAGCATTTCGGCATAGAGGACACCAGTTGGTCAATTTTCTCCATTCCTCCATTACGCAGGTCTTCAGCTGTGCAATTGTATACGGCTGTGCATTTTGATTTATTTTCACCGTTCATTCTCCATTGAAGAAAGATCAGGACTGCGGACAGGCCTATCTAGCACCCTTATGCTCGATTTATGCAGTCATGCACTTCTAATCCATGCAGAATGTGGTTAGGTGTCATCCTACATGGATGTAGGGACGTGCCTGGGACAGACATCTAGGTGCTAACATGACGACTTCAAAATTCATGAGACATGCCCAGATACCATGACAGGTATTTGCTATTGGACCAGATGGTGATAACAGCATATGGTATGGAGAACACTACAGCAGTTTTTCCAGATGCCATTCGGAATTTTGACTCACAGGACCAATAAAAATAAATAAATAAATAAAAAATCACTTCCAATGGGCTGCTGTCCGTCTCAGATGACACCAAGCAAAGAGAGGTCAGTGTGCACTTTTGAACAATGTTGATGTATGCCTTTGGGTTTGCATTGTAAAGTTTTAACTTAAATCAGTGGACGCAGCCATGAATGATGTTGACCGACAAAGGTTTTTCCGAGCCCACATCATGATACCCATGACAGTCGCATAACAGTTCTTAAGACAGCCATCTCAGACGGATCAGAGACTGGGCGTTCAGAGGCGGTTTTCTGCATTCCTCACTACGTACTGAGATTTGACCAGACTACTCCCATCTTTTAATTATATTATGTACTGTCAAGATTTATATGACCAATATCCTTCCAATTTTGGGGAAGGCATCTGTTGGCAAGTTAGCGAGCTTTGAGCCAGCTTTGCTCTTAAGGGACGAGGCTTTTTTGGCGGCTCCATTTAGACTACAACATCATTCATCAATCATCGTCGCAAGCCATCTCTCACATTGTTTTCCTGATGTTCTGCAAGCTGCAGTGGTCACTGCCTCAGCCCAGAATTTCAGACCCATTTCCTTGAGTTCCTCGATCATTAGTCTCCACATTTCATGAGGGTGACCCCCTTTCCTTCCCGCTTCAGGCACCCATGAGAGGGTACTACCTGGGTCCGCATTATGAACTATACAAAGAACGTGTCTCAACTATGTCCACCTTCTACCCCTCACATGGTAGCTGATGGTCTGCATTTCTGCCAATCCTCTCATTTCCTCAGTGGTAACATGCATAACAAGATTAGCTCACCTGTTTAACATCACCCATTTCACAACCCCTTATTGCTGCAACTTGATAGAAAATTAATCCTGAATTTCCCCTTTATCCATGAGTCCCTTTTAGTCATCAGATTTGAAATAAGGCTGTATGTTCCAATGAACAATTTAATTCACAAGAATCAAATGCTAATGTTGTTTGAATGTTTTCCATATAGTAGAGAGAGAATGGACTTTTGAAATTGCCCCTTCATTTTTTTTTTTTTGCATTTTCCATAATGTGCCAACGTTTGAATAGCATTTGAATGAGACTAAAAACAGCTCAAATTTGGGGGCAAATATTACAGCAATACCACAGAACAGATCATCTCACATAAGGCTCTAGTTGAAAGAGATGATAGCAGCCAAAGAACTGAGAACTGAGGTGGAAATAAAAAAATAAATTAAAAAAATTCGACATAAAATTTTCAAAATGGGGCCACATGAAAATGAGCTTGCGCAGAGTCCGGGGGTGTTTACCAATTCAGGGTTCCCCTTGGGTTCTGAAAAATATTCTTCACTTTCACTTGTCTCCACGAGACAAGGTTTTGAAAAATCTTAAAGCAATTGGGCTTCAAGAACAACCGTTTGGTTTTTTTGAATGCATTTCATCACTGTTCATTTATTATTTTCCGAAGGAAACTAACGAACCCAAGGTAAACTGCTCCTAAAATTGTGCGTTTACTTTCAGCGCTGTGTAAATCCACTACACCACAACCTAGAGCTTAATTTACACTTTCACACTAGAAAGGTCATTAGAAGTAACTGAAGATTTCCGTGAAAAAGCATGGCTTACTCGCCACGCTTGCCTGACAATTTCATTATATCCACAATAGTGGAAGGGTCTTTAACGTTGTCGCATGGAAACCTGTACTTGTCAATCCTTGCACTTAATAACGGTACTTGCGCGATTAACACGCTGTTGGATAACAGCCAGATTGCCTCTTAAGCAATCGATGTTTGCATCTGGTTGGTTTCTCTGAGAATCGTGGTGAACGTTCATATTTTGGAGCCGTGTAGGAACGGCTTGTTGTCAATACATAGTTTTGATCATTATTGATGATGAATCAGATATTGTATAGCACTGCATTGTGCTTTTAAAGGGAACTTAGAAGTACCATGTTTTGCATAACGTTAGCTCAGAAATCGCCAGTCACACTGTGGTAGAAAACATGGCAACAAATGACAAGATGGTACGCATTAAGCGATTGTTAAGTCGAAGACTAATCAAACTAATATACAAAACCCAAAACCAGTGGAGTTGGCACGTTATGCAAATCGTAGATAAAAGCAGAATACAATGATTTGCAAATCCGTTTCAACATATATTCAAATGAATACACTGCAAAGACAGGATGTTTAATGTTCAAACTGAGAAACTTTTTTTTTTTTTTTTTTTGCAAATAATCATTAACTTAGAAATTAAAGGCAGCAACACATTGCAAAAAAGTGGGCACAGGGGCCTTTTTACCACTGTGTTACATCGCCTTTCCTTTTAACGACACTCAGTAAATGTTTGGGAACTGAGGAGACCAATTTTTGAAGCTTTTCAGGTGGAACTCTTTCCCATTTTTGCTTGATGTACAGCTTAAGTTGTTCAACGACTGGGGTCTCCGTTGTCGTATTTTACGCTTCATATTGCGCCACACATTTTCAATGGGAGACAGCTCTGGACTACAGGCAGGCCAGTCTAGTATACCTGCACTCTTTTACTACAGAGCCATGCTGTTGTAACACGTGCAGAATGTGGCTTGGCATTGTCTTGCTGAAATAAGCAGGGGCGTCCATGAAAAAGACGTTGCTTGGATGGCAACATATGTTACTCCAAAACCTGTATGTACCTTTCAGTATTAATGGAGCCTTCACATATGTGTAAGTTGCCCATGCCTTGGGCACTAATACACCCCCATACCATCACAGATGCTGGCTTTTGAACTTTGCGCCAATAACAGTCCGGATGGTTCTTTTCCTCTTTGGTCTGGAGGACTCGACGTCCGCAGTTTCCAAAAACAATTTGAAATGTGGACTTGTCAGACCACAGAACACTTTTCCACTTCGCATCAGTCCATCTTAGATGAGCTTGGGCCCAGCGAAGCCGGCGGCGTTTCTGGGTGATGTTGATAAATGGCTTTCGCTTTGCATTGTAGAGTTTTAACTTGCACTTGCAGATGTAGCGACGAACTGTAGTTACTGACAGTGGTTTTCTGAAGTGTTCCCGAGCCCATATGGTGATGTCCTTTACACACCGATGTCGGTTTTTGATGCAGTACCGCCTGAGGGATCGAAGGTCACGGGCATTCAATGTTGGTTTTCGGCATTGTCGCCTACGCGCAGTGATTTCTCCAGATTCTCTGAACCTTTTGACGATATTACAGACCGCAGATGATGAAATCCCTAAATTTCTTGGAATAGCTCGTTGAGGAATCTGCCAAACAGCAAGATAACAGGGCTGCAAGCCGGCCGGCTAAGGCTGGCTAGATGAGCTAATCTTCCGAAATGACCATATCGGTCAGCCTGGTCACACTACCTCAGCATGCACATCTAGGTTTTCTGGAACCATCCATGACCCAGATAAGTTATTGAACTTTCGCTGAACACAAGGTTTGGGAGGCTCATATGTGGTCTTTGAGCGTCCCTGGAGGCTTAAAATTAATTTACACTATGATGTAATGGTAAGCTTGTTACTAAAGGTTGAGGGTTGCTATATGACAATGAACCAATCAGAATTAATAATATTGGATAAGGTGGGATGAGCCACATTTAATCCCACCTAGAGGGACGTGCCAAAAGGGTAATAAATATGAGGGTTCGGACGGTCAGTGGTCAGTCCGTGTTGGGTGATTGAAGAAGAATGAAGGCTATGCGGCCCCTTCCTCCTGGAACATGTTACAGCTCAGCCTGAAGCTGTCAGATTTGATCCCTCTTCATAGTTTTAAATTGTTACTGAAGAATATTGAGATCACTACAACGATCTGCTCCTGTACTCCAAGTTGACCCTCTCTCCCTTTTCAGTATTTTACCCTGATGTCCTCGTAAGGCATCTTAACTGTATATTTGTGTATCTGTTTTTATGTTTTAGCTTTACCATTTTGAGTTTGTCTTGTTATAGTTTTTTTGTTTGTCTTGTTTGATACAGGTCGCACTTGTAAATGAGTCCCTGGGACTCAATGTGATTTACCTGTCTAAATAAAGGCTTAATAATAATAATAATAATAATAATAATAATGTGGTTTGCGCAGACCAGCCTGGGTTTTGTACTTTACTTTGAGCGACTTGCAATAAACCCGATCGCATCAGACTCTGGAGGATGTGTCCATCCCTTGAAGGTAGATTTACAGGAGTTAGAAAAACACTTGGTCCACAAGCGTTTTCACCCACAATAGAAATTTACACACCTTGTTTTACTAGTTCATTCTGAGGGGGATGATTGTGCTTCAGTTGCCACCATTTTACAGGCAAAACTAAAATCTGCGAATATAAACTACTTCACATGACTGACATCATTTGGCCTTTCAACTCCACGGAGACCTCTCAGCCAATAAGACAGCATTTGGACGTATTTTCCCATATAACCCCTCTCTGATTTGTCTTTCTTGTGATGGCTGGTGTTTCGAGATGCCAAATGCAGTGGCCAGAACGAAAGGAAGTACAGGAAAGTAAGAGAGACAAACACAGACAAAATAGGAGAGCAAGACTCGCGCTTCCAAAGGACATAAATCTAGTCCGAGTGAAATAAGGACGCTGCGCAAGCTAGACTGTACGAAACAAAGGAAAAATCTCAAAAACCAAGATAAAAAGACAAAGCTCCAGACGGTGCACAGAAAGAGGAAAGGGAAGAGAAAGATTCCCTTTACTAACACTTTCCTTTTTTGCAACTAATTCCTCAACACTCTCTAGTTAGTAGTGTTGTTACCTCCGACCCTCCTGCTTCGAAGCTTGCTTCAAAGTATGAACCAGTTCAAGGCGAAGCAAATGTATCGGTGCTTGGTTCGTTTGCTGCAGATCACGTGATCAGCGACGTCCGAAGCTTCGTTCCAGCTCACATTCACGCTTCGATATGATTCAAAGGTGCGCAAAACAGGGCGCGCGCCTGTGGGTTTGAAGTAGTCGAAAGCGGTGTTGAGTCAGGCGAGTTAGTCGTAGCAAAGAGCAAATTACAGTGGAACCTGTAGCAAAGAGAGGTCGCTCTGAGATGTGGGAGCACTATAATTTGATTTCCCCTAACAAGGTTGGCAATAGACAGGCCATGATTATTATTATTACGCAAATATGGACACAATTCAAACAGTAAAAACAACAGTTTTATTCATATAGGAATCAGTGTATTTATTAGATAATTTATTGGTTCAAGTTTTCATAACTATGTTCAACCCACAGAGACTGGGCCAAAATATACCGGTAGGCTATTTCAAACATACTGCACAACAAGTTTTGAACAGCAGAGGTCATCATAGAGTTAGAGGCATTGAATGAATGAACCCTTTTCCGATACAATTGGCTGGAAAGCTTCACTGGTACAGAAAGCTTCACTTTGCCATCACTACTAGTTAGAGATCTTGCGGGCTACAGTGAATGGTAACACTGACCCTGTAGCAAAGGCGGCGAGGTAGAACTTGGGTTTTAAATAGAGTCTGGGCACCGCCCACAATTGATGCAAGCTGGCCACAGAATCCGATTGTGGGCAAAACGAAACTATCCTGGACGAGAGAACCAATGAAAGCTCGCCAGCCTCCAAAAACCATGACATTTCCTGGCTCTGTTCATTGAAGATGAACAATACGAAAGTGCTGTGCAGCTTTACGGATATTCAGCAACGTAGAAAACTGCCCAAAGTAAAGAACTATTTATTTAATGTATTTATTTATTGCATTCACATAAACTAGCCTATATAGGGCTAAAGAAAACATATTTGGGGCTACAGCCTCGAATTCTCGGGGCAGACGTAGCCACTATTTGCCATTGAATTTTTACACGTCGTTGAACAAATACATTCGCCAATGTGACGACTGCCCATAATTTTCTCCTCGTCACCGATAATTTATTTTCGTCAATGATGAAAATGACGAGCGGCAGCGGGAACCCCGCTAATTCACAAAGATCTTCAGACTACTCTCCCTCCATATCAATACAAAGCCGACAGTTGATATTAATGCAAGCTAATCACAGTTCTGCCAGCACGAATAGAGGCCTTTCTCCTTAATTATATTGACTTTAATTTCTGTCCCCAAATATACCTTCAAAATAGCATAATGATGCACTGTAGGATAATGTGTATAATTTACAACTCCACATTAACTCCAGATATGCAGGTATTTAAATAATCTGTACAGCGTAATGTAAAATTGTGTGTGTATATTGGTGCAGAATGGGAAATGTATGCGTAAACTGGGAAATTAGACTGAACTCAGTGCCTTTCACAACCAAAGTGTGCACCATGCTCGTTCACAGTACCTTCCACTTCATCGTTAGTCACAACCTGCCTCTGTCAGACAATATGCATCAAGTGTGACACAAACGTAATGTATTACTCTAAGTGCACCTGAAGTATTTAAAAAGGGCATCTTTTTTCAGAGAGCGCCAGGTGACAAGCGAGTGCCGGGGCTAATAAATCTTCCACCTCAGGAATTGAACTTTCGCCTCTTAGAACGTCGACAGGATTATGAAACAAAGCATGAACGGGCTATAAAAAGATGTTCAAAGTAAGGCTGAGCAACAGCTGTGCGTTGTAAATTAAGCAAAGCAAGCCGACACGGACGGTTCCAGACGGTTCTGTATGACTTAGTTTCCCGCAGACTGTAGTGACGGCTCTAATGTAGCGAGCCAATCTAAGACAAGAAATATAGCCATCAAAAGCCGAAGAGCCAAAAAAAAAAATAATAAATTTTTACACAGCACAGTTAAACCAAAAAGTAAAAAATGCTCGCGTCTATGAGACATTGAAGGCAGCGCTACAGCCACATTAAGTGCAAACCATAGTAAAGAAAAACATTCCGCACACTTCAGTTGGCTTTTAAAAATATTTATTGAGCTACTCACAGCGTGACGTTTCGAGCAAGCAGGCTCTTCTTCTGACTTAAACTAAAATACAGCGCAGTGATAGCCCATGTGCTGGACGTTATTCCGAGCATAACTATTGTTTTACTCAAATCGTCGTCTTATCTTGTATCAGGAATATGTCAACATCCCACGCTCCACGGGTAGAGCGCTGAATAGAATATCGATATATCCTCTCCTGGCTTCAAAATCTGCCCCACTTGCGGTACATGTGGATACATAGACCTTTTGAATACACCTTTCCTCGACAACACTGGCTGGTCTGGGATCAGTTTCCCCAATGCCAAACCTAACCAAGCCTGCAGTGTGGAATCGAACCAAGCTGATTCAGGGTTAACTGTCTCACTGGAGGAGAGAGTTCATGTGCCATCATGTGCTGTTTATTCTCCAGTTTGTCATTGGAGGACTGGGAGGGGGGGGTGATGGTAACTTCGCCCTCATTTACTCTCACAGCAACAGGTGCTCAGCACTTTGAATTCAAAGTTCAGTAAACCGCATGTACAGCTGCCCCGTACGCTGCCCAGAACGTTCAGTCTCCGCAAACACGGGTCATAAAGAGACTTGCTGGGGCCAGGTGCCGATGAATATTCACCGACCGTCAGACCCATGCCAAATGTTCAGAAACATGACAATCAACAATCAGCCATCTCTCAATATGGGGTCATGATATCGTAGGGCTTTCGCCAGAATCATTATTCATCATTAGTCACGTAGTGCTTTTTGCCAAAATTTTGTTCATTTTTTATCAAGAACAAGTGGGTGACTGAGTGCCGGCTCCTGTCTGAGAACTTCGATCAAGTGCAATTCACCATGACTAAAATTAAAAATCAAAAATGAAGTCTTTGGGGCCAGCCACATTCTTGATTACAAGCCTGCAGTTTGGCAGCAGGTGGGTTCACTCACCGAAGGCCTTCATGGGCTCCACCAGTTTGAGGGTGAAGGCTTGGTCTCTGGGCAGCTCCTTCAGCATACGAGCCACCTCGTAGTGCCTGCTCCCCACAATGTTCTTCCCGTTGATGCACTCTATGTGGTCGCCCACAGAGATGACCTTCACTCCGTCCACCACGCTCCCCTCTTTGATGCGCTGCAACACAAACAGATTTGTATTTTTCTCGACTGAAAGGCATAAGGTCCAGTAGAGCCTGTCTACAGTGGCCAATATCACCTTCATGTGGACAAAACAACCACACTCAAGCTCCACACACTGATGACGAAACGGGGTCAAAACATTTTGGTGATTTGATCTCAATGTTAAGCCATATAAAAAAAATGTAAGCTTAGCACTGCTTACATTTCAATTTTCGGCAGAGGACGGTTTTTATTTTTTTATTTTAATTTAATATAAGAGTTTGATCCAAATGGCAAAACAAATCCAAATCACAAGAACATGTATTAACATGAAGAATAGAACTTGAAGAACCCACAAGTTACTGATGGACAGCCGGCACGGACAGGGATTCTGAGCATTTTCCTCAGTTCCTTTAGCGTGGTTTACACAGATTTCTTCAAAATAAAAAATTTTTTAAATCAGAGGCAAGAGAGTTTTTTCTGGTTTGGGCATGGATGCCAACAAACTTTCTTTATATGGCAAGGAGTTTTTTCATTGCATGGAGTCTTATTTCCATACAAATCACTGCACCTTTATTCAAGTACACTTTTCTGTGCAAGTGCTCTGACAATATTCATTGCAAAAGAACTGCACACCCCATTTAGACTGCGGTTCCATGGCCAGGTTCCTTTCACTCTGGCTTGACCTCATGCAGTTGTGGATAGCAACATGAACAAAGGCCTCTGACATTGGTTTGGCTACACTCCTCTGTTGCTCTCATCTGCTGAAGCAAGGCGATTCTTTGGAGAGCTTAAACTTCTTTGGACAGCTCAAACCCAAAACTAAATATTGAGAAACTAAACATTACCGAGTTTGGATACAGAATGTAAGACCTCAAGTCCTGGCTCTGACTTCACATCAGAACTACAGCCAAGTATTTTATCTACATCCTTAATACAGTTTTTACCATTTTATCAGCCTCGGGTGTTCAAAATTCCACATGCTTTCCCACTTGAAATCACATTTGCTCCATTACCAACACCTCCACATATGCAATTTGGCTTTACACTTACTAACTTTGCGTATTATCAGCACAATTTTAATATCCATGGACTGTGATAAATATTGCTGTTTCGCAGCACATGGAATTAATTTCTCTGACCCAAGCCATCTGTCCTCTGGGACCACCACACTGAGCTCTAGATTGATTGGCACCCCTGACTGGCAATGAACTAAAAATAAAATTAAAAACCTAACAAAGACAAACTCAAGATGCCAACTTGGGAGAAGTACTGTGCTTTACTGATGTTTAAATGGAACCAACCTAAATAATTAATTTATTAATATCATTAAAAAATTTTGCTTATTCCTAATCGAAGTTATGCAATTAATGACACCCCTAATAATTATAGCAAATAAATCTTAAAAGCAGGACTGAAACTCAACTTATTTAAGTGAATCACAGTTTTAAAGCCACGGTTGTGCCATTACATCACTTCCTGTTTCACTAGGTACGAAAGTGAGGTCCATCCACAGGCAAACTCATCCAGCACGCAGAGGGGGGGGGACCTGGCAATGCTACAGAAATAGATGGTAATCATGAATCTGGAATTGGCACCAGAAGATCACCAAAAGATTTAATATACCACTGAGCACTGTGGAGACAATGATTTAAAAAAAATGTAATAAATATGGAACAGTTAGAAAACAGACTGGTAAAGGATGAAATTGCATTTTGTTGCCCTGGATAGGAAGGAGGATGGAGAGAAGAGCAAAAAATCCCCCAGGATAAACACAAAATAATTTCAAGCCGAGGTGACACCATCAATGCCACCTCCACAACAGTAGCATAACAGTAGGTTTTTGGGAAGGGCTGCATGAAGAAAGCTTTATTTGACCCCAATACACAGATGCAAGTACTTGCAATTTGCCAAAGGTTCTACTTTAGATTACAACTGGATAAAGGTGCTGTGGTCACGAGAGACCAACATGTAATGTTTCGGTCAAGGACAGCATTTGTACGTAGGGCCTAGGAGAAGCATATAAGGAAAAGCCCCTCATAACTATGGTGAAATATGGAGGTGGATCAGTGAAATTTTGAGGCTGTTTTAATTCATGAGGCCCAGGTGCACTAGCTAAGATAAAAGGCTTAATGGAGTCCACCAAGTATCTGAAAATTTTGGCAGACAATACAGTCGTCTCTGCCAGAAGGCTGAGAATTGGCCACAGGTGAACAGGAATGACCCAAATCACACTTCAAAATCCACACAGCAATTGCTCCAGGACAACAAAATCAACTTTTTGTAACGAACAATCACCAGACCTCAATACCATTTATAACTTGTGGGCAGAACTGAAGACCGTAAGCCAAAGATTGTTTGACTGATCTTAAGAGGATCTGCATTGAGGCATGGTCCAAAATCCCTCCTTAATCTTGTCAAACAGCGCAGGAAAAGAAACAATCCTGTTGTCCGTGCCAGAGGGTGCAGCACCAAGTACTGAACCAGGACCAACGATAAGTATTAAACATTAATTTTGGTCAATGTGTTTTCTTGCTAAATGAATATAAGATTTTGGTTAGTTCTATGGGAATTTAGAACAGTAAATTGCAACATTTTTTTTGCATCTTGACATTTGGAGCTTTTACTCTTCAATTCAATATTATTTATTTTATGTTAAAGTATTTTAATGTTTCTTTCTCTTTTTTTGCGTTTAGCCAGTCAGGGGTGCCTGTGATGAGGGGATTCCACAGGGGAGTCCACTGACTTCTGCGATTTCAAACCAGGCAGGAACAGCCGTGCGCTTGGTTGCTAGTGACATCCAGTGGTGAAATGGCAGAACAGCAACAGGGCTTTGAGGGAAGGGTGGTGGGTGAGATGGGAACGTACGTCAAAGGACGCAATTAAAAGGGGACTCAGATCTAACATCAAGGAGATTTTGCCCAAAAGAAAACCGGGAAAAAACCGTAACTACTCAACCATTCCTCCTGAAGCGGCACTATGCCATCGAGTCACAGTTGTTGGGGTTGGATGACGTTTTTGAGGACTGCATGTTCGCTGGTTGACTGATGTGGGTACTTTTTCGGCGGGAACTTTTTCACCTTTATTATTGCGTTACATGAGTGCGCAGCTCGGGAAGTGCTATGACATGAAAGTGATTTACATTTTGTTGCCACGAAATTGTAGTCCTTCCCACGATTTAGTCAACACGTGACCACGAAGTATAACTCGAAACCTCAAATTCATTAAGTCATTCCCACGATTTCGTTAACTCAAATTTAGCTAACAAGTTCCATCTCGTAGCCACGTAATATATTGTTCTACATGTCATTGGAGTACCTGGGCTCCTAACACTAGTTAAAGAGTTCGGGACTTTATTCCAGGTCGGTTTGGAAAAGAAATGTCTGCCAAGAGCACTTTCGACCACGATTCGAGCAACCCTATGCTTGGCAAAATACCATTTTCCTGCGCGCTGTTTGATCGAGCTAGCCCACGGTTCCCGCGAAATCCGGTACAAGTTGTCCACAGAACCGTCCGTCACACGGACGTTGGTGTTCGAGGGGGAAACATGTCCGCTCACATACGGAGCAACGATGATTCTGCTTGCGCTGAATTGTTTCTGCTTCCACAAAACTTATGGAAAATCGGAGAGAGCTTCATATGTGAATGATATATCAAATTTAAGTTCGAAGTGTGCTCTTTTTGGGCAAATAATCTTATGATTTGACCCGGGTTCCCCTTTAAATTCCCCGGAAACAGGTATTCACCAAAACTTTTATCTCTCAATTCTTTTATGTAAATTAATCATAAGGGTCTTCCAAATGTTTGAACCCCATAAACCCAACAGATCCATAAAATGAAGGTGCCGAGTTCAAACCTTTGGAACTTCTGGCATATTTTAAATACTAACGGAGATCCTGCGGTTTCCACCAATCCTAAAAATGTCCAGCAAAGCAACGTGTATAAAATAAGATATATTTTCAATTTTATGTAATGCTGCGGCCATAAAAACATGGCAGTCAGGGTTTAAATATTTCACTCAACAGAAGTGTGATGAAGCTTTGGTGAAGCTCTGCAAACCAGGAGATGGAGAATATGAACGTGACATGGTGAAAGTTAGCGTTTAAGGGGTTAATTCATTAGTCCAGGAGCAAGTTAGTTGAAGACTCATAAATTAAATTAATATTCTACACCTGGCCTAGTAATGCACATGCAATAGATGTGTACACATACATAGGCTGTGTTTAAACACATAAGGGGTACTACAATTTATAAGTGGTAATACAAAGAGGAGTCAGTAAAAAGTCTTTCGTCCCTGACAAGCACACTGCCTGAAGCCAATTTAAAACAATGAATATGGCAGTCTGTGCTGAACCACTCTAGAGTTGTTTCTTTGACAGCAATGTTCTGCGACCAATTTTAATGAGGTCATGGAATTATTACAGTGGGCCTTCATATTTAACGGAAACCCCTAGCAGGCAGGACAGATGGATTGGTTATGGATTTCCATCTAGCACTACACTTGAGTCCTGAACAACAATGCTTTTGAAAATAATTTGATGTTATATGCAATATCACTCTTTAAAACAGATTTGTTCACCCTATAGATAAGAAAGTATATAAATAACAAACCACCGGGCACAACCGTAGTTGTGTTATTTTATCTGAAGACCAAGGAAATGTATAACACAGTGCAAGTACTTTTCAGCATATCTGAGATTTCCAAAAAAAAAGCAGCAGATTATGTTTCACATTCCAATGGACACTCAACTGGATACCAAAGCTTGATTAATGAAAGGTAAGAGTTTACTTAGTTTTCTTTGTTGGACAGACAGTGTAGGCCAAACAAGTGTAATAGCAGAAATCCTTGCAGCTAAGACAAAACAACAGGCTTAGAGTGCAATTGCTGATTTCTGTTCGTATGTTAAGTCCTTCACGTTTCCCTGCAAGCAAATCCTCCTATGTGCTTTAGAAGAAAAACCACACAATGTAAACCACACTTGCTCCAATGAATTCTTAATCCCAAACCCTTGAGAGAAATTTACAATTTAGATAAATTTTATCGAACTTAGTTTAGCAGCCTGTCACTTCCAACTACTGAATATTTATGACTTACTTACTTCCAGCCCTCCAACTGAGCCTTCCTGCTTGATTTTACCTGCCATAAATTAACGGATTCATGGAGTTGAGCAGCTGCTTATGCCACACAGAGGGCACCATTGAGCCATTTACAGTTTTCCTAGGACAAACAAATCCTTTCTGCTGTGCAAAACATTGCTGCCCTTATTAACCCTTGAAAAGGTACTGGACTCACCAACTGAAGATGTCTCAGGCACAAGTATGGTGCCTATGAAGAAACTGAGAAGCGCATAATCATTCAACAAAGAATTATATTCAAAGACAAAAGAGATCATATTTTGGAGTGAGATGAAGCATTTTTTGCAACTGCGGCTCATATGGGGCGAGAGTCATGCATTAAGTCTGGATTCCTTTTAGCCTGGAAACCAGACAAATCTGTGAGTTCATATGTTACTTGCTCCAGCAGATGTGTCCAGGCCCCCTCCTATTCAGACAGTTTTCCCTTTGACCAACCTTCGGTCAGGCCAATCACAACGGTTCATCTAATTGTGGGGCAGGTTTGATCCAATGACGTTGAAGTATTCTGGAAAATAATCAAGACACCTGGTGCTGATGTTGAACAGCCTGTTGAATCTGCAATCATGACCGTATTAGACAAACTGGAGGGGATATTTTCCCTAAAAGAAGAACAAATGAATGCCGTGAAAGCTTAAGTTGATAAGAAAGGTGCTTTGCCGAACTTCCAACAGAATTTGGTAGAAGTTTAATTTACCAACAGGCCCCGCGCATCGCCAGACAAAGAAAGTATCACAGAAAACCCAGATGCTTTTTTTCAAGCTACATACAAATTGTACCATTAAGTGTCCGCTACAAAATCATGTCATGCCAAACATAAGGATATCATGTTGAACTAGAAGCCATATGAATTGGATGTTGAAAATAGCTACCTAACCTAGTAGCCTGACAATAGTAATGAAAGCTAGCTTGCCAATTTGAGTAAAAGTGTTGAGTTGACAGCATTGGGAATGCCGATACAAACAAAGCAGCAGGTTGCAATTCGCACTGTTCTTTGTATTAACAATGGTGCTAACTAGCTAGCCCCCCTAAACTACAATTCAGTGGAAGCAAGCGTATACATCATCTGTGCTGACCTTTTAATGTTTTGTTGCTTTTACTGGTTTTAGATCTATTCAATTGCTTCCAGAATCATTTTGGTCTGAGCCTGCCGATATCTCCCCTTGGAAATCGAAAATGAACTGATGTGCCAGATGAATTCACATTTGCCAATTAATCTGGTGAAGCCCGGCCAGGTACCTTTATGAAGGCGTATCCTGCGCCGTTATCGGTGATGGTGAGCCCCAGGGCGTCTTCTGCCTTGAACACCTCCACCTCCTTCTTCAGGCCTTTGACGTGTGCGAAAATAAAGTCCTCCAGGCCTATCTGTCCCCCGAGGAGCTTCTCCATGTCAATCTTGTGAGTGTTCAGGGTGCAAAAGAGAATCTGCCAGAGAAAAAAATTTGCGCACTTTTATTCATGATGAGTGCGAGAAACATCACATTCACATTTTGTAAAGCAGAGCCAATGCCAACATTGTCGTAAAAAAATCATGAGATGTGTACACCAGCAACAAAGTAGTGGAATGTACTGGTAGGAGATGCAGTTCGACCGAATTTTACAAAATGACCTTTTTTTAGAGTACAGGGTTTTCAATAGAGTGATCAAAAGGTTTTAGCATTTGCATTGATTAGCGTTTAAAGAATACAGGCTCAAACTAGGAGTGCACTCTGTACAGTACTTACTAGCTCCAACTGCACCATTGTTTTTGACCTTTTCTGCAAAGTTAACCTTGACCTTAGACCTTAACCTGTAAAAATCTAATCTTTTCTTATTGCAATAATATGCAGGAGAACCTTCTCACAAAGGTTTATCCAGAGCTTTTTGTATTATCTTGCTTAAACAGACAGAAAGACAGAGAAACAAACAAACTGAGGTGAAAATATTACTTCTGTCCAACTTTGTTGGCAAAGAGTAACACATGATTAACAACAACACTAAAAAACAAACTTAACCACAGCTAGCAGCCAAGCTCAATTTACATACCAATGCGAATCGCAAGCTAAATATCATTTTGTGCCAATACTGTTTAACAGAATCATAACTCAAAACTGGAGTGACAGCAGATTTTCCAACAGAAATACCTGAAGCTCAGAATTCGCCGTCAAATCCCTGGAGAGGCCATAAAGTAAACCTGATAAAATTGGGTTCCCTCCCAGTATTACATTCCTTGGGGTTTTGTTTGGTTTGAACTTTATCTGCATGCTAACTGTGCCTCGGCGGGCAAGGGGAAATGAGTCACCGCTCGATTTGCGAGGAATGCAGGGAGGGTCTAGCTGACAGTTCCAGCTAAGAGCTAGAGAGGATCTCAATTTCTGAATCAAAATAAAAGAGAGAACTAGCATTTAACAACAAAGCCCCCCCATTGTCTAATCACAAATAATTAGTCTCACTGTGAAGAAAACACATAGTTGTAATTAAGTGCTTGTAATACTCATTATATATATTTTTTTACTAAAATCCCATTTCAAAACATTTCTTTTCCCGCAGATTTTGAGATTACAACACAAAACCAAATGTCTCATGTCTGTTTTGAGATGCCCATGTAACATGTTTGTGGAGCAGCACAACTGTCCACCAGTTTTCTCATGATTTGAAGGAGGTTCCACTAAAATTGTATACTTCTTCCATATTGTCTTAACCCTTGTGACGGTCACTGATAGCCATACTATCGTTCACTTGTGTTTCCTCATAGAAATGCACACCTCTACGGCCCGTGTCCAAACATCTGCTGGTCTGGCTTCACTCAAATCGACTCAGCAATGTAAGCCCAGCAAGGCTGGGATTTGTTTCACCATTTCAACAGAGCTACCCAATTGAAGGTGTGCTTTTAAGTCAGGATGTGCTTGTCTTGAGTTGACACCGTTAAAATTCACTGGCCTTGAAAGCACTATCAACAGTGCATCAGCTGTTATGAAGCCCTCTGTGGGTACCGCAGGCTGCCTGAGGGAAGGTCCAGCGCCCTTTGGCTCCACTCTGGAGGTGGTCCATCTCGAGCACAACTTGGCACAACTCATCACCCTTAAAGTGGTAATGAAAATGCAAATTGGCGTGGTGGCACAGCTCGACTTGGCCAAAAATGCTAATGGAAGAATCCCACTAGTTTAGTTCCACAGTTTAAATTACAAATTTCAGTTAAGTTTCATATTTTGTCACATATAAGAAAACCGCAGGAGTTAGGCCCATAAAACAGTCTTCTAGAACGTGACTCCACTTTCAGAGGACGAGGTTAGCATTACTTCTATCCCAATACACAGATATCAACATCGAAGTTTAAACTTCGTGACAATGTTTGCGTTACATTTGCTTCACTTGGCTTTACTCAGTGAGTCAGTGCTAATGAATTTATGGGCAGGAAAATAAACTCTGATATTTATATACGCTCTGGTGTTTGCACAACATTTGGACCGTAAGACATTCATGGCCACTGCACGGAACAGATGCCGACTGTAAATACCCCTGTTCCAGAGATTCCACCATTTGTCTCGGCCTACAATGTTGGGTGTTAGCCTGGGACGCCTCAGAGTGGAGCCTTTCTAGAAGTTTCTCCCCCCACCCTTTCCCAAGAAAAAAAGTCACTGGCGGGCTGCCTCATTCACACCCTGCTCCCTGAAGCTCAGCCACACTGTAGAGTGGGAGCCTTCAAACTCAGGGACTTATTTAATGCTACATCACTCAGGGACCAAGTAAGGCTTGAAACACGGTGCTATTTACTGAGGAACTCATCTTGAGACTTGTATAGCACTGAAGCGCATGTACTCAGTTTACAACTCAATTACCAAAAATACCCAGAGCTCCCTTGGCAGAAGCCGAATTAGTGGCGTAGTGCTGAAACGCTGAAACGGGCAGCGAGAAGAGCAGCGAAGCCCAGACCGGCCCGCTTTTCCCATTGTGCGTCGAAGGCCCTGTGCACACATCAGCTGACGCGCATAGCTACGTTGCCCCTGGTTACGAGAGCTCATGTAAAGGTCTGGATTAAGAATGGGAGGTGGGAGGGGTGGCACGTCAAAGCATGAATGCCTACCTCAACCCACTCCCACAAGCTGAAAAGCAGACTGTAGCTGCTCCACTTGGAGGGAAGAAAACGCCCACCTACACCAATTACCGGTGGTGCGACCGGATAACATAGTGGGGGGGGGGGCACTATTAAAATAACTCCCAGCGCCTCTCCAACAACTTCCTCCAGGCAAGGAGACAACCTCCCACATCAACTGGCCCGACTCACAATCCATACCACTCCTACATACCCTGCTATTGCACCTCAATTCAGGAAACTGCTGGTGTGAATTTGTACTCTCTCAGGCTAATTATAGACGAAGGTCTCAATGATTCTTGTATCTTTTTTTATGCCGTTTCTACACCCAGTAATGTTGTACGCTTTCCAATGAAGCTCTTCATTCAGCCACTGAATGCAGATTTAAGTGTTGAACAGTTTCTATGGCATTTGTACTCTGCCCTTTGTACAGGGTTCAAAGACAGAGCGCAACTGCATAGAGAGGGTATGACGTCAGCCCTCAGCAACAAATCCGCACTCAAGGAAATGATTAAAGTACACTCAACCCCAAATAAGAAAATCTAGGGATGGCATGTTAGATTAAAATTAAAACTGAAAGCAAGCAGTGACTTAAAAAAACCATCTTTGACCTTGATTACACTAAAAACAAGACAACAGCACACAATTCATATTTTGCCACATTTATTTTATTGATTTTTCAAAATAAACTCACTCCAATTTTGATTCGAGCAACACATTTCAAAAAAAGGTTGGAGCTGTGACAGATATACCACTTTATAATTTTGCTAACACTCAAACATTTAGGGACCGAAGACACCAAGTTCATGTCATGCTCTTTCATCAAATCCGCGTGAATGGTCAATCTCTCTGGGGTGTGTTTCCCGAAATCACACATGCTAACTAATATACTCGCGCCCATTGACTGTGAATGGACGAACTATGCAAGTTGCTGACTAGGTTAACAACTAAGCTTTTTTGGGAAACGCAACCCTGAGCGTCTATCCAATTTGGCATTAATGGTGTGGCCTCCAAGCACCACACAACAATGTCATGTTCAGGTGATGAAATGAATTTAACAGCCTCCAACTACACAAGGAAGTTTACACTTATTTCAGTGCAGTATACAATGTGTTCGCATAATGAAATGCGTTCTGTCGATCTACTAATTGCCACGCTAATACCCAATTTACCAATTGCACAGCACGTTTGGTGAAACGCTCATACTGGACAAACATGTGTGACATTAGCACAGTCTCCAGGTGTAAATTTGCCTAAGTCGTCCTACAAACAAGCCTTAAGGTGTGGAACAGTTCGGAGTCTTTTTGTTGATGTTGCATTCTGTGTTTCCAATTCCAAATGCACCTGATGTTCTCCAAAGTACTGATTAATCTGACCACAGCATATGTTTTTATTGTGCGACAGTCCATCACAGATGTTTCTGAGCCCAGAGAAGTCGATGGCACTTCTGAACACTGTTAACATTAGGTGTTATTTTTGTGCAGTTAACTTCAAGCTGACATTTGCGGATGTAACTACGCATTACAGCAGTTGCAGAGGTTTACCGAAGTAATCCTGAGCTCAAGTGGTTCTATCACTTATGGCGAAACAATGGTTCTTGATGCAGAGTAATCAAAGATTGTGGGTATTAACCTTAGGCTTGTTCCCTAGTCCTTTATGCACAGAAATTCCAACGGATTCCTTGGATCTATTAATTATCTATCTATAAGCAGAAGAAGTTAAAATATTCAAATCCATTCCTTTCTTTCTAAGAAGAACATTGTTTTTAAAATCTTCTCAATGATTTTCCACGAATCCATGGCAAATTTGTGATCCTCGACGCTACTCACTACGAATGAACTCTTCTTGTCGCTTCTTCTCCTTTCTATTCCTCAGCGAGTTTTTCTGCCGGTTTACGTTGCTTTGCATCTTGGGCAATTTATGTATGAATAGTGAGCTTACGATGGACCCACAAAATATTTGCCTGATCCAGTATACATCCGGGAACTTCTCGCGGACACAAACTCATTCCCCACGCATAAGTGAACACCCTACCCCCTAAATCTGATGTCTTCGGTAGTGCGAGTAGTACGCTAGTGCACAGTTTCGAACACGTCCTACGCCTTCCTTGGGTGCTTCTTTTGTACTATATCATTACTGCATTCACCTGCTGACAACAGCCATTTCAAATCACATCAATATTCAAATTTCTAAATAGCCCCCCATCTCAACATTTTTTCTGGAATGTGTTGCACACCTAAATGGATGCATATTAACAAAGAAAACTACAGGCTCGATTAAACCTGAAACTAACCTTGCCTGCCACTCCACAACTCCCATGTGGGAGTGGGGAAATGGGCTGAAATGAAAAACCAATTCAGTTTATGTCCTAAAGAGGTTGTATCATTATTCTGGAAGGTAAAAAAGCACTTACTATATATAACAAGAGCCATCAGGAGATGTCATATCCCCCGGCCCTACATATTGAAAGAACAAAATTGCCAGATGCTCCGAAAACAAGCCACACCCCCTAAAATTCTAAGTTCAAAATGTTTCCATGGATACCAGAAAAAATGCTAAATTCATCAACTTCGGATTAGCAAAAGGCACCACTTCGGATCACGATTAAAGTGGATACCAAGTTTTGTTAAAAAAATATTGAACCAATTTCAAGTTATGCTCCAGAAACAAAATGTTTACAGACAGACAGACGGTCGGACGGACAACCGCCCTATGACTATGTCCCCCGGTATTAGATGCCAGGGGATAACAAAAAGTTACCTTATGGTGTGATTAAACAGGCAGCAAAGCTCAACAGGTTTTTAGACATCTTCCAAACTGTGAGTCAATAGGCCTTATGCAGCAACACTCTTAAATTTCCCTTATATTTTCTCGAATTTTTTTGCTAAGTGAAAAAAATAAGAGAAATAAACTCCAGATGCACCAAACGCTCTTACCACCCAAATCTGCTCTTACCCATGTGTGCTGAATGTTGAATCTCACTTGTTCGTGAGTTGGAAGCGCGTGGCCGGTTGACACCCACTAAACGCCATATAAGGGCAGGTGACGTGCCGTGTGCAAAGAGCCAACTGCTTGCGGCAATCTAGGGTGCTTTCACACTAGGTACGAGTGTTCCATACCGTACCGTACCACAGTACGACTGTCGCCCCTCCCCTCTCCCCCTGCTGGTCAGCTTTCAAACTAGTAATATCGTATCGTACTCGAGTACACTTGCATACATGTCAAAATTCTGATACAGCACGTTGCAGTATGCATCTAGGTAGTTTTAAATGGAGAACGATTTTAAAAGGAGACGCCAATATATTTCGGGGGGTTTTATTGTTGAGAAGGGGGTTTAGAATATTGATATCGAATATTAATATCGCGAATACATACGCTGCACGTGTCCTAGTAACACAGTGTGTCATCTGTAACATGAACTACCTTGTATAGCAGCATGAAAAGTTCATCTTGAAATTTTCTTGACTGAATGCTTGATATTTTTGCACATCTGAATCTTTCTTTGGGTACCCAAACATCAAGGTAAGCCGAAAATGTTCGGATTACATTCAATATAGGTGGATGTTGCAAAGGAAATTCCTTCGCCCTTGCATTTTCGGCCGATCATGCTGTGCACTGCCTCATGTCACAAAAATGTATCCATCTCATAACTTGAGCAGCCAGACTTTCGCGCCGTGTCCTACAGTTTGAAATATCACAGCCGTATTTTCTTTAGTTTGTCACGGCACTGATCTATTATTCTGTCTTAACCAGGTGAATGCAACTACTCACAAATTATTCCATAAATCTGCTCATTTTTACCTGTAGTATCCAGTTGTGATTGTAGGCAGACGAAAACCTACATTTCCAGAAAGTATTGAATTCCTTCGTTTGAATGGAGATATCTTTTTCACAGCTGCTTTTGTTAGAACAACAGAGCCGTAACACATAACAGTAGGCCTTATCTTCCGTGCTCAAGAACGGCAGCTTTCACATTTGGTATGAGAAACCATTCATCTGTCTCAACAAACAGATTCGTGTGATCTCTAAAAACGCGCTCTCTGCGCAAGGCCTGGATGGCCAAAGCGTCCAACAGCAGTAGGTACACCATTCAGAAGCAGAACGCATGCAAGTATCCAAGGGTTTTCACAGCTTAGTCCTAATTAGCATCAACTGGCCAAACTCTTTAGCCCAAGAATTAAATAATAAGATCATTATAATTTCTCAAAAACGTAAAACAATCAAAATTTGATATGATGCGTTTTTAAAGTTTAGGTTTTAAAACTTGTGTTTCAGTGCATTGGACAAGCGATTTGCGGACAGAGATAACAGTTTTCTGTTTTCCCTTATCTCGGTAAGAGTGCTCTTGACCACTCATAAAATTCTCTCTTACCCAAGACAAGAGCAAAAATAAGAAAACATCACTGCATCCCAGAAATCAATGGGCAAGAGCAAAATAAGAAAAAAAAAAAAAGAAAAATGAGGGGTACGAACAAAAATAAGAGAAAATGTGTTTTTATATTGCTTATTGCATGAGGCCCAATGTCACACTAGTCAAGGAATAGGTTTGTCTCCTGGTGGTAGCAGGTTCAGTTGAATTACAGCCTTATATCCCTGAGAAATAACAACAGTAACAGGAAATACCCAGCAATTTGAAAGAACAGACAAAATGTGAGCAATGTCATTTGCCCTCGATAACGGCATCTGATAAAGAAATGAATAATGACCGCTAAATACATTACTCACACCTTTGATTATTTCTTACAACTCGAGGGTTGGGCTACAACATTGTGCCAAAAACAATATAAAAGTCACCGCATACTTCCAACTTCAATTAAAAATTTGCCACATTTACAAAGCAAAAACAATGTTTCAGCAGTAGTGCTGCCTTCACCAAGCTTTGCAGCTAAAATGTTGGTTTTGGTCTTGTTAATGTCTCAAATTATTGCATCAGAGCGACTAGTGTGAGTCTACTTTCATTATTTTTATGCTTGTTTTCACCAGTCGGCACCTCATTACAAAAGGTGTGTGTTACACAAACTTTGATTCTACTATATACTGCAAACTGACTACTTCGGTTATAAAGGGGCAGCTCTTTTCAAGACTTAACCATAAATAAAAAGACACTGGTTCTGTAAACAACTGGGTAAAAAGGATCCTTGAGGGCTTGTTTTTAATTATCTAAAATCTCAAGATGATGTGTCTTTACAGGAAACACCTCAATTAAAAATCACTGGTTCATAACCAAAAAAAGGCAGTTGATGACATGATAGCAGATCCAGAAAATATTTTCATGGCCTAGATCAGTTCAGGACTATAATCAGGGCCTGAATTTCAGCGCGGGATTGTGGGTATTGCGCACAATTAATTGATTCCCGTAAATCCAACACTTAACGATGTGGGCATACATTTACATCAATCTATATTCATATTCCACCAACATCTGCAGCGGTGCTTACTGCAGGACGACTGGCCGCAACCACTGTGTCCGACTGACTATGAACACACTTGTAGCTCTCTCTCTACCTCTAGCTAGCACAACGCAGACAAACTAACAGTGATATTAAGTTTGAGGAAACAAACAGACTGCTGGCTAAAACGTAAATCTACATCATCTGAGGTGGAACTTGCACAGAAAAAAAACAGCGGAGCCCGAAAAAACTAACGAAAATGTGACGTCAACATTAAGAACGTTAATCCTCAGAGAGGTAACTGTAACATTACAATACATGAACGGATCCAACTAAACAACTGGTGATATAAGGTGCACTATGCAAGTTTGTTTACTTTCACTTCTGTTGACGTTCGAACTCAAACAAAACAGAGGAAGCCCGTCTGTCCCTCCCATAGTTCCCTCCTTCCCATGCTTCCATAACTGTCGACTCTAGTCAGTGATTGGCCGGGACGATTTGTTATGATATGGGGCACAGCCTGTGCCCCTTGTGTTCGTTCGCATTTTATGACGCCTGTGTGGTTTCCAGAGCCCAAGTTTTTTTACAGTGAATTTCGGGGCAGGCAACTAGTGGATCCTGGAGAGATGTTGGCGAATTGAGACAAAAATATAATCACGCAGAAAGTATACAAACTTTCGTGCACCTTTAACGGCGCAATGTGTAAAATGCTGCGGTGCTGTGTTTTATCAGCTGATGCTACAAAACATCAATATTAAGTCATTCAGATGTTTCTCATTCAGCAGTCCTGAAGAGAGTGAGTCATTCAACAAAAGCATGATGATAATGCTACTGAAATGGAATATAACTGCTCAACTGCATAGGACTATATAACTTGCAATTACTGTAAAATATAGTTCAGAGAATAACAACTACACTGGCCTAACCTGTGCAATCTAATTCAATCCAATACAGCAGCTCTAAATTCTACATTTATGGACCTCATACTTTTTTTGACAAGAAGGTGAAAATTCTGCTTTATGTTTATTATTGAGTGATGGAGGGGTCTTAGGGTGCACTATATTGAATGGCGTTCCTAATGTTTTGTCCGCTCAATTAACATACAAGAGGTGGGCAAAATATTAGGAACACCATTCAATGTAATAAACCCAAGTACACCACCACCACTTATTATAACCTCGGAAATAATCAAAGTGGAATAGTCACTTTTTTTGACAATGTCAACAAAAACTGAAAATGTATGAACTTCAGAAAAAGCAGAATTTATCGCAGAGCTGTCGTGTTGGATTGAATTTTGTTGCACAGGCGTTCCTAATGAAATTGCAGGTGAATGTAGTTCGGAGGATAAAACTTCTGAAGTATATAGAAAATAAATCAATAACATATATAGTTCAGAGAATACCTTAAATTGAAGGAAAGTGACAGAATTCAATCTGAAGTAAGAATAGGACAAGGTGCGACCTATAGACCCTCCCCCTAAGTAAAGTAAAATAAAAGTAAAATCCCCCTATATGATGCATTTAAAGGGGGGGGGGGGGGGGGTGTCCCCATTTTGAAAAATGAAGTTCAGGCCCTGTATAATGAATATACTACAAACTTCTGGCGTGGTACACTTAAGCCCCTGCTAAACTGTCCATAATTAGAAACAACCGGAACAACTTTATTTGGAAATCTGAAGTCCATAGCCCATTGTAACAGACATCACCCTGCAGCGAGTTACTATGCTGTGACAAAGTTGTGTCCTAAACACAGATTGTTACCCCAACTGCACATGTTAAAAAACAGCCTCACTCAGGCAAGCCCACTCGCCTGCAGCGTTCCAAAACCCCAGGCACTTTTTTTTCCCACACAAGCAAACAGAAAATGCCAAATTTGAGGCAACATTCAAACGTCCGACTTGCGTGGCCGGACTTTAACTTCACTGCGATGGCGACATGAACTGAAGCAGGGGGAAAGTGTAGTACCTAGCATCTCTAGCAGGGTGATGGTCAAAGACAACAGCTCATCCACAATGATTGTTCTCCATCCGTTTAGTATAACAACAAGGTTTGAAAAGACCTACATGCTCGGGCAAGTGTTGGGGCAACCCTAATTTGAGAAAAGAGCAACCTAATTTGCGAAAGAGAATAAGCTGATGCTGCGATGGGAATAAACAATTCACCAGAGGGACGCCCGCGGAGACAGATCTCAGCACTAAGCACAGCAGATGCAATGGATTACATCGAGCCCAGCGTACTGGCAACCAGCAAATAGATTAATTAAGCGGATTGATAACTAAAGGGCATTTACACTGCAGCGACTAGCGGACAACAGCAATGCCAATATCATATAAGGTTATGACAATTTTGCACCCCTCGCACTGCTGCGTCATGGTGGCATTTTGAGAGGAATATGAGTTGCCTTCACTCATCAGGTCGTTCCCAAGGTAACTCTAAACCTGAGGGAAAGCCCAGGAGATCCAGTCCCAGAGCTCCTTCACTCAGGACTGAAGATTTGCTCCAATACCCAGGACGGCTGCAGTAAGGGCTCAGTTACTCCGGTAGGATTGTTTTCCTCCACCGGAACAGAACAAACCATACGGGTGGCTTCACACGGCCATTGTATCTGAGCAGCAGACGAAGGCAGTTTGTACGGTGTCGATGGACGGCCTGGGGTCTCCACTGAATCAGCTGTACGGTTTCTTCTGTGCTCTGTGGATGGTCGATGCTCTCAAGCGCAGCAGTGATGTAGAAAACAATTAAGAGCAAAGCAGTGCAACAGATGTTAGGGGGAGGGGAGCTCTGAAGTATGTCATGCTGCTCTCTATATAAGCCAGATATTCTGAGCCATTCCGGGCATTCGATGATCCGCCTTCATGATATACTCAAGACCTGCTGTTGAGTGGACACTTGAAGCAAACATGCGAGCACATGCGCACATCCGCAAACACGTACGCACACACACACACACACACCCTTGCATTTCTATCCTTGTGAGGACATTACATCAATTTCCATTCATTCTTTGTGTGTCCCTAAAGCCTTTCCCTAATCTTCACAAGAAGCAAGGCACGCCTAACCCCAACCCTTTCCCTAACCTTCCTTAATTGTAACCTTACCCCTAACCTAACTAATAAGTCACAATTTGCCGAAAAGTTGTGAGGACACATGAAAATGTCCTTTCTTCCCAAAAATGTCCCCCATTTGTAAGAAAATAAAAACGATTTTTTGTTTCTACTTTGTAGCAAGTACAAGAACTCGTACAAAAACACACTTCGCATTCACACTCACATCAGTGCAATAATACTCTAAGGGTCTTATTTTGCAAACTATACAAGTCTTCTTTTTTTTTTGTAAACCAAACAAGTATTATTTCTGTAACTACATACAAAATTAAACAGGTACACCTTGCTAGTGTCGTGGGAATTACACTGTTCACATACAACTGACAAAGCTAAGCTAAGCAATCTCACCTTTTGACAGCACAGTTTAAAGCCAGTTATACAATTTCTGTTGTACATTTTCTGATTTCATTTCCCTCAGTAACCTCAATTGGAAAAAAAAACAAAACAAACTGAAACAGTATGCAGTATGATAGGAAAGCATCTCTTCTTATGATGACATGTCTGAATTCAAAAAAAGTCTATTCCACATTGAAATTGGCACATATAGAGCAAACAAAGCCCGCTAGCAGCAGAGTTACATTCTCTAAGATGGATGCATGCAGTATGTTGTGCCATGAAAGTAAACCCTGGCAACAAGTGAACCTTAACCCTTGGCAAGAGCACAGAGCTCTGTCCAATGGCAGGCAATTTCCACATTCAAACTCTAGGCAAATTACACGTGGGCTGGACGCAAGTATGCAAAGCAGCGTCCTAACTGCATATGGACTCACACAGCCACACCTGCCCTGAATACTGCTGCCGTCGCCACTTTAAACAGACTTTGTCCGAAGTGGTAAAACAGCCCCACATTCCCCCAAACTCACATGACAGTCTGCTGTTCTTCAGAAATGAAAACATATTAAAAGCAGACGCGAAAAGTACGTTTCGCTAACATCAGCTAGCACTAACTCAAGCAATCTTAGTGCAAGCCAAGATACAAAGCCATAAAAGACTATATACAGTGGTAATAAAGATTAGCCAAAAAAAGGGCGATTTATCATGAGAAGAAGAAATTATCAATTTTCAGTGCTCAGATTATGTAAAGTTATATTCATTGATACCAAGACAGTAGCCATAAAGAGAACAATTCTAACAAGGGTCACTGAATGCAGATCTGATTCAGTCGCGTTTTAACTCGTGATTGCACTGAATCACCATTTAAGTCTGAATTGTTCTGCTTTGAAGAGTGAAATAACTCAGGACTCATTCAGAACCATTACTAGTCATGTTTCACTCATCTAAAATGTGAATCACTTTGGTGGCACCGTTTCTCTTGGCAAGACAGCAAGCGTGCACATTTAGACACATTTGCACGCAACTAAAAAAAATTCTGAGAACAGCCACTGCTACGCAGTACATCTCTCTGTAAAACCAGAGCCTTCACATATGACATGTATGGGTCATTCCATGTTAGGGTATGCCGCACCGTCCCAGAAAATTTTGAAAAAAAATCATGGGTGTTTGCCATCATTTCAAATGGACAAATCCCAAATCTGAAGTTCCAACTCTAAATTTTTCATAGAGTAATTGCCCATTTAAGGAGGGGGTGTCTAGTTACTTGCAAATGTAGCAATGCTTTATAAGCATTTTTGAAGGGATATAAATACACCAGTTCTCCTTAATTAATATCAATGGGTGCAGATAGGTAAAATTGCCTGAAATTTTTGAATCTGCTTTCAGATTTGGCATATCCATTTCATTTTCCTGTGATAGGCTGTTGAAAATGATCATTTTTACAGAAACAAAATTTTTATTTGATTTTTAGTTGGTCCCTTTGACCACAGTATGCATAATCACGGGTGCATATGATTTAAAAAATGCCCAAAAATGCCTAAATTCAAGGCATGATTTGGTCATGGAGACACGCCAGAAAAAATCTGAGAAAATTTGGGGAGCAGCTTTTATATTGGGCCAATAAACGGTCGAAATTTCATTGTGTGTTTCCAACTTGTTCTAGAAAATTCTGGCATTTTTATTTACTGTGCTGTCTGGCTCATATCAGCCTGTAACATTCAGTAAATCCTGTCAACTTGCTTGAAAGTGGCTAGCATATGCATTATGTAATAAAGCCCAAAGGATCACAAAATGCTAAAACTGCAATTCATTCATGAATGCTCAAGTAATATTGCAATGTATGCATGTATTTGCCCATAAATTGGGAAAGGTAAGGCAGTCATGGGGGACTTAATTTCCACATAGCTCTTAAATGAAACTCAAATTACTTTTACCAGTATTGCAGGCTGAAAAGACATTCAAGGATGTTTTGAACATTGATGTTCCTGCAAAAAGTAATGGGAAAGCTAGATTTCTGCAACAGTGTCCATTTTCGTCTGAACGTCATTTCCACGTCCAAAAAAATGAAGATTGCACCATGTGTTATTAGCACCAGAATGTACAAATCGACTCCTGAGACAATCTCAGCATTTGAATTCATGATACTCAAATTACTGACAATCTCACTATTTTCAGTCATATCATTAGGCTGATATATGCCACACAGCATGACAAATAACAATGGCAGAATTTTTCTAGAATTAGTTGGAAACACAAGATGAATTGTCTACTGTTTATTGCCCCAATATAAAAGCCGCTCCACAAATCTGGTGTCTCCACATGACCAAATCATGGCTTGAATTTAAGCATTTTTGTTTCTTTTTTTTTTTTCCCTTTTTACATTAGCATTTTCAGATGCAAGTTACTCCTAAACTAGAGACAGGAGATTGGATTGGGTTTAAGGGGCCAGTGTGCTGTAGCTGCTGAGGATGAGGCTGCAATATGAACCCCTGATTATGCATACTTTGGTCAAGGGGACCAACTAAAAATCAAATAAAAATTTTGGTTCTGTAAAAATTGTCATTTTCAACAGCCTATTACAGGAAAATCAATTGAGATATGATAAATCTGATTGCAGATTAATTAATTTCCGGTAATTTTACCTAACTGCACCCATTGACATTAATTAGGGAGCACTAGAATGTGTGTTTGTATCCCTTCAAAAATGCTTATGAAGCTACATTTGCAAGTGACTAGACACCCCCCTCCTTAAATGGACAATTACTCCATGATAAATTGGTGTAGGAACTTAAGATCTGGGATTTGACCATTTGAAATGACGGCAAACACCCATGATTTTTTTCAAATTTTTCTGAGACAGTGTGGTGCAAACTTGTGAAAAACTGGTCCACTTGGCATGGAATGATCCGTGTATGCAAACTTCTGGCATAAACAGAACTGAAAACTCAGTTTCTTACTACCATAGTGTTAAACAACATTCTCTAATAGGAAACTGAAATGTGTAACTGAAAGGGATTTTCTCCCTAGGTCTGCCTTATAAGCATGGATCTTGACTGCGTACACCAGACAGGATAAATCCCTTGGGTTAGTGAGGAAGATCCCCAATCCCCACGAATGACTAATAGCCAGCAGTGCTTAACAGTGCAAGAAAGCGCCTGGATTTTCTGAGAATAAACAATGCAAACTGAAGTATTGCCTCTTGTATGTACAGAAACCTGGTTGCCGAGGTGCACCTTATGGTGCCTTACCTATATACAAATAGTCTCCGGCCTATATTACACTATAAATACATCCCATGCAATTTCCTGTCCTGGCAGCCAAAGGAAATAAGTCAGACTCACATGGATTGTATGTTTCCTCAATACTTTTACTGAACTCAAAGTCAGTGTTCAAATCTAAAATAGACGGCCATTTCTTGACAGAAACAGCAACACATTTGCTAGAGAAGGGGACTGGCCTTGTAAGTGAGAGTGCGCCACTAATTTTCCAAACAATGCAGATCCAGGAGCACTGATGGCCTCGCTAAAACCAATCACAAGAATACCCGTGACTGAAGATAAACAGGTATCCTTATCGGAGTCTGGATTAGTTAATGCCTGAAATGAATACGGCATCCATAATTCTGCTCTGCTGCCATCCCACGCATCTCAGGAGAATTGGACGAAAAGGTTAACCTTATTAAACAAGGGCAGGGCCATGCGTTTGTTTACCGTCCTGAACCCAACCAGAGAAGATTTCACCCACATTCAGAGCACGGCAGTTGAACTGGTTTCTGGAATACTCCTCTCTTCATTATGTACTCAACCCGTACCTACTGGACTCTCCCTTGTGTTTCTACGGCAGATACACGCCAGTCAGGAAACGCCTCGACCAGCAAATCTAATCTCACTGCACGAGACAAAGCAGGCCTGTCACTCAAAGTATCCTTATGAGGAAAAGTACGCCACGGCCTGAGACCAGACAAAAGCGTTGATGTCACGATTGTTCGGCCTGGTGATCAGGTGCATGTGTTCCTTGTCGCCGCGAGTAAACAGAGAGAATTCTGATGAGTTCACGATCGAGAAGTATGATTTTTTTTTTTCGATGCATACATTCAGTACCTGGTGCGTGGGGACTTCAATGATATACACTGACAGTGAAACGCCCAGGAATCAAGTCCTCACCGGCAATTGCAATCTTAAAGCAGCTACGGGACACTTGCAACTCAGTGTCGACCCCGGAAATGGGCGAAAAAAAAAAAAAAAAGATAATGCCTTAGTCATTCACAGGTGTTGCCGACATGTTTCTGTCAGCAGCACACGTCTCCTGTCCTGCCAGTACCCCCGCTTTTATTTATGGCAGCGTTTACAAGCAACCAGTTCTCGAATTTTGCAAAGCTGGACAATCATAATGATAACAGAAAAAAACTTTTTAGTAGCCCGAATCAACCACCGACACCACGGTCCACTGCTTTGCCGATTCTGCAACGGATGAATGTGACCTGTGATTTTTGGATCGTGAAACGTGCCTCGGCAGGTAGCACCTTACGCAACCTTGATGCTCTAGGCGCTGTCTCAAAGAAGGCTGGGCTTTTATATTAAAAGTACGCTGAAAGCACATTCTTAAATAGAACATTAGCACGCATTTGAACGTAAATGAAGCATCGATTCACCATTTACTCTAATCATGCTCGCGTATCCATACCTCAGTCGAGCTTAAATTGAAAGCATCCGCTATTTTGGAGTACAGCTCCTTCACATTCGTGAAACCCTCGATTCTGCCGGTGGGACTACCGTGGGCTAACTGCGTGTGAAACACCAGCTTGGGTCGGAGACTGGCAGGCGGAGGTGGCAGTCCGGCTCCATTGACTACGGACTTCGCACCGCTTCCAACGCGTCCTCCAACCTCTTCGTTTTCCATCAAATGCTCTTTCGCCTTGCTCTTCTTTTTCTTAAGTCCCAAAGGCATTTTTGCGAGTCCTGTGGCAAATCCGTCACTGAGGAAAACTTTTCGAAAGGGAATTCTGTCGGCTAAAACATTTGAAAAACACCTTGTTGCGTCCAATACTGTCTTTCCCCGGTGCAACTTTTTTTCGAAGTCCTACTTCCTCTTTCGATACATACACAAACTTCCGTTTCAAACAGAATATCCAGAAATTCAACAGGTGGATGGTGAGTTGAGGACCTCGGTTCCCCTGCTCAGAGGGAAAGCTCTCCCGCAAACAATAGCTACACTGTTGCAACACTGCGAGAGCGCACGCGCAGTAAGGAGTACAGTCCACGGGGAGTTTGACATTCGCGAAGAGGCTACGTCATGCATAAACGTATTTACCTGTATAAGGTGATATTCTTACCATAAATGAAGATTCCTCCCAGTCCCTTACTGTGGAGAGTAAGCCGCGTGCTTTTGTTTCTTGAATTCATAGTTCGGGGTGCATTCATATTTAAAGATAATCGCATCGTGAACCACTGGCATGCATTATGATTTCCATCGACCGGATTCATCATATATACATCAGTTGCAAATATTAACACGTTTTGCACAGGACACATTTTGATCGATATAAAACTACGTAATACATATGTGCATTTCTCATCGTACGATGACCATGCGGCAGCGCAACTTGCCCATGTCATGGAGTTATAGGAACTAACGAGTTGTGGTTACGTTTAAAAGGACATCTATAGTCGATTACCATTGCCTTTGTTTATCGGCCAATCAGCGAGCCGCACCTGCGCAAACGAACCGAAATAGAGGGATTAACTACGCATGTACACAAAATATTGGTTTATATGAATGAAATTGGTCATGTGACAATGCAAGATGTCAACAAAAGCAAGTGATTTGTTTGTAAGCATTGGACGTCCAACGTCCCGTCTAAGAATCGACTTTAGATGCCCTTTAATGCCTCACTACAATAAGACTATCCTTTCTGAAGTCTCACACTGGACAGGCCGGCATACGCAAGGCGTTGATTCATGATTCACGATTAACCGGGTGTTTCCAAAGCAACACTGCCCTTTAAAAAATCTCCCTTGACAAAAGATGTGGCGTCCCCTGGCGGTTCATCAGCTTCGCTGGTGTGAACGGTTGCCTGAATTTACATAAGCCAGCACACCCGGGATCCTCAATTTCAAGAGGTTTCAGCGCTGTTAAGACGGCAGGCAAACCAAACAGACCACAGATACTTGAAATTAAGTATTAGCAACACATTTCCATGCCTTTAGCCTGTCGTCGTTCACAAAAGATTAATTAATAATACGGAATGTTAATCTTTCTCACTATATGTGAAACTCAGCTTATAGATCTTGTTACACGGCGCCCTTGCTCAACCTACGGCACCGAGCCACTCCCACTCAGCCATCCTGATATCAACACCCAGACATTATGCTTCCTTCCTCATAGTCAACTCCTCTTCCTCTCCCCAAATCATCACTGAATCACCTCCCCCTTGCCATCAGTGACTCAGGTGGTTACATCGCCCTCATTTGCACCATCTGCATTTGCCTGCAATCTGACCTCTACAGCCCTCTTCCTGCTAGCCAAGTCTGCCACTATACTCCAACACTCATTGCACCAGAACCTTAATTTCATCACTGGTCTCTCAGTGCAAGTATAAATCTCTTCCCACCATCACCAGGACAACACATAAATCATCAGTTCCTGACAGACGCACTTATTCACAGGATTCTTTGAGTCATTTGGCATAGACTGTGCTACAGACCATAATAGTGCATAGAAATTCTGCCAGAGAATATTCCTGCTCCAATGTCTTTTGCAGTAAAAAAGGAACATCCTAACATAATATTCAATAGTCATTGTATAATAGCCAGGCTCTTACAGAGCAGTAAAGCACACCATTGAACAGAGCTTTTTTTTTTTTTTTGCCCCTGGTTTATCTACCACAAATTTCTGAAGACTCCGCGAACTGCTGCTCATATTGTAGCTCATTTTTTTGTAGATCAGACATACAAGCCTTCAGTTATTTTAATAATGTAGATAAACTAATGTTCATTGGCCTATCTACCAATGTCTACTTGTTTTGAGATTTCTTCAAAAGGTGACCGTTTGTGAAGTATTAATTAAATTAAGCAGTTGTAAAGCTAGCCCCCAATGAACAATAAACTATGCAGCTACTGCAGCGTCATTGGGGTTCATTAATGTACACTATTGGTAAATTTAAAACATGCATCAAACTGTTAAAATAAGACCATTTATATTAATTTTACTGCACACCTGCCTATCTCTTCAGCCTGTTCTACAACTTGAATAATTAAGCAAGAAAACAGGAAAAATTATTGAAACCTGAGAAAGCAAACTTTCAGCTTAAGGACAAGTGCATATCAAGCCTAAAGCTGCTGACATCACTTCTGGCTTGGGCACAAAAAGCTGAGCTTAGGTTCAGGCATTATTTTATATTCATGGCATTACAAATGAGTAGGACTTTGGCATTTGCGGAATTTCAATGAAATCCAGAAATTAACCAGGTAGGATTATTGCGAGCTTTCATAAATTTCCATCTCTTACAGGGATTTATACTGAGGTATTTAAATGCTTCCATTCATTCAACTGATTTTTTTCACTGGCAACCCTGCCATTTCCACTGGATTTATTGTGTGGTGATCATTTAGCTCCAAATTTAGAAAGACAATTGTCAGCCCACGAAGAAAGACAGAATTTATAGGTTGTAAACTTTGTTCAGCAACCAAAATCAAAGATGAAATTGCCAATTGAAAAGGTTCTCATTATACTGTTATTGTAACAAGTCAAAGAAACAAAGAAAAGGGAAAAGAAATCAGTAAAATAAAACAAAACAAATTTAAGGATTACATTCAGACATCAAAACCTTTACTTGCACTTTAAGAACCATAGTTGCATGCATGGTCTTTAAAAATAAACACAATATTGATAAAAATATAAATTGCACATTCTTCATAAGGGTTTACAAATAGTCCATGGATTGGTAAACTGCAATAGCAGCACCTATCTGTCCAGTCCACTCGCTTTAGGAGGCGGGTAAATGGCGTTTCAGAACATCCTTCGCATTGGGTGGGAGGCTGTCTGGGAAATTAACATCAAACTCCACCACCAAGTCTCCCCTCTGGTCAGGGTTTTTGGGAAAAGGAAGTCCTTGACCCGCAACAGTCTTTCTCATGCCTGGTTTGATGACTTCCGTTACCTTCAGGTTACACGTTTTCCCATCAATTGTTGACACAGTGACCGAGCAGCCACATAACGACTGGAATTAGAGAAGAAGAACCAGAATGAGATATTAATGCACCTGACAGCTCAAATATATTTGTACTGAAATGGAAATAAAACAATCTCTTCTCGAATACATTTACATCTAAAACAGAATTAAACATTTGAACAGTAACTTAACATCAAAAATGTATTTGAACATGGCATTTTGACTGGAATTGCCATACATTCTGCACATCGTTCAGTACATTCCTTTTCTCATGGCAGCAGCTTGATCTGCGGGAATCTGTGCTAAACTTCACAAGTAATTCAAGTGATCTATTCTAATTTTGCACCTGTAGGGCAGTGGTAACCCACTTTGTTCCTGGAGATGTACCCTTTCAACATGGATTTGGCAAACCTTACTCTACTAAGCAGCAGTTCAACAAGATCTCTAGCTGATGTGTAGTCCAGGCTTTGCTACGGTTTGAGCAAAAACTAACAGGATGCTAGATTGCCAGGAACAAGGTTGCTGTACAGAAATATGGCTGCGAATCTTGATTGTTCTTCTCCTGAAAATATTCATTAGTAACTCAGACAGGCAGCCAGACCAAAATGGCCGAGAGGAGAGTGTGCATCTAAAATTAAATAAATCATCAGAGGCACTGGTGTCGGCTGCCATGGGATTATATAAGACAATCTTTTCTGCGCGTAGGAGTCATACTGTTTCCACTAGACACCTTCACAGGTCTTTCCACCATATACGTGTATCAGTCGTGGGACTGGTCATACATTATGTTTCAACTATGAATGTGCATGATTACTGTCCCCTGGGCAGCTAGAGAATTATAGGTCAATGTCAACCATGCTATTCTACACACTATAAACAGCAGCTGGGTCATTTCTGTGAGAGTTAACTTCACTCTCAGTATGTTGAGTGTAGCAATAATGGCTTGCTGCGCAATAAAAATCGTCAATTCGATCCATATTCGTATAAATTGTGCTTAAGCCTCGCTAGTCGTTCATTATACTTCTTTTTTTTTCCAAGATCTCTCTTAGTCCAAGTGCGACAATGCCATAGCAATTCACAGGCTTGTGTAAAACAAAGCAACAGTCCAAATCAGAGTCTGAAAGTGCTGCAATCTTTAAGTAGCAATATGCGACAATGGATCATCAAATTTGGCCTGCCTGCCACTACATTATAGCACCCAGATACTCAGTTTAGAACTGCTCCTTTCTTATTTTTCCTTGTCCACCCGAAATCGTAAGGTACATTGCCTCTCACCTGTCGTAAGCTAACCCGCACGGGGTACACAATGTTGGACCCTTCCCGTCGGAAATGGGCATGGGGCTTGTCCTTGATGACGAACACTATATCAGCAGGTATGGTGCCAGGAGACTCGTCTCCCTCCCTGGGGAAGGTGATTTTGGTGCCTTCCTTCCATCCCCGTTTGATCTCAATGGTGAGGATCTTGTCTTCGGTGCGCATGGTGCGCCCGTCCGGATTCAGGCGCTTGCGAGAGATCTTCATCCTCTTGGTGCAGCCGTGGAAGATCTCCTCAAGGGAGACACGCAGTTCATGGTGGATGGCGGGGTCCTGCTTGCGACGCATCGGGCCCCCGCCCATGTGACGCTCCCGGGGGAAGCTGTTGAGGTTGAAGCTGGTGAAGGACCCAAACGGGTCACCGTCCACCTCCATGTCTTCGTCCTCCCGCCCGTTGGCCGCCTTCCGGCCGAAAAACATCTCGAAGGGGTTGGCGCCCCCAAAGAACGTGGCGAATGTGGCGTGGGGGTCTCCGTGGAACGTGTACGTGAAGTTGCCCCCTTGCCCATCGGGAGTCCCACTGCCTCCTTTGAGACCTGAAAGCACCCAAAATTTAAGACATTGTTTTACTCTCTGCAAAATTACTAACACAAATAAAAATAAACTAAACTAACCATGCAAGAATATACATGCAGAAAGAAATAATGCGATGCACTACTTGCTTATTATTTATTATTTTTAAAATCCTCAAGACTCTGCCTTTAAAAGGTAAGGAATTATTTCCCCCCTCCTCTTCCCGTGAGATTTGGAAGCCTTCATGCATTTGTGGGGAATGCAGGGTCATGACACACGTGCCCGTCTGTGTTAAACCAATCAACACACAGCGTTTGTGTGTATTTTTTTTCCTAGAAGGGGGGAGGTTCATGCGCTCAAAATGCACGGTGGGAGGCCAAATAACTGCTTGTTTCATGCCAATTTCACACGAAAGCAGCACATTCCAAGAAATAAACGCGCATACAAACACCGCCTTTGGCGTCACAACATCGCGATCTAATTATTTTAAGGCATTATCATGGTTAATGCATTTTGCTTTTCAGCCTCATATTCCATTTAATCGAAGGCCAAGTTCACGATCCCAGAATTCAACTGTTACCGTTATAAACAACTGGCACCGCGTTTTATGACACCACGTAATGGGACAGTAATATGTAGGCTCCTCCAAAAATAGGCGACAGCATGTATCCCATCACAGAAAGAGGGAAAAGGCGAGCAGACGGTTTTGTAATATGGTCACAGGCATGAATGCAAAGCGACCAAATGCAGGCTATAATTTTCATCTTGGCTTACAAGACATGGCAGCCAAGAAAATAACGTATTCTTCCAATTATACGGCTGGCAACAAAAAACACATTTAATCTTAGCAGTAGAGGATTAACTATGCGAGCGAGATTGTTCTGAAATGTCATTTATTGCAAGCTATCCGGTTAGTCAAGCGCTAAACAGAAATCTGACACGACATGATCTGGAACACAGCAATCACGGAGCAGAAATAACAGATGGGCAGTCTATTAAATTTAAGCCATGGGAACGCTACCTTCTTCTCCATATTGGTCATAGATTTCCCTCTTCTTAGGATCACTCAGAACATCGTATGCCTCGGCGATTTCCTTAAATTTTTCCTCTGCATTGGCTGCTTTATTTTTATCGGGGTGCCATTTCAGAGCCTGTTTTCTGTATGCCTTTTTTATATCCTCGTCCGCAGCTCCTTTCTGGATACCCAGTATTTTGTAATAATCTTTTCCCATCGTCCCCGGGAGAGCCCAGAGTAGCTAGTGTTAACGCTTTCCACTGAAATTAGAAGATCCCTCCGCACTGTTGCAGGGCGCTGTCAGCTTCCGAAATGTAAATTCCAGAATATGGCGCTAGCGGGTGGAAGTCGTCGCACTTATAAACACTGATAGCTTAGCCAGCAAGCAATGAGGACTAGCGCGGCGTATGAGCTTCCCACTGAACTAACGTTGCGTACTGCGAAACGCTATTCTAAACTGGAGTGCGTGCTCAGTTGTTCCAGCGCCCTCTTTAAATAGCCAATAACGTTACTCCCTCCCCGAGAAATCAGTGGTTCTTTCTAGAAAGCGGGTGCTGAATCGCGTCATTTCCCAGCCCATATTCTGCTCAGTTTATTTCTCCTAATTAATGGACCAAAACTAAAGTGTGCGTTTAGTGATTTAATTTAATGAAATACATGTCTTTAAAAAAATAATAAATAAATAAATAACCTATGCTGATTATCGTTATTTAGTCAAACTGAAAGTGTATCAAGAAAGCTTGACCGCATAGGAATACTGGTTCCAGATCAGTAAACTGAGGCCATAAATATACAACAGCAACAATGGCAATTTCATAGAATGCCTGATGTTCTGATAAAGAAACACCCACAGCGAGTCCCCCCCTAAAAAAAATACCGCTTTAACGAACAAGCCTATATCATGTTTCTGCATGGCGAAAAGTTGATAAAATAATTCTCAACAGTGAATTGGTCACTTGCTATCTGAAGCACATGTTTCAGTGGAACTAGTACGATGAATTCCTTGCATTTGCCTAAACTGTAATAAAATTTCTAAATATGTCACAAAACTGTGGAATTTTTGAACGCCATAAATCATCTCTGGGACGCTAAATCGCCATTCTATGACATTCAGTTACAGGAATCCAGTAAACTTTGAAACAGGTTCGCAGGTTAATTTCCAAGGGGACTGTTGTAATGATCACGTATCGATATTGCGACCGCGGCGACGCTGAACAAATGTACCATATACATTTTCAGAGAGTGCCATCTACTGGCCAGGAACGAAAGCCCTAACTGAACTGCTGAGTGAAACGCTGTAATGCAGGGGTAGCATAGCATCCACACTGGTATATGAATAATAGAACGCAGAGGACACGGACAGCGCGAGAAAGTGACTCAGCATTGCCTACTTATTATAAAGGGTAAAGGGATTCTGTTATCATTAAATGTGCACGCTTAGGCGACATGCGATTATGATTACCCGACCATGGGCCTATAGTAATTAAAAAATAGCCCATTTGTCGTTTTCACATTGCCTCTTCGAGGTATGGATCAATTTAGAAGCCTGTTCATCAAACTGGACAAAACTGAGGATGGTTACATAGATGTAAACGAACTACGCAAGGAGATGGCGAAAATTGGCATTTCGTCAGTGGATGAGAAGGCTCAGGTAAATTGCATGACTGCGCCAATTTTTAAAAAGGACGACTCCTATTTATTTGCCGTATTCTGGGCTACTAACGAGGGAGTGTATGAGGATATTATGTTCTTATTTAACAGTCATTGGAAATGTGTTTTGGCATTTTTGTGGTTGGACTAATGGGTTCGATGCATGTATTTCAGGCTATTGTGGACAACTATGACAAAGATCATGATGGGCGTTTGGATTATGAAGAGTTCCTCAGATACATGATGGACAGGGAAAATAAATGGAAAATACATTTTGAGATGATTGACAAAAATAAATGCGGTGAGTTATTCGTGTGAATATCCGCAAAGATTAAATCCCCACTGAGCTAATCCGACCATTCTGGTGTTTGCACGAGTTGCTGCTTATGTCCTTCCGTTATCCGCTCAGGGCTGTGCGCTATTTAAGACCGATGGAGGGCCTGCAGTATTAACCCGAATTTTCATTGCATTAGAATAACTGGAGGAAATAACCACTGAAACCTGACAAATAACACGACTGTCAAGGTCCAAACCATTTGTACACATTCAACAGTAAGCGACCGCGACGGGTAATATTGCATATTGGACGCTCTTCTTCTACGTCATCTGTGTAATGTTCACCAACGCCAGATTCATTCAGACATTTATTGAATCTTGGTTCAATCTACCGATGGGATAGGTTTCCATTATGTGTGCGCGCGCGCGCGCGTGTGTGTGTGTGTGTGTGTGTGAATGATTATAACAAAAGAAAAAACGTTTTTCCCCTTTTTTCTTTTAACAGGAGCCATTGACGAGGATGAAATCATGCATTTATTTCAGGAATTGGGATTACATTTATCTGCTCAGAATGCAAAAAGAATAATACAAATGTGAGATTTTTAAATTTTCCTTTTCCTCCCTTGACATCAATGTTTTCGATATCTATGATACTCAATTTTTACACATTGGCTTTAATTTTTTTTGAAAAGATTATTTGCAAACGCTTGAATCGATTCCTTCAGTGATTACACCCCTCTCATTATATTGTGTAATTCAATGTATAACATATACAAATCATATTACAGTTGAGTAACATGCTGTAACTGTTACTGTCCAGGCCAGGAATCAAGAGCAGAGTCAGAGCGCTATCCAACAGGTAGTTTTTGACAGTTTATACGGTAATTTAGGGGATGTAACCCATGCAGAAGAGGTGGAGATGGAATCTGGATTGAGATAGCACAGTTCAGTACAGATGTTATAGATGAAGCTGAGCTGTCAGTCGCTGGCCAGTGGCTTCCAGGATCACAGCCAGGTGGAGTGTGAACTTTGCCAGCACTGAACTGTCTTTCAGGATGATGTGGTGGCGTGAGGGGAACTTGCTTCCAATCCTAATGATCATAGAAGGATAGGGAGCTTATTCCTGATAAACTAAATGAAGGAGCAGACTCGGAAGAGTTAACAAGAACAAAGTCCCAATCCTTGACCTTGCTTATATGCTTGGGAGCTTGTTTCTACTGAACTGAACTGACAAAATGACTTGTGCTGTGTTGATTGTAACATGGTCCCAATCCTGGACCTTGATTAGGCTTGAAAGCTTGTTTGAATCAACTAAGGTTTGCAAAAGGTTTTCAGGAACTCTTGTCATTAAAGTGTATGTTGCATATTGGGTAACAAAGCGTTTTCACAAACAATACTGACTGGGTTCTTAGCACAAATGGCAACTTACAATCAACATAGAGCAGAGGGCTGAAAGTGCCCCTTTTATGTGACTTTTCACTGATCATTCTTGTCTTCTTGAACTGTATGAAAAAAAAAAACTTGAGTTTTCTCATGCTTTCCAATTCTGCAGTACATGTCTGTGAAATGCTGCATTCAAAGTCCTGCCCTGCCATCTGAAAACCCCAGTGTGCTGTGATTGGTCAACTTGATCACTCACTTGTGATTGTTACTCCATTTGCGCCCCTTGTCACGCCCCTTACCGTAAATGGACTTCCACTTTGGAAACAAATACTGGTAAAGCCTTCTGGGCGAAACCCACTTGATTCAAGGGCGTGCTCAGCTATCTGCTTGGCGCAAAATTTCAAACGGTGACATCACTAATTGAAGAATAAAATGGCCAGAAGCGATTGGGGCTTTTCAGTCAGCTCTGGTGCAGTGTGTTTTGCGGCAAAGAACGCTTCTTCTGGAGATGACTGAGAGTTGTTATCCTACACAGTCCTTTTAAATGGGCATAAAAGCAATATCATTCATGCTGACATTAAAATAATGAAAAACCATAATAGGGGCATTTTAAATACTCTCCACAAGGCTATCAGAGAATAACCATGGGACACAATGCAGCCAAGGGTGGAGAAACTCATAAGTAAACCAATCACAATAGAGATACACTTACTTGACGTGGAAGTTGCTGAATTGGAAGATTCACAAAAGGAATTCACGCAAGGGTTTTGACAGTAGCAAGTTATGTTGTAATATAATTAAACCTCTGTACCACCATTATGAATAAGTCTCCTGTTTTGAAAGCCATTATGTTGTACTTTGTCTGTACCATGACCAGGATGGATGAAGACAATTCTATGACTGTGGACTGGGGGGAGTTCCTTCAGCACATTGTTCTTAACCCTGCCGAGGATATCGCGGAGCTGGTGTCATCCTGGAAACGCAGCTTGGTAAAGATCTCTGGATAGCTCCCATTAGCATTACTCATAACAAAAACAGCACAATTAGAATTTGATATACTTGATGACTCTTTATTAACATTCTTTTATTTTGCATACAGTGAGTTTCATTCCAACAAGTACTGAATATGTATGACTGAATCCTTTGATTTTGGGCATTGCTTTAGGTTTTTGATGTGGGTGAAAGTCGTGCATTGCCTATGGAGTTCACCCGAGAAGAGACTGACTCAGGAGTCTGGAAGAAGTGTATATTGGCAGCTGGGATGGCCGATGCTGTGTCCCGAACTGCCACTGCACCAATCGATCGCTTAAAAACTCAACTTCAGGTGGATGCAAGCTACAGCTATTCTATGCTGACCACCCTCATTGATAATGATCTCCTTTGGGATACCTGCACCATATACAAAAGACCGAAAGCAGGGATCTTAACCTTATAAAACCGTTGGACCCATCTATGGGTCCATCTATTTTCAAATCTGTTAAACTTCAGGCCTATAACTATTTTAAATGCTGTGAAGATCCCAAGGTTTCCAATGATCCAGAAAATATCCTGCTGAATTACACAAAAATGTGTTTAAAATGATGTACAAGATCTGGATATTTTCCATTTGATGTATTTCATTGGCCTTAGAAACATGGCTTTCTGGGCTTTAATATTTCTCTCAATATAAGTGTGATGTACCTTAAGTGAAACACAGCGAACAGCAGATACTGAATATGAATGTCACATTGTCCGACAGTATGAAAAAAAAAGCTTCCTCTGACTTTGAATCAATTTCAGGGAATATTTCAGTGCAAAATTTGAGTTTTAGGGGCTAAGGTGAGATCTGGATATTTAGAACCTTTGTAAAAGAAAATATGAGTAGAATTCTCAGATATGCCCATACTTGTCTCAATGTACAATAATTTGTCTATCTACTGATTACTGATTGCTATTTTACCTTTTTTGTAATATGGAAATAATATGCCTTTGAAACACTGTGTTTGACAGCCTAGATGGCTGATTCAATTAAAATTCTGAATATTTCTTTTCTTGCTGCATTTTCAGGTTTATGGGTCGAAAGCATTGTCCCACAAACTCAGAGACCTGCAGTTAGGGGGCTTTAGGACCATGTGGCAAGGAAATGCTGTGAACGTTTTGAAAGGAACTCCCCAGTCAACCCTGCAGTGCTTCATGTATGCCCAGGTCAGTTACAGATAGTTTGCATCATCTGGTAATTTGCTGGATATATCACGCAGTAACATTGGTCAGATGTGGCAGAAAACCTGAAATTCTAACATATTGTGAAAATGAGTGGATTTATATTGTATTAATTGTGATGCCTTCAGCACTGTTGTGGTGATGTATTGATCGCAAAAATAATACGCTATGTGTTCACTTGCACAGTTAAAAGATTGTGTGCTTTATAAATTGAATTGGCACAATAGTTTAGCTAATGGCTGGTAAAATAAACCATGATGTGTACCAACAAAATTGTCTTTTTCTTGTGTCTGTTTGTGCCTCTGTTCTTAGATGAAGGCACATTATCTGGGTGAAGAGGCAAGCTTATCTGTGCAGCAGAGGTTTGGGCTGGGCTGTGTGTCTGGGGCAGCCGCCCATGCGGTTTTCTACCCGCTCGAGGTATCAAACGGCATTAACAGGTCTGATTTGTGTAGTTGGTGTCATTCTTTGTGACTGCTGTGCACTCTGGGTTGTGAAACTACTAATGTGTTTATCTTGTCAACCAGCAATAGTGTTGTATACTTATCTTATTAAGCCCCGAGCCTCTTGCTCAAAATGACATGCCCAAAATGAAATGAGTATATATCTGCAACTACTTGGTCCATTTGAATAATCCTAGTATCATAATAAAGCTAACACCTGGGGGATATTTGTCATAGTGTAAAAAGAAGGATCTGTTTTCTGTCCAATAAAATTTAACTTTAATCCGTTTTGAAATTATTTAGTTACAGTCTGAAACCTCTAAAAAAAATGCAGTACAGCATCTCCCAATTATCTGTGCCAAAGTTTATTCTAATCGAGTAAATCAGAGCAAAATTAGAGAGGTTTTTTTTTTCAGAAATGTCTAGGTGGCTAAAGTGCTGTGGGAATGCAAATTGGGAAGGGACTGCTGGGAAGGGAAATTAAAAATGATTGCCTTGTTCGTTGCTCAAGCGCCTCCTGTTGGCCAGCCGGGCGCTCGGCAGTGAGATTCTGAGCTTGCTCATGTTTGGGTATCCTCTGCCCTCGTTCTGGACTTGTTATAGTTTCGACCAATCAGTGTAAAGATGCAGGGGCCGACAGGCATGTGCTTCAGAGGAAAGTCGTGAACTGTCTCTCCTGTGCTGGCATTAGGGGGTTGTACACGAGCAACATAGTTGATAGTTCTCAGATTGGGCATTTCAAATTCGGGTGGGATCGGAGAAGCCAAATTTCTAAAAGACAAAAAAAAAAAGAAAAAAATGTCTGGGCGGCATCTCCAAATTGGCTATTCGGGCACCTTTTTGGGGACTGTGTGCCATTACAGTTTTCTCAGCAACCAAACTGTAAAACTAATTTAATTTCACTTATATGTCACCACAGGAATACATTCCATATTATTTTTTTATTCTTTTTTTTTTTTTATTGCCACCTCTATACATTTTTCCATTCAAAGAAAATACTGTACATACAAAGGAAATGAAGTTTCACTCCAAAGAAACACAAATATAAATACAAAGATGAGGTAAAAAATGGTAAAAAGTAAAAACAAAAGACACCCCAGCAATTATTTATACAAGAACTATGCTTCTGCAGCGGAAAAAAAACAATGCAACTTCAATAGGGATTGAACGCAAGTCACCTAGGCCAGCGCACAGTGCCTGAGCCACTAAGCTACCTGGGACTTGTACCATAAAGCTGGATTTGGGCTTATCGCTGTAACTTCAGGTTTAACCCTGGGTTTTCTGTACCACGAAGGCAGCTCACTTCTTACCAATGCATATCATTTTTTTTGCCGACTGTCCTTTCTGTAATTGGCAGCTGCAACTGCGTTAATTTTTGCCAGGATGATATGCTTATTCTCTTCATATTTTTATCAAGAGCTCTTGCTCCGCATTTGGAAAGTACGCAGCTTTGTTTCCAGTCAGTTTGGCCTTGTTTGCAATTGGTCATTTGCGTAAAACACCGCCCCTTTTATGTGAACGCGGACATTCGTAGATTGGAAAACCCTGGGTTCAGTTACCGAGTTGATAACTGGCTTCGTGGTACCGCCTATCAGGAATGCGGAAGTCTGGTTATGTGCAGCCAGATAACTAAGAGAAACCCCGACTATGTTAATTCAGCTTTATGGCACAAGCCCCTGGTTAGACAAGCTACTTGCGCACACACTGCAATTCTAAACAGTGGGTCAGCATAACACATCATGTAACCCGGTTTCATGCTTGTATAACAGTGCACTCATTAGTACTTGCGCATAATGGCGCAAGGATTTTCAGTCTGACGCAACTGTCAAGACTACTCTGAAAAGGACTGTTGAATATTTTGTGGACAATTATAGCGATATCATCAAGCAGCGACCGATTTTGTGACTGTATTGCTGCATTCATGCCTGTGCTTTTTGAGCACATGTGTTTACTGGCGCATGGACACCCAATTAAATGCACCAGGAATGTTAGGCTCTATCTCAGGCATGGTTTGTGCTATTACAGTGGATAAGGGCTCGTTGGAAATGTCAGAGCCCATAGAATCAAATGGCGACCCCAAAGTCAAATTTATTGCATTACAAGCCTGTCACAGAGGGCAAAATACATGCATGCAAGTGGAATGATCAGGGCTTGACCTAATTGGAGGGGTGCCACGGAAAAAAAAAAAAACATGCGTAGAGACTGGAAGATGTAATTTCAATGTAACATAGACATATTGAACTAACAATATCTAGTGCAGATTTACCCTTGAACACAGTTTTATCACTAAATATCAAAGGCCAGAAAACATTTTTGCTCAGAGCTGTAGAATGTAAAGTGTATGCCTGCTGTTCTTTGAGTGAGGTGTCGGTTTAAAATGGCAAAGCTTACATCATTGAATTCTGTAGACTGTCCTCTTTCATTTGATGTATCATTTGTATGCTTTGCACAAATTCAGAAGAAACATCAGCGATTGTGCGCTGATATTATTTTATTCCATGTTTTGCTACATGCTTATTTACTTGCTGGTGCTTGAATAGTTTTCAGGGAAGGAAAAAATGGTAAACGTGAGCTGTTCGCCAAGTTTCCTCTCTTTAAGAAGATATGCCGCTTGACGATGTTGCTATTAGGAAACATGCCTTATTTATGATTTTTATTGATTGCCCCCAGTACTGAGGGTGTTCGGGATTAAGAGGATAAACTATTTGGCATAAAATTTTTATTACATGGACAGAGGCATGTTACGTGATTAGTAGTAAATAATGTGTATTTCAGTGTTATAATGAATCTTTTATCTAAATTAAGATGTTTTCCAAAGCTGTACTAGTGGTACATTATGCTTCCTCATGTAGAAAATGGTGTCTATCTTTATTGCAGGTGTTAAAGGTGAGACTGAATCTCATGCAGAGGGGTGCCTACAATGGGATGTTCGGATGTGCCAGGTCGATTTACCAAAATGAATCTGTCCTTGCCTTCTACAGAGGTTTTAAACCAAGCATCCTCTGCATGGTTCCATATGCTGGGGTGGAGTGTGCGGTTTATCAGGTAAAATAACAGTGACTTGTCACCAATCTATGCCCAGTTACTTCCACCCTGTTCAGACGACCAGTCAACAGAAATGTGTCTGCAACCTTTTTTTTTGGAATTCTTGGTGTCTTGTTGCACACTTGCTGTCACTTGCAGTGGTTGTCACCTTATCATTACAATGTCTGTTTAGAGCATTCATTTGACATAATGGTAAAGGAACACTATAAAAGACTGATTAATGCCATTATGTATTTCAGTGTCATGATCTAGCCTCTTTAAATGTTCATGCACGTTTGATTTTATTACATATTCATATATTTGGCCCACTCCAGATTCTAATATAATTTTTTTTTGTTAAAAGTAATGAATATTTTTCTTGAATTTGGTGTTCAAATGTGAGATGTAATCAATAGTGAGTATCCTCAATTCCATCATCCAGCCTTAAATTCACCGAGGTTCCTTTACAATAACCATTAGTAATTGAACAGACATGAAGTATTCCTCTTGCCTTCAAAACTTTTGAAGTTTTCTTGTTCTGTCACTTCTGTCCCTGTGGTTGCAGTCAATAATGCACTGGGCAAAGACAGAGCCACAGAACAGCAGTGATTCCAGGCTGTTTTTCTTCAGTTTCTTTGCCTTTGCGTCTGGACAAACAGCCAGCTACCCCTTGGCAGTAATTAGAACTCAGCAGCAGGCCCAGGGTAAGCACAGCCTATTACGTTTGTGAAAACTCAGTTCTCCAATCACAATGAAGTGTTTCAACTAGTGTGAAATGGACAATGTAATATCACAATGTCTGTGGGATCTCTGTGAAGAGTTTTGCCTTTAACAGTTGCAAGCTGGGTACAGCTAGCACTCTTGAATGTGTGGTGCCTAGATTTACAAATGCATTTGCTGAGCAGCACCATTGCCTTGACCTATAAATGAAAAGGCACCCATTTGTTTTAATTGAATGAGCATTTTTCTATTCATGTTTGGAAACGTGTAGCACTAATGTATGTAGATGTATAAGCCCTTAAGTTATACGTCTTGCTGCCAAACCTTGCATTCTCTTTATTCCTGAAAGCTTTTAGTGGCACATTTCACTAGTCAGTTATCGTAACTGTGTGTAGTGCTTTAGGGCGAAAAAGTACAGTATAACTGCGTTAGAGTGAAAATTTTTCTTTTCACTTCAGAGATGTTTTGATGCTCACAGAAGGAATGGTTAAGAATTGTGTTCTTTTTCCATTTCAGCTTTTAATGGGAATCAACAAACCTCAAGAGCACTTCAAGGACTTGTTGATATCTATATGAAGCATGGGCTGCAGGGATTTTACAGTGGAATGGGCGCAAGTTTTGTGAGGGCAGTTCCTTGTGCCCTTTTAAACTACACCTTGACCTCAAAACTTGAAAGTTTGCTTTTTTCTGTAAAGTAAGAATTAGTGTCGAAACATAAATTCTGAAAATTGTACATAAACAATTTTGTGAAATTCATAATATGTTCTGAGGCAAATTTTTATTTGTTGATGTCATTTTGTCAGTTTGTTTATTTATTTCAGAAGAGTATGTGCTATCCTCTTCTTTGATTGTAAATGTCGTGTTTGACAGACACATATTTATTTTCACATTTATTTTCAATACTGACGAGGCACATTTTAATGACTGATAAAACATAAACTTGTTCTCATCAAATAAAGAATTAAAAAGTTTGATGAAAATGGTTTTGTCTGTCCTTTACTCTAAACACAGCAAGTTTCGTAAAATGCAGGAATGAGGGTGCTTACAAACTTAAGACACATTTTGGATGCTATATCTAAATTTATAAATTACCCTCTCTATGGCCACAATGCAAGTGCAGATGTATGCTTCATACAGCCGATGGATTCAACCTAATCGAGCAAAGCCAGTGAATATGAATTTAATCCAATCATTTCCGTGAAAATCTTTTTTTTTTTTACATCCCGCCCAGTAGATGATTGATGGCCACGGTAACCAAGCAGATTCCTCTGACTAAGTCTCGCGAGTGTTCCAAACCCCTTGCGCTCCTCCCTTTTCAGTGTCGCAGTTGAGTTCCTCATTTCCAGTCAGGCAGCCATCTTCTTCACTCAGAGAAGAAAAGCAATTCAGGATGGCTGACTACTCCAGCGTGGCTCCTCCGCCTAATGCAGCGGGTGGAATGAACGATGCTTTCAAAGATGCTCTACAGCGAGCGAGACAGGTAAATGCGTTTGCGGTGTGAGTATAGTATACAGTGCTATATTTTTTAAAGTTTTTTGGCCGCTCCTGTTAAAATACATTCGTTGCCTAGGGAGGTTAACGTTACGTTAAGCTACCTCGAGAGGCCTACGGAAGCGCTCGAAGCTAACCGCCATTGCTAAGTTGCCTAGCTAGCTAACAGAACATAGATCATCTTAACGGCATCACCATTCGTGCGGTAAATGTTAACCTCGGCTTAATGTAATATTCTGTTCGCAGTCATCGGCTAAGGTAGGCCAGTGTAGGCTAGTTGTGTTATTTCCACGAGCGTTCGGCAGATTTAGAACTAGCCTGGCTAAACAGCGCGAAAAAGGTCATTAGGCAGGCAGACAAAGAGCGGCTAATGTTACACGCTGCACAAGAGAAGGCCTGCCGGGAGTTAGCTGGCTGGCTAACGTTTAGTCACGCCATTCGTAACCTTGGCTAGCTAACAGTTAGCTAATGCTGTTCGATTCTGCTCCGTGATGCTGGTCGCAACGGCGGACATTCTGTACGGTGATGAGTCGTCGTTCTTGTTGAGGGTTGGAACAAACTACATTGTCTTAATTATTTATTCCGACTATGACCTGGATTATCGACGTGTTTGGTGTTCGCTAAGTTTAGCTATCAGCTTGGAAACTGGTTAATGTTGGCGCACGGAAATGTTTGTATGGGGGGGGGGGTGTCGAGCCAAACTATGTAACATCCAAGTGACTTTGCGGGGTTGTTGAACCTGCTTTGCGTTGTGTGGACACGCATCGCACGTGTATTTTCCTTTGTGTACCCTCTCGACTGGACTGGAATTGCTTACTGGCTCTACGCGCAGACTTCTGCTCTCAGTCGCGAGTGCGGCACGTTACAGGAAGCGATGTGTTTCGCCAGCCTAGAGATGCGGAGCTCTGATGAATTGCGTGGTGACGTCGTTGAGAATGTCTCAGCCTGGTTGTTGTTGATCGGGCTTTGAGAAATGATTGTAAATGTGATGAATAAAACTTCTTTTTTCCTCCCTCTAGATCGCAGCTAAAATAGGCGGCGACGTTGGTGGCGCCCCTCCTCCAGCAGCCAACGAATTCAGTTATGGAGGCCAGAAGAGACCACTGGAAGATGCAGGTTAGTCTATTAATCATGTTCCGTTACACATTTCTCCCATAAAATTATTTGCATTTACACCCCAAAATGCATATAAAAATCACGATGTTGTCATGAGCTGGTATTCATGTAACAAAATGAGATTTCTGTACTCCAAACGCCCATCTTCCTGTTTGAATGGGTGAATTTGAGTCTTGCTCATGCCCTTACTAATTCCATTTGTTTTGGTCTTCGGCTACTGCAGCTTTGGGATAATTTGGCTGGTACACCATTTATGAAATTGAATTTTCCTTTTTCCTGTTTACAACTTTGCTGGTCTTGGTGTTAAGTTTGCCCGGATGTAGTTTATCTTGGTAGTGCCTTTTGCTGCATTTGCATATTTACGTTAAAAGCGTGATATTTATCTAATCTGATCTTTGATTTCATTGTAGAACAACCAGAAACCAAGAAAGTTGCTTCACAAATGGACAGTAAGTATCATTGTACAGACTTTGGGAGGATCTCTGAAATCAAATGTGCTTATTCATTTTTTTGATGCTGTATGAAGCTAATATGGAGATTTGATGTGCAAATGGGCTGCAGTGGAAGGGCTGAGGAATCTGAAGCCTGTCAGCTATGTGGTTTAAGTGTTCCGTTGTAATGTGAAATGCAAGGTGCGGTTGACAGCAATGGGTTTGTCCTTAATGAGACTGTCTTTTTTCCAGCTTACGCATCTATGATGGGAGGAATGAGTGCCCCTCCAAGGTAAGATGATGCTGCAGTAATGTCAGACTGGTATTGTGTTTTCACCAATGGAAGCCATTGTCTCCATGCTGGGACGTAGCCAGGTTTTTCAGTTCAGATTATTTGATTTTTGTTTGGATGTTTTCAGATCCATCTCAGAGGAGTTCAAGGTTCCAGATGGAATGGTTGGATTCAGTAAGTTTGTTAACAGCATTTTATACATTGCAAATGCCTTTGTCTTGCTCGTCGACTGAAGCACGCCATTCGTTTTACAGTTATTGGGAGGGGAGGAGAGCAGATTTCCCGGCTGCAGCAGGAGTCTGGTTGCAAAATACAGATTGCTCCTGGTAAGTAATTATTTTTTCTGTGACTGAAATGGAATCCATTGCCTAGTCTTGCTGATAGGCAGTGAAGCCTTATCCTTGACCAAGTCTCTTAAAGTTTGCTGTGTTAGATCCACCAGTACTCTGCTTAATCAGTGTAAAATTACATTGATGTAAATAGGCAGGCACTAATATCTCGGGCAAGCAAGGGCTCATTTGTGAAATGAATATGAAGAAGTCATCTTGTAATCTGAATATATTCTTTCTCATTGACCAGTCTCCCAGAGTTAACATTATTATTTCTGTCTTTTTGCAATATGTATATCTAATTTGAACACTGTTTTAATTTCCAGACAGCGGTGGTATGCCAGAGAGGTCTGTGACACTGACTGGGACGACAGATTCAATTCAGTGAGTCACACATTTCCTGCTTTTTGTGAGAAATTGTCCATGAAGAAAAGAGAATTTAACCTTTAGAGCGCTAAATGCTGCTATTGTTGCTCAATGATGTAAGATATCAAATTTAAAGCTATTGAAAACCTGTCCTCACATAATAGGTTTTCAACAGCACAAGGCGATTTTAAATTTGAAGTTTGAAAGAATGTATTCGGTGCTCCAAGGGTTAAAATGCATATTTAGTGCACCAGTCACCTCACTCCCGCTGTTCTTTTTAAGGACCGCAAAGCGGCTTCTGACGGAGATTGTTGAGAAGGGCCGACCTGGGCCGCCACCATTCCACCATAACGACGGCCCGGGAATGTCAGTTCAGGAGATTCTTGTCCCGGCCTCAAAAGCTGGACTGGTGATCGGAAAAGGCGGGGAAACCATCAAGCAGCTGCAGGTCAGTTGGCATACGTGGGGACCTTGTGCCACTACATTTCCCAGCATGCAACACTGCAGTGCACTAACTGAATTTAATCCTTGTTCAGGAACGCGCCGGAGTGAAAATGGTGATGATTCAAGATGGGCCGCAAAACACAGGGGCAGACAAACCTCTCCGCATCTCTGGAGAGCCTTTTAAAGTTCAGGTGAGATTTTCATCGCACTGCCCAAGGGGTCTGTATCGAGAGAAAGTGACTTGAATTGTGATCCTAATTTTATTTTACTAATCATATTGCTGTGGGAATAATCTTGGCTACTCGCAAAGCTTAATTCGGTGCCCCTCTCTGAAGGTCTGCTGAGTAGTCGCTCCTTTTGCGGGAAAAAAATGGTGAGATGGGATCTGAAAGTGTCTCTGAGGAGAAACGTAATATTTAATGTGTTTTGCTTTTTTCTGCCACAACTGCAGCAAGCTAAAGAGATGGTGATGGAAATCATACATGATCAGGGTTTCCGGGAGCAACGGAATGAGTACGGTTCCAGAATGGGGGGAGGAGGAGGAGGAGGAGGCGGAGGAGGAGATTTGGATGTAAGCGAGAAACTGAACTGTGAACGGCCTTCAGATATTCATTTATTTCCCTTAGAAGAGCTGGGGATTACTTTTGACCCGATGTGTACCTGTCCCCTAGGTTCCTGTCCCGAGGTTTGCTGTGGGAATCGTGATTGGACGGAATGGCGAAATGATCAAGAAGATCCAAAACGACACTGGTGTGAGAATTCAGTTTAAACCAGGTACTTGTGTACATCCATCTATATCCATTCATGAAGCACAGATGTGCAGCTGAATTTTTAGCCTGTTTGGCAGCCTTGTGAATTGGACGATGGGAAGATTGGGGAGAACATCCATTTCATTTAGCCAGGTCATTTCCCTTGCAAATGTTACAGATTGCACAAGTTCTACAATTCTACGCAATGTTAAAGGTTGCTGTGAGTCTCTACTCTAAAATTTTACCAGTTGATTTTTAGTTCAGTTTTTTGGTCATGTTTCTCACACTGCGTGGACAAGACGGAAATGCTTAGTGTTTTGACCCTTTTCTTTTTGGCTTTAGACGATGGCTCCATGCCTGAGAGGATAGCGCAGATAATGGGGCCCCCTGACCGCTGTCAGCATGCCGCAGAGATAATCTCGGAGCTACTGAGGAGTGTGCAGGCTGGGGGTCCACCAGGACCCGGGGGCCGCGGCAGGGGCCGGGGTCAGGGCAACTGGAATATGGGCCCTCCCGGGATGCCTGAATTTGTCTTCACCGTCCCAGCCATGAAGACCGGGCTCATCATCGGGAAAGGTGCGGAAAGTATTCCCCACTTGGGCTCAAATTTAGGCTGGTAGCATGAACAGCTCAGGGGTATTAACTGGGGAGCAGTGCTATATCTACTGAAGGACAGGAGGGATTTTTATCAGATTGGATCAAACTCCCCAAAGAGGGTAGTCAAACTGTTTTGGAAGGGTCTAGGTCACATGGGATTCATTTGTAAGATCAACTTTTCAGACTAGTAAGACACCTGCACAGAAATCTTTTGTCAGTCGACACAGATACTTTTATGCTTAGACGTAGTGCGGGACAACAACTGCAATGAAAGCAGTCTTCTCCGTGGTAATTAGGGGAAAAAAAGTCTAATAACACTTCTGTTTCTCTGACGTGGTGCTTATCAGGCACCATTGACTGATGTCTTTCAAATAGAAAACGGCCTTTATTATGTTGTAAAGCTATGGCAGGCAGAGCTATAGCAGCGAATGGGTGTGTTGAGTTGTACCTTGTTCCTGACAGGTGGCGAGACCATTAAAAGCATAAGCCAGCAGTCAGGAGCCAGGATAGAGCTGCAGAGAAACCCCCCTCCTGGTGCCGATCCCAACCTGAAAATATTCAGCGTCCGCGGCTCGCACCAGCAAATAGACTACGCCAGACAGCTGGTGGAGGAGAAGATTGGGGTGAGTTCCCGAGTTTTGCTAGAGACACTTTATGAGCATTTTGTGCAGCGATGCATTTAAGAGAACTGAAAAATCTCCCTTCGCCCTGCAGGGTCCCGTCAGCCCCATGGGCGGACCCCACGGCCCTCCAGGGCCGCACGGAGGTCCTGGTCCGCATGGACCCCCCGGACCCCCTGGACCACCAGCGCCAATGGGACCTTACAACCCTGGACCCTACAACCAGGGACCTCCTGGACCACAGTAAGCACTTCTTGCACATTCTTTTTGCCTTGATCACTGAAGTCTCAGCCCCACTCTGACCTGTGAGCATGTCAGGGCACGACTCACTCAGTTCTGAATGTTTCTCTCCTCGCAGCGGTCCTCCTGCTCCGTACCCACCCCAGGGCTGGGGCAACGGCTTCCCCCACTGGCAGCAGGGACAGCCGGACCCTGGTGAGTGTGATTGCCCAGTCCCCTTAAACTTCAGTGCGTTTTCCTCATGTTTAAGGTGATCCTTTGTGAAACTAAAGACATGGCGGGATGGCAGCTCTGAAAGTTAGTCCTTTGTTTCATTTTGCTTTCTTACATGGAGTTTACTGCTCATTGCAGTGATGCTTTCATGATGATCTCTAAACAGTGGTTCTGATACTTGACTTTTGCTATTTTGTGTTGTTTGTTGGAGACTGTATTGGCTTCGTGTCTTTAATGTTTGACCCAGCATGAGCTATAATCTGGACCATTTCACTGATCTGAAAGTGACTTGGTCAGAAAGTCGGCCCTGACTACGGCTTCTCAGTAACTGCTGTATGATTGTGCTGCAGGTAAGGCAGCAGCTGACGCTAACGCTGCTGCCTGGGCGGCGTATTACTCCCAGTACCAGCAGCAGCAGCCGCCGGCGCCCATGGCTCCCGCCACTAGTGCCCCTGGCACTACTCAAACCAACGGGCAAGGTGAGTTTGCCCTTTAACCGCACTGCAGTTTCTCTAGTGTAAGGGGAGAGGCTTTATTCTCAGGGCAAACACTGATTAGCCGCCGTGTTCATTAACGGCCCTTTAGCTCTATCATCATGTGCTGCTGTGCACTTATTACAGCCTTAGGTTAGGGGGTCCTCAAATCCGGGCCTGGTTTTCTTCTCTATGCTGCAATTAAGAGGGAAAATAAGTGCTTCTGATTGGCCATACTGGACTCCTTAGTAAAATGGAGGGAGGAAAACCAGCAGTTCCTGACGCACAAGGACGGTAATTTGAGGAACACGGCCCTAGGTTATGAGGAAGTTGAGCGTTACGAATGGGAGTGTAGAGCTGCCTGCTGGCTTTGACCTGCCAGGCCGAGCACCCATAGGCTGGCAGGGCACTTAACTGCAGCTCTTTCTTTTTCTTTTCTTTTTTTTTTGATTTGTTTTGTTATTTTGAAAAGTATGGTTATCAATTAAATTGTACCATTTTTAACAGGTGACCAGCAGGCTCCAGGTCAGAGTGGACAGGCAGATTACACGAAGGCCTGGGAGGAATATTACAAGAAATTGGGTATAAATAACATATTTTGCTTAGATTTTAGTACGTCCTGGGAATAGTTTTGAGCAGGGTAGACTGAGGAGAGCTCCACTGGTTTACTGCAGGCAGCCCTGGGGGTGGGGGTGCACCTTCTGGAAAAAGAGAATCTGTTCTTTCCATTTGCATGAGTGTCTGAAACGTACAGCCCTGTGCCCGTCTTGTGTTGCTTTGTCCTTGAAATATTCACACCAATCCCTGATACAGAGTTACGCTGTCATGTATTGTGCATGTACTGCCCTGTACGATTACATTCTGAACAAAGTTGCTGGTATTGTTGTGTGTACATTGGATGGATGTCTCACAGTGCTGAAAGAAACCCCTGTCAAAGCTGTAGAGCATTGGAAATGGGAGTGTTTTACTGTTTAAGAGTAGACAGAAGCAGTTTGAAATGTGTGCCGGGTGATGGTGCTGAAGTATTTTCCTTTTTAGGTCAACAGGGTCAGCAGCCTCAGGATTACACGAAGGCGTGGGAGGAGTACTATAAAAAACAAGGTCAGTTGGGGCCAGTTTTGTGAATGAGTTGGGCAGGGGGCAGCTTGTGGCTGGGTACAGACCCCAGATCAGTGGGAGGTCTGTGGACCCTGCTGCCCCAGAGCAATGCTGGAGGTTTCTGTCCCGCCCCTGGTAGTGTAGTGGCGGGGTCGTTCCCCTTCTCACAAAAACCTCCCGTCGACCGCCCTGTCTGAAGTGCTGTCGTCTTACCAGGGCTCTGTCAGGAAGCTGGATAATTGAGTTTGCTGGGTAACTGCGTGCGATAAACAAACCGTACCAAATCTGGAATATGGTTTGGTGTTATTTGACGCTGTTGCTTGGCATTAACTTTATTATTTTGCTTGTTGAAATGCTTCCAAGAAGCCCCCCCCCCCTAAAATGGGCTTGTAAGGCCTGACCAAAGAAATAAAAATCCTGTGTTTCCTGTAACATTGAGAATTCAGTTAGATTGGTGGGTAGATTGTTTTTGTTTTTTTTTAAATTGTTTGGTTAACAGCCCCTCTGCGAAGTTTCCTGAGGTATGGAGGGCAAAATAATTTTAAAATTCCTCCCTTGTCACTTTTAACTGACACGTGATGCATAAATTTACATTTCAGAGGAAAAAATAAAACAAAATCCCTCAAAGCTGAACTGGAAATAAATTTTAAATCCTCCATAGGACTCTTGTAAATGCACTTTGAACCCTCTCTGGCGTCTACTTGAACCCCATAATCAGACTATTGGCAACAGGGGCAACACCCCTTTAAGACTGCTGGTGGAGCCCCTTTAAGAGTGCGAGTGGAGCCTCTTTGAGCTCTTAATATTTTTAAAGGTTTTTCAGCCTGTTAAGTTCACGTCATTAGTTGTACAGTACTACATGAAAATTTAAAAATTTGAAAGCAGTGGTCATTAGCTTGCATGCATTTGCCATTTGAGTTAAATGCTAGCTACCATATTAACCCCAAGCCAAGGGGCATAGCTATTACAAAGCAAGTCGAACTTGACCAGGCTTTCTTTGCATGAGCTGGCTTAACAAACCTTAAATTTGCAATCTGGCACCAAAACTGGGCAATCTAGCCTGATTAGGAGAGCCGCCATCATGACAACAAAAACCCTGGCTTTAGGCCAGACGTAACTCTCCTTACGAGCTAACCCACTAGTCTCTTCATGCATGTAGTACACTCCTAGTGCAGTTGGCCTCTTGCTTCCTCTGACCCATAGTATCTGACCCTAACAACCACTTTCTGGAATCCAAGAAAAATGGAAATTGGTGTACACGGCCTCGTCTAGCAGATGGAACGATTCTCCTAGGCTATTGCAGGCACTTCTCTTATGAATGGGAAAATGTGTTGATGGCAAAGCATGGTTTAAAAACAGAGTTATGTTCCCTGGTGGATCAGTCTGGGAGAAATTAATTAAATCCTGCTGTGAGATTGTTTGAACTGATTAGACTGTTGAAAACTAGTTAATTTTTTTTTCATGTTGCCTATCAGTTTCATTTTCAGGTTGATGTTTTTGAAGATGTAATGTGACAATTGTAACATTTCAACATAAAATTTGCAAGTTGCTCCAAAATTTCCCCCAAAGAGGAATTATGTAGCAAGGATGCTCCATCCTCGTTAATCACGCCCCATGTTTCATTTAGCAAAACAGTTGGGAGCAGTGCAGTTTCTGATCACGCTGGTGCGAGAACTTCAGACAGTACAGTTTCCTTGCCTCTTTGCACCTCTTGGACCTGCATCTGTTGGTGCAGGTTGAAAGGGCAATACAAAAGTGCTTGTCTCCTTGCTTGTATTTTTGGGCTTTTTTTCCTCCATATTTTGGGATGCAGCATGCGCAGAAACGCAACTTCATTGCCCACTTCACTTTAATGGGCTATTTGGTGAGAGTGGATAAAAACACATCTTTGCTGCTGACTGCTGTAGCACTACTTTCCCTTTTATTTCAATTACTTTCTGCATTTGGTACTGCTAAAATGCAAAAAGTCAAGATCCAGATGTTGCACAAGGAGGAATAGGTTGAGTGGTATTCATCATTTTTATTCTCCCGGCGTATAATGCGGGGGAGAGTTAGTTATGGGTGCGTTTGTCTGTCCGTCTGTCTGAACATTTTGTTTCCGGAGCACAACTTGAACACCATTCAATATTTTTTAACAAAACTTGGTGTGCACATTAATCATGATCTGAAGTGGTGCCTTTTGCTAATCCGAAGTTAATGAATTTTGTGTTTTCTGATTTCCATGGAAACGTTTTGAACTTAGAATTTTAGGGGGATGTCAGTGCAGCCACAAGACGGGCGCGAACATGCCGGCACCCCAGTGGTGGAGCTAGAAATGGGAATTGGGCCGGCACAGACACGTCCCTTAATGACAACAGTTAGTCCTGGCTAGTTCTCAATCATTTTCCTTTATTGACGCGTTTTCCAATTATTGTAATTGGCAACTGAAGACACGGTTTCTCTCCATACGCGATCAAACAGTGTTAAAATTGAGCCAAATTGAGTACAGAAAAATAATTTGCTTATTAATAGGCCAGTGCTTCGTGTTGATTGAACTGGTCCGCGTTCCAATGAAAAATCTCCTTTCACACTTGGCATTGCGTGGGTTGAATTTTTTATTTTTTTTTTTTCAATGAAGTGGCACTCAGCAGTTAAATGGGCCATAAGAAGTTTGTGGCTCAAACTATTTGAGCGAGTCGACAGGTGTAAAATTTTGAATAACTATTTAAATGCAGCAAATGCACGTCCAGATGAATGATTGTTGTCTTGCCAAATTGGGGAGAGGAAGCGGCACCTGATAAGTGTGGAGTGCTCTCTGAGTGAACCTTTTGTTCATTATAATTAGAGCCATCTGGCAATGGCAGATAACCCCCCCCCGGCTGTAGGTGTAACAACCTTTAAAAGGCACATCTACACATCATAATTGACTTGTGTGTCAAGTTTTGTGAAGCTAGCACATATAGTTTCCGAGATATGGCCCGGACAAACTCGTTTACTGACGGACAGACGGACGGACAGAGCGATAGATAAAAATGACTGAGAACAGGTCAGGACTAATAATTGTATCTCCCCTATGACGATAGTCGTGAGATACTATGGTTTAGTTCTGGGGTGGCTGTTGCCGCCGCAGTGATTTGATGTTCCGCCTCTGCAAGCCACAATTATTACAGGAATGTTTTCAAACATTCCTGTAATTTTGGATGTCCAATATGGCTGCCAGCGGCCATTTTGTTTGAAATTTGGGGATAGGGGAGATTCACGACTTGGTCCCTGTGGCGGCCAAGTTATCTAGTTGTTTTAATGGGATGTTTTGTGAACCCAATACTCAGTACTTACTCCGCCACTGTACTGAAAACAACACTCACGATTTCATCGCTGTTAGATGGCATATGGAGTGTCTTCAGTTACCAATTATGATAATTGGAAAATGCGTCAATAAAGGAAAATGATTGAGAACTCGCCAGGACTAACTGCTCTCATGAAGGGACGTGTCTGTGCCACCCCAATTCCCTTTTCTAGCTCCGCCACTGGGGCGCCGGGGCGATCGCGCCCGTCTCATGGCATGCACTGGGGTATGCTTTGTTTCCGGAGCAGGTGGCATTTTCACTCTTTCAATAGGTGGGGCTGGGGGGGATGTGCTATCTCCTGATGGCTCTTGTTAATCTTAAAAAGTTGTCTAAATCCTTGAGGATTTGTGTTTTTAATGGAGGGTTGGACAGATTACTGGAAACGCAGGATTTTTAAATTTAAAAAAAAAAAATTTTTTTACGACGTTAAATGAGCTTCTGTACTGCTTTCTCTGCCAGTGCCTGCTCACTAAAATTTATCTCGTGCTTTTGAAGTTTGACTTTGTTGTCTGACGTCTGTTACAGGTCAGGCGGCCCCTCAGGCAGCCCCAGCCGCCGCGGCAGCCCCCCAGTCCGGAGGGCAGCCCGACTACAGCGCCGCCTGGGCTGAGTATTACAGACAGCAGGCGGCTTACTACGGCCAGGGCAGCCCACAGACCATGCCAGGGGCACCCCAAGCACCGCAGGTACACTTCCGCTAAGACCTCCGTAGACATTTCCGCCGTTAGCGCGTGTTTCTGCGATGAATCACTGTGCGTTCGTGTGTGCGTGTGTGTCTCTCTTGGTAATGAAACGGTACATCGTAGAACATGTCATGCTAACCTTTTCCCCCTCAGGTGTTGCAGAACGCCATCGGAGCAGGTGCTTCTTGAACTAATGGCTCTTTTTTCCCCCTAAGCAGGCTTTTTATATATTTTTTTTATTTATTTTGTTTTATTTTAATTTTTGTAGCTGAATGGATGACCATGTTGTTAACTTGATTTGTATCTTTTATGTATTTCTTCTGCACAGGGCCAGTAATGTGAAGTGGACATAGAGTATATGCTTCCTTGTCGAAAATGTTAAATGTTTGGATGCAGACGCCTTGATGAAGATCTTAATTTCTCTGGTATAAAGTGTTTTAAAAAAAACATGACACATGCTCCGGAGGCAGTTTTTTTTTTTTTCCCTTTTTTTTTTTTTTTTTTTTCCTTGTACAAAAATGAAATTTAACGGTTTATTTTAGTGTGGTGATAGATTTTTTGGACATTCCAGCTCCTGTATTTCTCATGTTGTGGTCAATTCTCATGTTTATAAACTGTAGTAATTTCCATGTAAATCATCTCAGTTTTAAAATCACATGCCTGTTGTGTTTTGCAATAAAACAAAATGAAACCTCTGTGTTGGTAAGTTGGGTTGGAATAAGTATGGGTTGAATGATATCTTGCAAGTCACTTGATAGACATGCAGCATAAATGCGGAGTTGTCTTTTGACTGTCCAGATTTGCTGACTGATAGTTCTGGTATCCTGTCTTCGTTTTCAACGTGCGTTTTCGGTCTTATTTTGAATCCTGTTTTGGACTGGCTTTTGCGCAAACTGCTTCTTGTGAATTGCAGGGACAACTGAAGCCCTTGTTTTCGTTACTGACGTAGTTGAATTCTTCAATGTTCTGCTAGCATTGCGATTTGCGGACATAGGCAAATGTTTCTGCCACGAATGGCCTTAACACCAAGCCGTGTGACACATGCAATTACCTAGTACTGTAGTGTCTGATTGTACTGTACTTCACCCTGATCTCTTTACGTGAGGAAGGCTGTACTGTTCACAATGAGAACGACTTCTTCCTTCACAGGCAAGGTTAGTCAAGTGGTAAGCAAGCATATTTTTAAATGTTCCCTGAAATGTGACTGTTACAGACTTTTTAGTAGTTCTGCTGCTTATTATTACAGCACGATTAAATGTGTTCCGATTTGACAGCTCCTTGAAAAGTATTGATTTGTTCTTTCCGTTTTATCATTTTAAAAGCCACTGTTTTTTCTATATATTTGCTGGCTTCTCATTTTGAAGAAAATAAGCCCATATTAAAAATTCTGAATGCAAAAACGTTTTGCCATTGCCATTGTCTGTGGAAGTGCAACAAGCCGTAGGTCTGTTAGGTTGTAGGGGTGAGGAACCGTACGCTGTTCGTCACCCTTGATTTGAGCCTTCATGGGGCAGTACCACTGTAAGTACAACATATACAAGTCGTATACAAATACCAGATCCTGTTTCTCTCTCTGAATTTCTTTGAGCAATCGGAGAAAAATTAAGTCCTGTTTTGGGGGTTGACTTGGAATTTTTGTAGATTGTTGGGTAAGTATAATAAATATTCCCCCATAATTGCGTTCAGTTTGCATTTGCTGACAAGATTCCTGAACTTTAAAGTCATACCTGTTAAAGTTCTATAATGTTTGATCTCGCCTTGCTGTAACCACAGTAATGTGCATTTAGACTGTTGACCAACTGAAACCCTGGCATTGCAGCTCTGTTTTTTTAGAATGCTGCTGCTTATAGATTGCTGGTCTGGCTACTGTTTTGAACACCGAACTGTGAGTTTACCGATTTGAGCTTGTCGTCAAAATGCGGATTGATGTACAGTTACGCAGAATGTTAGCAGGGAATGCAGAATGTTAAAGTATTTCATAAATTCTAGACTGGTTTAAGTTTGATTTTTTTTTTTTTTTAAATCGCCATATTCCAATTTCAACTTCACTCAGCCTTGTTTTCGTAATTTCTCTGCTTATACTTTCTTGTTTGAAAACGTGCAGTTCATGTTCTAGCATGCAAGGTTGTGTCGGTATACTCTCTCAGCATGTAGTACGTCGTATGGTTAGGTCTGTTGAAAAGTGCTTTTGCAAGACATTGCATATTGATCTGATCAAAATCTTCCTGTCATGCCATTGCGTTTATAGAGAATTTTTTTTTTTCGTACTGGCGGCTGTCGAATTGAGTTTGTATTGATTGCAAACAGTGCAATATTTAATTTTGCAGTGTCACCCAGACCTTGCACCTTAGGTTCTGCTGCAGTAACACAGGTAAGCATAACCTAAGGAGACCAATATTTGACCTGTCAATGAATTGTCTGACTTGCCTTTTCTGAGAATATGTACAAAATGTAGACCTTGCAGTGCATAGGACGGAAGTAGAGGTGCCAGTCTTTTGTTGAAAGAATTCTAACTGCCAGAACAACCTTGCGATAACAGCCGCCTTGATGTATCCAGTTTAGGAATGATTTGCATGGCAGTTGAATTGTGCATTTCTGCAAGAAATTTGTAAAAAAAAAATAATAAAAAAAAAATATTATTGACTGAGCGTGATGACTAGAAAGGATTTAATATTGTGAACTGCATATGTTGGATCAGTATGTTTTCTTTAATTCCGTATTGATCAGCTTTTCAATAAGTGTATTGTACGCATTTTAGCTCTCGGTAAGTCCAATGTTATTGAGTTTCTCTGATGCATAGAGCTGTAGACATTGGTTTTCCTCTTTACCGTCACTGAAACTACTGCATGCAGTAATGAGCTTTCAGTAATTACGGTAACCCTGTGCTCTTATGTGGCTGATGACCGTTCAGTTCATCAGCTTGCTGTATCATGCTATCTTTGTAGTATGAAAGCTTTGATATCCCGTTTCTGTAGTGCCTATATTTTAAAAATGCTGCCTTCGTTTTCACACACAGTGTTGAAGATGCTGCAAGCATAGTTCGTAGAAATCAGGCCGTGAGCTAGTTTGTCCCTAAGGAAGAATCCTTTGAATCTTTTCCACTGATGAACATAGACCAATCAAGGCCTCCAGTTCTAAGGTAAACTTGAGGAACTGTTGTGATTGCAAAGAGTGGTGATGCTGTATGTTCAGGGACTGATGTCATCAATTTTGAGCTCAAGTTTGCCATTTTCCATTTATTGAAAATGTTATACCCTAAAAAGGTATCATGATTTAATTCCAACCCTAGCAGTTTAGAAACATTTTAAGTTTTGCATCTGCTTTGCTTATTGATGACTACAGTATAGGGCTTGAATATTCACATGCGTGCTTTAGTTGCATTAAGACAAGTAGGAACTGTGCTTTTTATTTTGTTTTTTTTTTTTTTTTTGACTTCAGTGACAGGATGCATTTGGCCAGTAAATTGGGTAGTTTGAGCTGTGTATCAAATCTGAACTTGCAAGTGAATTTTTGGCCATTTTGAGGGCGCACATACATATGAAATCACGTGCATGAGAAATGTATGAGATGGTGTTTCCTTCTGAGGGACATGTTCTCAACAGAATTTTCGTGGGGGTGTAAGAAAGAAGACAAAAAGGAGCGTAACTGAGAAATATGGAAAAGGGGAGCATGCATTAGAGGTAAACAAAAATACTCCAATGTGCTGTGTAAATTTTTCATGTACTTTTTAGGCATGCCTGTTCACATTTTTGATTGTAACTTTGTTCCTATGTTAAAAATAAACTTGTAATGCTGTTATCCTGTGTCCCAGGTTGTTTTATTGCCCATTTCAAATGATATAGGACACATGCTTGTTGCTTATTTGTAAAGACTGATACCAGTTTAGGCAGGATATGAGCGCATTTGAACCAGTTTTTTTGACTCAATCAAATATGTAACCTGATAAAAATATTTCCCTGGCAAATGAGCTGTAATCTGAGATGTCAAAGCTCTGCACAACTGATGCAGCAATTTTAATTGTGCCTTACGCACCTGTAGGTTGTGCTCTACAATAGTCAAGACATTTTGTTCTGGCACATTTTTGAAGTCTGAAGCGGTGGTGTAGGACCAGCATGATTCAGATCTGCTCTTCTAGACCATTGCTACTTGCTTGACGTCTGGATGCATAGACTACTAGGGCGTATTTTATATTTAAATTATTCCCAATTAAGAATCTTATTGCCATGACAAGGTGTAAGTGTATGCCAGTATGCTAGTGAAAAGCTGCTGGGAGAATGTAGATAAATTTTCAATTGATGGACAGTTTATTACCCTATTTTTGAAAAGCTTGGTATGTCCCTGCAAACTCAAATGAAATCAAAAAGGACTGATGGGAAAATTGCATTCAGCCTTTTGTATCCTGAAATTGGTTTACAGTTTGGATATTTTCAAGTGATCAATGTAACTGCAACAGTTCAAAAAGGTTGGCACAGTTAACCGCATAACATCACCATGCCTTAATTGTACAGTAAGCATTTTTGCACACTGCAGTCACCATTTGGCCTAGTCTGACTGGAGGAATTTTCCCTGATTCATTCACTTTTCAAGTCTTCAGCTGCGCATTTGTACAGAACTCATAATGCACCATACATTCTCCATTGAAGATGGATCAGGACTACAGGCAGGTCAGGCTAGCACCTGTACTCTGCTTACTTGGATAAGCGGTTGCAGTCTGTCGAATGTCTTGTGGTGTTGTCTTGCTGGAAAATGCTGGGCTGTGTTTGGAACACATTAAGGGGGCTGCATATACGGTTTCAGAATTGCTGCATATCTTTCAGCATTAATGATTCACTTGTGAATGTGCAAGTCACCCATGTCACGTGCATATTGACTCACTCCTTTACATGACAGACGCCATCTCTTATTCCAAATGGCGATTACAGCTTGGGTCTGTAAACAAAGGCGCTGGAGGTACATTGTCGCTGCCTCTCCCCCTGTATTTAAACCAGTCTCTCATTCTGTATCCACTCAAATTATATTGCAATATATTGCTTGTATACTTATATTTCAGTACTTGCCGTAAAAAGGCATTTAATTCATTCCCATCTCGATGACATTTTGTGAAATAAAGCAGCCTCAAGATACACAAGATCTCATTCAACAGCAGTCAGATCTCCCAGTTGATTTTGAACGGGTTCAAAATTTTATTGAAACTGTTTATTGTACTCAATTGTGGCATTTAGTAATGGACACAACGTTAAGATCTGTTCAAGATGACTTGGAGGTTTTGGCATTGAGCAATTATGTAGGGTATGGCAGCATATCGTATATCAACAATACTTCAGTTCTGTGCCCAAATGCGGTTTTTTTTTTTTTGAAATTTTGGATATAAATCAACCACTATAGATCGAGTAAACAGTCTAGTTCTCATCAGATCTTTTCTCTTAATATTAAATAAATCTCGCTTTTGATCCAGATGAAGATCATTGCTTTCATATATTTTATCCATGTATCAGGTGTTTCATTTTGGGGCCCTATTAACACGTCGAATTAATGCTAGTTGTTGGAAAGGAAGATTAATTTGAATCCACATAATCTTAAGTCCACTCACACAAATCTCATCCCCCACTTTGAAAAGCTAATGCTCATTTCATTATAAAAGATCAAAGTAGTCAAACGCTAAAAACAACTACATTTATTTCTGTACTACTGGCTGTTAATATATAATATGTCCACAACTCTGCCCTGTCAAGCCAGATGGCAGTATCTGCAAATTTCTCAAAATTGGGAAAACCTGCCATTGACCTCTACAGCACCAGCTCCATCTATTTTTAGTAGAGATTAGCCTGATCACACATGTACAGAGTTACTGCATGTGCAAGTTTGCAGTGTCTACAAAAGTAGGGCAGGAAGTCAAGCTAAAGGGCAGTATCTGCAGTATCTCCTCTCTGGGTAAACCTCTCAATATTTTGATTCACCAAAAATTCAGGGTCTAATAGGAAATCAATGTCATTGATAGCATTGTGGTCCATGTAATTGCCTTCCAGTACCAAGAGTAAAACTTTCACCTTTTTGCAGAAACTGCCGTCTAGCTTGACAGGGTAGAACTAAGGAAACTGATTTTTGATCCTACATTCCCTAAAGATGGAAATAGAGTCTTGCCACCTCATTAATCTCCTTTCGGAATCATTCATTCAACCTAAGTTTGCGCCCTTTAGAGCTTTGCCTCTGGACTTTACAAGCTCGTTTTGTTTCAAGTGCAGCAACAGAGTGACAATGGGGCATTTTATTCCTATCCTTATCCTTTATTCCTTATCCTTTACCCAGCCTATGAACCCTGTAGATGGAACATCCCTGTGCCAATTCCTGAAATTATTTTGATTTCTGAGACACAAAATCGCTTAGTTTTCTCTGTGCTGCTGTTGTCTTTCTCTCAGAAATGTCATTTAAAAAATTAATTGTATCCCCCAAACGAGTTCGGAGGATACTATGGATTTGGCCTCGTCACGCGTCTGCGTCCACAGAGATTTTCTTGTGAACGCTCTACAGCCCACATAAGAGCACCGATTCTTTTCAAATTTTGCAGGGACATGTACTATGGTAAGTTCACAAAACTTATTGATTTTGGGTACTCTGGGACCATCTGGGCCCAACTGGGGGGCCTTCGGGGGATACATGTACTCGGTTGCCAAGTGCTCTAGTTTTTCTTGCTTTGATCTACTCTGCACATCTATCGGTGTTTCCTGAAGATGTTGGCTTTTTCTTGAGACAAACTTCACTGTTCTCTTAATAGTAGCCACAGTTCCTTTTGATGAGTCGTCCCCCCACCTTCAATTGTCAATTTGAGTTTATGGCTGAATTCCAATCCTCGCCTCGGGACCATGAAATCATTCTGCAGCTCGATCAGTGTAATCATCAGGGATATCTCCTCTCTGTAGTTTGTTCCTCCACACTATTGGTAGATGTTGATCGATTGCGGGACTTATTAGGTTGAGGAGCTTGGTGAAAGTAGCCGCCTTTCCAGAAATTTCTTGAAATCTTGACTTGGACCACATGCTTCCACTGCTACTGTCCATCTCATTATCCTGTATCAAAGCACCCCTTACTTCTCTGGGCTCTGAGTTATCGAAGATGAACAAACCTTTAAAATTGCAAAGTAACAGCACCAAAGATGTTAATACACCATTAAGCTGCTCAAGCTGGCCATTATTCTCAGTTTGCAGTGCCAATACCAGCAGGATGGTGAACGAGCAATAGTCTGGCCTGTACTGCCCCAAATCCTAACCAATCAAAGCAAATGATTCCCATGCAGCCAGCTTTGAACGGAGAGGACCGAGGTAATGCAAGCAGTCGATGAAATGCCGATGTGACTCCACTTTTACTATCTAGATTAGGGACTGATGTGATCTGAATTAATCAGCCTATTAAACAATAAGCACTCAATTATTGCAACACTTTTATTTCAAGCAAACTTTTAATCATGGATTTACAAACTATGTGCGTGTGTGTGTCAAGGATGGGACTAAGCAAGCCTTGAACTAAATCTTGATAATGGACAACAGACTGCGAAACTCAAAAATGGAAAGTATGAAGTCCCCATCAAGGACAGGACAAGGAAGCCTCAAAAAGGAATGGAGCAAAGTCAGAATTTGCCCCCAATTGTCATGACCCAGCTGAAAACAGACGTACACTGATGCATTTAAAAAGCAAAGCTGAATTAATTTGAAATGGTCCAATTTAACAGAAGTGGAAAATATAAATATTCGTTATGAATACTGTCTACTATCTAAGTGAACGGATGTGTGAAAAGTATGTTGAAGCAATGTGGTTTCCTGTAAACCAAAAAAAAGAGAGACTCCTACGCTACTTTCCCGTTACCAAGGTGAAATGACCCAAATCTGATTTTTTTTTAACTAATGCGATGCAGATCTGATGGTTTCATAGCTGCATGGACACAAAAATCCAATCTTAAATCTGATCTTCAAAACAGAATCAAGCCACTTTCGAGTCTGGTCTTAGATTGGATACTATGTGGCCATGCAATATGGATGAGAATTGTCACATGACAATCCATGCAGTTTTTTGCCTGTACGGCATGCTCTGAGCGCAGTTAAAAACCAAGTAAGCAAGCCATCCAGCTCTCTTTGCCTTCCCACCCTCACCACAACATCTGACAAACTTTGCCATCCTCGAGGGCAAAATCCCATCCATCCATCCGCTATAAGCATGGACGTTTTCTCAGCTTGAATCAGATTTTAATAAGTTCCCCTGCAAATATGTCTTATGTCCTTGATGACACAGGTGACTCGTGCTAAAACAAATAACTGTGCACATGCCTGCTGTTTCAGGGGGCAGATGCATTCACGTTACAGAGAGACACTGGTCACTTTAAATTATGTCTGTGACCCCATCTGATTCAGGCCAAAAGTGTTGAAGAACTGGGCTTGTACTGTGAACATGGCGCTAAGGACTGAAGTCAAGCACAATTTAATGGCTCAAAACTTCTGTAGGTGCTCTCAGTTGTGCCAGTGGCCCTTGGCCCCACCTGCTAGGCACCTTCAAATAACGTGAGCGAGCTGCTTGGGCAGGCTCCTCATAACAGATAGCTAAAGTATTTTGCCAGCTAACACGAGGATATAGCCAAAGACTCCTGTCCTCACTCCAGGATCTTTGGGAGTCCCTGTTTGACCAGTCAATTATCTTTGGTATTACTGATTTTCATAATGAATGCATGGTGGAAGTTATTGTATACAGTAAGGGCTTGAGCACTCTTTTTATTGTCAGTGTTCTCACAGATTCTTTGGTGCTGTCCATTCTAACTTTTTGGTGGTGCAGATTTTGATAGAACCAATCGACTCAAAATTCCAACTCAGTCTCATCCCGACTCGTCATATAGTGAAGCTACCTGACCAAATGTCAATATACAGTGCAAAAGGAGACATTTGGCATCCTTATTTGATGCCAGGTTAAAACGAACCCTACCCCCAAACCTTAAACTGAACCCTAACCCTAAGCATCAAATAAGGGTGCTAAACGCCTTCTTTTGCACTGTATATTGACACTTGGTCAGATTGAATCACTATATGATGAGTCGGGATGAGAATGTGTTGAAATGCCATATCTATCAACAAATAAATGAAATGTGGATAAAAAATTTGCCAAGATTTTCCATCAATTTCACATTCGTATTGGCCATGCTTGTAAAAGTGCTTCACCTGCAACGTCAGTATGTTGGAAGAGGTCAGACAGTGCTATTCAGGGGGGCAAGGTCATATAGCTTTGATTGAATTAAATCTTTTGTAATTCATACTTATAATTATTTTTATGTGTTGCCTTTCATATGGCTGGATATATTAGAAAAAACACTAAACTTGGTAAATTCTGACAATATCTTACAACGTACTTTTTTTGCTGTCAATAGCATGATTGCAGTCAAAAGGCAAATGAGATGCATTATATCTGAAAAAAAGGCAAAACCACAAGCTTTTTGTCATCAGGTTTATGCGCTGATCACAAGCTCATTGGCTAAGTATAAGTCATGAAAGGTTGTTTGAATAAATGCAAATTATTTCTAGAAAGACAGTTTATTGAATTGCTTTCTAAAGGTGATAAATAGAATTGGTTTGAAAAAAAATTGGAATTTGAAGTACAGAACTAAAAGAAAGGCTTTTGTAAAAGTGAAAGCGTGTACAAGTGATAATTTAAATCTGATAAACAAGGTTTGTAGATTAGACTTGGCACTTATGCTTTAGAATTCTTCATTTTTGGACTGGAAAGTGCATCACAGTCACAACCAGTATGTAAACAATGTATTCCCCTTGTAACTGTGTTAATCCACGGCCGGAGTTGTGTTTCTTTTTTCTGCATCATGAGAGGTAAAGATTATAGAAAAGACAGGAGGAAGGGACAGGGGTAGGTCCAGGGAAGGCCATCAGTAGTCATCAGCTGGAAAAGAAAGGGACAGTTTTGTAGTTTGGAAACTGAAAGGCAAGCGATGAGAAGAAATTTAAGCATGGAAACATGAAAGTTGTGGCTTTCACTCAGAGGGGTTGCTGCTTACTTTCGACTGTCAGGAGACAGGTGCTGGCTGCAGTGCCTCTGCTGTTCACAGCCTTGCACATATATTCCCCCTCGTCTTCCGGAAAGGTCTCTGGCAGGTAGAGGCAGTATGTTTCTCCCCTCTCAATGTACTGGTAGTCCTCAGAGTCTTCAAGCATTTCACCCTCAAACCACCAGGTAACCTCCGGCTTAGGTTCTCCGGTGATTTTTACGGAAAACCTCACAGGTTCAGAGTCAACGACGGACTGGTTTTTGAGAGCTTTTTTAAACCATGGAGCCCCAGAACTTCCGCGGTCCTCTTCATAAGCGATGGAGTCGCTGATGACGTCTCCTCCCTCCTCATCCTCCGTATTCTGGAAAAAAGAAAACGGGTTTGGAGTGGGAAAACATCTTGTCATTGTGCTGAAGGTGCAATTCCCATTAGAAAGGATTGTCTGTTGACGTGCTTACTTTTTGCAGTGCTGCATCAATTTCTTGCTGTTCGAACTGCATTCTCATCATTTTCTGTTCCTCTATCCTCTTTCTCTCCTCCTCCAGTCTTGCCTTCGCCATTTGCTCAAACCGGGCTCGCATATCCACCTTCTGAGTGGACAAAGCATCCTCAACTCTGGACTCATTCTTCTCGTCATCCTCATCCTAGGAGAAATTTAAGAATTAGTCCTTACGGGAATAAAAATCTACTGCTGAACTTTCCATAAGCTATAGATTATAAAAGGAACGATTTATATTGTAAATGCTGTAGAATAAGATTTTGTCATGTGCCAGATCCACTGATCCATAAAATGCAATCATCCAAGTCCAAAACCCCTGAAAAATCTTCTTTCTGATTCTGTGGCGTCAGGAAAGCCCTTTGGAGCTCACCTGACAAAGTATCAAAGCTTATAGCTCTTTGAAAAGATGAGCTTCTGGTTTTCTATTTTGTTAGAAGACGAGATGCACTTCAGTGAACCCGAGTAGGCATTTCTCCTGTGCATTTGACCCATCCTGATTGCCTCTCCACAATCCGAACTGGGCCCCAGGTGGGCTTTCTGTGGGTTGCTTACTGGGGCCCAGCTACTTTTGCCCATGACTCCACGTGGGCCCCAGCTGGGCAAGCCAATATCTGACCTTTGTTAACAGATATATTAGGAAACTGGGCAAGCGAAATAATACAGTGTGGCATTCACATGGAATATGATTGGATTTAATCAGTATATAGTTCATCTATGGTAAATTCTAATAATCTCTCCATTCTAAAGGTTTTTTGTAAGATAATTGCCAAATTTTTAATCACACATAGCTTAGTGTTGTGAATATACAAAATTTTCGGTATATCCTAAACTGGTAAACCAGCTGCATGTCGTGCATGTGCATCCTATGTGGCTAGATCTTGAGATGTCATGAGATCTTGGCAGGTCATGTGGGACTTGCATGGAGCCTACTGACGAGCCCACTGAGAGCCCAAGCCAGATATGCACAACATGCCCAGTATTCTCAAACCTGGGGCCAACATGGGCATGCTCACTGGGTTAGAGCAGCCAAAAGCCTCAGAGCAGTGCCTAGGGACTAACTCCAGTTATGAAGTTAAAGTCATGGTCAAGGGCAGAAGTGTTCCCATCATGCATCTCTTGGAGGGTGGGACAAAAGCGGAGGACCGAGAAGAGACCCATGCAAATATGGGGAGAGTATGTAAACTCCACAAAAACATGTCCCAGTGGGCCAGGACTCAACATCGCAAACTATGAACCCCCCAAGTACCCAGGTTTAAAACTTATCACTCAGAAACCACTACAAAATGTTAATTTTACCTCCTGGAATCTCTCAGCTTCTCTCTCTTTTATCTCCAGATCCATGGCCTTTCTTCGTGCCCTCTCCTCTTCAACCTTCTTCAATATCTCTTTTTCAGAGAGTTGCGAGATGTTCTCGAACTTGGATTTGAGGTTCTTTGCTTGTATGGAGCCACTTCTCTTGAGCTTGCTTAGTTCCTTGTACTCAGCACTCACCTCCTTTGCGCTTTCAGGGATTTCCTCCTGTTACAGAGGACAGATAGTGTGAGAATGTGGAAAGTGCATACCAAGGGAATCTACGAACAAATGAGATTTTCCCGTCTCTCAAGCATATTTTTGTGAAGAAGCAATATTTTGAGAATTACAGATGCGGAATCACTAGGTGGCACCCTAGAGCAAATAATAGTTTGCAGAAATGCCAGAACAAGGACACTCCAGTTTATCCCGAGGAGGACTAAGATAGGTGCAGGCTTTCATTCCAACCAAGTGATTAAGCACTTGATTCTACAAGTCAAGGTCTTCAGCAAAAACTCTAAGCGTTGGTAAGTAGAATCAGGTGTGCAACTGCTGGATTGGAATGAACACCAACACTAACACCGGCCTGATCTGAATAAGGTTTAGTGCCCCTGCCGTAGGTTAAACAAATTAAATTCCTGCATTTTCTTTGATTGAATCTAAAGCCAAACATTCTTTTCTTGTCAATTGTATGTTCAGTATGTTGAGGAAGTGATTTTCAACTTGTTGATCATTTGGCTGCAATCTTGTCCATTTTGGTGGGAAAATGTGGCTTCGCCTTTTGTATGAATACTTAGCTATACACTTTCCTCCAATGACCATTCAGTAAAATTGAAATGTGTCGCTCAAATTAACCACAACAATCAGTGGCAGAGTTCTTTAAGAACAGCAGAGCTAATTCTTCTCACCGTTTCCATCTCTTGTCGTAGCTGCTCAAACTCCTGTTTCTCTTGTTCCAGCTTCTCCCGGCGCTCCTCTTCTGTGCGCCTCCTTTCCTCTTCCTCTTTCTGTTTAAGCAGCTCCTCAAAATTGATGTCCAGCCTCCCTGGGGCCAGCGCCTCCTGTGAATCGCAGTGCTCAAGGTCCACATCCTCCTCGTCATTGACCTGCCAATGGAATTGCAGTGTTTTCCACATGAACGCTAATGGCATGTAACCAAAGAGCAATACAACATGCACGCATACACTTACTAAGATCTCAGTTTTTGTTCTTACATAGGTTTCATAAATTTATATGGGGAGTTATCTTTTTTTCTGCCCCAAGAAGTAAAGATATGGGGGATGGCATTCTTCAGCTTTTGGTTGAAAGCGTGCGTAAGACCAGAATGTATAATGTACACTGAAAGAGACTGGGATCCCTGCTTTAGTTCCCTTGGGTTGTTTTTTTAAAGCATAAAATTGCACTAATTTAACCTTTAGAACGCTAAATGCTGTTTTTGTCATTCGATGCTGTAAGGTGTCAAAATGAAAGCTGTTGAAAACCAATCATGTGGCGACTTGTTTAGAAGTCGCCACATCATAGGTTTTCAACAGCACAAGATAATTATATATTTTTTACATTTATTTCAGCACCCTAAGGGTTAAACTCCCATATCAGTTTTGAAAGTTGCTTCCCTTCCTACCATATTCTTTCGGGCTTCAGCGAAGAGCCTCTTCTCTTCTTCCAGGCGCTTTCTTGCCTCCTCCTCTGCCATCCTTTGCTCTTTTTCTTGCCTCTGCCGTTCCATTTCCTCAAAGCTGATGCTCAGCTTCCCTGGCCTTTCACTTTCTTCAATCATTGTGGTGGCCAGGATGTCATCGTCCTCATCCAAAATCTGCAAAGGGGCATCAGGCTGGTCTTCTGTGCCGTCACACTCACTTTCGTCTTGGTTCTCACTCTCATTGTCGGCCATACTCTTCTTAGCCTGGGCAAACGCCTTTCTCTCTTCTGCCATGCGTTTCTTGGCCTCCCGCTCGACTCTTTTGCGTTCCTCCTCTAACCTCTGCTTCTCCTGCTCCTCGAAGCTGAGCTTGAGCTTCCCCGGTCGGAAATCTTCCTTCGAGGGCGAAGTGTCTTTATCGTCATCCTCGGAAGCCTCCTGAGATGACAGAGCACATTTAAGGGACCCTGCCCAGTGTTTCAATGATAGAAACAGAACTGCCATGCCGGAGAGCTAAATAAATGATCCCCCGCGCATCTGCCAGTACAGGCGTTTGTCTGGTGCTTCTCAGTTGCAGGACAATGTGTACAGCTCCAGGGGTTCGGGGGTGGGGGGGTGGGGGGGGGCGGAAAACTGGAGCTCACAGATAAAACCCCAATTCTGAAATATTTGGGACAAAGTGTAAATTGTGAATAAAATCAAAACGCAATGACACAATGACAAATCACACCAGCCAGTATTCTATGCACAACAGATCAGAGATGACATAGCAAATGTTGAAACTGAGAAATTTTACAATTTTATCCACAAAATGAGCTCATTTCAAATTTGATGGCTGCTACAGGTCTCAAAAAAGTTGGAACAGGAGCCTGTTTACCATGGTGTAGCATCCCCTCTTCTTTAAACTACAGAGTGGAGTCGTCTGGGCATTGAGGAGACAAGTTTCTTGTGTTTAGCCATTCGAATTTGATCCCACTCATGTTTAATACAGGCTTCCCGCTGCTGGAGAGTTTGGGTCTCCTTTGATGGACTTTTTGTTTAATTATGTGCCAAATGTTCTCCATCGGTGAAAGATCAGGACTGCAGACAGGCCAGTTCAGCTCATGGACTCTTTTACTACAAAGCCAAGCTGTGGTAATAGCTGCAGTATGTGTTTTTGCATTGTCCTGCTGAAATAGACAAGGCCTTCCTGGGATAGATGTCGTCTGGAGGGGAGCATATGTTGCTGTAAAACCTTAATATACTTTTCAGCATTCATGGTGATTTTTAAAACATGCAAGTGTCCCACACCATATACGCTAATGCATTCCCATACCATCAGAGATGCTGGCTTTTGAACTGAATGCTGATAACAGGAGGGGTGGTCTTTCTCCTCTTTAGCCCAGAGGACACAATGCCCATGATTTCCAACAAGAATGTCAAATTTGGATTCGTCTGACCACAGGACACTTTGCCACTTTGCTACAGGCCATTTAAAATGAGCCCTGGCCCACAGAACACGGCGGCACTTCTGGATCATGCTCAACAATGGCTTCCTTTATGCATGATGGAGTTTTAGGTGGCATCTGTGGATGGCATGGCAGACTGTGTTTACAGACAGTAGTTTCTTGAAGTATTCCTGGGCCCATTTAGTAATGTCAATGACAGAATCATGCTGGTGAGTGATGCAGTGGCATCTAAGGGCCCGAAGATCATGGGCATCCAGTTAAGGTCTTCGGCCTTGTCCCTTACGCACAGAGATTTTTCCAGTCTTTTTGAATCTTTTGATGATGTTATGCACTGTCGATGATGAGACCTTCAAAGCCTTTGCAATTTGACGTTGAGGAACATTGTTTTTAAAGTATTGCACAATTTTTTTTACGCAAGCCTTCACAGGTTGGAGAGCCTCTGGCCATCTTTACTTCTGAGAGACTCAGCCTCTCTAAGACATCCCATTTAAAGCCAATCATGTCACACACCTGATGCCAATTAACTTACCGTAATTACTTGTTAAGTGTTCTTTCAGCTGATACTCTTGTATATTAATTATTTTTTCAGCCCTTTTTTGCCTGTGTCGGAAAATTTGAAATAAGCTAATTTTGTGGATGAAAATGCAAAATGTCTCAGTCTCAACGTTTGAAATGTTATCCATGTTCTATTGTAAATAACATATTGGCTCATGTGATTTGAAAGCCATTACATTTTGATTTTATTCACAATTTGCACTTCGTCCCAACTATTTCGGAATTGGGGTTGTACAAATACAGCCTTTAATGAAGTAGAGATCGTAAAATCCAACTTGTTTCAGCGCTATCAGGTCATTGTCAGAGCCATAAAAAAAGAGTGAGAAAAGACTATTATAGTCTCCAACTGGTGTATCTGATAATCCGCATAAATTAGCTACTTATCACAAAGGGCAAACACAAACTACCAATTTCAGTAAATTATAGATCAGCAAGTGAACAGTTGAAAACAATCATCGTGTTTCTTGCTGTTACTGAAAGCTGATATTCACAAAAACATGAAAGACCTCATGAAGTTCCTCATTAAGACACACAGGTTCAACTGTATTAAGGGTAAAGATCTGAAACGCTACTCTATGAAGGAGACGATTAACAATATCTCCTCCCCTTGAAGATGAACTAACTTTTCAATACTCCAATAATGCAAAGATGGTAAGCTTGCACATCATGATGCACAATAGCATAATCAAAGTTTTGCTGTTTTACGTTCTGCCAAGCTGGAGGCTTGTGGAAGCGCGGTGAGGTTACCATCTGTAGCCTGGCCTCCTCGAAGGCTCGCTTCTCTTCCTCCAGCCTCTGCCGCGCCTCCTCTTCAGCCTGCTGTCTCTGCTGATCTTGCCGCTGCTTCTCCAGTTCCTCAAATGTGAGCTTTAGCTTCCCTGGTGTCACCTGCTCCTTCTCAGTGTGCTGGGGCTCTTCTTCATCTTCCTTAGGACCAAAGCCAGTGCAGAAATTTAATGTTTACTCTATGATGAGGATCTTCATATTTATCCAGAAAAGGCCTGTGGAGGTGCAGGCTTTCATTCCAGCAATCAGTGACAAACCTGATTCTACGAATCAAGGTCCTCAGCCTCAAGGACAGGGGTTCTCAAATCTAGGCCTCAAATCCAAAACCACCCCCGACGCTCTTTTATCCCAGGTAAGTAAATCATCACTTAGTGCCGCCTATTGGCCAGACTGTCTTTACACCTGACTCCCAGGTAGTGGTAGGATGGAAAACCAGCAGTTCTCAGATCTCAAGGACTGTGATTTGAGGACCAGGGCTCGAGAGGTTGATCAGTTGAATCAGTTGTGTAACAGTATGGCGGGAAAAAAGCCTGCACCCACACTGGCCTTTTCTGTATAATGTTGGATTCCCCTGCCTTACGGCCTCTGTCTGGCATCTCATCGTAAATGCTGAAATTATTTTCTGTGGTCATCCATCAAGTGAATCCATATCCACGCATGAGGAAACTACTATAGGTCAGTGAGGGGGGAAATCCCCTGTGTTCTTCCTGATCCTCTCATCGGGCAATTTCAGCAAATTCAGTAAAATGGTAAGCAGTGGTTTCTTGTTAAATTACATTTTTTTTCGCATAGTGTATGACTGACTTCAAAATGGACAGTGTTTGAATAGCTTAATTTTTCAAGAAATCCTAAAACCAAATGAATACACAGTTCTACTAAGACATTTTTGGTGGCCCTTTTGGAAGCGCATATTTGTACTTACCTGTAAAACCATGGATCGGCGTTTGGCATCTCGGAGGGAGCGTTTTTGTTCCTCGTACCGCTGCTGTTTCTCCGCCTTGATTCTCTTCTTCTCCTCCTCTTCCCGGGCCTTGCCCAAGTCCTCAAAGTTGATCTTGATCTTACCCGGAGCAACGAATGACTTCTCTGGCATCACCTCCTCAGTTTGGTCATTTCCTTCCTATTGGTTTTAGAATCATTAGTATAATGGGGACTGCCCGAGCTGAGGTAAACTATGAATGTAAGTGAAGACTTTGTTGAAGCAAAGAATGATTGCCTCAGACAATACTGTATGATTAATGAAAGAATTATCAGGCCAGGGCAATGCCTGTATCAACTACCATGTCTGTGAACAGATATTGGAAGATCTGGAAAGACCTGCAATGCCATTGCATGTTCTTTGTACGTAATGTGTTGTTATGTTAAAGATACTGCTAAATATGCTAAAATATCTTATTCTCTCACCTCATCACTTTGCAGATTAGCACTGAGAAGTTCACTAGCTGTACTCTTGGATGGTTGAGGTTGATAATTAGCAACCTGAAATCACATCTCTTTGTGCAGTGCTGTCAGACAATATTTGCCCATAGGACAACCAGTCTGAGCACTGACATGTATAAGATCAGCACTGATCTCTTTATAGCCTGTCAGCATGCCTGTGAGTAAATTGATGAGAATGTTTCTGAATAACTGCAAAAAATTTCAGTTTTCTGTCATAAGGTATTTGTAATTGAAATATTTCTTTACCCAATTATCTGAGCTTCATCCAGTTCCCCATTTTTCATTAATATAGTGAATGAAAGTCATTGTCATCATTAAATCAGCCATTACCTTCATTTTCGTAAAATGAATTTGAGTTATAGAACACTAGCGGAATCTGACAAAAGTTGTATCTTCATAGTAACAGAGGTTTACTTTCCTGATGAAACCTTTAAGTAATGTAATTTTTTAAACCAGGGTCCCGCAAATCAGATTGAAGAAGCCTCAGATAATTCTTCTGTTAACCAAGCAACAAATTTGTTCTTCAGTCGCTCATTTGCTACAAAAAATACCTTTGTCATCTTTAGGTTCCTTATAAGCAGCAGTTAGCAGCAAATCTGATTGGATGGAATTAGCTAGACAGCAGGGGTGAAAATGTTTGGGTCTACTCTAAATGTTCACTTCATCCGAGAGCCTTCAGCACACTTGGCTGGTAACCATATGGATGGGCGAAGGCAGATTTAAACAGCTACCTTTGTGAATGTCCTCTGCTTGTTCCTGCTGGTGCTGGTGTGCTTGTAGCTTGCTGGAGCCAGAGAGGGGCTAGAAAGGATGTGTAGGATGTAGCTGGGTGGAGTTCACTTCCAAAGATGTGTTGTGGATTAGAGAAATCTAGATTTGCTTATCTGCTGCTACTATGAATGGTTGCTAATCAAAAAACTGTCAAAACTGAATATTAGTTAATATTAAGTACAGAGACATCAACAGCATCTACTGGCCCCATATCTTGGTTTTGCAGTGGTTTCAGTGCTTGTTTTAATTTTTGTGCGCGTGGGGGACAGAAAACTTGCCTCAGCTGCCTTCTTCGCTAGCTCCCGTTGGATCTTGGTCTTCTCCAGAGCGTCTTGGGCAATGCGTCTCTTTCGCTCCTCTTCGGTTCTCTTCCGCTCCACTTCTTGTCGCTGCTTCTCCATCTCAGCAAATTTCCCCTTCACACTGCCTGTGAAACGAGATGTGATCTCTGAAGAATGCCGCCGTGAACTTTTGGGAGGATTTTCTGCCTCCTTTTCCTCTTACGTGCAGGAAATTTCAATTTTTTTTCTTCCTACCTGTGATCTTGGGAACGAACAGCTTTTCTGGCTTGGCTGGCTTCTCATCTTCTTCATCACTTGAGGCAAGGAGTTCCTTTATCTGTGGGGGGTTCGAGGAGTGGGTTCAGAGGAGAGTTTACATTTGATCATCTACTTTCATCTGGGACCATGTTAGTTCCAAAGGCTGTGTGACCCAATCCTGGTTGAAAGCAAGTGCTCCAGGTTCAAGCAAATCTGATGAGCGTAATTTGGAAAGGACTCAAAAGACTCTGGCGTTCACTAATGTTCAGGTGATAAGGGCAGTGCATCTTTTGTTGAGGATTATTGGATGAATTTGTTCTCGTTGCCCATTTTACCTCATTTCTGCTTCGTTGCTGTAATTCCTCTAACAATAGCAATGCCTATAATTGTTTCAAATGAAGAATAAAGGTATCATTGGGTTAGTAGTATGGTATTAAGTCATCAGATCCCGTCATCCAAAGGTTGTTGATTAACATTTGTTGATTGTTGTTGATTAACAGTGAAAATAGCATTCATTACATGACAAGGAGAGACAGCAAGTGCTTTGCTGAAAACCCAGCATGCCACACTAGTTAAGTTAAAATCCATGGTTCATGAGGTCAGTGAGGGGGTCCATGTCATGCAGGACACTGAGGGGCATGTTCTTTATTGACCTGTTGCTTCTTGCGGATTCGCTCTCTCTCTCTAATATCTCTCTCCTTCCGCCTTTGACGCTCATCTTGACTCCGCCTCTTACCACGCTCTTCCCTGGCCCTCTGCATGGCCTCAAATTTATTTGCTACGCCCCCCTTGCTGAGCTTGGGCACATAGCTCCTCTCCACTGGCTTGGAAGTGGAGAGAAGGATCTTGTTTAGGGTGGATCACAGGTAAATGGAGAGAAAGAGAAGAAAAGAAAGGAGACAGAGAAGAAAGTGAAGGAGGAGTTTGCAAGTATTTTTGATGAGAATTTCCTGTGATAATCCTGGAAAGGGAGCTATATGGACAAACCTGCTTAATCAACGGCCAAATGCTTCAGGCCATGTCCAATGAAGGCCATTCCTTAAAGCTGTACCCGTTGTATTACACTGGTGCAAATATTTATGCTCATTTGCTTCAGCAAATAAGGCACAAATTCATCTACTGGCTAACTGCACTGGCAGCCAATTTTTTGGATCCCTGATGATGTTTCTGACTTTTTATGCTCAAAAATGTAGAGATCTGTCGTCATACTACCACCATATTCTAAATGAGTCAGACTTATCAACGATTTTAAATATGTCTTCAGCAGTTTCAACAAGTACATTGTGGATGTTCACAAAAAAATCTCTGGTCCATATTTTTAAATAACATAGTGCAGGGGTGCCCAATTCTCTTCTTGGAGAGCTGTTGTCCTCCAGGTTTTTATTTTGAGCACTCAAACACCTAATTTTACTTTTTTCCAGCTTTAGGCATTCTCTGGTTGTTGAAAACTATTTTTTAGGGTGGGAGTGAAAACTTACAAATTAGTTCTCCAAAGACAGGACTGGGCTGCCCATAGAAGAGAATGCGTAAACAGTGAACAAAATAATAGTTGTATGTATATTAAGGACAACAGAAAAACATAATATTAAAGTGAAAAAATAGAAGGGTGAACTTAAAATTTGATGATTGATCTGGAAATTGCATAACATACAGTATTTCCAGCGTCAGAAATGAGCAAACCTTACCTCTTGTTTTTGTGCCACTTCAGCCATGGTTGTGCCTTTCGAAAACTTCGCCCTTGGTTATGACCAGAAGCTTCTCCTTTAAGGGAACCTACACAGTGAGTTCAGCCCTGTCATCAAGCATAATTATCCATTTCCTTCAATCCATGTCTTTTAGCATGTAAGAAATTAATTTGCCTTTAGTGATATACCGTTGTTTTCTAACTATAAAGTAGTTCACACATTCTTTTTTCTATTTCTGCTCTAGTCGTGTTCTCTGTGCTTTGATGGTTATAAACTTCATTCCCTCATGGTTTTATGGGGAGGGTTTGCAAAAACCATATTTTTTAAGCTCAGTGGTGAAGCATTTTTAGAGCTGCGGATTGGTGGAGTTGGACCGATCCCAAAATTAGACTGCTATGTAAGCCTTTGGGAAAGGATTTTATGTGCTTTTCTGTCCAGGGAACTCCATGAGCTGAAAAATATTTCTGATCTGATTTATACTTTATATTACTTTGGCAGAAAGGAGCTGTAGCCACTCATCGGTCAACAAGCAATAATTTGAAAAGCTTAACGTTTAGTATACCTTGGTTTCTAAAGTGTGTTGTATCTTGTCTTCAACAAGATAGGTCTACATTATATTGCCATATCATTATTTTTCATTACTCATTATATCATGTTTCTGTTTTATGTTCTAAAAAGGCATTAGGGCCACTGCATTTATAGAACATAATACAGAAACATGATATAATGAGTAATGAAAAATAATGATATGGCAATATAATGAAGACCTATCTTTTTGAAGACAAGACACAAAACACTTTTTTTGTTCTATAAAGGTATTAGTGGCCACTGCGTCCACTAATATCATCAGAGCTAGACAGTGAGCAATTTAGATGATTTCTAAAATGTGTATCATGGATTTACCTCCTACAGAACTTTATCATTGATTAGTATATCTGCCTTTAATGGTATAAACCAAAAATCAAGATGATGGCTGCGGACCTGCTGTCGAACAAAAGATGTTGCTCGAGTCCCTTTGTGACTGTTGAGGACCAAACATGAATAAAAATCTGTAAATAGTTTAGTGTTAGACTGGTGATACCAGTTATCAGGCAGTCTCGTGCCCGTACTGGCGGTAGGAACAACAGCTGCTCCCGAAAAGAGGCTTGCTATCTCCCAAGAGCTCGGCCTGCTCACTTGCAGACACCGTTTTTGGACGGCATGCACACTCATGTAATGGAATCATAGTCTTTCAGTTCAATGAAAAAAAAATTGATGTCAGTTCGGTGGTTAGTTTGATTACTTGAATTGGTGGGAGTACGCAATTATTATTATTATTATTATTATTATTATTACATTGTAGGTATTAGCCAATTTCAAGACAGGAGTAATAAATCAGTGGTGAAAGGGCTGCAAAAACCCATGGTTATTGGGTAGGCCTAACCTTTAAGTGGACAGTAATACGACAGTTATTTCCAACTCACTGCCAGAGTGATTTGGGGGGAATCTTAAGAGGCCTCTCAGTCACTTTCTAAATGAAGACAACCACTCAAAATAAACTGCCATTGGCAACCTCTGAATCTGAACACTGAGGCAATTTTTCCTCTCTTTTGCAATTTCTAAGATATAGACCTAATATTACCCCAATTCACATCATTCAGACACAGGCGAAAATAAGTACAATGTATTGATAATTTATAATAATATATTGATAATAATAAATATTGTGATCGCATTTCTTTTCGGAAAACTTCAGAATCACTGACCTAAATAAATGGGGAGGGGGAGGGGGGGGGTGTAAGTAAACCGTTAACAACGCTATTTTTTTTTTTTTTTTTTTTTTTTTTGCTCAACTAAACGGCGTCCTGCGCATACTGATTCCCCCGACTCAATTCATTACTGAAGCCATGCTTAATATCGCCATTCCCCGGAAAAAAAATCGTTTGAGCTTTAAAAATGACTACATTCTTCTCGCAAGAAGGGCAGAAATTGCAACATCTAACAATGTAATGTTAATACATTATGAACAAGAAGTTATTAAATCGATAACAGACGATTCAACCAGACCAGAATAAAATGATAAAGAAAATCCAAATTACCTTCAGTTTACTCTCTTTCTCCAACTTACCAATAGTGCGGATTAAAAAAAAAAACAGTAAAATCCAATGAAGCAGAGCAAACGCTTATCCAAGGTTACAGAAACTCACAGACGCGTGTGTCCCGTTCACTGTACATGCGCTCAATGTCCTGTGAGAGAATCGCATCCCCCCGGACAGTTTCCATAAATGTCTCGCAGCTCTCCCTATCTACCGCATTCCAGATCTGGCTTCAGCTGTTCCAACACACGCATACGCGAGCTTTTCCGGTCTGTTCGACTCCTATCGTCTGATTCAAACTTTATACCTTCCAGAAGACTCAGTATTCATGCACGCATTAAGATCGTTTGAAACCTTGCGGATAATGATGAAGTACAGGCACAGCCACTTAACGTTGTAGAAGCCCATAACGTAATAACAGCCAATAACGTAATCACGGCCAATAACGCGTAGACGTTGGAACGATATTCTGAGGGGCGATTTTTGATGGGGGTTTGTGCACAGTGTTTTCTGAACAAGGATTTGATTTTAAGCAGGACGTTTTTATTACCACACAGTTATTAAAGGCTGTGTCAGAGATATGACTTCCCAATTGTTGACAGTGGAAACGTTTTAAAAACACAACAGACCCACTCTCCCCTCTCCTTCAAAAGCTTCGAACATGAACGCGCTTTTCTTATTGTGAAACTTCTGAGTAAAGCTGCTTTCACACCGGACGCGAAACGAATTTTTCGCGCGACAGACTACATTCAAAGTCAATGCAAAGACACGAATACACACTAAACGTGGAGTTTTCGGGTTCAATTCAGAACAGGTGATAACACTTGGTTCAATCAACTGAGTTAACTTAAGCCACAGTCAGGCGTGTGCATGAGGATATTAAAAGTCCTCATCAGTGGAATATAGATAACAAGTTCAGGGGCGTCACTAGACCTAATACTGTAGGCTACTGGGGCACAAACAAAAGTTTTAACGAGCTATTTTACGTTAAAACATGGGTCTTGTCCGAAAAGAGAATCGGGCTCAATGAGTACTTTGGCTATAAAGACAACAAGATAATCTGGCATGAATGTATAATTTGAAGCACTATTTATGCTTTTTTATAATAGTCACTCGCGCGCTCGCGTTGTTTGTGCCCCAGCTGTGCCCCAATACAGTATTAGATCTAGTGACGCCCCTGCTTAGCATACTCAGTGTGAGCTTTGGAAAAGAAATGCGAAATCCGCTTCTGTGACATTGTCTTGATCGTTGCTTGAATTTACCGCCTTTGCTAGCTAACAGGAAATAAACAATGCGCAAGGAATTGAGCCCATTTGTTTGTTGTACTTGATGGCTAGAATCACAATTTCCAGCCCTGCCTTCAGTCCTTAACGCCATTTAAGTTCCAACACTGATGATTAACAAACAGACAATTACTTATATATTGCATGTAGACAAATATGAAAACTATGTCTCTTTGAGGATGATGTATTCTGAAATGTAATGACCACAGATGTTGTCCATGAAAAATTTTATCTTAATTCAAACTTTGTAATGATACTTCAAGGGAAAAAAAAAAGATATCCAGTCCTCTTTTTAAATAACTGGAATGTCAAAATCTGCTGTTCTTAATTTTTAACTTCATTCAAGACCATAAAGTGTGAAATAGAACATATAGCAAGAGCTGCAAAATAACTTAAAATAACTGCATAATTGTCCCTCTTTTTAAGAAAAGGACTAAACTTTTTTTTTTGCTAACCTGAAAAAACAAAAAAACAACAAAACCCACCAACTAAAATGGTCAATAGGCCTACCTCTTCCTGTAGATGTCCTTAATTTTATACTGGCCAAAGGCCACGTGACTTAACACAATCCAGGCTCTTAACCATCTAGTGTCCTTCCAAAACAGCACTTTAAGATCTGTACTGAGACCATTGCCACATCCAGCTGCCTTGTAGAGTTAATAACACTGATGGAACAGTTGCTATTTCTGTCAAGTTCCAAATTCTCTGTAAGTGCCTCTCTGATTATACAAAAGTATATATATATATATATATGGGGATGAAATGGATGCAGCTAGGTTGCGGAACAAGTCTGAGACGCAATTGAATGTTCCTAGCATGGCCATGTCTTGATGGAGAGAACGGGAAATGATTATTGATGGGACATCTGTGGGTAGGTATGGAGGCTTATTGATTGACAAGGTAAGAGACACTGGCAAAGTGTTGTCCATAGATTGAACTTCAATATCAAACATAGGGTGGGGTTCAGTCTCAGATAGAGGGGAGGGTTCGGGGGTACACACATGTGTAGAGCCAGGTTCAGTCTCAGATAGAGGGCAGGGGTAGGCGACACACACATGTAGAGCCAGGTTCAGTCTCAGATAGAGGGCAGGGTTGGGGGACAAACACACATGTACAGCTAGGTTCAGTCTCAGATAGAGGGCAGGGTTCGGGGACACACACATGTAGGGCCAGGTTCAGTCTCAGAATGAGGGCAGGGTTAGGACACACACACACATGTAGAGCCAGGTTCAGTCTCAGATAGAAGGCAGGATTAGGGGACACACACACATGTACGGCCAGGTTCAGTCTCAGAATGAGGGCAGGATTAGGGGGCACACACACATGTAGAGCCAGGTTCAGTCTCAGATAGAAGGCAGGATTAGGGGACACACACACATGTAGGACCAGGTTCAGTCTCAGATAGAGGGGAGGATTAGGGGACACACACACATGTCGAGCCAGGTTCAGTCTCAGATAGAAGGCAGGATTAGGGGACACACACACATGTCGAGCCAGGTTCAGTCTCAGATAGAAGGCAGGATTAGGGGACACACACACATGTAGGACCAGGTTCAGTCTCAGATAGAGGGGAGGATTAGGGGACACACACACATGTCGAGCCAGGTTCAGTCTCAGATAGAAGGCAGGATTAGGGGACACACACACATGTAGGACCAGGTTCAGTCTCAGATAGAAGGCAGGATTAGGGGACACACACACATGTAGGACCAGGTTCAGTCTCAGATAGAAGGCAGGGTTAGGGGACACACACACACGTCGAGCCAGGTTCAGTCTCAGATAGAAGGCAGGATTAGGGGACACACACACATGTAGGACCAGGTTCAGTCTCAGATAAAAGGCAGGGTTAGGACACACACACACACATGTCGAGCCAGGTTCAGTCTCAGATAATAGGCAGGGTTAGGGGACACACACACATGTAGAGCCAGGTTCAGTCTCAGATAGAAGGCAGGATTAGGGGACACACACACATGTAGGACCAGGTTCAGTCTCAGATAGAAGGCAGGATTAGGGGACACACACACATGTCGAGCCAGGTTCAGTCTCAGATAGAAGGCAGGGTTAGGGGACACACACACATGTAGAGCCAGGTTCAGTCTCAGATAGAAGGCAGGATTAGGGGACACAGACACATGTAGGGCCAGGTTCAGTCTCAGATAGAAGGCAGGGTTAGGGGACACACACACATGTCGAGCCAGGTTCAGTCTCAGATAGAAGGCAGGGTTAGGGGACACACACACATGTAGAGCCAGGTTCAGTCTCAGATAGAAGGCAGGATTAGGGGACACACACACATGTAGGACCAGGTTCAGTCTCAGATAGAAGGCAGGGTTAGGGGACACACACACATGTCGAGCCAGGTTCAGTCTCAGATAGAAGGCAGGATTAGGGGACACACACACATGTCGAGCCAGGTTCAGTCTCAGATAGAAGGCAGGGTTAGGGGACACACACACATGTAGAGCCAGGTTCAGTCTCAGATAGAAGGCAGGATTAGGGGACACAGACACATGTCGAGCCAGGTTCAGTCTCAGATAGAAGGCAGGGTTAGGGGACACACACACATGTCGAGCCAGGTTCAGTCTCAGATAGAAGGCAGGATTAGGGGACACACACACATGTAGGACCAGGTTCAGTCTCAGATGGAAGGCAGGATTAGGGAACACACACACATGTAGGACCAGGCTCAGTCTCAGATAGAAGGCAGGGTTAGGGGACACACACACACATGTAGGGCCAGGTTCAGTCTCAGATAGAAGGCAGGATTAGGGGACACACACACATGTAGAGCCAGGTTCAGTCTCAGATAGAGGGCAGGGTTAAGGGACACACACACATGTAGGACCAGGTTCAGTCTCAGATAGAAGGCAGGGTTAGGGGACACACACACACATGTCGAGCCAGGTTCAGTCTCAGATAGAAGGCAGGATTAGGGGACACACACACATGTAGGACCAGGTTCAGTCTCAGATAGAAGGCAGGATTAGGGGACACACACACATGTAGGACCAGGTTCAGTCTCAGATAGAAGGCAGGGTTAGGGGACACACACACACATGTAGGGCCAGGTTCAGTCTCAGATAGAAGGCAGGATTAGGGGACACACACACATGTAGAGCCAGGTTCAGTCTCAGATAGAGGGGAGGGTTAAGGGACACACGCACATGTAGAGGGTGAATTTTAAAAAGGGCAAATTTATTACGTTATGGGCCGTTATTACGTTGTGGGCATCTACATATGTCAAGTAGCAGCTTGCCAAGAGCTGTTACAACACGTTTTGCATCCAGTTTAAATTCAGCAAATCATTTAAATCCAGGAAAATACAGGTAAAATACAAAAAAATTCTAACCCGCCTGATGCAATGTGAAAATGGATTCAAATTATTTTCAAGTTCCACTTTCTCCAGGAGTAAGACCTGAGGAGTCCCATCTGTGCTGAGTTACACATTTATGTCTTCCAGGGTTATGGCATCTTTGGTCTCACAAGAATAAGCTAAATTGAATTTTGGAGTGAAACAGGATCCCTGGGTTCTCCACAGACATTCACAGATCAGGCAAAGCATGAAATTCACCTGCTTAATATTGTGTTGGTTTCCCTCATGACACCAAAACAGCTGTGTGAAATGGACATCCACTTGAATTTGCAGATCCACAGTCTCCCAGCAGAGCATTTCCTGTTGCATCACACTCTTCATCCACTTGTCATCATCATTCCAGTGCACCCTAGTGCCATCTCTTCCTGAGGTAAACGGCACACACGTACCCGGCTGATAAACATGACGTTAAAGAAAATAAGACTCACTGAACCAGGTGACCCTCATTCGCCCCAAGCTCCAGTTTGATGCTCACGTGCACATTTTAGGCACATTCAGCCGTGGATGGGATAGAATGGGCACTCCGACTGGTCTGCAGCTACAAGGTTCTACGCAGAAGGGTGAGATGCATGACCTGAATCATTAAAATTCTCTGCGTCGTGTGCTGCAGAAGCCCATCTGTCCGATAGGACCAGACCAGATAGCCTTAGATACCCGTGTGCATATAAGAGCTTTCGGCGCCAAACACTACCACCGGTTCCATGGTCATCATTGCTGACTGGGAGGGGTATTTGGACCCCATACCAGTTGGACCCTAACTGAATGGACCCAGTATCGGTTGGACCCAGGACCATTAGGACCCAAACCAGTCGGACCCCGGACCACTCGGACCTGACCTCAGACCAGTTGGACCCTGACCCTACCCAGTGGGACCCTATGCCGTTTGGACCCCGGACCCTAACCCTAACCCAACTGGTCTGGGGTCTAACTGGTCCAGGATCAAACTTGTCTGGGGTCCAAACGGTTAGGTCAGGGGTCCAACTGGACGGGGTACAACTTGCATGGGTCCAACAGGTACAGGGTCCAAATGACCCGTTGCCGACAGGGGGAGCACCCCAGAATCCTTGCTGCTTCAGAGATGCTCCAACCCACAATTTGTCCCATTCCTTACAAAACCAACAAGTTGACCACATGAACAAAGTGTTCACATACCATCCGAGGTGTGTCAGCATGCCATGACAAGGGCCAATGTTACAATTCATGCCGTTCGCTTCATCGAAGAGTAGTTTTAACTTTTCGACTCATTGGTGTGCCCATGCAGGGACAAATAATTTGCTACTGCTGGAATCTATCAGGTCACAGGGCCCAAATTCCACAACCCCTGACCTTATTCATTTACCCTGGAGATTAAAATGGATTCATTAACTTCTGCACATCTACCTCTAGTTGAAGTAACAAAAGAACAAGAGCTCAACTTTGATAGTCTTTTATTCACTTACATATGTGCGCACACACACAGTCAAAAAGCTGTAAAGCTTTGAACAAACTAAGGAAATGCAAATTCATGTAAAAAATCCCACTAAAATGACTCGATTTCAGTTCGTCATCCTCATCTGAACCCGCGTCTGCCGTTGCAAAAATGAGGAAAAAACTCATGAGAAAAAAAATGACACTTGTTTCCATTCCTGTGCAGTTCGTAGAGTTATATGGTGATGAGTGATGAAATCTATTCAGCGTCAACAAGAAGACAGCAAACAGAAAAAGTGACACTTAAGTCGACCTGATATATGCCACAGAAATTTGCTCACTGATTACAATAGCAGAATGACAAACCATGCAGTTTACGCAAGCCAGGCTGAAGGTAATTGGCACCTGGAGTTCAGTGGTTCCACGAGGAATGAACAAAAGTAGGCGGGGGACTTCACAACGGTGCTTCCAGCACCTGTTACAACACCTGCTACAGGAAAAAGCCAAACTCAGCTGAGGACAGGGGAAAAAATGTGTGTGCTAATGGTAAGGCCTTCATTTTCCCCATCTATGAAAAAATACATTCACAACAACCTTGCACTGTGAAAAGAATGCAAGACTTCGTTTCCCTCCGGAAAATATTTTGAATTTTCTGTAGCGCGAGGCCCAGAGTGTTGCAATTGCGGTGGTTTAATTGCACGATGTAAATGTGCATTTTGACAAGACATTTTAGCAGCAGTGTGGCACAATATGTAGGTATTCAAAATAATAATCTAATGAAACTACATTACAGTGAATTACTCATTTCATATGAATTCAGGTAAGAGGATCATTTGGAGTCTTCTACAAAATATAAAGGTGCCATATTATTTCAGAAACGGTTAAAATAAATACAGCCAACTAAAACAGCTAATATTTTTCTTTCCTGAAACACTGACTGGAATAATTTCATGGAGGAAGCCATTCCATTTTCCCATACAGTAAATCACTGACGCCGCCCCCCCCAAACAGACTTATCAAGTAGAAACAATTGGATTTGGCTCAAAGCACTGAACTGCATCATAAATCCTTCACTTGTTTCCACACTTGAAGGCTAAAATGACAGGAACTGCAGTCCAACTGTGCTGGCGAAGGGAGAGGTGGTGGGAATTACTGAGACCCAATAGTCAAACATTGTGTCCTTCCCTCCACACATCTCCCTCTCCTGCCTGAAAGTATGGGGGGAGGAGAGGAGGAGAGGAAAGGAGGATTTTTTGAAAGGATTGGGATACAGCAGGGTTGGGCAATACATGGACATTATATAAATATTGTGAGTTAAGTTTACATGTAGTCTGGGATTTTGGATACTGTAAATTCATGACGCAGCTTAAGTGTCGTCTTCTCTGGTTTTTAAGGCTGCATTACGGTAAAGGGATGCAGTTGTCTGCACTCGTCAGATTTTATACTGTTGCCCGTACCAGCATGGTCAATATATCCACACTACTAATAACCGTTAATCGAAAATCTGATTGCGTAAATATTTTGTGTTAACACCAATAGTTATCCCCATAATACCGCAGCAATACTGACAGAGGTACTTGGTCCAACAAAAAGTGAGATTTGAGTTTGTCCACATCGCCCTGAGATGCAGCCAGTGAAAACTTATGAGCATCATAGAGGTACCACATGTGGGAGGAGCTTAGGGTACAAGGAAGTGGTTGTCATGAATGAGAGGAGTCTGAAGGGGGGGCAGCAGAGTGGCTGTAGAGGGTGGGGGGTGCTCACTGCACCCGAGCCTCCAGCAGTGCACTGGACACCAGGGGCCCCTGCGAGGCCACGCAGCTGCTGAGGTGGCGGAGCGAGTCGGCCCCCAGGTACGCCAGGAGCAGCTCGGAGCGGCGGTGCAGCAGCTGCAGCATGTCCTCGGCCAGGCTGTCCACGCTCAGGTAGCGCACCTTCTCCAGGTCGAAGATGTCCTTCAGGAAGAACAGTACCTGGTCCTGCAGCAAGCAGAGGAGCTGTATCTTAATGCAACCTTCCCCACATTTGACAATAGCCATCAGGAGATGGCACATCCCCTCAACCACCGCAAAATTTGAAATGTGAAAATTTCCAAAATGGTGAAAGGTAGCACTCCAGCATATGGTTGATTGGTCTTTCCAACATCCCAAGGTTTCATGATGATACATGATTGCTCAGAGCATAGAAGGGGTGCTGAAATATGATTGGCCAATATGGTGGCCATCTTGTTTGAGCAATCACCTGGTCCTTGCCTTAATCCATAAGACCCTTGAGCACCATGAAGCACAGAAAAGTTGAGTGGGATATTGGTTTGGAAGTTCTGACAATTTGGTTGCCATAGTGCCACTGATGGACTGGTTTACACCTAATTTTCTAAGCCTGTAGATGAAAGATCTCACATTTGGTGATGACTGGTCTTCGCAATCAGTAGTCAGAGCTCAAAATAGCAATAGAAGCCTCACCCATAGAATTAATTTGCTTGAAGTGGCAGCATTTTTTGACGAAGCAACTTTGTTTATATTAAAATATCATGGTCTAAAGATGCTGGAAGCCAATTTATGATAATTGGTCTCACTGTGTAGGAGTTCAAAGGTTTTACAAAAAAATCTTAATGGCGAAAAATCTACCGCATACAAATGGGTGTGGACAATAGGGGTAGATTCTTGGGGGCCCCCAGAGTTGGGCAAAAATGAATTTTGTTTCCAACACCTACAGTTTAGAGGATATAGGCCAAAAAGTATAGTTTTTTGTGATCACGCCATCTTGTGATCAATCAATAAATATAAAAATACCAAACTGTCGAAAGGCACAACTCCAGAACATGGTTCATGCGTTTGCCAAGTTTTATCAGAAAATATCATACCATTTTCAAGTTATGCTCCAGATAAATGCATGTTTACAGATGGACAGAGAGCGATAGCTTTATCCCTCTGAATTAAATGTAGACGTGACAGCAATGCTAGGTTGGGCGCAAAATATCCTTCTGAAAAGCAAGGCGCAGTGGCACACATTAAACTAATAAGTCAGCACGCTTATGTGCTAACACCAAAGTGTTCTTTTCCAATGAGGATAACGCCAATTTTCATGGCAAATTCCCAGCAGACTGATATAACCATGAGCATAACAGACCCCTTCGGTAAAAAATGAGAGGCAGTTCCATATGAAGTCACAGTAGACATTAACGTGCCTTTGGCAACCCCCACGCACCAGAAAGGCAGTGCAGCATCACTCATCAACGAACACAAGAGTGAAAAAAGTCAGGCCAGGCCGAGCCAAGTCCACATATCTGATCAGAACAGGTGCTCCTGAACATGCTGCTGGCAAAAGCTGGTCTGCCAGTTTCCAACAGTTTGAATGCATGTGGCGAAAACAGCCAGCCAACCAGGCTAACAGCAGTTCTTCAGACCATCGTGAAAACAGTCGCCTTCGCAGAATGCCATAAAACGCAAATGCAGTTCGCAGCTGCCACCCTCTCGATGCTTTCCATCAAATGTGGAATTTCATGGAATTTTATTCAGCTGCAGTCAACACTGTATTCCTTTTGTCTAAAATGACTGACCCAGGCAACAGAAATTCAGATTCAGAGAAGTAGATTCAGTGCAGGATTGGGCATTAAGTTTAGACCCATTATTAAAACCAGATTCAAGAGAACTGAGCACAGGAAGACAAACCTCCACATATCTCAGTAACTTCACCCCAAGCAGTTACAAAAACATTAAAAAAACATGCCTTATATGTGAAATTCAGAGAAGAATACAAATGCATCCTAAGTTCAGAATGTGGAAAATTTGAGAATTCAGGGATTCTAGCTATTTGCAGAATCAGCAACTTTTTGAAGGAGGAAATACTGCTTTCGCTCCTGAAATTCCACGACACATTAATGTCACCTGAATACAGTATAATGTGAACAAATGAAAAAAAAATGGACTTCCCATCACTGCGCTGTATTTAAAATGCCTCACCTTGAAAAAGCAGCAGAAATCGTGCAGGGAACTTTTTGGTCCCAAAAAACCCCAGGCTAATACTGGGCTTATGTGCTCACAGACTGTGTAGAAGTGGGCGATGAACCCGTCAGGCTCCTATAGAAAAGGCAGAATTGACTGTTGTTCAAAGTCCATATTGAAATGCATGCCTCCTTATAACATTCTATGCAAACATACCAAGAACTGCAAAATGCCTGTCGCAATTCAGGATTCTGTCAGTGGTGCCAAGCTTAACCAAAAAGTCCATAACTCTTCTATTCCTTCAAAGCCCGAAGCATCTTATATAAATGATTATAATAATAACGATTAAAGAACATGGAAACACAAAACATGATAGCGTATCAGATCAGCTAAATGTAGTTTCTGTGAATGTAATCGGAGGAGTGAATAAGCTTTGCTTGTTCTACGGTGTTTCTGCACTCACAGATCAGTATTCACGCTTATATGGCCTACGCTTCGATAAATTCTAGCACAATTAATTCAAACTCAATAATTCATTAAGAACATTCATCAAAACGCAATTCTTTTGTATCTTCAGAGTCTGACGATAGCAATCTAGTCTTGCAACGAAGAGAAGAACTTTTGGGAAGACCTCCAAATACAGACTCCATTCTCCTGAGGAACTTTTATGTGCATACCTTCATGAGCTGTCTCTTCTGTTTCAGAACTGACCAACAGCTCGACGCTACAGCCTGAACGAGACACAAAGAAGTCTGCAATGAATATCAACTCTGAGGGGAGATAAAACAACTTATGCCCAAGTAAAAAATACAGCAAATGTCTGAAACCAGACACATTTTTTAAGCGCTCTTCTTTGAGGCGATACTTTTTCCTTAACCAGGTCAAAGACAAGAAGAGGAACTTAAGTTTTTTTCCACAAATCAAGCAAAATGTAATCAAAGCAAACTGCCGTAATTCTGAAAGTTTCATTTTTATAACCTTAATTCAACAAAGTTCCCATCCAGCTATTCGCAGCAGAACGTACATTAATGTCAAAGTGACATCAGGGATTTTTTTTTTATGCAACTCTGAACAAAGTACTTATTCATGAATCAAAACGGTAAGGAATCTTCAGATCTCTTTTGTAAACACAAATGCGACAGAACAATTACAGCAATTCATCACAGGGCGCAGTGCCTGCCAGAAGATGAAATAATTTCATCTATCTGGAGCACTGTTTCGGTTAAAAAAAAATACGGTGATTAATGTTCTCATTTCTGCTCAAATTAGAAAGCTTTGCAGAAATATTTCTGGTCCTCTGATGCAAGGCATTCCATCTCTTCTTTAAGCAAATAAAAAAATAAGAGTACCGAGACAAAGCCAGAATTTCACATTAATGAAGTGAACACAAGCTCCCAAAAATGGCATCGAGACAGACTTCATGAACTATTAGGGGTAAGACAAAAATAATAATGGCAAACGGGAATGTGCATGTTAACCCAATGATGTTGACATGCCCTGGCTACAGCTTGAACCCTTGTTAAGTTCTTTAAGTAGTCATTGGGTCTAAACTCTTCCCCACGTGACCTGAACAAGCCGCAGTCACTTACGGTTTCTTTGAAAGAACTGTTGAGCCATCGGTTGTTAACCACGTTCTGGATGGAAATGGGAGGATTCTCCAGGTCCTCAAAGGAATCCATGAGGATGAAATCTAAGACGATGTCATAGAAGTTCAAGTGTTTCACCTGGTATGGAAGGCCACGGAATACATGAGACAAATGAAGAAAAGAGAATTCTGGGGAACAAAAAGTTAAAACTTTTCCTAAAGTAGGAAGCGCAAAGTGCTAGAGCAACTCCATTTTTTGTACTCCTTGATCATATTTGTATTTCTACTGGCACTCACAGGCGAAAGGAAGTCAATAGGACTACGTTGAAATTTATTCAGAAATATAATAAAAAGTTTAAAGTTTTAAACTATATCAAAATCAAAAATTCACAGCTGTCGTCTCAGTGAAATTATCTATAAATCTAAGCTTGAGTGGAGTCTATGCCTAAAGCAGCTTCAGCTGCATTAATCATGGACGACATTAGAGTTTACAATTGTGTGCTTGACACCGTAGAACTGCATTGTTTGAGTGGTTTATTGAGGTATTCCCTCAGCTTCGGAGCTGAATGGTAAGAATGCGTCCTCACCCCTCGTGTGGCCAACTCCACTTCAGTGTTCTCCCAATGGTCAGTCTGCTCCAGGAAACTCATCATTTCCTCAAAAACCTCCTCAAATCTCTTTGGGTTCTGCCAATCACAAGCCTTTGTTACTTCAAAGCCGGGCGCTACTGAGGGCACGAAGGCACTCCTTAAAAATTCATACTTACCTTGCGGGCTTTCACAATTATGGACGACAGGATCTTCTTCCCTGAATCGGCCAGAAATTCCCTGGTAGCTTTATCACACAAAATTACCTGGAGGGCAGGAAAATGGACAAATGCTCAAAGCATAGTTCTTAAATGCCTCCAATCAACAGGTTGTCAAACTGCCGAAATGGAGGGCTGCAGTTCCAGCTGGTTTTAAATGGGTCTCAGCGTGATTGATAAATTCAACTCACTTAAAAGTACATTAGGCTCCCGCAGATTTGTTACAATTTTTAAAAAATTATGATTCAACCTCAACAGTGATCGATAGAGCTATGAAACACAAGATGTTTGACATTGAATTAAAAAAAAAATGTCTATCCTGTAAGGGGCAAGAGCTGAAAAACAGCAGCCAATCAAACGTACAACCAGCTCAAATGATTGGAATGATACAGCGGTCAATCAAACCCCACGTGCACAGGTTTTAAGGTGTGGCTTTGTTTGGAAGCATCATGGTGCGCTGTGATTGGTGGTGGGCATAGTCGCATTGAGCTGCAGGATTTAAAAGTTCCGCCCTCAAACCCACGGGCGCCTAGTGTTACTTTAATGACCCCTGCAGATGCTACAGTCTTCCAAAGAGACAAGATTGACACCTTAGCGCTGTGGTTGCAGATATACAAGTGCAATGACCCATGTTCAGTCTTGAAATCTACAATTTGTCAATACTTTCTCGATGGTGCACCTTCAAACATTTTGCAACTCAAATTTAATGGCCCAAATGTCTCATATGGTTTGCAAAAATGAAGGAAGCTGTGCTTTGCACTGTATACGGTGAATCTGTGCTAATTTTTTACGTGTTATCAAGTCAGTTACCTGACAGGCCTGTCGCACACAGTGCAGCTTTGCCAGAAAGTCGGTGTCCCCGAGACACTCCAACATCTCAGTTCTGAAGGAGAAAAGCAGACTTAAGAATGGTCTTCAACTCAGATTGAAAGATAACATTAGTAACGGCGACACAACCATGACATTTCCACGTAACTTAAGGAAGTGCCCAGCGGTGGCTGCTAGGGGATTATGCATTTTTGTGCTTCTGGCAGGAATTCAAAAATAATAGTAAGAATTCAAGTCTATGAGTCTACATTTTTTAAATGGTAAAAATGTATGTCCGGGGAGGAGATTGCAGTTTAATTGGGGATCATTACGTGGTCACTTACCTCAGCACCCTACAGGAGACTTTGCCCTCCTCGGCCAGCTGCAAGGCCTCCTCGTACAGGGGATAGTGACACAGGGACCCCAGTGCATAGGCACTCCTCAGCTCCCGGTGCTCCGACAACTACCGCAAGAAAAGGTGAATGCACATGAAAAACCACTACAAAACAGCACCTTTACCATAGGCTTTTATGTAGAATTCAGCAGCAGCCTATAGAAGGCAGTCAGCAGTAAATGGACCCTCGTTCTCCGGGGCTCCCCAGTGCAGCAATCAGATATTTGGTTTTGGACAGATGCCCAAGTTAGCACCTGCGGTACAGAGCTGCCGACAGACTGCGAAATCATACTTAATTAAATTAGGAGGAATTGTAGGTGGATTCTGAAAGACAAAGCTTGCAGCCATGGACGGCCCTTCAATCTGCTGTATACACAATACGTACGGTTGTGCACAATGTTCCAATTAATATCTGCTTAATCACATCAACCTTGATTTCCAATTCCAGTTAACACCCATAAAACCTACAAACCCATATACGAGTCTGTTAAATGTAGCTACTGTATTGAAACCTGTGGAACTTCTGCCCCGTTTTAAACTGTAATGGAGATCCCAAGGTCTCCAACAATCCCAAATATCTCCAGCTGAATTGCAGGGAATTGTGTATAAAAATGATGTGCAAGAGAGTAATGCTGTGGTCATAAAAACATGCCATCCTGGGTTTGAATATTTCTCTCAGTGTGTTAAGTAGCTTCAGTGAAGCGTTGCAATCAGCAGATACAGAATATGTATGTGACAAAGCCCTACAATAAATAAAAAATGCTTTTTCTGACTCTGAACCTGCTTGAGGGACAGCTGAAGTGAACAGTTAGAGCTTTAGGGTTTATTACTGCCAGTGGGCAAAGCCATACACAATTTTGAATGAACTGTGAAAATTTAGAAGTGAAACAACACTTCGATATTGCTTCAATCTTCAGACTAGTCGAATGCACCATTTGCGAGCTAGCTGTCGAGCAAAACAAGTGTTTGCCACTAACACGGCAATATCCCCCGCCGCCTCAATTTTATGTGTCCGTACGGACGGATGGAGCCCAATGCTTTATCCCCCGCTTTGCGCTAATCGCGTGGCAGGGGATAAAAAAAATAAAACAAATACAGTTTCACACTTGGCATTGGGGCCACCTCTATTGATTGAGTGGTCTGAAGAAGAATTCAAAGCCAGATCAGACTGGGCAGCTACTTAAGCTCTATTATGTTTTAATATGCTGATAAACGCATTAACAAACAACCAAAAACAGTGGTCCATTTCCATAGTCTGTGGTGAGAGGTTTGAAGAGAATAGCAACTCACTCTATGCACAGACAAAAGGTGTTGATGCCATTTATAGCTCATTTTTGAACAGGCTGTGACCTAGTTTTACCACTGACCCCTCTGATCACAGGAATGTGTCCTTATCTGCATTTCAGGAGGTAAACGGTGGCTGGACATACACCAGCAGTGTGTCTGACAGCAGGGTCGTTGTGGATGTGTTATTTTAGACAACCCGCCACTTATGCTTTTCCCATCAAGTAAACCATTAAATTTAAGGCCTGTAAAACAGCCCTGTTCAGGCTACATGACTTTATAATGTTCCAGCAAATAGCGAGTTCCTAGCGAGTGCCTCAACAGATGAAAAGAAGTTTCTGGATTCTCACCCTACAGTACTGATGTAGGGCATTGCCGTGTTCCGGATCAATGCAACCCATATTGAAAAAAGAAGTGCCAGTCAAATTTCAGAGAAATAACTGCAGAAGAAAGACCTCCAGGTCAAGACTTAGTGGCTGTGCGGGAGGGCGGAAAAGACGGCAAAAATTATTTGATTTTGACGTTCCAAAGCAAAAAAAAAAAAAAAAGAAAATGGAAAGGAGAAAGTTGTCGTGTGACGGACATGGCAACCGTCAACATCAGCAAAAAAATTGCCTGGGAGCTAAAGGGCTCACTATTACAGATACTGCGGTGGAGACGGTACCTCATAACATAATCAATATTCATTGGCCTGAATACTGACATGACAAGCAGCACTGTGGAACTGCTGTCGATTCTCCTTCAACACGCCAACTAACTTAAAGGCATCACGTCAAGTCCAAAAGAGTCGTTTCTGGAGCCGGCGGTCGTTAATCACACCACAGTTACCATGCAGGGGTGTAAAAGAAGACCTGAATGCCAGAGACCTGCATGTCCCCAGAGTGACTAATATTTATAAATCTGTTAAAGGAGCAACCAGTTTCCCATATTGATTTCACTGTGAACCAAAAAGGATTCCCTCTCATCGCACGACAGTGGTTGGATCAGAACTGCAGAAATGTTAAAAACTATAATCTACAGGGATTGTCCAACGTGGTCTGAAACAGATGGGAGGATTATATAAAAAGCTCCTCTGCTGTGTCGCTCAATACAATACCAGACCGGCCATAAAAAAAAATCTCAGTTGTCCCTGGTGAAATACGAGCCAAGGTCACTTTGAGTAGTCACAGCATGAGTGCAAATTACTTGTGTAACATACAGTCTAAGTTCCAACAGGTGTCAGAAAGATGAAGGCTCATTCTTTTCAACTCAGCCTGAAGGTACTCCTCGAGCAGAGCGGCCCAATCCAATGTCAGGACATCTACCCTTGGACCCCCTATTTGAGACCGTATACGAGGAAAGCCAATAAGAAATGTTAGCTATGATGCTAACAGATGAATGGTAGCACCTATTCGCAAACATTCCATTCATTGTGAATGGCTGCGCTGAGGGGTATAGGTAATAATGCTATGAAGAAGTGTTCAGCTTGTTACTGACAGGAAAAATTGAACAGAAGTCAATCAACAGCTTCATTATGGGCACGACTCAAACCTGACAGCAACGATTGCAAATATCTTAATCCCATTTCTGCCCCCCCCCACCACCACCACAAACAGCTTGTCCATACTAATGTTGGGTAATTTGTTGGACATGACAAAAATACGTATCCACTTAAAAAAAATGTTTTTGTAACGACATACATTTGGCGCCAAAACACAATGTAAGAGGAAACCGCAGCATGAGTAATCCGTGCTCCATCTACGCTATGCTATCGCTATCTAAAGCCATTATGCCGTCACCCTATCTATTCGCTCCCGTTGACGCATCTCGCATACCTGTCACTGCCCTTTCAAAGCGCGCCTTGCCCATTAGCTGTTGGAGATGCACTTAGCGTGTGAGTAGTAACAGAGTCACATGGGTGAAATTCGGATTCAAATGAAAACATGCAGGACAGTAGATCCCCAGGAACAGGGTTGGGCAGCTCTAACTTCAAGGAGGGGGGGTGGGGGGTAGACAGAGGAAGGGATGAACGAAGGGAGAGAGGGAGGGGGGGACGGGACTGGGGGAGGGGGTTAAGGAGACCGACTCTTTCACAGCTATGGACACATATCACGGTGAGGACGGCAGGGAATGGAGACAGCGACGCAGAGCAGGATCTTCAGCTGCTGTAATCGGCTCCCCGCTGTGCCTGACAGGCTGCCAGGGGAAAGCCACTCAGCCTGCTGAGACACATTAGGAGACACTACACTACCCTACACAACTCACAGCACCTAATCCAGAACTCAGTCAACGGTTCAGTCAGCAGGGACACACTGTACCTCTTGGAGATAAATATACTCAGAATTATTAATGCTGCAGAGACTTGTGCAGTGGGGACAGTGTTGTGACAAACCCCCATTTTCATGTAATCAAATTGGAAAGAACCGTATAGATTTCCAAATTTAAATGAATTCAGTGACTTTGAATTAGCTACAGGGCTGAGAAGTGGCAGTTCAAGGGTGCCAAGGCTGACGCTGGCAGATGAGGACACGCATGCCATTTATATCAGGTCACTTCCACTATTTACTCCAACTGTCAAAGCTGGCCATCTATCTGGAAAAGGCTTTCGATTTTAATCATAAACCAAGGAATTTGTTCATACACCATAAGAAAGTCTTCTGAGTGACAGGAAAAAGATGCTCACATCCTTCCATACTGCACTGTTTTTTTTTTTTTTTTTTTTTCATTGAAGTGGTTTGTTAAATTACTATGTAGACCAGCTTCTAGAACATTCTGCAAGTTCTTTAACTGAAGACAGACATAAGCATTGCAGGTATAGGGTGGTTATGTTTGCATGGCAGGTAAAGCTGTTCCATCAAAGCCCAATTCCAGCTCTGTTCCATCTCCCTAGATATAACAAATGGAGTGAGCAAACCATGTAAAAAGGAAATGGACCTTAAAAGGACATCTCAAAGAGCTCATAATTCGCCCCTGCGTACAGGGACACGCTTTCCTGTGGAAAACTGGGGTTCACATGCTTTTCAAATCCATGAGCGTCACGCTGCTGCGAAGAGCAGGTCAGCGCACCGATGAGGTGGGTGCGGCCTGGAAACCTGCCACCCACTACCCGCTAACTGCAGATTAAATTCCCAGTATGCTCAGGGGCTTGCACTGTGGGAGCCAAAATGGTGGACTGTTGATCTAACGGTCCTAAATGCCGAGCACCGACCCCTCCCATCCTGAGACCATGGATAAAGGATTCCAGATCACCAGTGACACACAAAGGCAAGGGGGTTGGGGGGGGGAGGGGGTTGGAAATCAGTCAAAATGTAAACCTGCAAGCCCAGACCACTCCCTCAGAACCATAAAAGACCTCAGCATCCCAGGAGCAATCCATGTCTCCATGGGAACAAGGTGTGGAAATTTTTGTCACCCCACCATAGGGGTCACCACGGAAACCAATCGCAGAAGTGGCAAGCAGGGCTTGTTTCTTACCTCGGCGGCAGAAACAAAGGAGTCGGTGGAGGCGATACTGACGGTGTCCCTCAGACCGAGCTCGTCCGCATCCTCCCGCACCGTTACGTCTGTGTTCTTATCTGTCAGGAAAAAGGAGGGGACAGGCCGGTCTTCAGCTTTTTATCTGTGTTCTCACAACTGATGCCGTCGCACTGAGCTTCAAACAACTCCATTACTAACTCGAGGCACTCAGAGAGTACAAACTTTCGCCAACGCAGCACAGTCGAAATCTTGCACAGTGAATATGGCTGAAATTTAAGGCATCTGCAACACAGGATTTTGAGATGGTTGCTGTGGTGGCCATATTTTTTGACCAATCGTGGTCAAAATCAATAGGGTCCATCCCTGATTTAATTGCGACCCACCCACAAAATTTCAGAGATATCCGTTCATTACTTTTTGAGTTGTCTTGTACAGACAGATAGGCAGACAGACCAACACCGGCAAAGATATGACCTTCTTGGCGTAGGTAATGAACGGCTTCCTCTGAGACGAACGAGGGTCTCCAAGTAAACCTCGTTTCATTTACAAACCAGCTAAAAACTGATTTAGAATGGCATAATTAAGGCCAGAGGAATTGCAGGTTTCAGGAATGGGATTTTTCAGACATTTATGCATTTACTTCAAACACGGGCACTACAGACCTATTTGGCGTGAGATTTTTCCAATAGTTACATTACTGCTTTAAATAAATGTGGATGCTGAGGAGCAATTCATCTGCTAAATTTAGAGAGGTTATTCCTCAAGGTTATGGATGGAGGACTGTACATGTGAGAACTGTGGAATGCAGTCCACGTCGGACTGCCAAGCATCCTCGTCAGGCCGGTGAGCAGGGAGAAAGTGCATCTCCAGCTGCGAGGAAAATGCAGCAAAGCCCTTCCTCATAGACCAATTACTGTACACCTTCCACCCCAATCACTCATTTGACATGATCTCAAAAACAGCCGGCCAAGCCAGCTGCACACTGCCAAAGGTCTCTCTCATCAAGTGTTCGCAACTGGAATAAAACTGGTCCACCTCATTGTCAGCATGTTGGTCCAATTTTTGGAGCAAAAGACATAAATAAGGCTAAATAAAAACATATCACTACAAAAATAAAATGGGATTGACTTATTTTTATGCCTTTTCTTGAATGTTCATGCGCAAAAATTATGTCCTGAAGCACCTAACACCAGCCAAGATCACAGTCACAAATCTAGTAACTTTTGTTACATCAGCATATGGAAATTCATACTTAACAGAACCACAGAACCAAACCTAACATTTTAGGAGTCACCAAAGACAGACTGAAAAAAGGATTAAAACCATTTTAGTCCTGAAAGTGCCATGATAACAAGTCTACTTGGTTTGCGTCGAGACAAAGGTGCACTAAGCTACTACCGCGGAAGCTAGTCGACGGCAGAACTCAAGTTCCCATTCGGTGCATTTTAAATGATGCTGGTACAGCAACTGCCATCTCAGGGAGCCAGCGTTTCCTCTCATATCAGCTTACAGGCTACACGGCACTAGCGGCGCAGCGATCGGTTTTCAGGGTCTGGCTATATTAAGACCTCCCGAAGAGTGAAGACGGGCAAAAGGCCAAGAGGGTCAATGGAACAGTCTGCTCATGAAGTGCAGATAAAATTCTGGAGATTGCAGGATGTGATGCTGGCCAGAAAAACATCCACGAGGCCACCCTGTGGCTCCCTGCAGCAAAAATCTGACACATTTAAAAGCATTTGGGCAGTACTGTTTTGGCAGGTGCTACAGCAAGTTTGTGAAATTAAGACAATAAATTACACCAATAGCTTTTGAAAATGCGACACCTCAGAAATATGCCATCAAAATCTGATTGAATCTCCTGTTCTCCAATACAATCGAATGCTAGACACTTGTGAAAAACATACTCCCAAATCTCTGAAGACTTTCTTGATCAAAAAATTCTCAATTCCCCAAATTTATTTCCAGTAACCTCATTTGAACCATGACATCCACCCTGTACAGCTGCGTCTAATTTTACAAGGCGGAACTATGATAATACTGGTGGCAGAGACGATTTATATTGCGCTTATTCCATCCGAATGCCACACAATACACTCTCAGAAATAGGGGTACAGCAGGAGTCCATTTCTGGTCCCCAAGGTATTATGTACCCTTTAAGGCTAATTATAGGACCTCAAGGTATCTGAGTGAACTTTTTTGGGGTCTAAAAGGTACTTTTATGAACCAAAACAAATAAAAACCCACTTCTAAGGAACAACAGCAGTACCTTTGAGGGTACTGCCCCAGTGTGTCACCTTTTAAACCCAAAAAAGGTTCACACAGGTACCCTGAGGTCCTATAATTAGCCCTAAAGGGTACATAAGTGCTGAATGTACCTTGGGGACAGAAATGGACTCCTGCTGTACCCCTATTTCTGAGAGTGTAGATGATACTTTCTGCTTGTAACGATCAAAAGTCTGCAACTGAATAAATACCTATAAAGCCCTGGATTTACATCAGTGCAGTGTGGGTCAGTTGGCAGCCAGGCTTTAAACAGGTAAATATCACTAATGTAACATAAACTTGTAATAATGAGAGGCAAGTGAAGATTAAATACTTGCAGAATTTTGGTTCCCGAGAATTACATTTCTTGGGAAGATAAAAGGGTTTCGTATGACATTGGATGTTGCTGTGAGAATACCAATTCTTCCATAAGGCAGCATATCTAGACCACCAGAAAATGCTGCAAAACACTTCTCATGACAACGAACAATATACCAGCCACAAAGAGGACATAACATATACATGCATATTTAGACTAGCACTCTGCCCAGGGGGATCCACTGTTCAATTTTATGCAGCTTCGTCTTTATATTATAGTGAACAATGCACCATTGCTGCAGATACGCGCCCGGTGGAATCTAGATAGGCCGGACACGCACACACACAGAGGCCACTCTGCTATTATAATATAGATTGTGGGGTAAATATAGCCTGGGTATCAAAGTGCCAAACTGTAAGTCTATTCACTTTAACACGGACTTCTAAAAACAAATAAAGTCGCAAATCCAGCACCACATCGTAGCTGTTGGCAGCACCAAGGGACGACTGAGACAGCAGCTATATATGCCAAAGAGGATGAGTGTTAAAAACTAGGCTTGAACGGTACTATACTGTAGTTCTTTTTATATGACCTGCTCAATTACACTCAAGCCCCATCCCCACAGAAAGCCCAGGACACACGCTGGGATACTGCACATCACCACCCGTGTTCAACCCCTTCACGCCACACGATGGTCCAGCAAAAGTCCATTTGCACGAGACAGGAAATTTAATACCACTCATGTGATCGGTGCGTCAGTGTCAGGTTTATGGATTACGCTCATAATCCCACTGAAACAAGCCACCTGCCACCTCCCCCAGGTTGCCCTATTTCCACAGACGCGAATCCAGCATCCACAACAGTAAACGGTGATTATACCGTTAATACGATTCTCACACACACGCTGCCAGCGCTCATCCAAAAATATTAACTGCTTTGACAAGGGAAGGCTGCACTGAAGGAAATTAGCATTTAATGGCAATCAAACCACAATTTGATGCCGACAAGTCAGCTGGAAAGACGTGGCGTTAGCCAATCACAGGGCAGGAGAAAATGGACTAACTGAATTAGGAAAATGGAGTAGTAATTCTGATCCTCATCACCTATGTGAGGAACGGTGAGGGGAGTAAGAAGACTCCAGCCAATCCGAACAATGCGAGTCAGGACAGCTGCAAAAGGTCACAGCCTCGTCGAGCCCAAATTTAGCTCTGAAACAAACCTGCCAGTGGGCTCCATATCGCATTACTGCACAACGGACAAATGAGTCAGCTCTTTATTGGAAAATGATGCGCATTAAAATGAGACTCGTTTAATTTGTTGGACATGTACAGGAAATTCGAGCCAGTGGTTCAGTCCCCTGTCCAGATTGGTTTGCCTTGAAAATGAACATATTCCTAAATAATAGTTTTGCGTCAATCACCAAGGTTTGTTTCCACGAGCCAACTCCAGCGGCACTTACGTTTTCTCAGAATCGATCGATAGCCCGACCCACAGTGCCTACAAATGGCTCATCCCACCTACAAATTGCTAAATGTACTGTGAAGTAATTTGAGTCCAAGCAAATAGTCAATTTTCTCATTTTGGTGAGTTTCTCCACAAATAATAACCGTACCAATTGTGACATCCAGGCCCCCAGAAATGTCAGTATTTAAACAATGCATTGCATCCCACAACAAGAACAAGTAATAGGTGCCAAGTACTTCAACTACTGGAAGAGTTTCACCTTGAGCTAATCCCATTATCTCTATCGGAAAGGCAGCATAGCAATAGCTGGCATACAGGAGATGATCAGATTTCAAAGAAGGCTGCTCATAGACATAATTGGCTAGTATGCAGTAAGGCCCCCTTTCCACAGGGTCTAATGTGGCAGCAGAGTCAGGTCAGAAGCACCAACTTTTCCAGAGACATACTGTTGCAAAAGTCAAGCCCCCTCTAGTGTTCACTGGGCTGAAGTGCAGACCTCTCTCGAGGCAATATTCAAGAGCTGGACACAGATTTAAATGCGAGTATAGTCAACAGGCACCGAACTGATAGAAATTTCATGTTGGTGTTCTATCTATTACTGGCAAACGAAGAGACGACACTGAAGACTGACAGGTGTGTTGACTAGCATTCTGGTGCATGCAGTATGTGATAAGGTACAGAAGATGACCTTATTACCACAGTGCCCTGGACTGTTTGAACATAATATAGCAGGAAAAAACTGGATTGTATCCTCAAGTGCCTCTCACCAGAACATTCCCCAGAGAAACAAATACCTCAGGGCAGGTGACCGAAAGAGACGAATGTAAACTACCAGCAGATTTATTTTAATCTCTTGACACACAACACTTCTGACAGTGCAACCTACTCTGAATATCCGCAGCAACAACCGTTGCTGGCAGGAAGTTACATTGGTTCAACGAGCGCTCAAATTCCACTGCAACCTACCACCGTTTTCCATTTTTATTTCCTTGCAATACACCAAACAGGATTTACATTAATTAGCGGCATATTGGCAATTTTTATCAGGTTTTCTTCCCTTGCTGTTAGTTTGCAGTGATGCCCAACTAACATTAGCCAATGGCATGAAATCAACTTCACCAGCCTTGGGAGGAGTTTAAAAGAAGTACCAACATAAAGGCTGTTAAGTGTTACTAATCCAGTCAGATGAGGACAAGATCCAAGAGAAGTTAAACCTACAGTCGGCAGTAAAAGTCTTGTTATCGGACACATAAGACATCGCTCAGAACCTGGCAGAGACCCATTTTTGATGGAATGCAGGTGATCATTAAAAAAACATTTCCCTTTCCCCAAGAGTGAGGCCTGTCTTGGTGATGTGCTATCTGGGCTGTGGTGGGGTGGGGGGGTGAGAGTCAAATGGCTCGTAAATAAATCTCTCCTGCTTCCTGAATCTTCCTGCAAAACTGGACAAGAGCCAAGGCAGCGCAAAGGTGAATCTGTTTAACAGCTGCCTTTTTGTACCGAGTGGTATTTCAAAGGTCTCGATTAAAGCAAGACTTGCTCTCAGTGAACAAAGCCAATTTAAAACCTGCCCGGCAATAAAGGCTCCTCTGTAATGAGCAGCCAATGAGAAGTCATCACCAAGGCCTTGACACAATAAAACGTGACCCCTGCAGCATAAAGTTAGTTATAAACCGATGAGCCAAAGAATTAAAACCACTCACAGATGCAGCGAATAATGTTCATTATTTCATATCAATGGCACAGGTCGCAGATCTTAGATGGTAAACGAGCAGCTAATTCTTGTATTCAATGTGTTGGATTTGGGAGAAATGGGAACCAAACAACTATGGCAAGGGCAAAATCGTAATGCCTGATGATTGGGCAACAGCATCTCTGAAGTCTCAAACCTTCTGGGGTGCTTCCTGACTGCCAGCAGATGTGAGTATCTAGTGACAGTCATCCAAGGAGGGATAAACCATGAATCTGCCATAGGGTTTTGGGCTTCCAAGGTTCATCAATGAATGAGGTCTATGTAGGCAATACCATCTGGTCCAAACCGAAAGAAGGGTGACTGTGGCATAAGTCACTGAGAATTTCAGTAATTTATATTAGGACGGTGTCACAACACAAAGTGCATCATATCCTGCTGTGTTTTGCACTTTTTAGCTTGCAGACTAGTCAAAGCGCCCACTCCAACTTTGGTCCATCACTGAAAGCACCCCAGTGGCACCTGAGCTCCAGAACTGGAGCTTTTACATCATGCGCTTCTGCTGGGTGTGTGCACCACTGACCTGGTAATAGTTGCCATCAGGATGCACTGTGGGAAGAAGACTAACTGGTGGAGGGATTGTGATATTTTGGGAACTGTTCCGCTGGGAAACCCCGAGTTTGGTAATTCAAGTGTCTTCAGTTTGATGGAGCAGTTTTGGCCGCACTTCACTATATTAGGCAGGTGGTTTAATTTTGACGGCTGATCGGTGTATATGACCCATTTTTGCATCTGGGCTACTACTCACCAAACACTATCTGTATTATAAATAAATGAAGATGACTCGATATGGAAATAAGTTTAAAAAAATAAACAAATGCACAGATCAATCCAGAGGGGCGCACTATGGAGCGAGTTCAACATTAGCCAGGCGTTCTTCTCATGAACTGGCTCAACAAACCATAAACTCGCTGAAATACCATAAGTTATCGTGGCAGGTTAAAAGAGAGCCACGTTCCTGAGAGCGAAAACCCTGGCTTTGGGATCAACAGACCTCGCTGACCAATAAATCTCTCTTCTCAGTACACCCCTCACAACAATGAATCCATAGCTATAAAAACAATGTTTGTTCCAGACAGTCTATTTGCAATGCTTAAAGGTCCAATGCCGTGCTATTTTTCCAATGGCAGAGCAGATTTCAAGTAATTTGTCATTACTTGATTACTAACCAACCTTTAGTAGTTAGCCATGTGCTAATGGCACCTCGCCTGTGTGCGCCCTATTGGCTCCTGTAAAAAACAGAAGTGCCGTGTGTGTTTTAAGAGAGAGCTGTGAACCAGTTATGTGCGTTCAAAATCTCCATTTACAGAAAGTTGGCTTCCTAAATTGGGAGAAGAAAAATAAGCCCTAAACCCCATATTACCTCATAAGGCACAAGGTAAGAAGTAAACAAAAAGTTAAAAAGAATAATAATAAGAAGTAATATTTGGCCAAATAAACAGACAAGCAAAATCTTTCCATTTTCCAAAGAGTGGAATTAAATCAATCTGGTCTGGGATTTATTGGACAAAAAGGTCAATGAGAAGCCATTTGCAGGGGCGACACATCAGTGGGAACTTCCACAAGCAAGCTGGTGAGAACTTTCATAACCATGTAACTGTCCACGAAGAAGAAAATATAGTAGTACACCACAAAAAATTATTTGTTCGCTGGACTAAGAAGTTTTTTTGCTTTTGCCTTTGAATGTAGAAGTAGCAATAACTTTACCCTACACATTCACAGATCTCAACGCAGTCAAACCAACAAGATGACTTGAGTCAGTCAAGTTGAGTGAACAACTTTTATGGCGCAGCCATTATAATAAATGGTGCTAAGCTCGGTTGATTTGAGATTTTGATAATTTATTCCGTAAAATAAAAGGTTTTTTTTCATATGATTATCTTGAAAAATGTGGGTGGGACCAAACTTTCAACTGGTCATGTACCACACCCATGTCTCTCAGAAGAGAGTTGAGTTTTTTCCAGCTTAGTTCCTTAAACGCAGAGTTTCTTAAACCATGGGTCAGTCACTAAAACAGATTATGGCAGCAGAGGAGTTGGTCCCAAAAATGACATCTGTTGGCTACGCTGTAATTCATATTTCATGGTTCTCGGGAAGTGCAGAATGTTTAAACTGTAACCTGAAAATATAATATTATGGAGCAAAGGAGGCTTTAGCCAGCATCTAACAGCACATACTGTATAAAGAAGAATGTTCTAGAGTCTGTTAGACACCACAGCTGCCCTGTCAGTCATGGTCAGTAGGCGGGGGACTCACCAATGTCATTGGCCAGGGAGGCGGGGTCTGTGTCCCCCAGAGTGGCCTCAAATTCCTCTTGCAGCCGATAGGCCCTCTGCAGTAGTGACTCAAGCTTGTGGATGAACTCGGTGCTCATGATGTCCTGGAGGTGAGACACAAATTCATACATCCACACACTAAATGTCATTATACAGTCCTGTATGCACCATTCATCATCATCTACATTCACTGGCTCATATTCAGCACACTTATAAGGTTCTTTCAGCAGTTCTAAAGGAGCCATCATTATCTGTAGACTGTATGCGCACTCATTTTAAAAATAACACAGTGTATTCTTTCCGGAGAGCAGCGACTGAACATGCAGTGCTCTCCATGGGTTTGCTTCAAAAGAGAATCTCCCTTCATCTGAGAGTGGAAAGTGATAACAGAATGTAAGCCATTTCATCAGTATTACAAATAATTATTTTCTCATAGTCACAGATATATTTTTAGAAGGAATTATTTTTATATTTACAATAAGACCGAACAGCTCGTTGACTTCAGCTCAACTGCACTAGGGAATCAATCCGATAGACGGTGAGGACTCGGAAATGCACAAATCCTAATCAGTTTTTGCAGGGGAGACTGAAGCTAGAAGTACTGAGACGTGCCAGCAGACCAAATTAATATCATCTCCGAGAAAATGACCGAGCTCAGATTTTTTTTGCATTTTCAATCACTGAAAGTCACCACATGGAATGAGCAGCTGCAGAGCTGTAAGACGGCCCATCTTGCATTACAATCAAGTGATTATTTAATTTAGCACACCAAAAAGCAATAACAGGGTGTCTGTCTATGTATTCATCAGCTCTACTGCATTTACAGGATGCTAATCACTCAGTTCGCTTTTTCAATCAGTGTCTATAGGAGCACGGTACTGCAAATGCCTCCACTCATCCTGCCTGAGAGTCGAGGACTATCTGTCTGACTCTAGCTCCTGTGGACTGCAGTGCCTGCCACAACAGGGTACGTTTCAGCTCTAAGGTGATTAATTTCCGTCACCGACAGGCAAGAAACCAAGCTGCGCAATACCCAGGGCCGAAATTAGCAGCAGGAAAGGAAGCCGATCCAGGCCTCTGGTCTCAGTTCACTTCACCTCTGAGCTCCCTGGGCCTCTGCGCTCTCACCTCCACGCTCTCCTCCGCGATGGCGTCGCCCGCCCCCAGCTTGACGGAGCCGCAGTTGGCCTCGTCCTCGGCCTGGCGGCTCCTGAACGTTAGCGCCTGCTCCCAGCGCCTCAGGGCCTCCTCAAACAGCTCCATCCCTACACCGGAGATGCAGAGTAAATCATGCAACTGCGCAGTGCGCACATCACGGAAGCACAAGCTGCCCGAAGTCCACATGGAGCAACGTGCTAATCTTCAGACGTTCAGCACGTCCATCCAAACTTTCTTTCATAAGTGAATATTGAAATACACAAACAGAACATCTGGTCCCAGACATGAAATTATAAACTCCTCTCCAGGAACAATCTCCAACAACTAGCTGGAGAGAAACAGCACAGTTTGACCATTTTGATCCAGCTCTCACTGGCAATTACAAACACATTTAGCATTAAAAATTACTCATGAGAGCAAGCTACAATTTGGACAAGCTGGCCGGCGGCCCACGGTCTCCCGTCGCCAAAATATATATGCACCTTGTGACCTTAAAGAAGGTCAATTCTGATCAACCTGAAAGTGGATATTTTGTAAAAGATGGCAAGGAACTGGATCCATAATATTTTCCCATGAGGTAAAGGAGAATGCCGCAAAACATCACTGTTAACAATTTTGAGCTTGTAAATCAAGCTTGGAAAAGAAAATAGATCAAGTACCAATATTTGACCTGCTAATTGCAAGGTCAAATAATAGGTCAAGGTCCCAGATATAAAATAGGAAACTGGTCCAAAATCTAATCTTCTTATATGCACAACATGGGATCCGTAATCCACTTTCTTCTTGAGTTATTGCTTTAACGTCACTCTTTTCATGACAACCTTTCTTGCCCCATAGAATTAGGTCAAAGCATTACCTATTTTTGGGCTACACCTAATTTTTAAGACATTCTCCTGGGAGGCCAACTGGAATGGTAAATGTAGTTGTAGGACCTATTCTTGAGGGTGCTCAGACGGACGGACGGACGGATGCACGCACGCATTGACAGGGTGCAATCCTATGTCTCTTTTTTGCCAGAGAGGCGACGGGAGACAATAAGGGCTTATTAAGACCACTTATGACAAGTTTCCTCTATAATGGGATGGGATGCAGCCAGTGCAATATCATCCCAAAAGTTAACCACAGTGTTTATGGCTCCTACCCATTAGGTAGAGGTTTTCAGGAGTTGTGACAGGGATGTTGACAACGTTACACATGCTGCCGTCCTCAACGCCTTTATCCCAGCAGCTGGATATATTGGCACAGGTACAGCTACAGGAAGAGGTCACGCTCTTCGCCTGGAAAAGGAGCAGAAGTGCGTTGTGCTAGCCCTAAAAACAGTGTGGATATCAGCAAACAGAACGGCTAATACACAGCCGGTTTAAGGAACACAAAATAACCAGACAGTGATTCACAATGATGCAAAGCTGCAATGATGTACCTCAGGGGTGTCCAGTCTTATCCATAAAGGGCCAGTGAGGCTGCTGGTTTTTGTGACAGTACAACACTAACACACCTGCTTCTAATTATCAAGGTCTAGACTGAACCCACTGATCACTTAATTAGTTGGATCAGGTGCTGTACCAAAGCCCTGCACTCACACTGCCCCCTCACGGATAAGAATGGACATCCCTGTCATTCTTGAACAGAACACCAATAAACAAGAGTTGTCAGAAAGACAACAAAGCTCGCCGGGGGGCAAGGTTAAAGTTTTTCTGCACGCGGATGGACGCGGCCGCCGGGGGTACGACAATAGCTCTCCTGACATTCGTCCCGGCGAGCTAAAAACATGCATTTTAGGTCAAGTGTAGCCCTGTTACTACGTTTGGCCAAGGCAGTTAGCCAGTACATTATTGATCGTGTCATTTAGCAGTAGGCCTGGGCGATAAATTTACTACAATAATTCTAAGCGCAATAATAATAGCTTCCGCCATGGGACGAACAGAAAAGCTTGCTTCTTCTGTTTTCCACAAATCATACCTGATGCGGTCTCGAACTACCAGCTTCCAAAAGGCCACACGAAATGCTTCTGGAAAAGAACTTAACTAAGTGCAGTATTTTTCAGCATCGTGCTTAACAGAGCAACATTAAGGTCCGCAAAATCATCAACTTTTAACCAGCAATTGCTCTCACCTGATTCCCACTTACAATGCTCAATTACCAATCTAACACTAGATTCGCTCAGTTGCTAATTTGAATCGGTAGACAGTCCAATTTGTTTGTTGCATTTTGAAATTTAAATGACCATCAAACAGCACAAATTTGCCCGACTGAATTTGTCAGATTATTTCTAGGTTTACATTCAACAATTTCATGCGTATGTGAAAATAAATAACGTCACGCTCAATATGCTTAACAAAATATTTTCCACACTGAACAGGCCTACGAATTTAGACGCTTGAAAACCAAGGCTATCTTAAAATTAATTTATTTTCAATTAATCCTAGATAATGCACAAAAATGTTGCAATGAGAGATGGAATTCAGAGGGAATTTTTCTTTTTTTGTGAATTATTCAATTTATTGGCACTCTTTCAATAGAACGCCGAAGCCTAGTGAAGCCCGTCTACTTCTCATTATCACTTCTTAATTATTATAGGCTACATATTTGTTGTGATAAGTAAGTTGGCTAAATAAATTGCTTCATTCTCAGTAAGGTAATGTACAAAGAAATAGATTTAGGGTAGGCCAATTACACGAGGGTGATGGAAGCTGTCCAACCTCACTGGTAATTAGCTGACTTGAAAGCAAAATTTTCTTCCCAGAATCATTTCAAATGGCCTCTGATGTTTTACTGCCATTTGCCCAAGACCGCATCGGGTATGATTTGTGGAAAACAAAGGAGGCAGCTCATCTGTTCGCCCCATGGCAGGAGTTAATATTTTTGCACTTAAAATTATCATGATAAATTTATCACCCAGCCCTATTTAAGAGACAGTCCAAATCAATCAAACCAACTAACTGTTGACCACAGCAAGCAGGGGCCAATCCCCCCCAGAGCAGCATAGGGTTAAGGGTCTAACCCAAGAGCCCAACAGCTGTACTGAGGTTACCGTGGCTACACTGGGGCTTGAACTACGCAAATGAACTAGTCACTAGGCAAACTGCAAAAAAACTGCTTCGCTAAATCGTGGCTCATTTTGCCTCAAAATAAATGGCAGCATTTTTAAATAACACACGTGAGAGTTTTCTCTGGAAGGGTGATGTGCCGCAACGGTCTTACCGACGCCAGACTCTGCACTGATCCTGATAACTTGCTGTAGAGGCTGCCGTTGGGTAGCAGATTGCAGGAAGGGCATGATCTTGAGTTTAGCGAAAGACTGAGGTTCTGTCGGCCGCTGGTGCCACATACATCTGAGGGAAACGCGAAGAGAAGCAGTCATGTAGGGCCTGGAAGAAGACTAAGCTTTGGAATACAGACCATAATAATCCAGCCATGCAGTCACACGAGGGGCTGCACTCAGAAAGCAGTCATTTTGTTTCTTAGATTTTCTCTGAAAAAGTCAATATTATACAACTAGTAGTTCAAGTGAACTCCAAAATAAACTGGTCTGCCACACTCCGGCTTCCACTTGAGAGTGGGATAAAAGGCAGAAATTAAATCCTAATTTCTTTTTTGACCGAAAGATGTTGTATGCAAAGTTTCATGAAATTTGATCGATATTTGCAACTGCTAAAAGTTACGGGTCATTCACGTAGGTGTCAATGGGTGAGGAAACATCAGAGGACACAAAATGGCTATTATTCAGAAATCGTGAAAACCTGTCATTTATATATTGAGACAGGCTGCACACAACTTACATATGAGGTTTGATCTCTTTATCCAAATTAGAAATGACTAAAATGGACAACTTCAGTTTTCAGTATAACCACCCTGCATTGCCAACTTTTGGCAGTGCAGAGCTTAAAAAAAAAAAAAAACAAAAAAAAAAAAAAAACCAATAACAAGCATTTTACGCGCTAAAGATGTTGCATACAAAGTTTAGTCAAATTTGATCAATATTTCGGCCGCTAGCGGTTACGTGTCCAACGGTTTACGAACAACAGTCGATTGAGAACGACAGAGTTTACATCATTCAGCTGGTGATCTACCAGTTGAGTATAAAATCACCAAAAATACTTTTTGGTTTGTCATTTGCAATTTATTCATAAAATCACACATCTACACACAAGAATACAGTTTGTCAGAACTCGAGCAGCGAAAAACAAATTTTGTTACAGAACTCTGTGCTCAAGCACATTGGAAACAATGAATCGTTAGTTAACATGGAGGAATTGCAGCCATTTTAGGTTGTCTCCAAATTCAGACGCGCTGTCCACCTATACGAGCTCCACCAACCAGACTCACCATAACACTCGAGAAACAGAAAGCCATTCTCTTGTGAGCGCAAATTAGACCTTACCTTTCTCTACCAGACCGGTCGTGAGAAACTCATAGTTTTCCGGCTCCCATGGCGACTGGGCCTTCTTCTTCCCCTTCCTTCTCTTGAAGCGGTGGGCGAGGAAGAGGAGCGAGATGGCGCTGAAGGCAGTGACGGCAAACAGCTTCTTGGTGCCGGAGCTGAAGCTCACCTGAGGAAGAGGAGGAAGATGAGGAGCGAGGGGAGGTGGGGGGGAGGGGACACAGCTTAGTCTGAATCATCCCAGATCACTCAACAAGATCAAGAGAAGCAGGCAGAGATATATGGGACAGACTGCCTGCCTTTGAAGCTCAAGTCCCAGCGAGAGTGACTCTGAATTTCAATGAGACTGCAGTGACTCAGCCTCTGTCGCCAGTCCCTCCTGATGCAGCAGACACACCTCCCAGTCAATACACACAGACACACACGCACGCGCACGCACGCACAAGCGCACACACACACACGCACGCGCACACACCTTCAGCAATCATTCGGTTTGTCAAATCACTGATCGAATCAATCCAGTGCCAAAAATATTGCTCGAAGTAATTAGCCAATACAACTGTTCTTGAACACGCCGTTCAATGGACTGTATCGCTGATATTAGTGAAACAGTCTGCAGTTTGTGTCGCTGCGCATTTCTGAGCGTAAAACAGGGCGTCCCAGTGAAAGAGCATGGATGCTGCATAAAGCCACCTTGTATGCGTACAAGAAAATAAAAAAAATAAAAAAAGTGCTTTAAGAATTGCACAAAAGCATAGCATAGCAATCGCCAGGACCATTTATTAAACGATTCTCTCCAGAGCCACACAGGAAATGCTTTCCGTTAATTATTAAACCAAGTTCATTCCAGTGCATCACAGTGTGAATGAAATGGCTGGGTATTCTTCCAATCAATGACCTCACAGAAAAGATTCAATATAAATCTTTTCGAGGACACAGTCCAAATGTTTCAGCCAAGCCAACCCTGAGACTTCAGACCAGACATACATTAGAAATATTTTTCTTCATCTCGTGGCCACTGTTCGCATTATTTAATCACAAGCGCACAGTCAAAATATACCCCTGTCTAATTCAAAGCCTCCAGGTCAGCCTCCGAGTTGGACAAAAACAAGAGTCCTGCCAACAGAAGAGGCTGGGCCAATTTGCCTCTACAGCGAAGGCTGACCACTGGAAGAGAGGAAAGCCTTTTGAGGGTCACGTGACGAGAGTTTCCAGGTGATACCACAGTAATTGTCACATGGCAAATTCCATACTCCACTTGCCCTTTGAACCATTGTGACACCTCAGGGCCAATTCCTGATGTGGATGTCGCCATGGCAATGTTAGTGGCTCAAGATCAATTTCTCTTATTTGGAGGTGCAGGTCGAGCGTTTGTCATGTTCGGTAGGGTGCAGTGATGATTATACGCTAAATAAAATGAAGATAAATCAGAAAGCAAGGACTATTCAAGTATTTACTTCATGTAATATTGGATCATATAATGAAAATAAACAGATAAAAACATATCGTAAAAACAAAAATAATGACGTCTTTTATTCGAGAAAAAGTCCATATCTTGCATGGCCACCCATTGTTGTGATTACAACATTTTAATCCCCATGAACAAATCCAGCTGGGGGCCAATATTATATTCCTTTAGACAGCGTGATATCATACTAATGGTCACAGAAACTTTAGAAAATGGTGGACACAAAAGCACACAGGCCGTTGCCTGAATAAGAGACCACATTACCTGGGAAAGAGAGTTGTAGACGGAGAGTGGGAGGTCCACCACACGCAGAGCCACTGCCTTGAAGGACGACTGGGAGTTACCAAGTGTGTCTTCTGTCATTGTGACCATCTCCCATAATCCTCCCCCTCGCGAGAGTTCTACCCAGCAGCCATCCTGCTGTCAAGTGTTCCAGCTGTGAACACAGGGTAGGCATGGGAATGTTCAGAATTTGAGCAGCCAGCACAGGGCAGACAGTGGTTGGAACCCAAAATAACATTGGTATAATTTTCCCAAGTTTATTCATGTGTCTTCCACACAATGTTTTGAGCTGATATCACTGAAGAGCAGGGGTGACCAAGCCTATTTCGGGGCAAAAACCTTCCTGAAGGTTTTGACTTGAACCCTATGAAGGTATTTCACCTCATTCAACAGCTGTAGATCTGCACTGAACTGCCAAATGTGCCAAGTTAGGGTATAAATAAAAACAGAAAGGATGTTAGCTATCCAGGAACAGGGTTTTCACCAATGCCAAAAAGAAATAACCAACTTGCTTCCATCGATTACTCAAAGAGGTGGATGAAAAGAATAAAAATAAACGCATACTTGAACTGTTATTCCACTGGAATTTTTTGGAAATAATCATTAAGTCCAAGGAGGCCAAAGGAAGTCAGATTCTTCCTGCTTAGAGCAAGAGCAAGAGAAACTGCATTCTTCACTCCCTAATCTACTCTGGTGCTACAACCAGCGTCGTCCACCATGACAAGGATCATGCAGTCTATAGCACTGCAAACTTAAGCATCCCTTAGGTTTATCCTCATTTAGAGATAAGAACACAGCAGTCGAAATCTGATTAGTCCCCTTTATCTGCCAAGCACGGATGCGTGCACAATCAATTAAAGCAGACAATTGACACGGAGACTGAATACACAGCAGGATTTAAAGCCAGGAAAAACGTTTGAATGGCTCTCAAAAAGATGGAACATTCCAGCGCTCGCTTTAAGGGACATGCTCATCATCGGACCCATTGCATTTTTTAAACCATATACATTCTACAGGGTAATCCAATGCTTCTTCTTCTGTGATCCTGGAGACCTGGGTCTATGTTGTAAATAAATATAACCATCAGACTGTTCACAAGACTCATGTCGCATTGTTTTGAATTACCCGATTTCCACAAGTTACCCGTACAGCGTTTACATAAACTGATCAATGTTGCTGACTGCGTCAACCCACAAAATACACTGAGTTAGCCAACACGATTAGTGAAAATACGCGCGTCACATTAGCAACTTCAGCGTATCTGAAATGTATTAGGCTGATTGGCAGCTCAAATAAACCATCGCAGCAGCAGTTATGCATACAGAGAATGCAATCTTTCCTAGCAAGCTGAGCCGGAGAGTTTGCTCGCTTTATCTGACCAGCAACAAGCAAGTTTACGATGCAATCACGCAGGGAGGCTATTTTGATTCTGACCACAGGGTAACGAGTATTTCCCATGATCATGAGATGCAAAACCTGCGTGAAGGACACCCTATCCCAGTTGCCAACCACCCAAAGAACAGCGGTCACCCGAAACGATCGTAGCTTTTGGACAGTTTTTCCATCATATTTACAAATACGGCCAACAATCAAAAGCACATGCAAGCTAACACAGCCGGGTACAGCTTGTTGCTTTACCGTAGACGGTACCGAGCTGGAGTCAGCACCATGACAACAGACCGAACATCAACTCCATTTCACCCGATTGAGACTGATCACATGGTCATTGTGCTCAAGATAACAATGTCAACTGCCTTCATTTTACCAATCGCATTTTGCACGAAACGGCACAGGAAAGAGCAGCTATCTAACACACTCATATGTAACATTAACGCGCAGTACTTATAAGCTCGGGGTTTGCTGCTGTGAATCGCGGGTAGCTTGCTCTCAGTGCCTTGACTACAAACAGCATGATTTCACACCAAGCAAATAAATAGGCATTTAAGTCATTTTATCGTGTCTCTCAAGCAAAAAACGGCAAAACATTCCAATCTGTCAACACATTCATATACGTAGTCCCTAGATGTGAGTAGTATCGTTGATATTAAGAAACGTGAAATAGAAAGTTACCAAAGCCAGACCTCCTTGCTTGCTCGCTGGTCACTATCACTCGCTATTACGTTGACCCTCGGTTTGGAATTATGCAAAACACCAGATAGACCAAATCCAGGCTGAACTTCCTCCGTAAATAAAGTACTTCCTGTGTCATAGAGAATCGGATTTACAGTTCTTGCAAATGCTTCAAGTTATATGCCTTCTGGGTCATTCCACCGAATGGGTGCCTTTTCTGTCCCCAAGACATTACATTCAGAAATATGGATGAATATGCATGAAAAGTATCTGTATAATACATTATATTATCAATCAAAGTGTCCTTCTTATTGTCTTGGTTGCAATTTGAAGATGCACGGTCTAAAAATTTTATAAAAGCTACGTAGAATACTGAACAAATGGGATTTTTGCCTGTCCCCACTCTCTAACACTAAACTTAACTATTAAATATAGTCACCAGAATCCTTTATAAAAGTATTTAATTTTGCATTATTTCGTGGCCCAATTTGTAATTGAAACATAAACTACGTTTTCCTCTCAAAAAATCATAAAACATGAGTTAAAAAACACAATTTTAGTGGTGTCCCCAGGTTTTTTCTCAGTCCTGTTACCCTGATACATTAACCCCCCTAAAGATTTTGGAACATTCCACATGTGACAGGATCAACCGGATATTGCATCATTTCAGTCCCGTGAAGGAACTGGGATGACCAAAAGTAAGTTCTCTCACTCTCTTTTGTTTATTTTTGATCATATTGTAAATATGACTGGCATCGTAAATCATAACATGCAGTCCTGTTACCTAAATCATTTCGTATGCTCATATGATTTTATTTTTATTTTTTGAGTTTTGGTTAATCACGTAAAGGTGCTTAGGGGCCTCATGCTACTAGCATGGTTTTCCATGTGTTAGCTTTAGCAACATATCTAATTCTGTGCTAAAAACTCAGTCCTGTCACCTTCAGTCCTGTTACCCATAGAAAGGGTAACAAGACTGAATAAGAGTAACAGGAGTGAGAAATTTCATTGAAAGTGACATATCGAAGGGGAGTGGGGTTGAGGTAGAGAGAGGTGGGGCTAAGTAGGGAGGGGTTAGAGAGGGGGGGTAGGGGAGAGGAGGGACAGGAGTGGAGAAGTAAGGAAAGGAAGGGGAGGGAGGTAGGGGAAGAGAGATCCAGGGAGGGGTGGGGTAAGATAGAGAGGGGCGGGAAGAGCAGTTTGTATTTAATTGTTTATATGATATAACATGAATTCATTGATTTTAGGTATTACAGTTGGAATTACAATGGTGTTTTACAATGTGAACATATTATTGTCAGGGAGCCAACAGATTATACTGGCCAGCCCCTGAGGATACCTTGTGGTACCTCTTCCAAGATATCTTGTGCATAATCCCACCAGCGAGGCAGGTCACAAGCCATTACATGGCAATAAAAAAAGATGTTTGGGCTAAACGAAAATCTGATTCTTAAAAAAGCAAGTTAGATTTTTCCTCATTAATTCATTGCAATTCTATAAAAATACATTTTGTAATCATGCAATTCTACGCAGAAATGCCTGTTTAACGCAATATGCTCCACTTATATCTGTTATATCTGTTGTCTTTCTTCTTTTTACCTTTTTCAGAGAAAGATGCAGAGCCCATACTGTACCTGAGGAGCGGGACACACATGCTGCCGGGGAAACTCACACCTTTCTCTGTCTCCACTGCCCCGCTCTTTTACATTTGCATTCAAATACATACCATATACACATCCATACACACAAGCATACTACACACACCCACGCTCTCATGCACATACACTCTATAGTAGTGTGGTATGTGTGTGTGTATGCATGAATATGTGTATAGAGTCTATACACATATTCATAAATGCATATATACATGCACATGCAATTACACACTCTGACATTCTGTACACACACACACACACACACACACACACTTACACAAAGACACATACTCACATACTGTCATACACACACACACACCTGTTCTCCATTCTGTTCTGTTCAGAGACACTCAATCCCGTTACTCGGTTCTCATTCCTGTTACCTAATTGTTTTAATTCAAAAAATAAAGATGAAACTTTTTTCCCCAAATTTTCTTTGTCCATTATTTGAGCACTTGTTGGATAGATCACATAATAGATTTTTGATCAAATTGAGGTTAAGGTCCCCATTAAAAATTAAAAATGGCTTTTTATTTTTAAAAGAAATGCATTTCGCCTGTATACTTCTGACTTTTTTTACCATAGTTATATATATTTTGAACATGTATCAAATTATTTCTTATACATACCCACTTTATTGAGTGAAAAATGAATAAAATACTTGCAATGACTTTTAAATGATATATTAATAGTTACAATAGTATCGGTAACAGGACTGAAAAAAATGCTACCATCTTCCATTTCACAACCTTGTAAAAATAAAAATAAATGTACCTGAGATTGACCATTACATATTTTGAATAGTTAAACATGTATGTTATCAGATACAATCCTGAAAAAATTTGAAAAATGAAGTTTATTTTTGAAAAATTACAACATGCAAATGGCACCGATTCGGTGGAATGGCCCTTCTCTGATTTGCAGATTATTCATCTATCATTAGATCATAATCTAAAATTAACTTGAGAAAGGACATTAATATTCAAACAAACTCATATTTCTCATCCAGTACAGAAGTCATTGTTGTGTTTGTTTCTTCCTCGCCAAAAGGCACATTTTTATCAAAGCAAATTTTGACTGAGGACTGTCGAAGATACAGTTGCACTCCTGTCAAGTCATATCACCTCAAACTGTTACCAGCTCCAACTATGACCGCTCCACCATCACAGACCCCACAGTGAAGCCAAGCAGTTTCGACCTCCAATGCAAGCAGTGGCAGACACTGAACTGCATAAACACCCTATATGCAAGAGCAGGACACAGGCTGCACGAAAGAGGGATGGTGAAGAGCCCTGTCCGGACAGCAGCCACCAAGATCAAGCAATTCACCATATTATGTATGAGGGCCATCTGAAGTGTTCCTCTAGTCTAGGGGCTTCAACGAGCTGATCAGAAAACCCAATGCTGCCCTTGCCTGGTTATCATCTCTGGACCTGACTTTGGAGATTTGCACACAATTCTTTAAGAGTGGTCTGACAAAGGTATTGTATGACATATGTATGACCTCCTTTGATTATACTCAATAATTTTGGCTATATACCCCAAACATCCTGTTGCCCTGGTTTACTGTAACATCAAGGTGCCTGAAACTGATAAGGCTTTGGTCAACAGGCACTCCTAGGTGTTTTTCAAATGGTCCATATTCTAATTTTGAACTTCCCAGTAAATAATCCTGTCTAATGTATTCATTTCCCACATGTAGAACCTTGCTTACATTTATAGTGAATTTCATTTGTCAAGTTTCACCTATTTCTGGATTCTTTCTGAATAATCCTGAATCAACTTAGCAGGTGCAAAACTGTAAGTCAATTTTCCAACTTTTTATCATCAACAGATTTAACCAATTTAGTTTCAAAGGTCCAGGCAAGACCATTCATGTGGATGACAAAGAGCAGTGGTCACAGCGCTAATCCCCGTGGGACTCCACTTCCCACAATGCCAAACTCAAATGAAATTCCTCTGACCACTTGTCTTTGCGCAATTACGCAATTGCGCAATTGAAAAGTAATCAAACAGAAATTTGTGTTGTCAAATGACAGTAAGCATCAGCTCAGCATGATGGATCAGACAACAAAAAATCCTCATCATGCTGTACCTATGAAATGCCAAAAACAAAGGTGAATGTGACCCGTTTAGTGTTACATAATTATCCACCATGATGAAAACTAGCGCGCATCTTGTCTGGATGGAGAGCATGCAGCGAGGGAAATAGTCACATGATGGGACCCGCAGAGCATACCCAGCAAACGCGACATGTTTCTTACACATTTAAGTCATGTGAGGAACTGGTGTCTCTTCTGCTTCTGGACATTCCACGTTTCCCCACTGCCTGCTGCTCCAACCCACTCGTCCTGCATCTTTGCTTCAAAAGTTGTTCTCACCAGTGTCTGTAGGCTTGCCAGCTTTCATCTGAGCAGTCTGAAACCCCCTATTCTTTTCACTTTCAACCCTCTCTGCCTCCTAAGTCCCCAAATTTAAATATGCCTGAACTACTGTATGCATATGTTGACCCAATGCAAAGATACCCCTCCTGTTCAGGTGAAACCCATCAGGCTGGTGAGGGTCAATCCTGTTCCAAAGGCAGTGCCACTGCTCATTAAGTTGAAGTCGTTTTTTCAACACCAGATTTGTAGCCACATATTGAACTATATTCTTCTTGCTTTTGATACAGGTACAATGTTGCAAAATATGACCACAGATGATTTTCCCGTTAATCTTTTCAGTTAATTCAAAATATTTGTCTTTTAGAATCTCAAACCTATGTCATTGGTCCCAACCTGAACAATGACCGCTGCATCCCTCCCCAGTCAGCTAATGCCTGATGCACACAACAGGATAAAAGGGCCGATTTTTGTCCCGATCTCCCCCTTCCGATCGAAGCCAGCAAAGGCCAGATTGTCTGATGTTTGCAAACGACATCGTGTCTGATTTTCCTGTGGTGTGGGGTGTGTTAAGAGTGATTTTGTCCGGTCCGATTCGCTCGGAAGGCCTCGGAAGGAGAGAGCGTAAATAATGTATATGTTTAATATTTGCGACTAGAAATCCTGTTGTGTGTGGGGTCCTCCGAGAGGAGCCGAGCACGCTCAGTGTGTAATGTCACATGTACTGGAACAAGAGCGAGATTTGGAATATTGAGGGTAAAGAACCTGACACTCTGCTGAAGAATCGGTTAGTGTGTAGGGTGCTCCGCAGTGCACACTACACACTATAAGATCAGAAGAGAGAGATCTTCTGCGATCTGCCTTTTTTTTATCATAAAGTGTGTGGTCTCCAAATCTGTGAAGGTTAGAAGAATCCTGTAATGTGTGCCAGCCTCAAGAAATCGTTGCGTTTCCTGCATGCTTGGATGGTGGAGGGTGATGTCTCAAAATTTCTTGGTCAGCCGCAAAAGGTAGAGGGTAGAGGTTGTCTGGAAATCAATTATTAAGCGACCTGTGAATAGGCTAAAGCAGTGGTCTTCAACATCATTCCTGGGGACCCACTGTGTTTGCTGGTTTTGTTCTACCCACATTTGTATTCGCAGGATTTTAACAAGCTGTTAAAGTCTTATTTAAGTGTTTTTCATGTTTAGAGCTGGTAAATTTCTCTCTTTAGCCAAATGTTTCATCGAAACATCCATACATGCTATGAAGTTTAAAATACCCTGGAAGATAATGTGTTTATTTCTATACTGCATGAAATTTCAAGTAGTATGACATTTCAAGCAGATCAAATTAGACACTGAGGAAATCAGTAAACCCGAAATTAGTCTGCTGGACTTGAAAAACTGTTTCAAGTTCTTTCAAAAAACTTCAGATGAACTTCATGAGATTAACATCACAAAAAATTGGTTTGACTCTTCACCATTTGCTTGTTGAACAAATTTGTCATAACGTGCCAATTAGTTTTTATCAATTAGGAGCCAACCACATCTTTAATTTGATTGGTTACATTCTTTTCTCTCATTTTATGCTGTTATTTCCAATACATCACAATGTAGGAATGGTATATTTTTATTCTTGATGGCAACATAGATATTTCTGCTAACTTATGAGTTAAGTGGGCGAATAACTGCTCAAAACATTAAATGCACGATACACAAATTAACAGCTTGTAAAAATCTTGCAATTACAATTGTGGTTGGAACAAAAACCAGCATACACAGTGGGTCACCAGGAACAATGTTGAGGACCACTGGGCTACAGAGTTACAGAGATATAGCCTCATTTCTTGTTTGGCATCTGCACCACTCACATTTTTAGATCACCAGGCCCAAAGATCCAGTGGGCTTGAACTCTGGGCTGCTTGTCCATCGTTTGTCGGTTGTCGTCATCGTCGTTATCGTCCGTCTGTTAACATCCTCCTCTCAGAAACCACTCAGCCAATGAAGCTGAAACTTTTTTATGCATGCAACTGCGTGTAGCTTGTGATTATTGCCCAAACTATTGTATAGTCCGTCACTGAATACATTAATTATTTTGAAATTACCTCTTGTCCATCCTGCAAAGTAAGTGCTTGGATAAAGATAGACTGATCAGGGAGTCTATTCCTCACACGCCTTGTGCAAGCTGCAAGTAGACTGTAAATCAAAAGTCCCAGAGTAGCCAGTGTCAACAACATGTCGTTGTCAAGGTAATGAGAAAAGAGGGTAAGCCCGGTTTCATTCCGATTTATTGGATCTGGAGCCCTCTCACACTCTCAGACTCAGTCGCTTACAGCTGACGTCAGTTAAGTCAATGAGAGTTCAGGGCTTGAGTCTTCGGGGAGGATTGGAATTGGGCCATATTCTGGGTTCTGCTGCTTTTTTGATACTTGACCTTAATTTGACCTTTGCACTTGGGCCACTCCCAGGAAAGCTATAACAATCTTTGTCTCAGAAACTGACCTGATGAAGCTGAAACTTGGCATGTTGTCACCCCTTTGGACAATAAAATTTGTTCATGGTGTTTCGATTCTAATTCAAATACTATTTTGGCCATTTAGCAGCTAATTCTGTAGATAATGCAGCCAAAATTGGTATTTATGTAGCTTTCAATAGACTTCAACATAGGTATTCTGGGTTTAGCTGCATTTTGACATTTGAGCTTGATTTGACCTTTGCCCTTGGGCCACTCCCAGGAAAGCTATAACAATCTTTGTCTCAGAAACTGACCTGATGAAGCTGAAACTTGGCATGTTTGTTTCTACCCATGAGCAGACCAAATTTGCCCACAGCATTCTGATCCAGTTTGAAATATGGATGCCATAGCTGCCATCTTTAAAATCCCTTTTATGCCTATTATACAGCCAATTTTGCATAGGGGTAGCTCTCCATGGGCTTCAGCAAATACATTCTGAATTTTGTTGTATTCTGACATTTGACCTTGAATTGACCTCTGCTGTTAGGCCAATATCAAAATTTGAATTTGATGTAAATTTCAAAATGGCATTCATGGCAGCCTCTTTGAATTAGCCTCTGTGTAGCTATGTGTGCAGATATTGCAAATAACAATTGAGGTTAGCTACAGCACCCGTGGTGCTATTTTTGTGAATGCAGAGAAGACAATAAAAAATCTCATAAATCCAACGAGTTAATTTTAGGATAGTCTGAGGAATATACACTGCCCAGCCAAAAAAAAAAAAAAGTTGCACACTCAAATATTTAGCTGGAACCCCTTAAGCTTTGATTGCAGTACATATTCGTCATGTCATTGTATTGACAACTATATGCAATGCCAGAACATTTATTTTGATCAAAAATGGCCGAGATCTTGTCTTTTCGACATAATGGTTGAACCACTCGGTGGTCTTTCTTGAGCACATCCCAATAACTTTTAATGTTTAAGGTCAGGACTTTGTGGTGGAAAATTTGTTCGTGAAAATGATTCCTCATATTTGTTTTTGTCATTCATGGTTTTCTTTGCTAAATACAGGCCAATTACTTGCCCGCTCTGAAATAATGTGTCTTCCGACATGATTTTTTAAAGAAATGAGTAGCGACTCGCTTCATCAGTCAGGGTTAAAATGATTATTGCCAGCTGAAACATATTAATAACCGCAATAATGATCCAATCATAGAATTTGTTCATTAATTTCCAAACAAAATTAATGAACACCAAATTTGGTTTGAAGAATGTTTATACACTGCTGAACAATTGAGCCTTTTTTCGATGAACAATGCCATGGATTGCCATGGCAAAATAATAATAATGATAATAATAATAAGAGGAACAGGAAGAAGAAGAACTAACCAAAGCTTTTGCTAACTTCCCACCGATGGTGCTTGGGTCCCAAAATAATAATGACTATTTGTAGCAATGTGTATACCTGTCCGTGTAAAATTCTAAATCTTTTCGCAGGAGCTCCACGTGTAACGAGAATATTTAGACCGCCCTTATTCTGCAGGCGGTCGCGAATTTTGTTCCTAAAGGCGTAATTCACTTATTTTGACGTACGGGGGCGTTGGGGCTGGGATGAGCAGGGGCTCCACGGGCTCACGTTCTTGCTCACTCACTGCTGTCGATTGGAACCCATCATTCCCACCCATGGGCTGCATCCGCTAGATGGCACAGCGTCCGCCGACTTCGTGTTTCATAGAACCGGAAGAAGCTCTGTCTTCCCGTCACAAGGCGGAGCGGACCAACCTGGAAGCTGACTGTGCTCTGGTTGCGCTCTGTCGCTGTCAGTTAAGTGCGCATTTTAAAAATGTAGCTGAATGGTATATCGAGGAGGTCTGATCAGATAAGCAACGAGTAGTCGGGAGAAAGGCGTTCAACCTCGCCGTTGCTGCTTCATTTGACGAGGTAAGATGAGAAGGTCGACCCGCTTGAAAGCTCGCTGACTGTCTCTCGCCCGGTGCAGTAAGGGCAGCCCCATTTTTCATAACGATTGCAGCTCATCGTTACATCTGAGACGATTATTTGATTGTAATGGTGCGGATCGCTGCTTTTATATGCGCACTGGTCGATCGATTAATTTTACTCTTTGCTTGACGCTCTATTCTCTGCAGAGTAACGTTTATTTGACAGTTATTAACTTGAGTTCGGCATCCATCTCATAGCCCCCGGTAACGTTATAACGTCAACTAGCTTGCTGATTAGCCAGCGCATCGGCTGTCCTGCTGACGCGCCTTAGAGCTGTCTAACTGTTAGCAGGCTAGCGAGCTAACTTGTTTGTGATGGTGCCCGAGTCCCAGAGGGGTTGGGATGGAGAGCGAGCGATCTGCTTAACATTAGCCATTCAGTCAGCAGAATTAATTATTCGGCTATAGCTGGGCATTTAGCTACAGATTCTAGACAGACTAATGATCTTTTGCCCATGAGCCAGCCAACGTAACAGCCCAGAATTAATTGTAATTAGTGAGTAATTTGTCGCATACTAGCAGTACTAGCAACAGTGCGATGGTGCTGACGTGTGATTGGCGTTTATTATGACTAAAATTAAACTGAAACATAATTTATGGGTGCCGAAAGCTCACAGCGGGGTTGCGAGTAACGCTTTTAACTCTCATTGATGACACTAGTTGACGTTAACTGACTGCATGCTGGCTGGCCGGCTTCCTACATGAATCGCGGAAAAATGTATGTCTTTCATGCTGCTAACGTTATTAGCCAAAGATTGTGGTATTAGGTCGGCTATCTGGCTACCTACTTGAGCCGTGTGGAATATTGTCACGAAATAAAGACACTTCTGTTGAAATACCTCATCAGCGGGTAACGTTAGGGCTTATCTGCTGAAAACATTCTGCTGAAAATTCTTTTACTTATTCTTCTTTTTTTCCCATCAACTCAACTAGATAATGATATACATCTCAAGAATAACTGGTGAAAATTTTGTCACAATATATTAAGAAATAAAGAAATTATGAAGGAGAGTATACAGATGGTTGTAGTTTTTCAGCAGAATCTTTTTTAGCAGATTAGCCCTACCCATATTTGGGTAACTCCAAATAAAGATGGTTGGCTAGCTTCCCAACTCGAGGAGCCCAGCAAACTATGTTTTGAATTTATTTGCTGCTATTGCATTTATCGTTTTCTGTAAAATCGTTTTCTTAAATGATGTAACGTATCTTATTGAGTAATTTCTACGGCCGGTTGCAGCTGTGGGCCTCTTTCACGTCAAGTCAGTAATGTGCTCCCCCGGACAGGAATTACTTCAGCCAGTTTGATCGGACAGGAATCGGCATTTTGTGCATCGTCTTCGTCGTTATCAATCAACATCGTACGAACTGTTCAGAGGTAAAGGGACGGGGCTGAAAGTGTTAAGCCGCTTTCACACTGGACGCGAAACGAATTTTTCGCGAGACCGATTACATTCAAAGTCAATACCAAGGCGCGAATACGTCTTCGCATGGACTTTTAATGTAATTTGTCGCGCGAAAAATTCGTTTCGAGTCCGGTTTGAAAGCTGCTTTAGTGGTAAAATCAGTCCCAGGAATCCGCTGGGTCGCCCTCCTTCAGCGATACTGAAGTCTTGTTGCCTCCGTTCTTCTTCTCTTGCGCTGCTTTTATGCACCGTACGGTAATGACAATTGTCCGTCATTCCGTCCGAGTCAGATTTTTTTCCTCAGTTGGTCACTCAATCACTCTGAAACTGCACAAGGAGCATTTCGCAATGGCGTGGGCAGGGAGCAAAAATGCTCACCCCCCCCCCATATTTTTCCAAATTTACGTTGCTCACGACCATATTCAATGTGTTTGAGATTTATTTTTTTGTCAGTCTGCAAGCCCGTATAGCCGACGCATGCTCCCCAGATATGTACAACTCAGTAATTAATTGATTATAATATCATGTCTGAAAGGCAACGGGTTTGTTTGTTTATGGGATAATGGGTGCTTTTCATGCCCGTTCTTGACTTTCGAATGTTCTTGACAGCTTGGATGATGCTTTTTCCACCTCTACAAAATATATGAATGAATGAATAAAGGGAAAAAATAAATAAAAATGGAAAACTAAATAAGTAAATGTGTCCTAGGATTTTTTTTTACTGCTCTTTAAAGTGAGCATGGATAATTTTTTACAATCTCGCCCTGCTATTATCACTAATATGTAGGCTATTAATGGGAAAATAAATCAGAAAAGTATTTGTCCTCTTCATGCTGTCGGGGCTCTTGGCTGTACCCTGTACTACACCTTGATGTAATGCTATCAATGGCTCATTGATGCCAATGTACTGAGGCACCCATTGTATTAGATTTCTCAGATTGGCTTGTCAACTGAACAACAGCAGCATTGAATGCCCAATACTTTTTGCCAGCTTTTTGTTCTGCAGTTTTAGCTATGACTGGTCTCATGCATTTGCTTTCCCCGTGATTGCATTAAACACAATTTTGTCTCAGTAATCCTTACAATCATTTCTCTGCCATTGTGAGACTATTACCTTGCATAGATAGTGGTACCTTATTTTATAATTGTGATGCCACTTTAAGCCGAAATGGTGACGATTTCGTCTCGAAGGACCTATAATGGGCCGCGGTTGATCTAATCTTGGCTTGTGAAGTTCCTCGCAGCGCATCAAGCGCTGTAATAGCTGCTATCTCCTCCAGTCATGATTCATGTACTATAGACAACCCCAAGTGGTTATATTTATGGAGGTAGAATTGTAAAATTAACTTCTGAGCTACAAGTGAAGAGTCTGTGTATTGCTGTCAGATCAAGATTCAGTTTTGAAAATGCTGTATAATCTGTCATATTTGTACCATGTATTCATATCATGGAAATAGACTATGTTCTTTTAATATATTCTTCAGTGTAGTGCTATTCATATTCACCACTCACTTGTGCCTATAGGTATTTAAAAACTGCAGCTCTCCTGCCAGGTTAGTGGATTATAGCTCATTTCAGCAACCTCAGTGAAGTGCAAAGTTTGCAAGGCTGGGCAAGCAGGAGAATTTAACACTGTGCTTACTTTTGTTAAGTAAAAATGATGAACTATTACGGGCCTCGACGATGCATACTATATGATTGTAGTTGATTCATCATAAATAATCTTATTGCGGGGCATGAAAGTATCATATACTACTCCCGTCCGTCATATCTCTGAATGATACAAAACCAGTTATTTCCTAATGTGCTGCGTGCTGTTAAAGAATGGGGCATTCTGCTTTGAAATTGAATTTGGTTTCACACAAGTCCTTATTGCTGCTGGAAGCAGGGTTCCTGGGACTCAGCTGCAGCGTTTCCTTTGACAGCACTGATATCCTCCAGAGATGATGCAGACATGGAGGCATTAAAAGATTTTGCAAGGACTCGGTGTTGTAACAGGGCACTTTTATCCCCTGTGATTTTTGGTGAGACCATCTGAGGTTATTGATTCCAACCCCCCCCCCCCCTGGAAAAATCCCTTGAAGAGGCTCTTGATTCTAGTTGAAGGCAGGATGAGGTGTACTAAATTGATATCTGTGTCTGTTTGATTAACCTTTTATATTTTGTGCAAAGCCAGACATTAGCCATCATTTTGGGATTTATTGCTTAGTCCAGGTTTAATGACTTGGTATGTTTTGGTTCTTAATTTGCATACATTTTCAGGGTTCCCAGCAACTGGAAATCAGGGAAAACCTGGAAAATGACTTTTTCACATTTTCCAGACAGGAAAAACTCAGGGAATTTGAACTTTGACTAAAAATGATCTTTCTGAGATTTTGATCTTTACTCGTATTCATGCTAGTCATTCTAATCTTGTGTCATTGAGTCCATATTCTGCTAATACAACATGTGCAGTATCTTCACGGATTGGCTATGGTGGCGTAGTATCTGATGTTATACAGTATATTAGGAATGATTGCCGTGGGCAACGGTACACTGATTAAGCAGGTCATCCCTGAATGTGGCATCAGTTATAAATATTACGACACCCAATTTGTAACCCCATTCCACACATTGTTCAAGTGTTCAGTCACTCACTGCTACACTAAATCCTGTGCCCCCCCACCTTAGTTCTGAGCATTTTTTGTGATTGAAATATCTCCTGGAATTTCTGGATTTACACAGGGAAATACGCAGCGAATGTTGTTTTCATGAAATTCTGGGAACCCTGATTTCTGGTACGCAGTGACTTCTGATAAATACTCTGTTTTCAGTGTTTCACGCTCACTTTGGTTTTACATTTTACAGATTTTTTTGCTTTAATTTTTTCCTGCTTTTCAGCATTTTTGTGGGATGGGTTGACGTATGCTGCTTTTGTGTTGAAGTCATTCATATCAAAACATGCTTTGTGGTCTTTGTCCATTTTACTGTCTGACTCGGGTCTGTGTGTAAAGTTGCATAAGTGAACTTTAAAAAGTCACATCTTCATTCAGTCACATTGCAATTATACAACTTGTCAGTCTCATGAAGCCCAATAAGTATCATATTAAAAATGGCTCGGGACTATTCTGATTGGCTAATGCTATAACATAATTGCACTCTTGGAAGTGGTCCAAACATGACTTATGGCACCTTTTACTGTCGATATTCGGTGAGGAAAAAAAAAGTGAAAAATAATTATGGTACACTTAAGAAAGGAGAAGGTCCACTCTTTGTATTTCAGTGCACATTTTGAATCACTTGCGTTTTTTTCCTTTAAGTTAATCCATATAACCACCCTTTTAATACATGGAGCTGAATGTACTCTGGCTATGGGACTGTATTGTGTGTAAGTCCTTCCGTAATATTGGCGAGATCTGGTTGCAGAAAGGTATGGTGCGGAAATGTATTGGCAAACGGCTCCATTTTCTGTCATTTTCTACTGGTTGTGATGTCATTGGCAAACATTAGTACTGTCTGAAGCTGTATTTTTCCATTACTCAATTCTAAAAGGACAAGAGACTGTATCAGGAAGCAAAGCTTGGTTTTAAAGGAGAACAAAGACTGTCTGCATCTTGAGGATAAAATTAGTCCGTACATGTCAGAAAACCACAATTCTGTTATCTGTCTGAAAACATGCACTCTGGTAGAGCCAGTCGATCTTGCATATATTTACTACCAGCATCTCTGGCTGTAATCTTTGATGGAGATGTTTAAAGAATATTGATATGCAGCTGAAATGGGCCCAATATCCCATGAAGGCTTCTTTCTCTTTGAAGCGCTAAACAACCTATAACATCAGGTGCATCTCCCTCATACAAACTGTACTCCATATATTGTCCCTGGCTGCTGTTTGTTAAGCTTTGACTACAAGCAGTGGAGAGTTTTTAATCTGACATGTCGCTGTGGACTTCAGCCGTGTTCAGTGTGATTGAATTGATAAGGCGTTGGAAACAGCCCAATCGGCTGGCTGTGATTGATTCTGGCCGATGGGTCTGCTGAGCCGAGGAAACGCTGCTATCGATCCCCCGGGCCAGACACTCTGCTCCGTTTTCAACGCGCAAGTTTGGCGTTCGGTACCCTCAGACTCGGCCGTCTAAAACTCGCTGGTCCGGGTGAAAGTGCAGATAATCATGGTGCCTAATGCACATGATTTAATGTAAGTAACTTACTCCTTTCTGTGTCTGTTGGACATCAAGTTTGTGTTGTTATTGTATCTGTAATGATTTCTGAATGACCAGGACCAGCGGTGTAGTTCGGGTATTTTCTTTTACGATTCCAATTCCGAAATTGTTGGGGGTCATTCCATATGAAATCACCCAAGCTCCTATCTTGATGGTCTCAGAAATGCTTCATTTTGTTGCCTGTGATGAGCAAGTTAAATTGCAGGTGGTTTCAAGTTGATATCTCGTTCAAATCGCTTTTAAAGGGGATCTTATTTTTCCAAGTAGGAGTGTTTGTTCCATGTTTGATTGTTTTGCATTTTGAAGTTCTTTGAATAAGCTTGCATTTGAAGCTAACTTTTTGAAAATCAAAACAGGCCCACATGGTCAAAATGAGGGTCAAAAAGTGCACCTTTTCAGTAATTAGCTGAAAAGGGGTTAATGTTTCTCCAAATTGGAAGAAGATGGAAAGATTTTTTTACCTTCATTTGAAACTCCGTCAGGTATACTATCAACAATGTAAATGGCAAAGGGGACATTCTAAGGATACTTGCATAATATTTCATTTGAAATCGACATGTTTGGCACCAAATTTCAATGTTTTGGGGTTAATTGCAAAGCAGGGTTAATCACTATATTAAAAGGTTTGTTGCAGACTGTTAAACAGAATAAACATACCCTGAAAGAATGAAATTTGTATCCTTATTAGTTCATTGGTTATAACCCTTTGAAAATGGTCACAAACTGTGACCAGAGGGTTAACGTGGGCCACGCCCCCTTTTTCGGGGGCTCATAAAATGAGAACGGAACGAGATATCAACTTGAAACCACCTGCAATTTAATTTGCTCATCACAGACAACAAAATATTACCAAATGAAGCATTACTGAGACCATCAAGATGGGAGCTTGGGTGATTTCATATGGAATGACCCATGGAACAAAGTGTAAATTGTGAATAAAATCAAAACGCAATGACTTCCAAATCACACCAGCCAGTATTTTATTCACAATAGAGCAGAGATAACATGGCTAATGTTGAAACCGAGAACTTTTGCAATTTTATCCACCAAATGAGCTCATTTCAAATTTTATGGCTGCTATAGGTCTCAAAAAAAGTGGGGACAGGGGCCGGTTTACCATGGTGTAGCATCCCCTCTTCTTTTTAACACAGAGTGGAGGTGTCTGGGCATTGAGGAGACAAGTTTGTTGAGTTTAACCTTTGGAATTTGTTCCCACTCTTGTTTAATGCAAGCTTCCCGCTGCTGGAGAGTTTTGGGTCTCTTTTGACGGACTTCTCATTAAATTATGTGCCAAATGTTCCAATAAGTGAAAGATCAGGACTGCTGGCAGGCCAGTTCAGCACACGGACTCTTCTACTGCGAAGCCATGCTGTTGTATGTGGTTTTGTATTGTCCTGCTGAAATGCACAGAGCCTTCCCTGGAATAGATGTCGTCTGGTGGGGAGCATATGTTGCTCTAAAACCTTTATATACCTTTCAGCATTCATGATGCTTTTTAAAACATGCGAGTGTCCCACACCATATGCACTAATGCATCCCCATACCGTCAGATGCTGGCTTTTGAACTGAACGCTGATAACAGGAGGGGGTGGTCTTTCTCCTCTTTAGCCCGGAGGACACGATTAGCCCGTGATTTCCAGCAAGAATGTCAAATTTGGACTCGTCTGACCACAGGACATTTTGCCACTTTGCTACAGTCCATTTTAAATGAGCCTTCGCCCACAGAACACAGCAGAGATTTTGGATCATGCTCAACAATGGCTTCCTTTTTGCATGATAGAGTTTTAGGTGGCATCTGTGGATTTGACCGCGGACTGTGTTTACAGACAGTGGGTTCTTGAAGTATTCCTTGGCCCATTTAATAATGTCAATGACAGAATCATGCCGGTGAGTGATTCAGTGGCGGCTGAGGGCCCGAAGATCACAGGCATCCAGTAAAGGTCTTCAGCCTTGTCGCTTGCGCTCAAAGATTTTTCCCCGTTTCTCTGAATCTGTTGATGTTATGCACTGTCGATGATGAGACCTTCAAAGCCTTTGCAAATTGATGTTGAGGAACATTGTTTTTAAAGTATTCCACAATTTTTTATTTTTTTTACGCAAGCCTTCACAGGTTGGAGAGCCTCTGGACATCTTTACCTCTGAGAGACTCAGCCTCTCTAAGACATCCCTTTTATAGCCAATCATGTTACACACCTGATGCCAGTTAACTTAATTACTTGCTAAATGTTCTTTCAGTTCATTCTCTTATATATGAATAGCTATTTCAGCCCTTTTTTGCCAGTGTCCCAACTTTTTTAAGACCTGTTGCAGCCATAAAATTTGAAATGAGCTCATTTTGTGGAAAAAAATGTAAAATGTCGGTCTCGGTGATCTGAAAGTCATTGCATTTTGATTTTATTCACAATTTACACTTTGTCCCAACTATTATGTAATTGGGGTTCTAATTTGTAGTATTCGCCTTGTGATGCAGCCTGAATGGTGATAATTTGTAGTTTGTGACTCTGCAGTCTTGGAGTTGAACAAAATTAATATGTGCACTGCAGTAAGCTTTGAAGAAATGTGATATTTGAGAGCTACCCTCGTGTATTTGTCTTGTTCTCTTGTGTTCCTGTGAGGATTTGTGGCCATTTTGGAAGGCCGCTTTCCTCAGTAAACTGGGAACTGCGAGTCGTGCCTGTTGTCACTGTCTGACCCTCCCCCCGGCAGATGTGTACAGAGGTGAAGCGCTCGCTGTTTTCATGTTTCATCCCCTCTCTTATCTCCGCATGGACTTACAGCTGGACTCTTTCTGTTGCTTTGCGGGTGAAAGTGATGACTTTTCTCTCACTGAATGGCTACTCTCTGTTGCCCAACTTTACACGACTAGATTGCCCCCCCATCCCCCCTTTTAGCCACCCCTGTCCTCATCTCCTGCGAGGTCTTCTGTCCTCTCCCCTGCACTGCTGCCTCTCTGGTGTTGGATCACATTTCCTCCTGTGACCCTGTCTTTCCTGTTCACTGCTCCTCTCCCTTTTGTACTGTAAACTCACCCGAGCCCCGCACAGAGCATTGCCCCTCTTCCTAAAACAGCCCCGCCCCCCCCTCCCCCGGGAGACTTTGCTAAGACCTTGCCTAATGTCAGCGCACCCCCCCCCCGGCACTCTATTGCATTCACAGCTCGTATTTAAAGGCTCCCTGACATGAATTTAAATGCCTGGAAGTGTTGGTTTATTTGCTGCTGGTCCGCTGAAATCTTTGATATCCTCTCACACATGTGAAATGTTTTATATAATGCAGCTTTATGTTCTAAATATGTAAATAATGCAATATAATATTTTTATCCCCCGCCAATACGAAGTGGGAGGGGGATATAGGTTTGACCTCCGTCCGTCCGTCCATCTGTCCGTCCGAGATAAAGGGGACAGCTTTACTCAGAAACTACTACAGATACAGTAACCAAATTTGGTGTGTAGCTTCAGACCATAAAGGCCTTGATGGGGTTCGAAAAAATAAGAAGCACATGATTGGCGGGGGATGTTGTTGACCATGTCGACTTGTATATGAAGTAAATGTTTGTTTTTTGCTCATTTTTATTATCCCCCCGGCATAGAATGCGGAGGGATATAGGCATCACCTTGTATGTCTGTCCGTCCGTCTGTCTGTCCGTAATCATTTTGTCTCCGGAGCAGAACTCAGAAACTACGCAAGATATCTGCACCAAACTTGGTACACGTTTTCTATGTATAGTCTAGATGTGCCTTTTGCTACTTTGGAAATTTCGGAATTCCTATTTTTGTTGTTTCCATGGAAACAAATCTGGACTTGGTGCTCATCAGGCCTAGTTCGTTTCCGGAGCACAACTCATAAACCGTTCATTATATCTTTCTGAAACTTTGCACGTGTATTACACACATTCTGAAGTAGTGCCTTTTGATATTTTCAGATTTATGAAAAAAAAATTTTTTCGTTTCCATAGAAACATTTGGATTTGAACTCTGTGCAGCACTGTTTCACTGTTTAATTTCTTCCGAAACCTACCTAAGATGTAGAGGAACAAAATTACCTGGCTTTGGATTATAAAACTCCAGTGGATGGACAGAAGTTTTCACTTCCCTCCGAGGAAAAAAAAACCCACTTCACTTTTTTGCCCTGTCCGCAACGCAACTTCCAGCCTCATTTCGAAAATGAAATTCAAAACATTTGATGTTTTTTATCAAATAAGGTACTTGGGTAGTACTTGCCTCTCACCAGTTGAAACTTTTCAATTATTCCCAGGAATAATTTTTATTAACAAAAAAAGCCTGTGAATCTCCTGTCCACAACAAAATAAATACCCTGAAATGGCCCCCATCTATCTCGAGATGCCAAGTCTCATGCATTCGGCGTAGTTCTCGTGCATTTTTTAGGCTTATTCACCATTGACCGCAATTATTCATAGAACGCTTAATGAGATTCTCACACGGAATTAAAATTCTTGTGCATTTAAGTTTCCGTTTCATTTGCTTAAAGGTGCACCTCATCACAAGTAACTTGGAAAGCGTTATGACTCCGGACTTACCGTGCTTCTCTTTACTCAGGGATTGGAAACTATGCATATGTTTCATGATCGTTTAAATTGTTTTAATGAAATGAGACGTTTTTATGCAATTCAATTGCTTTCAATCCCTCAGTAAAGACGAGCCTGAGAATTCCAGAGTCATAATCAATTTCCGTGTCATTAGTGGGGAAATCCACCGCAATGCACGTGAAACTGATTAATTTGATGCACAATGACTTAAATTCCGCGAGTGAATTTCTGAAGTGCGCTTTGATTGAATAATTGCTGACTATGGCACAGAAATGTGAATGCCACTAAGATGAGCGACTCACGCCTAAGGCGTAAGACTTGGCATCTCTGCTATCTATCCATCTATCTATCTAATTGTTACACTCGACAAACCGTGTTACGTTGGCTAACGCAGCAAGGTGGCTGGATATATAGTGGACATGAGGATAACTATCCAAACTCTGGCATAAATCTAATGACGAGTGTACAACAAGGCATCAAGATAACTTGCCGAATCATTAAGAATATTGTATGCACGTTATGACTGACATTGCAAGCCTATAAGCCAGCGTTAATTCCATTGTGATCATGGATGTCCGCCTCCTACAGCACAGCCGGCGATCAGGCATCACTATACAGCCTCCCGAGCTCATCTGGCTAACAATGCGACGGCAGCTGTTGATAATCCAGTTACTCTCCAGCTGTGGCACTTACCCTTGCCTGCTAACATTTCAAAGTTAACCACCTACGGCATTAAACTTTGTGTATAATTTCATCATCGAAATTCATGATAATCTAACGTTATGTCGAACTTAAGTCACCACTACTGCTGGAAATTAATGTTAGCTAGCCAGCTAGCTTGCGTGTGTGCTTAAAGCTGCTTTCACACCGGTTGCAAAATGAATTTTTCGCCCAACAGATTACATGCAAAGACGTGAATACACGTGCTTCGCGTGTTTTCGCGTCTTGGCATTGACTTTGAATGTAATCTGTCGTGCGAGAAATTTGTTTCGGGTATAGTGTGAAAGCGGCTTAGCGCCACCTATTCTGGCAGATGTTCTGGCGAATAATCCTGAAGCTTATCGTATTACAATAGTTTTTTTTCTGTAGTGTTATTTTATTGCCTATGGTATCCCTTCAATATTTCAGTAGTAACACTAAAATCTCTAAAGTGTGTTCCAAAAAAACATAATTACTATAGTCATACTATAGTTTTTTGGTGGTAAATTTTATAGTATTCCAATAGTGGTTTTTGTAAGGGTCTGTCGGCTATGGTGCGTAGTGTACGTGCATTTCGTTGTCGAGTGAGCAAGATCTGACCAGCAGCCTTCCTTGCCTGACGTCACGTGGATTGAGAAGGCCAGTTTCAGACATTTCGACCCATTTCGAAGGAGGCATTCCCGATCTGCATCGGCAGTCCGAAATAGTTTGAAAACCTCAAATTTTCACAGAAAAGCGTTTGCATCTTCGTTTTCACCGCAAAAAAAAAAAAAAAAAAAAAAAAAAAAAAAAATTACAGGGAGTTCTAAATGTTAATTTCGAGCCTATTTTATGTCAGAGAACCTTTAACTTGTCTCTTCAATTCTTAGTTTGTCTGGTGGCTTTATTGATAACCATGTCTGATTGGAGCCTGAATTTGAGGTGCTGGTTCTTATAGTAAATGTGAAAGTGAGTTTTAGGGCAGTGCACTGGTGTGGGTTCTGGCTTTTTTTTTTAAGGAGTAATTGGTTTAGTGGTTTCAAGGATTTAGGAACCCCAGCACTCTGACCCCTGACCCCAGCTCTGATGTTTTGAGCGAGTGCTCAGTCACCTGTATCTCATTAACATGCAGCCAAATACAAGGTAAACAATTTGCCTGTGTTTCTTTGGAGTAGTCAGACTGACGGTGAAGCGTTCATATGTGCAGAGTCATTTTCTCCCTCGTGTATTTCGTGTCTGTTTTGGGACACTGGGACACACTTGTTGGTGTTGCACACGATGTTGGTGTTTAACTCTTTCCATGCCGGTTTTATATTGCACTACCTTTGCAACACCTCTCTGACTGCCTTTTAAGCAATTAAGTTGAACACTCACATTTACTTTGGAAAAATAAAGGCTGTGTCACGCCACATTCAATCTTTCCTTCTTTTTGCCCCCCCCCCTGCAAATAGAATGGTTCAGCTAACAGCCACTGTGAAAGTGAAGGCACTTGCTCTCTTGGCCTTGCCGTCTGAAAGCTTGGTATATTTCAGATTCTATTCTGCTCAGCATCACTTTCACCACATTTGGTGATGGAATGCTGGCCATTTGCCTACACTGTGTAGTGGTCCCTCCCCTGTGCGGTTTTTGGGCAGTTGGTTGCCAATAGTCTGTTTTAAGAAGAAAATGTAAGCTATGACTGCCCCACCCTATTCCTGGAAAGCAATTGTTTTGTAGATTTTCTGTTCAAGCCGAGCGGTTCAGTTTGGCACATCTGATTAGCATACAAACAAGGTTTCCTGCGGTCAGTGATTTGCGCTGTGTGATGGTTCACGGTAGATTTCCTGGAACTAGGTCCAAGCAGCCCTGGCGTGGGCTGACTCAGGACTTGGAAGTCATAAGCAGAAGAAGGCTCGGGTTCTTGAATTACAAATTCTTTCCTGGTTTCACTTCCACAAATCAGTGGCTGTCAGTCGATCGTGTGGCTGCTCGGCCATCATTAAAGATGCCGGGATTTAAAAATAAACATCCTTCCGCACGTTGGCTATAATGGCATAATCAGTCCATTCTCATGCCAAGTATTCGCCTGAGGTATTCATAAACCTTTTCTCTGAATTCCCACCCAGTTTATATTGGGCACTTTGGCGAGACTCCAGGAAGGCCTGAGCGCGACTGCCGCATCCTGGTTCTGCGCTCAACAGCATGTTTCAGCATGAACTCTACCCCAGCTGCCAACTGCATAAACAAGAACTTTATCAGTTGGCCTATCGCTCTTGAACAGTGATCTTTAGCAGCAGCCAGTGGTTGGCTCACAACATGGGGTGTGTTGCGCTGCCAGGTCTTTGTGGTTGTGTGTTATTGGCTCCTCCCATAGGTGCTGTGCGCAGTGTTTGCATAGTAAGCATTCGAAAGCTTAGACGAGTCTCATAAGCTTGTGTTCTTCGCCGTTTCTCGATTGACCACTCACCAGTGTGGATTCAGAAGAGGGGGAACGAGTAGCGTTTGGAAACAGAGTTCTGTCAGGTCATGTGTGCTCTTGCTTCTCTCTCTCTCTCTTTTTTATTTTTATTTTTTTTATTTTTTATTTTTTTCTTGACCTTTCGGTGAAATTTTTCCTTATGATTCATTGAAATTCTGTGCCGGTTGTTCCCTTTTCCTCTGTGTTCCTCCAAGTCTTGCTGTATTTAATTATTCTTTACATTAAATATTCTCTCCCTATGCCCTTTGCTTCCTTCTGTGGTCTCCTCCTGCTCACGAATGGTGTACACATGCATATATGCATCGCAAAAGCACAAGCTCATGCTCACTCACAGTAGCAGTTGTTGAATTGGGCTGCTGTAATCAGTCTTGTAAAAGATGGCTGGAGAAAATGTCAGTTTAGGGGATGGTGACCGATGTTGAAGACTGTATGATGGGGCCACGGCACTCCCTTCACTGTCATTGAGACAGGAGTGGATGGGTGCAAGAGATCATGCCCACTTTTGCCCCCTGTCCCACTGGAAAGGGTCCAGGGAGGGAGGCTGGTGGGTTAAGTTGCAGTGGGCTGCCCTGGAGCTGCAGGGAGCTGTGTGGAATGTTGCCGTTTGGACTGTGCGACGCTCCGGTGAATTGGTGACGTTACTGCTGCCCTGTAAGCTTGCTACACGCTGCTCACTTTAGCCCTGATTTCACTCTCTTAATTGGCCTCCAGGGCCTGCCACAGCCTTGTATATCTGAAAGATCAAGTGCTGGAGGCCTGCTGGGGTTTAAAAACTGAGCTTCTGTTAGGAGCTGTGACTTGCGAGTGCTGTTAATCACTCCAGCTGAGCGGTTTCTGAGCTGTTGGGGAAAGACCGTTTGACAGAGCTTTTCACGGTCCAGATAGGAATACCCCCAACAAAAAAAAATTTTTCTTAAATAACATTCATCGCATGAAAAAAAAATTGAAAAATGTGCTTTTGTCTCCCTGCGAGATGGAAATCTGAATCTAAGAAGTTTAGTGTCCAAGGTAGAATGTTGGTTTGGGCAGTGTGCTGGAAATGAATTTTGTACTAAATACTTGTGATAAGTGTGAAGGCGAGAGCTTAAGTGAGACATATCTGCATATGAAAATGAGTGAGCCAGTACATTTTTTGGGATTTTTGTGTTCTACATTGGGTCACTAAGACGGCCTTTCACTTAAAAATTAAGAACAGCGGGTTGTTTAAGGCGTCACTGTGAAAAATATATGATCTTGGTCTCTATTTTCTTATATCGGCAAACAGTTTGAGAGTAAGGATGTGCGTGTGTATTTTGGTTTCTGTTCCCTTCCGCTGAGGATTCGGTGTCTCTGTCCTCACAGTGACCCTTGATTGAGCAGAAGACCAAGCCAATCGCAGAGCGAACTGGGGTGATGTCTCCATCGGGGACCAATGGCGACTGTCCTCACCTGGAGTGTGTGGGTGAGATCACCAAGGAGGAACTCATCCAGAAGTCTCATGTGAGTCTCCGCCCCCTCACGAGCCCTGTCCAATCCTCATGTAACTTTGATGATCGCATTGCTGTTCTGCTGTTGCCCAGGAAATCGGGCTCTGTACTCCCTCCAATCCATAGAATCTGGAGAAAAAGGGTAAAAATAGTTAAATTTCATTTGTTTGGCCAAAGAAGAAGTACCCCTTATCACCCGTGTGACGGAGATGTTGCTTGCTTAATAATGCCGCTGCGGCTGGCTCTAGTGTTGGTCAAAAGTGCCTGGTTCTCCTTTCTAATCAATGGTGACTGTAAATTCAAATTTAATGTGTTTCCCCTTATTGTCTTCTCAATATGTATTTTTACTCACCGGAATTAAGTAACTCTGTCAGTCGGCCCTGTTTATTTGTCTGTCTGTTAGTTTGCACTCTAACACCCACAGTTTTGCATCAATCATGTTCTTATTCCATGTATTTTATCATCTAGTCAAATTGTTGAATGGGATTGCTTTTGGCAATCCTAGGTCAAAGGTCAAGGTCACTGGAAATGATTCAAACAAATTTTGGTTCATAACTTCACTTTTAGGTGTGATAGAAACTTTTGATGGGGTAAAAACGAGGCCTCTGACACAAGTAGGTCAAAATGACGTCACAATGTTGACGTTAATTTGGAATTTTCAAAAACGTAAGATTTGAGGATGCAACTGTATTTGGAATGCGGCAAATACCCCACATGTGAATTTTAGGGAAATCAATCCAACGGTTATGACATAGTTGATGTTTGACATCTGTTTACTGTCTATATCCGAATTTCAGCTCCTCATTCTGTGGATGGCTTTTCATTTTTTATCTAATTGTTTGCCTGTGTGCCACTTTGTTAAGATACCTGTCTATTTGACAATAGAATAATGTTTTTGGGATGAGTCAGAAGTGTACTTTATCGCTCGTCACTCTCGGCGGCTGTGCCGTGTAGATTGTGGGGCCAAATTGCACGACTTGGTGGCAACCGAGATATAAACTAGCGAGTGTCTCAGATCCAGGGAATGTTGATGGCTGACGTCATCTCTGGCTGACTTTAAGGTTTTTGATTGCAGGGCCAGTGCCTGGATTGTAAAGTCAGTGGACCGAACTTGTGGGCTTGCTTAGAGGTGAGTGAGTTTGCTCGGCAATGATATCAGCACAGATTACCAGCATTTGCTTTAACTACATTTATTTGGCCGATGCTTTTACTCTAAGCAACATGAAAGTAGTGCATGAAGAACTTAATTGAATCAGCTACGCAGGATTGATCGTGTAAGGTACAATTTGCATGAAGCTTCATGTGAATTGGCACCAACCACCAGCCAAATTTTCGTAAAATATGAAAATGGCTGGTATATTTCAGACACAAATTAATGATTTACTACTGAGTGGGTGGTGAATCTGAAGATTTATCTGTCAGTGCCTGGTTGATGTTCACATTTTATAAGTTTATTTTCCCATCCTGGTATAATGTAGCAATTACACCAACTTACAGTGATGATATTTTATGCAGGATCACTAACAGTTTGATAGTACTCTCTATTGTCAAGCAAACTGCAGCACAGCGGGAATTTGTTTGGGCAGGTAAACAAGATGTATCTCATTTCAGTGATGTTTATCTCTCTTTTTGTCTTCCGCATGGCTGGTTGAGCCCTTGAAAAGAAGTCTGGTGCTAATGTGGCGGGGATGGGCCTCAGTAATACCTAATGACTGTATGTTTCTCTGGACTGCGTGCGAATGTTAAGTGTGTTTACCTTGCTTCTCGCTCTCTGCAGAACGGATGTGCATACGTGGGTTGTGGAGAATCCCATGCTGACCACAGCACTGTTCACTCCCAGGTCTGTGTCTCTGTCTTATCACACTGGCACTAATATTAACATATGACATGCAGGCAGACCCATAGCTGTCACTGAATACCTCAGTCTGATAGAATGTTGCGATTGCTAATTTTGATTTTCACATTGTCGTCATTGTCATGGTCGTTACGGAGGTAGGTCAAATGGGCTAACGCTTGTATTCAGTAGCGGCGCGCCCCTGAAGTGACTGATGGATGTGTTAAATCGCGCCCGTGAGGAGGACTTGACAGGCGTTTATGGACGCCGGCGCAATCGCGCCCGTCTCGTTGCATGCACTGCAGACCACGTGTGCTCTGACGGGTGTGTCTGTGTCTGTTTATTTGTACTGCTGGGGACTAAAAATGTCTTGTGGGCACTTCAAGAGCCTTTAAGTACAGTAAAGACTGAAAAATGGCATTGGTTGGACATTTTTTTTTTTGGGGGGGGGGGGAGGAGTGGGGTTCTCATTAGAAAGTCTTAATTTTGGACCAGGCTCCGAGGTATTGTCAACCAAATGTCCCCTCTGTGACAGACACTAAAATGATCCCCAAATGGAAATGGCGGGAAAAATTTAGCTTTTTTTCCCCTGAATATAGTGGTGCACCATTATACCCATGAATTGTAGAAAAAAAAAAAGTTATGTTTAATACATCAAAAGAACTTTTTTTGGGGGACAATGTCACAATGACAGTGTCTTGTCACGGAGGAGACATTTTGTTAATATACCTCGGAATCGCCCAATTTTATGCTGTAGGAGGAGAGGCATTAAATAACAGGTAAAAATTGTGTTAATTTGGGGATATGGGTTAAGATCAAGGTTGGAGTAAGGGAAGGGGTTGGGGTTAGGGTTGATGTGGGTGTTGTAGGGTATGTAAATGGGATTTTGGTGCAGACTTTTTTTTCTTTTGGCCCCCCAGGATATATACAAACACTGAGTGTGCGCGGTTCATGGAGGCAGTACATGCAGAGCTAATGCTCTACAAACCTCTCCCATCCCGGAGTTCCTGCACGCATTGGCAAGCAGGGCTGCTGACTCTGGATAGCCCAATTTCTATTGGTTGCTGGAAGGGCCATGGAGCTCAGTTCACATGTGCTCCGCCTGAATGCTTGATGCCGTTTGACAGACACCCTGCTAAATGGGCTCAGCATGGACTCTGTTTGCATTTCCATCCAAACCCGCATCACTTCATCCATAATTCATCACGCCTCTGTACCGGGTGCAGCCGCAGCAGTCAACCCCATCGATATTTGGCATGGCATGTGCCATCTTTCGTTGAAAAGAATGAGCAAAAATATCTCTGTGTGTGTTTTGCCTTTGCAGAGATGACAAACGCTGATTTACATGACTCTTCACGCGTGATGCGCTTGAAGGAAGACCATGAAGGCCTTTGGCTTTTGTTGAAGGGAGAATGAATTGGGTCTCGGAGAGCGAGAGTTCAAAGCGCATTCATGGTTGAAAGGATTACCATGAATGGGGCGAGTGACCCAAGAATGTGAAATTATTTTCGCTTAATCCCGCGGCTTTACTCGAGTCGGAGCTTTTGTTTGGTGGTGTGCCATGCTGCAAATGACCTGGTTATGTCAGTAATAACCTGGAGTGGCACCACATCTGTTCACTTGTGGCTCTGGCCAAAAGGTTTCCGGCACATTCTCTAAAAGATGTTTCTTGCGATTTTTAAGGCAAATAAGCTTGTTTTCTGGTCCCAGAACCCTCTGTTTAAGAGGAATCACTTTTGCATGGAGTTCCATTTTGCCAGATAATACTTGGGCTAATATCATTAACTTGAGAAGACTGATCAATAACGATAATTAGTTGGGATGTTTTACAATCAATAGCAGTGCTCTCCAATGAATGTTTAATTAATTGATAAGGTGATATCAAATGCAATTGTGTAGACACTTGCATGCTGTGGACATTGAGAATCCCTGAGAGACAATTGGAGATCAATAGTTTTACAATGACACTAGATCTGCAGGCTCGGGCGAAATCTCTATACTGTCGCATGGGCTTCTAGTGCTGCTGCTTGCTGGGACTTGGGTGACCAATCGATTTCCTCAGACTGGAGACGACAAAGATTATTTGTCTATCTGGACCCAAAAGTAAAATACCGTGGGTTTTAAGTATCCGTGTGAGGACCGTTTCAAAGGGTTACAATTCATGAAAGGTATTCTCCTTATGGAGGTACTGTAAGTACCAAGTCATTACGTAAATCGGTGTCCCATTAGTTATGCTCCTTACAGTACATTGGAAAACTTGTGGCTCATTTTTATACAGAATGAAGGCCATTGTTGTTAAAGACGTTTTTCTGAAAAATACGCACTGTGCCTTTACAGGCCGGTGATATTTCTCCCGTTAATGGCTTGTTGAAAGCTAATATTGAGGCATTAATAATTGAGATGCTCTGAGTTGGATGAGTGGGTTTGAGGTGTGTGTGGGGGGGGGGGCGGGCTCTGCTAAACCATCTGCACTCGCAGCTGTGGACCGGCCTGGAGTCTGTCGCTCGCACTCGCCTGAGCAGACCCTTTAATCGCATTTCTGCAAATCCTCTCCTTTCTTCTCCTTTTGCGCTTTTCTTACTACTCTGTGGCCGAAAAGCAGCCGACTGTACCCGGCGACAATGCATGTCTGCCTGACGTGTACCTCACTCGTTATCAACACTTGATGGTGTTCAGCAGTTTCTGGAAACTTCCAGCCTGTCTAAAATGGGAGCCCCTGGTATTGCTCAGCTGTTGTAATTATGATAAAAATTTTGGCTGTCGCATTCAGGCTGTGGCTTTCATTATTCACCGCAAAAAAAAACATCTGTCTTGCATGTTGTCTTGTAATGAGGCTGCTTTTCGACCAAATGAGAACATTCAAATTGAAGATATTTGTCCTTATTTGTTCAAATTTTCATTACAAGTGAAATTTCTTTGCCACATTGTCAGTTGTTGAAGTGAGTCAAATTTACTGAGCTAATTGGCCAATGGTTTCAAGTTATTTAGCAAAAATAAAAGCTAAAAATAAGATTATTACACCTGAAGACCAAGTTATTGGGACAGATTTTTGTTTGTGCCTACGGGATTGGGCTCGCTAATTGTCCTGTTTATAAAATGGGCTGTAACACGGCCATCATCCTGATTGGCCCAGATGAGTTTTCATGTTTATTTTCCTAGATGGGCCCATTGTAAACATTTTATTGCTCTAACAAGACCTGTTTATTGCAGGTTTATAAATTCACTCTTGTTGGGTAGCCGAGTTATGCATCTTATAAGGCAGGGAACCAATGGGGCACATTTTTTTTTCCCCTGCCTCTGTTTTATCATTGGACCAGTCCAGCATGGGATATGCACTGGTCAGACCAGTCGGGCTGGCTGTCAGCCCGAGTCTTTCTAACATTGCTTATTTCCCGGTAGGACACGCAACACAACCTGACCGTGAACCTGACCACATTGCGCGTGTGGTGCTATGCCTGTGGGAAGGAGGTATTCCTGGACCGGAAACTGGGTCCTCGGTCCCCAGCCCAGGTCTACAAACCGCACTCTCCAGCGCAGACCACCACTGCCCAGGTAAGCCCCCGCACTCACTCTCTCTACCTCTCTCTCTGACTGGTGCAGCCTTCAAATGCTGCAATACTGGCTCTTATTTCGAGGATTAATTTCACTTGCGAAAAATGTAGTGACAAATCTGCTTTAATAATGCACTCTGGCTTTTTATGGTTACAATACAAATGTCCTGTTCTCTCCTATTTACACCAGCAGCCAATCTGTAGAAGGAGTCTCCTTTGTTTTTATAACCTTGCATGGCCCCACGGCCAATTTACTTCTGGATAGTTTATGATTGAGCATTTCAGGGCAGTTAATGTTGTAGTTCCTCTCGGCGGTTTCTGGCTGTCAAACTCAGACTGAGATACCAAAAAAGTCGCAGTGCACCTTCATTGTGTCACATTAAAAATACTACACTGGAGTTTAGTTGGGGCTCTTGCAAATTCACTTGTATGTGAAGTGCATACTGTAGCTGATGCAATGGATATATAATGTAGTTTTCTCTGGTCACTGGTTCAGCTTGGAAGACGATTGAGTGAATTGACCTCATAGACCTGCAGTTTTAAATTTGATTTTGGCCAGCTGTACAACTGTACAACTCGCCATGGGGAGCGACGAGAAATGTTTTGGCCTCAGCCAACAAAATGTTGGTGGCTACAGGGACAGAGAATTGCACAGTCAAATGTCAAGATCAAGGGAGGGAAAAAAAAACTAAGACCCAGTCGACATTCGTTTGAAATTCCCATATCAACATCTTTTTGTATATTGGCGCAACGTAGAATTTTTAGCTATGTAATTGCGCGTTTGTTACGATTGAGCGTGGCGAGTATTTTTGTCGCGAAATGCATTAGCCAGCTACTGAGTTGCGTTTCATTGTGTGTTGGATTTTATGCTAATAGATGTTTAGCGATTCATATATATGTTGGCGTGGTTCAATGCCTGTATGGAGTTGGCCTTTAATCAGCTCCTTATGGTACATGTAGAATTACATTCTACAGTTTTCCTGACCACGAGGACCTGTGTGTGTCTGTAATTCCATATCTATGAGACTGTAATCACTTATCTATGTGAGCAGACTAATCTGATCTATGTATGACATCATACCCACACATGTGTGTTGATATCAAGTAGAGTGTAACTGAGTAATTTGTGTTTGTCCTACTTGGTCCCTCTTGAACATTACAGGGTCCATTATGTGATCCATTATTTGTGCTGTACATGTCCGTGGAGGACGATGGGTCTCTCTGGGATAGTTCGCAGCGTTTTTCATGCTTCTCGTGAGTTGTGTCACTCACAATTTGTGCCACCGTTTTGAGGCGGAGACTCAACCTTTAAGTACCGTCAGTCGTAAATAGTGTCGCCACTTGAGGTGTGGCTGCAGTCTTCTGGCTGGCGTCGTTCGCGGGAGTCCGCCGAGGTGAACGCCGGGTTCGTCGAAGCATTCGTCTTTGTAGCTGAGCCTTTGAAGTCTTCTCTAATTAAAGCTAGCGAGCAGCGGCATCTCGTTAGTGCGTTAGATGAAAGGGCGGGAAATTTCCCCACCTCTTCCCTGCCAACACAGAGGGGCTTTGGGGGGGAAGAGAGCGGTGTCCGTCGGGTCTGAAGGCGCGCGTTGTAGCGCATTCACATTGAAAGGCTGCGGCTATGTCATTTCGGCAGGACGCCAAGGCCCCCGGGAGCCCAGCAGCACTCAGGGCCCCCCCTGCAGCGGCCTTCGATGACCTGGACATGGAGATGGAAGAGGAGGAGGAGTTCCGCACTCGAGGTGGGGCGGCCGGAGCGATGTAGATGGGGCCCCTTTGGGCAGGTTCCCAGGAGAATATGGGGTGCAATTCTGACATCACAAGCATCCACAAAGTACAGCTTTAGCTGGAGTGTTCTAACATTTGTGTGGGAGAGTATACCACAAATTAAACCACAGTTAATACTGCTGTGCAACTAAAAGCTCGACTGTGATTGGCTGCCTGCATTAATCATCCTCTTTGCGCTTGCATAAATATTAGCCTGCCTCTTATGCAATTATATTTTAATCTGCGCTACCCTGCTTGAAGAATAATTTAATGTGTTTTGAGTCTTGCGCTTCTCAGTGTGTGT